>CM051399.1:12737539-13937539 GCA_028052125.1 Melia azedarach | reverse complement strand
TATAAAGCTAAAATATAAATATTTAAATCTTTATCTCAAGTTTAAATTATTGGGTCAAGTGACAATTTACGTAATATTAGAGTCGGCTATTTAGTATATGGTGGAGTAGCTTGAAACGAAAATAAAACTTCCAACAACTATTATAATACAAATATTAATTGCTTATATATGAAATTACAGTTTCATATATCTTCAAAATAGTATTTATTTTCATAAATTAATTATTAAAAATAAAATAATTGATAATAATTATCAATTTAATTGAGACAATTTATAAAAATATTACAACTAATAAAATTTTGTCAGAATAAAATATTAAATTTGATCCATATATTTACTATAATATTTTTATTAACCTATATAAATAAAAAAATAAATAACTATAGCGTAAATTGTGATATAATTTTTAATAAAACTGATAAAAAATAAATAAATCAATTTTAGAGTGTTGCAATTTTTAAATAATTTTCGATAAAAATATTTTGTTTGGCTCATAAAAAACAAAATTTGAAGAGAAAAATAAATCTATAAAAAAATCTTTTTTTATCTTATAATATTACATTATAATATATTAATTCATTACTTAATTACAAAATAATTACTTTGAAAATTTTATTATTTAATTTTAATTTTAATTTATTGTTTTAAAAGTATTAAATATTATTTTAATAAGTTTCATTATTGAGCAAAGGAATGAAAAAGATTCTAAAATTGATAATTCTTAAATTATTATAATGAATTTAATTGACTAAATTAAATAATTATAAACTTTGTTAAATGACTTGTTTGACTAAAATGAGATTTATAGATTTTTATAATTATTTATTAAAAAAAAGGGATATTAATATAATTAACCAAATCTAATTGAAAATTTTAGCTAGGAAAATTCAACCCAATTTTGAAACGGGACTAAAAATTCAGCCCGAATCCCTGATTCGAACAAGTTGGGCCCCTGTAGGATTTTTGTCAATCTTTTTTTGGTAGGATGCGTATAACGATAAATTATTGAAGTGTGATATGTTTGTTGGTAGGACTGTTCACTCAAGAATTTTTGTCAATCTTTTCTTGGCAGGATGTGTATAAATTTTAAATTATTGAAGTGTGATATGTTTGTTGGTAGGACTGTTCACTCAAGAATTTTTGTCAATCTTTTCTTGGCAGGATGTGTATAATGTTAAATTATTGAAGTGTGATATATTTCTTGGTACAATGAGCATAATGTTAAATTATTAAAGTGTGAATACACAGGATGTGTATAATGTTAAATTATTGAAGTGTGATATATTTCTTGGTACAATGTGCATAATGTTAAATTATTAAAGTGTGAATACATGTTGCTTGGCAGGTATATTCAGAATGTTAAATTATTAAAATAAAATGTGATATGTATGTTGCTTAATAATATGTGTATAATATTAAATTATTAAAGTCAAGTGTGTTATAATTTAAAATATTAAAATAAAATGTATTATAATTTATGTATGTTGTTTGGTAATAGGTGTATAATATTAAAATATTAAAAATAAAGTGTATTACGATGTTAAAATATTAAAGTATGTTATGTGCTTTTATTATAAAGTTTTGTGTTATTGTTACGAAAGTGTTTATTAAAGTGTTTATAAAGTTATAATGATGGATGAAAAAGAAGAAGGAAATTAACTACAGTGTTACAATTTAGTAAATAATTTATCTGTTTGTAGTATGTAGATGAACAACCACTATAAAAGTGTTAGAATTACTACATATCTTCATGATGGCATACCAACTGACAGCCCTACATTAGGCCCACAACATAACATAACAACCCCACTATAACCCACTTATTGAATACAAAATTCAATTTACAAAATACTTCGTAATGTTTTTATGTTTTAGCTTAAAATATTATTTTTATTTATAAAATATATTATTATTTTAAATTTAAAAAAATTAATAACATGTAAGTTTAGTTAAAAATAAAATAAAATATTAAATATATAATTTATTTTATTTATTTTTTTAATACCTATTTAATATTCAATTGTTAATATACTATAAAATTTTATAATTATATTACAGTATAGTAGTTATAATTATATATTGCATTATAATATATTTTATTTATCGATTAATAAATTATAATATATTTTATTTATAGATATTATTTATTTAATGGAATAAACACTATGTATAGTAAAAAGTAATTTTATATGTTCAAACACTTGTAAAATAGAAAGATGTTGAAACTATACTTTATAGTGTTAATAGTGACTTTATATTTTTTAAATGATGCGTTAATATCTTGTGAAGAAAAAAAATACAATATTGTTGTCATTAATTTGATTTGTTTCCAAATTTTTTGATACATGAGTTGAGTTTAAATTACATTATATTTGATAAAATGCTAATTTATAGGAACTATTAATAATGGTTGGATATATCCTACCAAGATCAACAACAACCGCAACAATAATAACGGGTGAACTAAACAAAATTAAATTATGTAGTTTTTAAAGAAGGATCAACAACCCCATATAATTACATATATTCTTACACTATTTTGTGGATTATTTGATCTATATACCTCTAATGATTGATATATTAAATCAAGTATATGAAATTCTAATTTTGAACTCAGTTTACGTACTTATGTTTCAAAAAGCTTCACCAAACTAAACGAAAAGATAATTTTCAAACAAAAATACCCCAATAACAATTAACTAAAAAATATGAGTGTTTAGAATCTAATCCAATCCGATCAACTTGCTCAATTCGATTCAATCAAATTTTGTTTTTAGTGAATTTGGTGGATTAATAGATCGTGTTGAATTCAAAAATCTAAACTCCACTTATAATGAATTGGATCTCAAATTCACATTATCAATCTGTCAGAATTTCAACAAATTTGCTAAAAATAATATAAAAATATTTTTAAAAAATATAATTTTACTATTTTTTAATTTATAATATTAATTTAATTATTTAGAATTAATAATGATAAAATTTTATATTATTTAAAAAATGTATTAATTACTAAGCTAATTTGTAAAATTTATAAGTCATATTGCGCTCCTTTTCTAAAAAGTGAGTGTTAGACGGCTTGACTACTTTGTATTGGATTGACATATAAGCTCATATAAGCTTAATTTTTATGGATCATGCCAACCTCTACAGCTCATTTGCTAATTACACACACACACACACACATATATATATATATATGTATATATATGTATACGGGTAAATTTCCTTTTCTCCCTTCATGTTTTTAAAATATCTCATCACCCCTCTATAATTTTAAAATTATCCAATTTGATCCATCTGTTAAATAAATTAACGGTAAAATATCGTTTTGTCCAAAATACCCATGTCTGGTATGTAAGGACAATAATAAATCCCAGGTGACAGTGAAATAAGCCCCACATAATATTTAATGACTTAATATTAATTAATAATAATAATAATAACAATAACAATTTTAGTAATAATATAATATTTTAATAATAATATAATATAATATTAAAACAATAATAAAAATAAGTATTATTCAATATTTAATAATAAAATAAAAATAAATATTATATAACAAATATTTTATAATATAATCACACACTAATTATAATCATATATTAAATTTATATAATATTTAATTAAACAATAAAAATAAATATTATATAATTAATATTTCATAATACAATTACATATCAAATATAATCGTATATTAATTTTATTATTTTATTAATTTTATAATTTATTTATTGATTGTATATTTAATAAAATGGTAAAAATAAGTATTATATAATAAATATTTTATAATACAATTACAACTAAATATAGTCATGTATTAATTTTATGATTTATTTATTTATTATATATTTAATAAAATAATAAATATTATATAATAAATATTTTATAATATAATTACACTAAATATACTCATATATTAATTTTATTATTTTTTAATTTATTATTTATTGTTAATTTTATGATTTATTTATTTATTCTTTATAAATAAAAATATATTTTATTATTATTAAGTTTTCATTATTTATTATTTATTAATTTATTTTCTTAAGTGTCTTTGGTGTGGGGCACGGTTTACGTTGACAGAATGATGGAGAGCGTAATTACTATTATGTCCTTAAAAAATAAATTTTATCGTTAATTTATTTAACAGGTGGACCAAATGGGGTGATTTTGAAAACATAAGGGGGTAATGAGATATTTTGAAAAATCTGAAGGGGAAAAAGGGAATTTGCCCATATACACACACATAACTAGATTTTTTTCCTTCATTTTTCTTTTTCTCCTCAATTTTATTTTTTAGTTTTTTTTTTCAAATGATCAATTTTTTATTTATGATATATTTTTGTGTTAAAATAAATTTGATTTAAACATGTATTCTTGTAGATTTATTGTAATTATTTTTGTCAATTTTTTATTTTTGAGTTAACTTATAAAAATATAGTTTTTTATTCAAAAAGAACTCAATTATAATTGTTTATATATTCATTGTTTTTTATTTATTTTTAATGAGTATATTTGTTTAGAAGTTTAAATAAATCGTATAATTTTTTCGATTATTTTCATTAATGAAATATAATCAACATTAAAACTAAATTCTTTTAATTTATTTGAATTGGGTTTGATTGAATTGGATCGGATTGAAAATTATTGTAATGGATTGGGTCAAATTGAATTCTAGTAGACAATGGATTTGGTTGGATTGAAAAAGTTCAAATTCGCCAAGTAATGGATCCGATATGAATTTAGTTAAATTCGTCTAATCCGATCTATTAAACAACCCATACAAAAAAACTTTAAATGTTTTCATGTTTTGTGTTTGCAGAAGTTGAAACTAGGATCCTTGTGTTAAAACCATAGTGCTTTACTATTACGCAATAACATATCACATAAACTAAAGTGATTATTAATACTTATATTTCTTATATTACTTCCATTATTTTTATTATATAATTTACCTCAAGAATATGTTTGTTATTTTTCTATTATTATTGTTGTTATTATATTTTAAAATATATTTTTTGCTTTCACAAATTTTTTTAATGGTTTTGAGACAAGTATGTAAAATAAAAAGATATTTAGAATATACGTTAATTATTAAAAGAGGTAATATATTTTTAAATGATGTGTTAATATATATATAATGTCAATAAAAATAATTTGCAGTATTGATGTTATTAATTATTTGATTAGTTTGCAAATTTATTGGGAAATGAGTTTTGATTATAAATTTGCATTATACTTGATAAGATACTAATTTATAGGAACTATTAATAATGCTCAATTATGTCCTACCAAGGACAACCACAACAAGAAGAACAATAATAATAATGCATGAACTAGACAAAAATAATTTATGTGGTGTTTAAAGAAAGTCTTTATGTGTGTCTACACAAATCCAAATCTAAATATGAATTTTTATGAAATAGGATATAATGTAGTGATTTTGACAACTTAACATATACATATGACATATGACAAGAAGGATCAATAGCTCCATATAATTATATATATTTTTATACTATTTTGTAGATCATTGGGTCTATATACCTCTAACAATTAAGATTAAATTTAGTACATGCATATCATAATTTGAACTTAGTTTACCTAACTAGTCATGTTTCAAAAAATTATACCAAACTAAGCAAGAAATTAATTTTTGAACAAAAATATGCCAATAGTTATTAATTAAAAAGCTTTAAATTTTTCATGTTTTGTGTTTGTTGGATTTGAAGCCAAGATCCTTGTGGTAAAACCATAAACCTTTATCACTAGATAATAACATATCACATAAATTATAGTGATTATTAATATTTATATTTCTTATATTACTTCAATTATTTTAATTTTATAATTTACCTTAAGAATGTGTTTGTTATTTTCTATTGTTATTATTATTATGTTTAAAAATATATATTTTTTATTTTCATAAAAAAGTTTTAACGGTTTTGAGACAAATATATAAAATAGAAAGATGTTTAGTGTATACTTTAGGTTGTTAATATAGACAATATCTTTTTAAATAATGTGTTAATATATATCATACCAAGAAAAAACATTTACAAATTTCTTTGCAAATTTGCTACAGATTGGGTTTAATGTAAATTGTATTATATTTAATAAGATGCTAATTTATTGGAACTATTAATAGTGCTAAAGATATTATATCCTACTAAGCACAATGACAACTACCAAAGTATGAACTAGACAAAATTAAAGTACCTAGAATTTAAAGAAAGTCATTATGTGTGTCTACACAAATCTAAAAATTTTTAAATCTGGATATATTTTTATCTAAATATGAACTTTTATGAAATAAGATATAATATAGTGATTTTGATAACTTAACATAAAGAAAATACCCGATACCCTTTCTTGTTTGGCCTAATACTTTTTTGTCCCCCAATTATTTTGAAAATACCCCAACACTCCTTGGACGTTACTTTTGATAATGAAAAAATGTTAATTTTTAACATAATTTACCCTAATAAACCCTCTGATTTTAAATTCCCAGTTGAGATTTTTCATACCATTTTAGAAATAAGGCTTGCGTTTGTCTTGTGAAACATGGATGTGGAGAGAAAGGGATCAAAGGATCAACAATGAACCCAAGTTTTGACATACCAAAGAGACTAAAGAAAAGCAGATTGGGTTTAGCTTTGTGGTCTGCTGGTGATGGAGATGAAAAAAAGAAAAAAAATTGATTTTGATGTTCTGGGTTTGTTGGTGAAGGGGATGAAGAAAAAATAATTGGGTTTGATGTTCTGGGTTAAAATGGGTATGATGTTCGGTTTGGTATCTGGTGAAAGGATGAAGAAAAATAAATAAATAAATAATGAAAGGGGATGTGCAGAAGAAATGCAAAAAAATAAAATAAAAAATGATACTGATAAAGAAAATTGGTTTTAGCTTTTTTTAATTTTTTATTATTTTTTAAACTTCAAAAACAATAATTATCCAATAATATATTAACATTACTTTTAAAAAATCTTCTCCGATGCTCACTGTAGTTATATGAGAATTTATTCACTCTCCTAGTAAATTTGTTATCTCCCAGACGCTATCAAAAGTTTGGCTATTATGTTTCTGTATGTAGAGCCTACAACAATGAAGTTGAAGAGAAGGCTAACTATATGGAAGAAAAAAATCAAGAAGATGAGACTATCTTGCTAGCAACAAAGACAATAATGGAGGCCAAAAGCATGTTCATGGAATTAGATGAATCAACAAATTTAATGACAATGTTCCATTCGGCAATGATTAAAAAATAGTCATGAAAGAAAGATGTAACATTCTTATGCAATTCAAAGATGGTAGACGTCAATTTAGTGGAAATGTCTACTATGTGCCCAATATGAAAAATAATATTTTGATTTTAGGTCAACTCTTAGAAAAAGGCTATGACATTCACATGAAGGATTATAGTCTTTTTATAAGAGATGAAAAAGACAACTTAATTACTAAAGTAAAAATGGCAAAGAATAGAATGTTTTCTTTGAATACTCAAAACGATATTGCAAAATGTTTGAAAGCTTGTTACAAAGATGCATCATGGCTATGGCATTTTCGACTTAGACATCTCAACTTTGGAGGGTTAGAGCTATTGTTTAAAAAGGAGATGGTAAGAGGTTTTTCTTATATCAATCATTCGGACCAACTTTATGAAGGATGTTTACATGGGCAATTCAAAAAAAACTTTCCAAAAGAGTCTACCTTTAAAGCCAAGAAACCACTAAAGCTCATTCATACTGATGTATGCAATCCATTCAAGTCAAGATCTTTTAATAACAATAATTATTTCTTTCTCTTTATCGATGGTTTTTCAAGAAAAACGTGGATATGCCTTTTGAAGCAAAAGTCCGAGGTATTTGAATTTTCAAGGAATTTAAAGTTGCTGTTGAAAAAGAAAGTGGTCGTCAGATTAAGGCCATGAGAACTGTCGTGGAGGAGAATTCATTTCCAAGGAATTTCATGAGTTATGTGAAGCAAATAGAATTCGATGTTTCTTCACCATTCCGAGATCCCCAACAAATGGTGTTGCTGAAAGAAAGAATCGGACAATTCTCAACATAGTAAAGAGTATGTTGACAAGTAAAAATCTACCTAAGGAGTTTTGGGCTGAAGTTGTAACAACTGCTATCTATTTATCCAATCAATCTCTAACAAGAAATGTGTGGGGAAAAACACCACAAGATGCATGGTGTGAAAGAAATATTGGTATTTCTCGTCTTAGAGTTTTTTGAAGTATATCTCATGTTCATGTACCAAACGAGAGAAGAACAAAGCTAAATAATAAAAGCAAGAGTTTTATCTTCATCGGCTATGATTCAAGTTCAAAGGGTTACAAGTTGTACAATCCAAACAACAAAAAGATCATGATCAATCGAGATGTAATATTTAATACAAAAGGAGAATGAAATTTTGGTCCAGATGTCGATGATTTCAACTTCTTTCCTTTGTTTAAAGAAGAATCAATAATAAAGCAAGCAGGAGATGTAAGAGAAGAACCTACTACTCCACATATTCCACCTACTTCACCAATAACAAACACTTAAGGAGATTCACCACCATCCTTTTTAAATGAAAGAAATGAAGAATGCACAAGGAGTCTCCAAGATTTTTATGAGGTAACCGAGAGGTTAAATAATCTCACTTATTTTTGCCTTTTTGCTAATTGTGAACCAATGAGCTTTGAAGAAGTTGCACAAGATGAGAAATAGAAAAATGTAATGGATGAAAAGATTAAAGCGATTGTAAAGAATGATACATGGAAGCTTGTTTCATTTCCTAAATGACATAAAGCTATTGGAGTTATATGTACAAAGCAAAGAAGAATGCAAATAGAGAATTGAATGATACAAAGCGAAGCTAGTTGCAAAAGGCTATAGTCAAAGAGCCGACATCGACTATGATGAGGTGTTTGCTCCAGTAGCACACTTGGAAATTGTAAGATTAATCATTTCTTTGGTAGCTCAAAACAAGTGAAAGATCCATAAAATGGATGTAAAATCTAAATTCTTGAATGGAGTTATCAAAGAAGAAGTTTATATACAGTAACCTATAGGTTTTGAAGTCAAAGGACAAGAGGACAAGGTGTTGAAATTGAGAAAGGCTTTCTATGGTTTGAAAAAAGCACCAAAAGTGTAGAATAGTCAAATCGACAAATATTTTCATAAGAATGGCTTCACTAAATGTCTCTATGAACACGTACTTTACATCAAGATCAAAGATGGAGATATTTTGATCGTGTGCTTGTCGTAGATGATTTGATTTTTACTAGAAGTAATCCAAGCTTGTTCGATGATTTCAAGAACACAATGACTAAGGAATTTGAGATGACTGACATTAGGCTCATAGTGTATTACCTCAATATCGAAGTAAGACAAGAGAAAGATGGAATTTTTATTTCATAACAACGCTACACAAAGGAGATCCTCAAGAAGTTTAAAATGGAAAATTACAAGCCGATTAGCACGTCAATTGAGTGTAGAGTAAAGCTCTCGAAGCATAAAAAAGGAGAAAAAGTAGATTAAACTCTTCTCAAGAGCTTGGTTGGATATTTATGATATTTAACATGCATAAGGCTCGATATTGTGTATACAATTGGACTTGTAAGTCGCTATATAGAAACTCTAACAACCATATATTTCAAGGCTGCAAAGAGGATTCTTCATTACCTAAAAGGTACAACAAATTTTGGCTTGTTCTATTCATATTCAAATGATTATAAACTTATTGGATATAGCGATAGTGATTGGGCTGGAGATACTGATGATAAAAAAAGTACAATTGATTTTGTATTCTTTATAGGAGACACTGCTTTTACCTAGATGTCAAAGAAGTAACCAATTGTCACACTCTCCACATGTGAAGCTGAATACGTAACTGTCACGTCATGTGTTTGCTATGTAATTTGGCTTAGAAACCTACTAAAGGAGTTGAGGCGGTTACAAGCGAAGCCAACAAAGATTCTTGTTGATAACAAGTCAGCTATTGCATTGGCCAAAAATTCGGTGTTTCATGATCGAAGCAAGCACATTGACATGCATTACCACTATATTAGGGAGTGCATAATAAGAAATGATGTATATATAGAGTACGTGAAATCTTAGGATTAAATTACTGACATATTTACCAAGTCACTCAAATAAGAAGACCTTATAAAATTGAGAAATTCACTTGGTGTGATTAGATCAAGTTTAAGGGGGAGAGCTGAATTGTAAACTTAATCTAGAATATTAAATTGTCTAAATTGGTGTACTAGATTCGGTAAACATTAGTGTACTAGATGTAGTAAGCATTGGTATACTATATTTGGTAAACAATGGTGTATTAAGATAAAGTAAACATTGGTATTCCACATGAAGACTAAATTAATGGTTTAAAATGATTTACTTCAAGTTTAAATACCCCTCCCCCTTTAAGGATTTAGAAAAAAGTTAGAAATAAAAGCTTGAGTCTTTGTTCAAGTATTTGAGAGTGTTTGCTTATCTCTTGTAAATTTGTATGGAAAATAAATATATTTGAGCATTTTGAGTGGTTACAAAATTTTTATTTTCAACACGTTAGGCATGTGTATCACCATGAAAGAGTCCTACCTGAACTAAATGATTAATTGGGTTATAAAAGCCCAAAAGTTTAGGATCCGACAAATGACGACCTCAATCCGAGAAAGCAAGTGATGTGGAGGTCAATCAGTGTGCTAAATAAGCACTGTAAAAAGATGACATGACTTGGGAATGAAAATGATTGGCGTGGCATCATCATCCTCTCAATAGAAAATGTTGTGGTATTGTTAAAGTGACATATAGGATTGTTGCAGTGAGACCACTAATAGGGCATTGAGTATGTTGCCCAGGCAACGAGTGCGTTTCATTTTTAAATAGGTGGGCCTTGTGATCTAGTGCCAAGATACAAAGGATCTTATGGAACCGCCATTAATACCCCTTAGAACACTGAACATATAAAAACCATAAGGAAAAGAAAAGAGATCAAGATATTTTTTTTAAAACTTTTCAAATTTGATATAGAAAGAAATCAAGATATTTTTTTCTTGTGACATAATACTAACTTAAGCATCGAAGGGCATTCTTCAGTGACACCATCGACGCCCATTGAACATGTTCTGGATATTCAAGTGTTGCCTCAGTGTGTGAAGCCGCCATGGTAGCCTTGTTTGAGATCGATATCGAGTCAGGTACTATATCCATTCCATAGATGACGTGTTCCTCGTGAAGTAATTGAGTCAACTACTTGTAATGAAGGCATTTGCATGCTTTCTTTTATATTATATAAAATGCTACTCAATGTAATTTAAATTATTGATAATTATCAATTAAAGTTTGATTGATAATGGTATTCATCTTCTTCCTGCATAAGTTTTAAAGGTTATAAAATCCTACCATATAAATTTAAATTGGACTTGGGTTTAGAAACAGAAATAGTTTTGATAAATATTAAATAGCTAAATGAATGCATAATTATTAATCTTCATTAATTTATATGGTTGATGATGATCGGGAAATTAAAGATAATTAAGGAGCCTAATTAACTTAATTAATTCCCATAAAAAGTATAAATTGGATTAAACTAGAAGGCATGCATATTGCATGGATTGAATATATAGTCAAAGGGAGCAAAAGCAGCAGCAGATACATTAATTTTACAATATATATATATATATATATACATACACATGCATATGCACATTTTGATTTATTTATTTGCCTCATGGATATCATATCATGGGAGATTAAGTGAAAGGGAGTAGCAGCAAGTAAAGATTGGTTGCTGTTTCCTTCTATTTTACATGCTGTTCTACTTGTTTTATGTTGCTTTATTTTACTTTACTAGCTGTTTTCTTCTATTTTACTTGTTGTTTTCATGCTGCTTTGGGTGCTCTTTTCTTCTATTTTACTTACTGTTTTATTCGTTGTTTTCTACTGCTTTCTTCTATTTTACTTCTTGTTTTCCTTTTCCAGTGGTTTTTGGACATGGACATGGATGTCTTCAAGGATAAATTCATGAATTGTATGGTTCATTTTTACATGATCTTCTTCATCTTCTGTTAACATTTAAACACTAATTTTTAATGTTTAAATTCATTTTTATTTTATTTGAGAGAAATGACATCAAATGATCCACTTGAATTAACAATTACTAAAAGTGGTGATGTTAGAGACGATTCGCCAGCTACGAATATTGCAGGAATGTTCAGATCTATAGTGTGTTGGTGATTTAATGCTATATATTGAGAGTTTATATTGGTGGTGGTGATTTAATTAATTGTTTCTTGATGTTAATTTATTTTTTCCTTTTTGTCCTTCTTGATGCTGTTGTCCTTGATAAGTTGATTTGTTTTTCTTTTCATTAATTTGATGTTACGCATCTTAGTATTATTGATGTAAAAATTATCTATTTTTGTATTATTTTGATTTGCTTGCATATAGTTAATTAAATTGAAAAAAAAAAATCAAAATATGATTGAATTGTAATAAGAAGAATATGAATTGTTTTTCAATGTATATAGTTGAAGAAGAATTAATATATTTTATATTTTTAGTTTTTTGAATTTATTTTGTAACTTTTTAAAAGAAGAGTTGATAGGATTTCAAATTAGGAATTTTCTGATAAATAAGAATTAATGGAACTTAAAAGTATAAGATTTGGTTTAAAATAAGCAAAATTAAAATAGTGTAAAATAATGGGTCAAACGGGGCAAAATGAGGTCGGGTTTCGGCGAGTTAAAAATGAGCTGGTTGAACCCAACCTTGTTTCTTTCAAAATAACAGAATAATAGGTTCAAGGATAAATTAGCCTTAAACAAAGCGGGTTTGGGGATGAAAATTCTTACCTTGAACCTGTCTAATTCCCATCACTAAATAGTAGGGACTAAAATATTAAAATCACCAAAGAGTAATTTGTTATTTACCCAAAGTTTAGGGATTAAAATGTTATTATTATTTTTTATTTCTTAATTACCAGAAGTGTAAAGTAGTCATTTTATTATTTTGAAGTGAAATGATGATTTTTAATAAATTGATAACATAGCTTATATATGTCGATAAATTGGGGATAAAGCTGAAAATAATCATAATATTATCAAATAGAGTAATTTTCAATTTTAATCATTGTTTTATTAACTATCTTCACAAATAGTCTTAATTTTTTAACTTAATACTCTAAAATAAAATAAAATGACTCATTTACCCTTATTATTATTAATATTATTTATATAAAGACAAAAATGACTCTGCATAATTAAAAAAATATAATTTAACTTATATATATAATTAATAATTTATATTTTATTAAAAGAATGAGTTACTTATTTATTAAAATTAAGGTAAAACTTTCACTTAAATAATAAATAAATAAACTTAAATTAAATTATATACCAAATAAATTGCATATATATTAATTATTAATTAATTAGTTAAAAATAATTAATTGATATTACAATTATTATTGTGTATATTTAAATTTTTTACTATTTTTTCATGTATCAAATATCAAATTATTAGTTAATATCTTCATAAATATTAATTTATTTATTATTTTTAATTAATTAATGATTAATATATATGCAATTTATTTTGATATATAATTGAATTTAATCTTTTTATTTATTATTTAAGAGAATATTTTACCTTAGTTTTAATATATAAGTAATTCATTTTTTCTCAATAAATATAAATTATTAATTATATATAAGTTAAATTTTATTTTTTTTAGCTATACAAGGTTATATTTGTCTTTATATACATAATATTAATAACAATAAGGGTAAATGAGTAATTTTATTCTATTTTGAGATATTGTTAATAACTTGTCAAAAAATGAAGGGTACTGTTGAGTATTGTTAAAAAATTAAGATTATTTGTAAAGATTGTCAATAAAACACTGGTTAAAACTGAAAATTACCTTGTCAAATACAATATTAAACTTTTATAATTTCAGTTCTTAGTATAAAACAAAGAAAAAATAAATAAATAGTGATGACAATGAGTCGGGGATTCAAATCTCTGGCCTTGTCCTCGATTGGGCCGGGGATCCGATTTTGACCTCATTTGACTTTCGAAATTAAATAAACATTTTGCAATGATCTTACTGATAAGTGTTTAAAGGTATATCATTTACATATATTTTATAAAACATTATTATATCACTATTGAATTTAATGTGCCTATTTGTGCATAAATTGTGAAATTTTATTGTCATAACCTTAATTTGTATATTTTCGTAGTCTAGAACTCAAAGACATGCAACTATGTATAATTGTACAAGATAATATGAGTATAATACTTGTATTTAAATATTTATGTGGTGTATTTTTGTATATAGGTGTTAAAGCCTTAAAGGAGTGCAAGTTGCAATTAAAGATATAAAGTATCCACTTGCATATAACTCACTTGAGTATGAATCAATATCATAGCCGTAATTTTGTGTACACATCTTCAAATATAATTATTCTTATTGCAAGTGAAAGGTGCCTTAAGTGTGCATAACACATCTTTAGAAAACATTTGCCCATTTAGATATGCAGAAAGTGTGATGAATTATAATGAAGGATGGTATGCCTGTGTGCATCTTGGACCTATGAACACCTTTCTATCTTTTGGTAATAACTTTCTAAATATGTCATCAATTGAGTTGATTATTGAAGTGGCGGAACCATGAGAAAAGAAGCTAAAACTTTCATGTTATGCATAATTTCCAATTTGAGCATATGTGCTGTCTAAGTTAGTCATCATTTCGGTAATAGCTTTCAAAATTGCAATTTGTACATGCTTTACTCTTTTGATCATATCTCACGTTACCCACATAAAAATGTCACGATTCTTGAATCATGAGAAAATTATTTAATTATGAACAATTTACATGAAGATTACTTTCTCTAGTTCAACGTGAGAGACAATCAAACGTGAGCTACAATCTGGCAAACAAAGATATGATAAATTCTGCAACTTACATGTGCTTGCACATGTAAAGCCTCCTTGATCTAGCCTATATAAACTGTGATTTTGTTCATTTTAGGGGGATTTTTTGGGCACCCATTAAGAGGTTCTCTTTGTTTTACTCCCCTTAGCGGGAATTCTCTCTTTGTTTCCCTAATCTTAATGAAGTAGTCCTTTCTTTACTTTGCTCTTCTCCTTAATTAGTATAATATATGTGTTAATTTCATCCTTTATATCAAGCAATTTTTCACCAAGGATTTGAAGAAGATGAAATAACACCTAAGCAACCCAAAAAAGCAGGGGCGGGGGTGGGGGGGGGGGAGAATTAGGTTTTTAAGGATTTTAATGAATTTAGAAATGAACTTATTATCAACAACAATATCCCAAATTTCATAATCTTTAGATTGTAAGAATATCCTCATCCTAGTTTTCCAATATGCATAATCATTTCCATAAAAAACTGGTGGCATAGTTGGAGATTGTCCCTCAATGTATTCTAAGGTTGCCATGGATCACTCTAAGACGATTAAGTTCTACTCAAGAGCACCTAGCTTTGATACCAATTGAAATAACACTAAGAAACCTAAGAGGGGGGAGGGAGTAAATTGGATTTTTAAAGATTTTAATAAATTTAAAGCAACCCAATAGCCAACACCAAAACAATTCAAATTCTTTTAAAGTGTAACACAATAAGTTCAATACATAATCCTAGCCACTAGTATGTAAATGCTAACAAATTAAGTTTCAAGTGTGCAAAAGCAATGTGTATAGTGGTTACAAATATAAACAATAACAAAGAGTATAGGGAGAGAGATCAAACACAATGGTTTTTATGTGGTTCGACAAATTTTGGCCTACGTCCATGCCTTCAAGGCTACCTGCTTGAAGATTCCATTAATATGCCTTCAACCTAAGGCAAACACATACAACACTAAGTGGACTTTTTAGTGCCACTTAAACCTTACACCAAGAGGACTTGATCGGGTGCCTCTTCAACTTCTACAACCAAGCGACTTAAGGGCGTCACTCAAACCTCACTCTTAGTGCGTTTCCCTTATATTTAATCTCTAAAGAATTACAGTGTAGAAGATAGAAAAACTCTTCAAAGAATGATACAAATGAAAAACTAGAGTGTGTATGAATTGAAGTTTGATTTGTAAATGAAAGTTCAAATATTTTTAATGCACTTGTAAAATAAGTTTTCTAAGTTTCCCAAATGTGCAAAAGTTCTTCCAAACGAGTTTAGGCTAGTATTTATAGCAAAAGTTGGAAAATTAACCATTAGAGAAATAAATTTCAAATTTTCTGAAAGGTTAGTCGACAATATAGTCCAATTAGATCTATCAAGCAAATGACAATCAATCATACTATACCTTTTGTTATCATAAAAAAAATCAAATAAAAAAGCATGATAACAATTTCTTAAAATATATTTTAGAGGTGTTTAGAAGAATTTTTTAAAATAAAAGCTGCCCCTAAAATTTTGAGCAAATGCAACCAAAGAATGAAAGAATATAAGATTTAACCTAGAAAATATATCTCCCCCTTTTTTGCTTCAAAAGTACACACAATGAAATATTTAAAATATAATAACTTATGTACAAATCAAAATACACTTATCATGTGAAATTGATGGAAGACTCAACCAAAATAGAAACATATTTCCTCCTAAGTGTATTGCATATCATAGGATACTTCCCCTTTTTGCACATCAAAGATTTGGAAGAAAATAAGATTAACCTTATAATTTTTTTCTCCCTCTTTGTACACCAAAAATGTGCATTATAGACAAGTTTAAATCGATCAAAGTTATGCCTAGATCAAAACGTACATATCATATTATGTTAATGTAAGTCAAAAGGATAAAACAACCATACAATTCTCCCATTGCATACCATATAAATGTCAAACATAACAAATGCTTCCTTAATGAATAAAAAAAATCATCAAAATAATGAATGCATATTCAAAAATAAAAAGTGAGTTAAACTTTTAAATGTTTTCCAAAAAGCAATATAAGCAAATGAAATGAATGCTAGAATGACATTTCTCTAGAATCAAATCTTTGATGGTTTATGTTCTTAAGCTTGATTCTATTAGTTTTCCAATCATTCATCCTCTATTAAAGCACCTCTACTATTTTCATTGATGAACTTCCCATAATACTCAAATATACAACTTGTTCTTTCAAATGTTCACAAGGGTAAAGATAGATTTTTTAGGATTTTGATTTTGTATCCAAATGAAAAACACAAATGTGAAAAAAGTGTTTTTGAGATGATTTAAGAGAGAAGAAGTTCAAAAACAAATAGGCAATTTCAGTTGAAGAGAGTAGATAGCAATATAGTGGTAGAATGCATGTAAATTTTGATCAACCAAATCTTCATGACTGGTTGCCCTGCTTCTACTTTGTTTTCTGACCAGTTGTCAATCATAGAGACATATCTTTCTACAGAAATATCCAAATTGAGCTTTGTAAACTTCTATGAACTCCTGACATCTGGGTATTTTTATGAATATGTAATATGCACCATTTAACACAACCTATATTGCCCATAAAAATTCAAACTTCTAGACTGCTGCATCTTTATGATAGTTATGACTTATATGGCTTATACCTTGCATATCTATTTTTAATAAAATCCAAATTTGGTTCTACAGAATTATATAAAAACTAGACATCTTCATATTTTTAGCCATATATCATTTGTTTAGTAAACCAATACCAATCAATAACAAAATGTCTAGCAATTTGGCTGTCAGGTTCTAAAAAAAAAAAAATGAACGCAAACATTTTTAGTTCCTAACCTTAAACCATCCATTCTTCATTTTAGATAATTGATATTTGGCTTAAATAAAATTGAAATAATAATCATAAAATGATAAAATTTAATTTCAAAGCCATTTTGACATAATGATTGAATGCATGAATTGAGTGGAAATCTAGTGCATGTCAACCAACTCAAGCAAGCATCAAGCATAAAACAAGGTATAAAGGGATAGGAGATGTTTTGCAAACATTGATAAATGCAAGTATGTTTCAAGCAAAACATATGCTAATTATAATCACAACATGTGATATGAAAGGTTGGACATTAAACAATCAATATTTAAGCCAAGAATTTCATAACTACAATACCAAGGAATCGCCAAGATATGTATGTTTCACACAAGCATACTTACAAAAATAAAATACAAATATGCTTTCAATGCTTGAGCTAAGAATTCTGAAATAAGTAATGAAAAGATAAGTTCAAGAATTTTGATACCAATTTGCTTATACACAAATTCCATTTTCATTTTCTCTAAGTGTAAGATGCTTTCATGTTGCATTTGAGGAGACTTGTCATCTTTAGAGTGTTTGTCTTTCATCTTCATCAAGGAACTACTCATCATCCCTTGATTTTGGTACCTACAAAAATGTTCAAGTTCGGCACTTTGGTACCCAAATCATTTTGGGTCCATGAATGTTAGCTTTGGTTCCCTTTGGAACCCATACTATGTTATAACCATATGCATTCATCTTAGTGGGGAACCTATAACTCAAATGACTATATATGTTGCAATAATCACAAGTCGCATTTGTCTCAATCTTTGGAAGAGGTTTTACAAAATAGCTTTAGTAAAACTTTTGTTTTGCATGTGGTTTGTAGCCAATGCCACCTTTATAAAAACCACATTTTTTAGAGCCAAGAAGTAGCTCTAAATTCTTTGAACTTTAGTAAATTTTAAAAGAATTTCATTTTGGTCAAAAGTTTGTTTCTTGAGCTTTTGTATTTCTTTTTAAGTATGTTTCCTTCCCCTTTTCAAAGGTATTATGCAATTCTTTTAAGAAACTATTTTCACTAATCGATGCATGATTTGTTTCTTTCAAAGTAATGATTTCATTATTTAAAGCCTTAATTTTCCAGTTAAGGGTTCAATTTTTAGAAATCACTTTTTCAAAATTTTCGTATAACTCCTCATATGCATGTGACAATTCATCATAAGAAAAAGAGGGTTCGGAATCGCTTACCTCATCATCTCCTAATGCCATGAAGCACAAGGTTGGAGTTTTATTTGCCTTCTTTTCTTTATCATTGCTCTCATCCTCTTCACGTTCATCATTGTAGTGCATAAGAGTTCCAAGGCAATTTTGCTCAACATGCAAGTCCTTAGTTTCTTTAGTTTTGTCACTTCCATAAGAATTTTCTAAGGCACACCAAATATCATGAGCAAAATTGGACATAGAAAATTTATTTACACTATATCTATTTAATGCATAAGACAAAATATTTAAGGCTCTAGAATTTAACGATGCATTTTTCCTATCTATGTCTTTCCATTCATTTATGAATTTAGAAATGAACTTATTATCAACAACATCCCATATTTCATAATCTTTAGATTGTAAGAATATCCTCATCCTAGTTTTCCAATATGCATAATCATTTCCATAAAAAACTGGTGGCATAGTTGGAGATTGTCCCTCAATGTATTCTAAGGTTGCCATGGATCACTCTAAGACGATTAAGTTTTATTTAAGAGAGCCTAGCTTTGATACCAATTGAAATAACACTAAGAAACCTAAGAGGGGGGAGGGAGTGAATTGGATTTTTAAAGATTTTAATAAATTTAAAGCAACCCAATAGCCAACACCAAAACAATTCAAATTCTTCTAAAGTGTAACACAATAAGTTCAATACATAATCCTAGCCACTAGTATGTAAATGTTAACAAATTAAGTTTCAAGTGTGCAAAAGCAATGTGTATAGTGGTTACAAATATAAACAATAATAAAGAGTATAGGGAGAGAGATCAAGCACAATGGTTTTTATGTGGTTCGACAAATTTTGGCCTACGTCCATGCCTTCAAGGCAACCTGCTTGAAGATTCCACTAATATGCCTTCAACCTAAGGCAAACACATATAACACTAAGTGGACTTTTTAGTGCCACTTAAACCTTACACCAAGAGGACTTGATCGGGTGCCTCTTCAACTTCTACAACCAAGCGACTTAAAGGCATCACTCAAACCTCACTCTTAGTGCGTTTCCTTTATATTTAATCTCTCAAGAATTACAGTGTAGAAGATAGAAAAACTCTTCAAAGAATGATACGAATGAAAAACTAGAGTGTGTATGAATTGAAGTTTGATTTGTAAATGAAAGTTCAAATATTTTTAATGCACTTGTAAAATAAGTTTTCTAAGTTTCCCAAATGTGCAAAAGTTCTTCCAAACGAATTTAGGTTAGTATTTATAGTGAAAGTTGGAAAATTAACCGTTAGAGAAATAAATTTCAAATTTTCTGAAAGGTCAATCGACAACATAGTCCAATTCAATCTATCAGGAAAATGACAAAAAGTTAATTTTGAAAAACCTAGAAGATAGGTTGACTAACTGGTTTAGTTCGGTTCAATCGATCATCTGGTTCGGTTCGGTCGACCAAATCAAAAGAGTATTTTGCCACTAGTTCAGTTGACCGACTGGTTTGGTTCGATTGACCAAACCAGTCTGTACTAGACCAAACCGGTTTGAAATGGTTTTGTTGGACCAAGTGCTTTGAACCCGTTTTTTTGACAGTTTTGAAAACGTTTCATTTTGGTCCTTTTTCAGAGTTTTAAAATCTTGCATTTTTTAGTTCGATTTTTAAAACTAAGGACATGCATAAAATATTTTGAGCTTTTAAATGCAAATTAATATTCAATTTCAATGACACATTACAAATAAAAATCACCTAATATTTATGTTTTCATTTATTCAATTTGCTCGAGAATTTCCATTATTACTTTTCTTGAATGTCTTGATTTTGGATGTTCTTTGAATTTTCACATTTGCAATCCAATTTCTCATGCTAAAAATTTCACAATAAATGGTACAAGAAGAATTTGGTTAGTTAATAGTATCAATGCTTATTATCATAAAAACAATGGATTATGAGCCTTAAAGCTAACAGAAGATAATCAATTAATTCAAAACCTTAGGGTAAATCTTTAATGAAGGTAAGTTGTTGTTTTTTTATATATATTTTGCAATATGTTTAGAATTTCATATTTGGTTTCATTGATTTGAACTAGATAATGAAAGGATAAACATATTGTGGGAGTTTGGCTTAGCAACTACAATTGTGTTTTATATTTTGTGAATAATTTTTAATTGATGTTTGAGATTATTTCTTGTTCATTAATCTTCATATCTTTGCTTATGAATTATGGTTTGGCCACCTATAATTTGTGAATAAAGTTAACAAATGAGAATTAAGGTGCTTGGTATGCCATCTTATCTTAATTAAATCTATTGATTTAGTTTAATTTAAATGGTCATACAATTTTCTTGTGGAAGTGAAAATATTTAATTGATTGGAAGTGATTTCCATGATCATTAGAATTTTCTACGCTTAGTGGAAAGAGAAATAATTTAAACATTGGAATATTTAACTAATTTATCTAATATTTCAATGTATTAGTAGAGAGCTAGCTAACTCCCATTTTATTTCATTGTTTTCTTAATTTTACTTTCTTTATGTTCTTTCAATTTATTTAGTAAATTAAGAGGAAACTAATAAGGATTTAAACCATTGCAATTCCTTGAGAGATCGACCTCGGGTGAACTTGTCACTAGCTATTAGTGATTCGTCCACTTACGAGCATTTAAAATTTGTACATCATTCATCAAGGAAAATAAAAGAGAAGCTCTAAAAGAGGGTGAATCATTAGCAAAACAAGCTTACAAATAGGGAAAATTTATGTGTTTATTATGAAGAAAACCCTTATGTTAAATTTTGTGTTACTTGAGCTTAACTATATAGACTATATGGATATCTTTGATTGGAGTTGTGGTGGAGTTGAAATGAGCAAAATATAGAAGTGCCTCTTCTTGTACTTGTGCTTGTAATATTTTCTGGAAGACATATGGAGAGCGGATTTCATGATCATCAAGATAACCTATATACAGTTGGGTTTTCTCATCATCAAAAAAGGGGAAGATTGTTTAGCTTAGTCTATACAATTATACTTTTAAGGGTCACAAAACACATCATCCAATCAAAAGAAAAATGAAAAGGGACATACGATTGAAGCTTCATAAAACACAGTATTTATTGATAAAAAGTTCAATTTATTTTTGACATATCATTAGCTTTGAAAAATGGGACCAAAGCACCAGTTTTACAAAATGTAGAATAGGGACCAAAATGCAAGACTTTAAAATTCTGAAAAAGACTTAAATGTATAATTTTCAAACTTAGTGAACAGCATTGATGAATAGTACTCGTGGTTAACCAATTTGCCAACTTGGTCAACCGAGCTAGAGGTAGACTACCTTCCAAATTTGGTTGCATTATTGGTTGATTGACTTGGGTCACTTGGTTGACCGAGTTAACCTAAATGGTTGATTAACCTTCGCAAAAATTTAAATTACCAAGTTCCTAATGACTAGTAACGATTAGTTTTTCAATCCAATGTAAATTGGAGGACTTTATACTAAGTTTAGAATCCTTAAAACATATTTTTGAGAAACATTCTTGAACTTGAAATCATCATACACATATATAGATCTCTAAGAACATCCATTTGTACTATTTACCTTATGAGAGATCAATTTGTAAATGTTCTTTTCTCTTCAATTTAATTTTTGATTGTAAAGAAGTGATAGAAGTGGGTCTATCACTTTGTTGAGATTGTGGATGAGTAACTTGTAAGGGGTACAATAATCTCTTGGTTGTAATTCAAAATCTTGTGAGATCAAAACTTGATTTCTAGTGAAATCTTTAAGTGGAGTTTGAAGGAGCGGATGTAAGCCAAGAGTTTTCCAAAACACTATAAATTCGGTGTTCAATCTCTCAACTCTATCCCTTTTACATTATTGCATATATTGATATTGTATGTGCTTGGGTTGTAATTCAAATTTGTTGTTAATATTTGTTGAAAACCAAATTTGCCCCCTCTTGGATTGCACATTGATATTTCATGAAGACCTTAGCCTGACAATTCTGGAAGGTGAGTTTGACAAAACATAAACCCTTCCAATCTTTGACTATGCCTTCTTCAATTTTCTTAGGAGATAATTTTTAGAGTTCAGGTTTCAAAATTTGTCTAAGAATTTTAATTTGGGAAACATTTTTTTTCATACAAAAAGAAAACATTAATCATGATATTTTTGTACATTTTTTCTTACATCAAATGACCAGCTAACAGTCTTGACTAATGGCAGGGGAGCTAAATGATACATTCTTCAAATTTTCTATGTAACTTATACAATCCCAAACCTTAGGAGAGGAATGTGATAATATCCTTATTTTTTATTATTGGTTTGTAAAATAAGATTATTTGAAAATGAGTAAAAGTAAAGATATTTATTAGTTTTTTTTATAATTTCAAGGCCTATAACATTAATTAATAATAATATTGAACTTTTCTGGAAACATTATTCATATCATATTAATAAATTGTTTTTAACCATCGATTAAAAGTGTCCAAAGTTTATTTAATTTTAATAGCAATTTAACACAATCAAAATTGTTATTATTATCAATGACTTCTGCTAAGATATTTTTATATTTTAATCCAACCTTTTACTGTCAACAATAATGGTATTAGAACCTCATGATGTAAACATTATTTTTAAAAAATTTAATTAAACTTGAGAATTTTATTTCAAAGTGAAAAAATATTTGCATGTGATTAATATAATTATGGATGTATACATTAAAATTAAGACATGATAAAAGATAGTCAGCTAAAAAAAATTAACGAGGTAGCACAGACTCACATAAAAATAATAATATGTAGGGTGAAAATTAATATGTAAAATTCTAAATGATGTGTTATAATCTTAAGAAAAAAAAATTCTATTGATGTTGTTATTTTGATTATTTTGCTAATTTGCTGTCCAATGGGTTGATTACAAATTGCATTAAACTTGATAAGCCAATAGCTATATCTCATATATTATAATAATTTATTATTTGCATGCGTCATTTTACAATAAATAAAGATATTGCATGCGTCATTAAACTGATCTCTTATAAATGTTTTCGTTTTCATTCAACTCAACAAAGCCAAATGATGTATTAAAGAAGAATTTTCTAAGGATTATTGGTTCACAAGATTGGATTTTCATATATGTATATATATATATATATATATTTACAGTTTTAAACGTAAGAGGTGGAGAAAGTCCAAAATATATAATTATGAGTTGGAAAAAGTTCAAAATATATGAGTTCAGCACTTAGACAAAAGTCTAGAAGGTGGTTTAATTTATTATATGAGTTCAGCACTCCAGTCTTTATATATATATATAAGATAACCATACAAATTGTATTAATTACGTGTGTATATGTTCCTTCTATGGACTGAAAATAATATTAATTGAACACAGTATTGTGATTGTGAAATAAATATATATTAAGCGTGTACGCGTGCACGTACTAATAATATTTATTCATTATTGAAAACAAAGTAAACATTTAGCTAGCTAGCTAGTTAGCTAGATCTTCGAACTTTAGTCTAGCTTCTTTATTTAAGTACATTGGTAGAAAATAGCAACGCTAGCTAGCTTCACATTAGAAACAAATTCTAATTGTTTTTGATGGGGAACGAAGGAAACCTGTTGATACCACAGAGTCCTTGAGGTGTTCCTGTGTTTCTCTTCATCCTTCCGTAACCACCTTCTCCCCAACTACGTCCCCATGAGTTTTTCACTAATATGTAATCTAATCCAATTTCTTTGTCTGCTCCATACCCAATTGCTGTCACTAGATGATCAACATTCGTTCCACAATTCCCACTGAATACACCCTGCACGCAAGTAATTAATTAATCATTATTATTATTAATTTATTGATTTGAATTAATATATATATATATATATATATATATATATATATATATATATATATAGTTAAAAAGGTAGGTAGGCTAGCTAGCTTATTGTGTTAGTGAAATGAGTGCATATTGACTTACCCCACGATAACTCTGGAAATCCCTGCCAGAACCTTCGATGTATACGCTAACAGGCTGATTAGCCACTGCCTTCAAGAGACTGCTTTCATCATTTGCTGGAACATTACGGAAGCCGCTGATTGTCACTACCTCTCCTGCCTGCAGAAATAATTTATTCATTCAATTAGTTAATTAAATTAATTTTTCTTAAACGTGCTTATTAATTAATTAATCAATTGAAATAAAGTTAGCTACAATATATGTGTAAATACCAGATTACTTTTGCAAGTGAATTGGCCCGCTCGATACGGGTAGTCTTCTTCTTTATGGATTCCTCCGTTAGAGATTATATACTGAAAGGCACGGTTCACATTACCACTAATGCAGCCGCGGTTACTTGTGACGCAGTCAACCAACTGTTGCTCCGATAATGGAATTAGATTTCCGGTGGTTATCTGATTTATACCCTCCACTGCAGCAACTCCTGAAAATGCCCAACAACTACCTGCATGTATTTTCAATACATTAATATACAATATATCATCGTCGAGAAATTAATGAAATGAGATAATTAATTAATTAATTAACAAATTGCATACCACATCGGCCTTGGTTTTTGACCCTAGTAACAGCTCCTTTCTCTCTCCAATCAACGGCCTCGGGCAAATCCTTCACATTTTTATACCAAAATTCGCCGTAAGAGAAGGCGTTTGATGAGATATTATCAATTCTGGAGGAGAAGTCAGGTTTCACTCCCAAGTAATTTTTCTTGAACTCCTCATGGCTAAGGTCTGAAAACTCATTCAAACCAAGCCAATAGCTCCTAACCTCTTTGTTCCTTTCGTCAATGTACTTCAAGTTGTCTGCGAATATCTCAAATCTATGCAATTTCTCTTCGATGGTTTTGTAGTTTTTGCCATGTTCGGAGCTCCATGATTCGAAAAGCTCAAGGAGCTTTTCCATGGAAGTCAAGTGCTCCGGCGAATAACCCACGATTGAGAAATCATGAGCGAGAGTACTGCTAGTAGCAGAGAGAAATATGATTAGAGATAACAAACAGAGAAGGAAGATTTTAGGAAAATAGTAATGTTGAGAAAGGGGACGTAGCAGTGCCATTGCTATGCAATTAGTTATTAGATTTTGCTGTGAAGGAAGACATTGGTACCCTAAGCTATTTATACTAGCTAGATTGAGTAGCTCTGTATAATAATAGTAGTAATAATAATAATAATAATAACAATAATAATAATAACAACAACAATAATTAGCTAACGTCCATAAATCTAGGCCCACTTATGAATGCTGATCATGATTCATCAGTCTAGTGTATGTCTTAATTTCCACAACGTTAATGTCATAGTTCGGCTGAAATGCATGCATATCGACAACGTTACCTAGGACCACTAAGTGATCATGCTGCATCAGTATTCATCACACGCTTGTTTTGTCTTATTAAACTCATGCTGCTGATTAACGCGGAGAATGATAATAATAATAGTAACAATTCAATAAACGGATATGAAAACAATGTATTATTTACGCACACATATAATATATTTTATTGAATTCAAGTGTTGGAGTTTATAAATATTATTAGACCAAATGTGTTATTCTAAAATATATATCTCCAATAATGCTTTTTAGATTCAATACCTTCCAAGATTGATAAAATATAAGTAATTTGGTCTAAATTATTAAAGTTGACAACACAAACCCGTCCACACACACACAATTGTATTATTTTCACGTATAATGTACTATTTATTGGACCCAAGTATTGAAGTTTATAAATATTAATGAACTACCTGTGTCATTTTGAAATCTACATTTCCAATAATTGGATATGACAACAATGCTTTAGGTTAATTCACACATACACACAAATAATATAATATTTATTGGATCCAAATATTGGAGTTTATAAATATTAATGTGCCACATATGTGCGATTTAGTAGTCCCTCGTGAGTGCGGCACGCACCTTTTTGTTTGTTATGGAGCCATTTTGTGTTTTGGCAGGGCATACTAAACCCACTGCGTAACACACCACTGGGCGGCTCGCCTAATGCCGGGTCTTTCTCCAGCACCAACTCAACGCAATGTATTTCCTTGGTATTAAAGTAGTGTAATTTACTATAAAAAAATTTATTTGTCAAAGAGGTATAAGTAAGAAATTTTAGATAGATTTGAAATGAAGAATTGTAATTCTATTAGCATGCCAACTGAAGTAGGTATGAAACTCATCAAAGATCATTAAGGAATGAGGGTTAATAGCACTCATTACAAGAAAATTATAGGGAGCTTGATGTAGTTTGCCACAAGGCTTGATATAATTCATGTTGTAAGTCTCATTAGTAGGTACATGGAGTGTCCAATAGAAATGCATTTCTAGCTACAGAAATTTTTTTCCATTACTTGCAAGGTACAATTGGTTTTAGACTACTCTACAAGATGAAAGAAAAGTCAAATTTGACATGGCTTTACTTAAAGCGATTATGCAAAGCTCAAGATGCTAGAAAGGTACTTCTTGCTATGCTTTTATGCTAGGTTCAAGAGTTGTCTCACGGTCTTCAAAGAAACAACCAATTGTCACTGTATCAACAATAAAAGTTGAGTTCATAGTTGGAACTTCAAATACTTGTCAAGCCATTTAGTTGAGAAAAATACTTGAAGAGCTGGAATTCAAGCAATGAGGATCGAGTACTCCAGTTTATTGTGGCAATAGTTCAACAATAAAACTCTCCAAGAATCCACTTCTAGATGGAAGAAGTTAGTATATTGATGTGAAGTTTCACTTCTTAAGAGATCTTACAAATGATGGTGTAATTAATCTAAGACTATGTTCATTGTTTTCCTTATGTTTAGCAATCTTGACTAAGATATAGCCTAACTAAGAAGTTTTGATTCTACTTTTTCTTGTTAATTAATAGTTTATTTTCGTTTAGGATTGAGTATTCTTCATTGTGCATAATGCTTCTAAATAATTGGCTATTATGTAGTTGATTTGAAAATCATAATAAAACCAAAAGGAGATTATTGTATCTAGTTCATTGTGTTGAAAGCCATAGTTTACGTGAGAGACAGGACTACACATTCATGATTTGTATAATCGCTAAATGAGATCCACAAAACTTAATGAATCCTTGGTAGTTTAAATTCTCATAGGAATATAGAGGATTAGATATCAATGGTATTTTTGTTAGACCTTGGGAAAGACTATTGAAAAGATTAGGGATTCTAGACTATCAATCATAGAAAATAACCCGATTAAAAAGAATTAAAGAATCAATATGGATTAGTTATGGTAATATCGGACATCCTTGAGCTTTCATTATTTGAATTCTACTTTGTTTAATTTGATTTTGTTAGAATATCAATTATTATTATTGCATGATTCTTACCATATTCTGTTGAGAATATTTGCTATTTATTTTGTATATTCCTTTCCTTTTATATCAGTATTGTAAAGCCTATATCATGCATTTATGATAATTGATATTCTAATATATTTTATTCTTAGTTTAATTTTATTTTTCTTTAGATTAATTTAGGTTTTTGCAATACCCTTTTGTCATTTGAGCTATTCAAATAAAATTAAAATTAAACTAATTTCGGTATTTAGTAAGCAATCAATCCTCGTGGGAACGATACTCTACTTATCATATATTACTTATTAAAGATAATGCGTACTTGCGTTTAAAAACAAATCTAATAAAATTAATATAATTATGGATATATAGAGTATACTAACATGTAGAATGAAAAAAATTTAAAGTAGAGGAATTTTTAATGGGATGGCGTAGGCTTTAAAATGCATAGAAATATTATGTACGGTAAAAATTAGTTTTATGTTTTTGAGACAAGTATGTCAAATAGAAATATGTTCAAAGTATATTTTAGAGTGTTAATAGAGAATATGTTTTTAAATGACGTGTTAATATCATGTCAAGAAAAAAATATTTACACTATTGATGTTATTTGTTTGATTTGTTTGCTAATTTATTGGTAAATCGGTTGAGTGTAAATTGCAATATACTTGATAAGCCACTAAATTATACGAATTATTAACAGTGCCCAATTAAGTGCCACAACCACCACCACTACAAACAACATTGCATGAAGTACAAAATATTATATGATTACACATATTCCTATAAGAGAAAAGATCAACAGCCTTATAGGATTACACATATTCTTATACCATTTTGTAGACCGTTGGATTTATGCACCACGAACTTCAGTAACTATTAACTGAAAACTTTAAATTTCTTCATGTTTTGTGTCTGAAAGATTTGAAGTCAGGATTGTATGGTTAAAACAATAAACCTTTAATACTAGACAATAACATATTATGTAAATTATAGTAATTACTAATATTTATATTTCTTATATTACTTCAATTATTTTTATTTTATAATTTACCTTAAGAATGTGTTTGTTATTTTTCTATTATTATTATTATATTTAATAATATATTTTTCATTTTCATACAATTTTTTACAGTTTTTAGATAAGTATGTAAATCTGAATTATTATCTAAACAAATCAAAAAAATTTAAATCTGAATTATTATCTAAATATGAATTTTCATGAAATAGGATATAATATGGTGATTTTGATAACTTAAAATATGTATATATATAAGAAGGATCAATGACCCTATATGATTACATATATTCTTACACCATTTTGTGGACCGTTGGATTTATACACCTCCAATAGTTTAGATTAAATCTAGTACCTGTAGTCTTAATTTGAACTCAATTTATGCAAATAGTTATGTTTTCAAAAGTTTTACAAAACTAACCAAAAAACTAATTTTTGGAAAAAAATAACACCCAATAGCAATTAAATAAAAACTTTAAATTTTTTCATGTTTTGTGTTTGCAGGATTACAAGCCAAGATAATTGTGTTAAAACTATATACGTTTACTACTAAACAATAACATATCATGTAAATTATAATAATTACTAACATATAAATTTCTTATATTACTTCAATTATTGTTATTTTATAATTTACCTTAAGAATGTGTTTGTTATTTTTCTATTTTTATTATTATACTTAACAATATATTTTTCATTTTCATACAATTTTTTATAGATTTTAGATAAGTATGTAAAATAGAAAGATGTTTAGAGGATACTTTAGAGTGCTAATAGAGGCAATATTTTTTTAAATGACGTGTTAGTATCATGTCATGAAAAAAAATTACAACATTGATATTATTGATTTGATATGTTTGCAAATTATACTTGACAAGATGCTAATTTGTATGAACTATTAAAAGTGCTCTATTATATCTTATAAAGGACAAAACCACAACAACAACAGTAATAATGCATGAACACGAAAAAGTAATTAAAGTGTGTAGAGTTTAAAGAAAGTAATTATATTTGCCTACACAAATCCAAAAAATCTAAATCTGAATTATTATCTAAATATGAATTTTCATGAAATAGGATATAATATGGTGACTTTGATAACTTTAAATATGTATATATATAAGAAGAAGGATCAATGACCCTATATGATTACACATATTCTTACACCATTTTATGGACCGTTGGATTCATACACCTCCAACGGTTTAGATTAAATCTAGTACCTATAGCCTTAATTTGAACTCAGTTTACTCAAATAGTCATGTTTTCAAAAGTTTTACAAAACTAACCAAAAACTAATTTCCGGAAAAAAATAACACCCAATAGCAATTAAATAAAGACTTTAATTTTTTTTATGTTTTGTGTTTGCAGGATTACAAGCCAAGATACTTGTGTTAAAACTATATACGTTTACTACTAGACAATAACATATCATGTAAATTATAATAATTACTAACATATATATTTCTTATATTATTTCAATTATTTTTATTTTATAATTTACCTTAAGAATGTGTTTGTTATTTTTCTATTTTTATTATTATTATTATATTTAATAATATATTTTTCATTTTCATACAATTTTTTATAGTTTTTAGATAAGTTTGTAAAATAGAAAGATGTTTAGAGGATACTTTAGAGTGCTAATAGAGGCAATATTTTTTTAAATGACGTGTTAGTATCATGTCATGAAAAAAAATTACAACATTGATATTATTGATTTGATATGTTTGCAAATTATACTTGACAAGATGCTAATTTGTATGAACTATTAAAAGTGCTCTATTATATCCTATAAAGGACAAAACCACAACAACAACAATAATAATGCATGAACACGAAAAAGTAATTAAAGTGTGTAGAGTTTAAAGAAAGTAATTATATTTGCCTACACAAATCCAAAAAATCTAAATCTGAATTATTATCTAAATATGAATTTTCATGAAATAGGATATAATATGGTGATTTTGATAACTTTAAATATGTATATATATAAGAAGAAGGATCAATGACCCTATATGATTACACATATTCTTACACCATTTTATGGACCGTTGGATTCATACACCTCCAACGGTTTAGATTAAATCTAGTACCTATAGCCTTAATTTGAACTCAATTTACTCAAATAGTCATGTTTTCAAAAGTTTTACAAAACTAACCAAAAAACTAATTTTCGGAAAAAAAACAACACCCAATAGCAATTAAATAAAAACTTTAAATTTTTTCATATTTTGTAATTGTAGGATTACAAGCCAAGATCATTGTGTTAAAATCATAGACGCTTACTACTAGATAATAACATATCACATAAATCATAATGGTTATTAATATTTATATTTCTAATATTACTTCAATTATTTTTATTTTATAATTTACCTCAAGCATATGACTGTTATTTTCTATTATTATCATTATTGCATTTAAAAATATGTTTTTTTATTTTCATAGAATTTGTAACGGTTTTGAGACAAATATGCAAAATAGAAACATATTTTGATTATACTTTCGAGTGTCAATAGAGACAATATTTTTTTTAAATAATTAGTGTGTAAATATGATGTTAAGAAAAAAAAATTAAATATTGATTTGCTTGCAAATTTGCTGGGAAATGGGTTGATTGTATATTGTATTATACTTGATAAGATACTAATTTATATGAACAATTAATAGTGCTCAATTACGTCCAACCAAGCACAACGACGGCCACGAAAACAACAACAATAATGCATGAACTAGACAAATTAATTAAAGTATATAAAGTTGAAAGAAAATCAATCTGTGTTTCTAGACAAATCCAAAAGAAACTAAATCTGAATTTTCATTTAAATTTGAATTTTTATGAAATAGTGTATAATATAGTTATTTTAATAACTTTTCAGATATATATAAAAGAAAGGATTAATGGCTGCATATGATTGCGCATATTCTTACATCATTTTGTGGACTGTTGCATCTATACACTACTAATGATTGAGATTAAATATAGTATATGCAATACTAATTTTGAACTCACTTTATGTGAATAGTTTTGTTTCAAAACGTTTTACCAAACTATGCAAAAGAAAAAATTGGACAAAAATACCTTCAATAGCTATTAACTAAAAACTTATAAATTTTTTTATGTGTTTTGTTTGCAAGATTTGCAGCCAGGATCCTTGGGTTAAAACCATTGACCTTTACTACTAGATAATAATATATCACAAAAGTTATAGTGATTATTAATATTTATGCTTCTTATAGTACTTCAATTATCTTTATTTTGTAATTAACCTCAAGCATATGTTTGTTATTTATTATTATTATTATTATTATATTTAAAAATATATGTTTTTATTTTCATAGAATTTTTAATGGTTTTAAGACAAGCATGTAAAATAGAAAGATATTTAAAGTATACTTTATATTATTAATAAAGACAACATACTTTTAAATGATGTGTTAATATATATCATGTCAATAAAAAAAAGAGATTTGCAATATTGATTCTATTAATTAGATTAGTTTCAAATTTGTTGGGACATGGTTTTATTGTAAATTGCATTATACTTGATAAGACACTAATTTATAAGAGCTATTAATAATGCTCAATTATGTCCTACCAAGCACAATGATAATAACAACAAGAACAATAATAATCTAGAACTAGACAAATTAATTAAAGTATGTGGAGCTTAAAGAAAAGTCATTATGTGTATATGTCTTCACAAATCTAAAAAAATTATCTTAATATGAGTTTTTCTGAAATAGGTAAAATATAGTGATTTTGATAACTTAGCATATATTTATATAAGGGGAAGATCAGCAGCCCTATATGATTAAACATATTTTTATAATATTTTGTGGACTGTTGGATCTATACACTACCAATCACAATAACTATTAACAAAAACTTTAAATTTTTTCATGTTTTGTGTTTGCAAGATTTGAAGCCAAGATCCGTGGGTTAAAACCATAAAACTTTACTACTAGACAATAACATATCACATTAATTATAGTGATTATTATTATTTATATTTCTTATAATATTTCAATTATTTTTTTATAATTTTCGTTAAGGATATGTTTTTTTTTATTATCATATATAAAATATATTCTTTATTTTTATAAAAAAATTAACAGTTTTGAAACAATTACGTAAAATAAAAAGATGTTTAGAGTATACTTTAGAGTGTAATAAAGACAATATATTTTTTTAAACAATGTGTATATATCATGTAAAAAAAGGAAATTTACCAATATTGATGTTATTAATTTGATTTGTTTGCTGATTTGCTGATAAATGGGTTGATTGTCAATTGCATTATGCTTGATAAGCCACTAATTATATTATATCTTAATAATAATTTATTAATTGCATGCTTGTGTTATGATAATTAATGTTGTTTATTGATTAACATTAGAAGGAGAATGATCTAAAATACTTTTGATATATGATAAGCGATAAAATATAAGGAGAAATAGTATATTCATAATATTAATTGAACACATGCAAATATAAAGAGTCACGCGCACACACACATATATATATGTTAAGTTACCAAAATCATTGTGAAATAAATATATATTAAGTGCATATGCATGTGCTAATAACATTATTTATTCATATATTATTGATGGAAAACAAAGTACACAAACATTTAGCAGGCTTGGTCTTCAAACTTTGATCAACATGTAACGATTGCAAATAATTTGAATTTTTATTTTGCTACCACCTTTTATTGCCAAATATTTAGCTTCAAAAAATATTAGTTATTTTCAATATTTTTATGGAAAAATGACATTTAGACACTTTATTGCATAATTGACACTACACATACACCACACTTTGAACTAATTATCAAATACACCATCTCAAATTTTTCGGTTACTCTTAGAAAAAAAAAAAGGATGAAACACTAAATGCATAATAGTAAAAGGTGTTAAAAATAAATAGAAAATAGTGAAACGATGCTTTTTATAAGACTTTTAAGACAAAATGACAGATGTCACATCAAGTCAGTAAAAAAATGTCAATCATCCAAGCTTTTCTAGATTCAACCATAGTCGTTCATTGTCTCTCTAAATTCTTTCTTTCATCATGCAGAAAGAAAAACATTAATATCCCAAATTGAAGTGGAGTGCGTGTGTGTTAAATCAATGATTAAACAAAGCATTGACAAAATACCAAATAAAAAATAATTCAAACTTTTAACTTAGCGATTACATGATTATTAGCATATTAGAGGTTGTGTGAAGAGTACAAGGCAATAATGTTTTTTCTAGTGTTGATATTGAACACTAAAGACGAATGTAGTGCTAATATCAATAATTATATGGGTTAAAAATATAGTATGTACATGTTATTTTAATAGAGAATTAAAATATTATTTGTTTGCTTTTGTAAGTTAAATAACAGTGTGGTTATGTGTAGGTTGCTTGGCAGTATGTGTATAATGTTAAAATATTAAACTAAAGTGTGTTTTGATTGTGCTCATGTTGCTTGGAAATAAGTGCATAATGTTAACATATTAAAGTAAAGTGTGATATGATTTAAAATATTAAAGTGTCTAATGAATGTGTGCATGTTGCTTGGTAGTCGGTGGATAATGTTAAAATTTTAAAATAGATTGTGTTATGATTTAAAATATTAAAGTTAAGTGTCTTACGATTGTGTGCATGTGGCTTGATAGTCAGTGCATAATGTTAAAATATTAAAGTAGACTGTGTTATGATTTAAAATATTAAAGTAAAGTATCTTACGATTGTGAGCATGTTGTTTGACAGTCGGTGCATAATGTTAAATTTAACACTAAGGTAGACTGTGTTATTATTTAAAATATTAAAGTAAAGTGTCTTATGATTGTGTGCATGTTGCTTGGCAATTAGTGCATAATGTTAAAATATTAAAGTAAAGTGTGTTATGTTGGCTAATATTCATTTATTATAAAGTTTTATTGCTCTTTATTGTCAAGAAAGTGTTTATTAAAGTGTCTATAAAGTTCTAATGATTGATGGAAAGTGAGGAAGGAAATTAACTATAGTGCTCTAATTTAGTAAATAATTTGTTTATTTGTTGTATGTAGATGAACAATGACTATGATGGTGAGGGTGTTACAATTACTGCAAGTTTCCATGATTGATGCAAACCTTGTAATCAAACTTGAGACCCACACTTAATTTGAAGTTTCAATCGCCCAAGAAAGTGCTAAACATATTTAGGATAAACAAATCTTGACCTAAATTCTAAGGAAAACATGAACCAAAGGCATAAAAGAATGATCGGTGATGCCACACTTGAGATATAAATGAGAAGTAATAAGTAAAAATTAGAACACCATAAGAATACAATTCTTGATGAGTTCACAAGTTCTCAAAAGAACCAAAGAAAGAATTCTCTCATTAATAAAAAAAATGTTCTTAGTTTCAAAACAATGGTAGCCCCATATATAGCCTAATAAAAATCCTAAATTAGGTAGGGATAGGAATCCTAAATTAGGTAGGAATAAGAATCCTAAATTAAGTAGAAAAGTCATAATCCTAATCTAATTAGGTTGGGAAAAATATAATCATAATCTAATTAAGAATGACAAATTATGTTTAACATGAAAATAACAATCCTACAAAAATTAGGAAACTAATTTTATTCAAGGTTAATAATTTAAAAAATAAGGAATCTTCAAAAACCCAAATTAACTATATAACATTAGGATTTAGTAGTACAGGGCTACTTTATTCTTTTTTCATGCAGCCTAGTTGAATTCTTGTCACATATTCATCCCAACTCTTTGTTTGACTGCCCAGTTTCTTGAATAATGCTCACAAAGCCTTGTCTTTTCTCCAAGCTCAATCCTTTATGTCTTGCACCTTGAATTGTGCTAATAGCCCATATCTCCTCAATTAATCCATTTAAGGTAACTTGCAAGATCTTGGCTATAGCTCTTATAATTTGCCTTTTATGAATGTGCAAAGTGTTATTTGAAGTTTTAGAGGTGCCTTCTTGGTGGTTCTCATCATTCCCCCTCTCTTCATAAGTATTTGTCCTCAAATCGTCGCCTATATCAAATGAATAAAGATAAAAAACATTAAAAATAACATTGACATTATACTTACTAGGGAGATCCAATTTGTAGGCGTTGTCACTTTTCCTTGCAATCACTTGAAAAGGCCTATCTCTCCTTGGAAGCAACTTGGAACGCCTTTAGGTAGGAAACCTTCATGTCCACCCAAACCCAATTTCCAAGCTTAAAGACCATATTCTTAAATCCTTTATTACCTTTAGCAGCATATTGTTTAGTCATATTTTCTATGTGTTTATTGGGTTGGGCTTCCTCCTTTATGGAGATGGCCCAAATTTCTCTTTAATAGTGATTAAGCCCAATTAGCTCAAGGATATTTTTAATCCTTTCTCAAGTAGGGTTTAGTTTCTTATTTTTGTTGAAATATATATATAAGTGTAAAGGAGAGGAGAGCGGATACTGTTTACAATTTTAGAGAGAGCGGATACCGTTCACAACTTTAGAGAAAGTGGTACTATTCACGAGAGAGAGGCAGAATAGTAAATTCCAAACAGCTTCGATCAACTGGTAGATCGGAGGTCGATTTGTGGTCCGATTGGACTGAAATTTGACCAGTAGCTTCACAACTCATAGGAATACATTTTGAATGATGGAGATCAAATTTGGAGCACTCTTTCTCCAGATTTTATGACTGGTAGTTAAGCCACCAACTTGGTGATGTTTTTCTTGAACTCTCTCTAATTTCTTTGTAGAACTTGAATGTTTGCTAAGATTGTGTAATCTTGAGATTGTTATAATGTGTACCTCTAGTTTTAACTAGAGAGAACTTGTGTATTCCCATTGTTTGATTATAGTGAAGATTTTTTGGGTGGACTATGGTCCTATGGTTTTTACTCCTCACATTGGGGAGGTTTTCCACGTTAAAAATTGATTGTGTTGTGGTGATTCTATTGCTGTCCAAAAATTAAATTTGTGCCCAAGATTGTTGCTCTATTTGTTTGTTTTCTATTAGGTTCACGCAAGAGAGGATAAAGTAATTATTGTGCTTTCTGATTATTTATGTTAGTTTATCCCAACAATGTTGTCGTGCCTTCTTATGCAATTGCTTAACAAATTCATCTTTCTTTTTACCATCTAAACTAGCATGCTCATCAACAGGTAAAGGTAACAAATCTAAAGGAGTTAAAAGGTTAAAACAATATACAATCTCAAATGGTGAAAATTTAGTAGTTGAATGAACAATTCTATAATAAGCAAATTCAACATGCTATAAACATTGCTCTTGAGTTTTCAAGTTCTTTTGAATAATGGCATACAACAAAGTAGATAAAGTTCTATGGATGACAAGTAGTAGAAAACAAAAGGTTTAGTACCCAACTTACCATACAAAGTTTTCCAAATGTAGCATAAGAAGTTAGCATCACGATAAAAAACTGTGCTTCTTGGCACTCCACATAATCTCACAATCTCTTAGAAAAACAAATCAGCTTTATTCGTTGCATCATTAATTTTATGACATGGAATGAAATGTGCCGATTTTGAAAACCTATCAGCAAAAAAAAAAAAAAAAAAAAATTCCTTTCCTTCTTTTGACATAGGTAAACCTAAAACAAAATCCATAGAAATATCAATCGAAGGTTCATTAGGTATGGGTAAAGGCTTATACAATCCATGGGGTAAAACTCTACACTTAGCCTTTTTATAAGTAATACACCGCACATAATCTTTCAACATAACGTTTAATACGTGGCCAAAACAAGTTGATGAGTGAGTATTTTACTCATTAGTCAATGCCCTTGGATTTAAATATGAGCAAAAATCCTCAAGCCATATTGTTATTTGATGAAAATTCATGTTCATACGCAGAAAGACAGGAAAACACCGATTCGAGGTGAATTAAGCATGGATTAGAACAGAAATTCTCGTGTTGAGTATGAGTTACAAAAATGAGCATAACTATGTATACACAACTTAGAATTGCATTTCATTTGTTGCGTTAGAAACTAAATATCACAAACTTTGGCCAAGAAGGTGGCACACCCACGCCATGCCCATGGATGAGAAGGCCAATTTGGCCGAGATGATAATCAACTTTATGAAGTTTGTATGCTTAATTTGTAAATATTATTAAAAGAAAAGAAATATAATTGATAAGAATATATATGTTATTAATTTTCTTGAAATCAATAAAGTAATTTTATTCACAAAATTTTGAATTTATTATAGGTTACAAAGTTGTTAATTTGTTAAACACAAACATTTTATTTGCGATTTTATTCATATAACATATAAAGAAAATAAAAAAAATTTTGTATTGGTCCATTTTTTTATTTAACAAGCATTTTGAACTTTTCAAAATTTATTAATTTTTAATAAAATTAAAATATTAAGAAGAATTATGTTTGTTATGTTTTAAAGAGATTTCTATTTTTGAAGTTGATAGAGGAATTTTACAATCCTGAAACTTATTGAAATTGCAAATAATTGAAAAGTATTACAATACTTACTCATATTGCACCTTAATTTAACAATAAGGTCTCCAAAATTATTTAAAAAAGGGTAAAAATTATACTATAAAGTAAGTACATCAGATTTATGTTTCTGAAAAACATTCATTTCATCGCCAAGTGAAAAAAATTAAATTCATTTTATTTTGTGAAGATGGTTTTAAGGATTTTGAAGGTACATTTGTAATTATTGAACAAAATTTTAGTATAAAATATTATGATTTGCATATAATTCATTTAATTTTCGTGCTTTGAGCATATTTTGTTGGAAGAATTATGCATTAAAACAATAAAACATATTTTTTCTTTCAAGATTTATTATAAACACACAAAAGAACTCCTCACTCTTGAATTTGGGCTTCAATTTTAGGCTTCTATCTGAAAATCAAGTTTAAAATCCAACACATTTATCTTTATTCTCTAAAATATCTCTTCAATTTCAAAATTGAATTAATTTTATTTAATACTATTCTATAAATGTCAATTTATTTATTATTTTTAACTAGGTAGTTAACTAACTATTTTATATCTGGGTTAATTTTATATAATTTAATTGAAGTTTAATATTTATTTTTAAGGAAAAAATTTAACTTAGTTTTAATATATAAATAATTTATTTTCTTCAATAAAATATAAAATATTAATTATAGGTATAAAATAATTTTTTTATTATATAGTGTCATTTTTGTTTCTGTATGTATAATATTAATAAGAGTGATTATTAATATATATGTGTCATTTGATTATTTTATGGGTACTGTTAATTATTTTTAAAAAAATTGATATTAATTATAAAACTTATAAATAAATTAATGAATAAGGTTGAAAATTATCCATTAGACTATTCCCTTCTTGTCTTCTTCATCACACCTCAATTAACATTCTCTTATCTTTTTCCTTTTTCTTTTTTCCCCTATTGCTCTCTTTTTCTTCTACAAAATATCTTCATTAACATTTTCTTGTCTGTTACCATCTATATTTTTCTTTGTTAATGTATTCCTTGTTTTTTCACCTTCAAAACATCTCCATTAACATTCCTCTATCTATTACTCTCTATTTTTCATTTTCTTTTTTACTCTATTCCTCTCTTCTTCAACATACCTCCATTAAAATTCCCTTACATATTACTCTCTATTCTTCCTCTTTTCATTTATCATTTTTAGTCTATTCCACTCCTTTTCTTCTTCAACACACTTCCGTTGACATTGCTCTTGAATTATACCTATGGCATTTGTTGTATAGTTTGACATTAGGCATTATAGCTGTAAGAGAAAAATGTTGAAAAATGCTCAATGAGAGTGTTGGTTTGCTAGTAAAAGAATATATCCAAATTCAACATTTAATTAACTAATTCTTTAATTAAATCTTTAACCTTTTTAACTAATCACTTTATCCTATTTCAAAATTTGAAAGTTGACAATCATTGCGTTTCAGATAATCATTTTAGGGTAATTGTGTCATTTCACATATATTAAATATCATAAAAGATAATATTATCTTTTTACTAATCAATTTGGCTCAACAGTTAATGAGAGGATAATGTTACATATCTTTAATTTATTTATTTTCTTTTGATACTGTACATATAATGTTGCAACAGTATCATATGATAATAAAAGAATTTATTATAAATTAATTTTTGCACTAATTTTATATTAATAATTAAACAAACAATTATATGTAACTTCTATTCAATAATATATTTTTTTGATCATCTATATTATTAGAATATTCAAATAGTAAGGTGAAAAATTATCCAACCTTTGATAATAGAAGAGTATCAATTTATTGGTAACGTATCAAGAGTTTAAATTTATTGATAACATACCATTTAAACTAGGTGTTCATGTATCTCTTTATTTTTATTTTTTTCTTTCAAAAGAATATATTTGTTTAATATGTGTCTTTCTTTGGCCGAACTAAAGCATGCCAAACCAACTTTGATATTGAAACATAACACATTGCTTCATAATTAATCTTTCAACTTATTGTATTGATTGACAATATGCAATCCAACAACTATCAACCAGTATTTCAAAAATTTTAGATTGTAATACACCAAATTTAATACACAATTTTAATAATTAATATGTAAATTATTATAATTCAAGTGTGTGTGAGAAATGTGTCTAATAAACATATTGAATGAGAGTTAAGAAAAACAATACCAAATTTTTACATAATTTGATAAATCTTTGGCCTACGTCCACGTCTACTATAAGAGAGCCTTTTTTGCGGCTAAAAAAATTAGCGATAAATAATAAAAATTTAGCTGTAAAAGAGACTTTTGTGATCGAACAAAGTGCATCGGCTACAATAATTTTCATTCAATTTTGCCCAAAATTATCAAAATTGGATGATTTTACCCTTGTGTCCAAAAAACTAAAAAAACACATTTTTCCTCTTATATTCTCTTCTTTTCTCTCCAAGTCGAACATCCACAAACTCAAACCGATTTCAGCCAATTACCACGTTTTGAAAGATTATCATATAGAAATAACAAAGGTTATTTTTTTTTATATAGTTAAGAAAGGTAGAAGAATGGTTTCATATATGAAGAAAATATGGTTAGGATGAATGAAGTTGTTAAATGAGTTGTAGTTGTGTTGTTGGTGTGAGAAAATAAAGTCTAGAGATGTTGAAGAAGAATGTGAGAAAATTATTCTTACATAATTTTGTGGAGACCATTAGATCTATACACCACCAATAATTGAGATTAAATCTAGTATGTACAATACTAATTTTGAACTCACTTTATGTGAATAGTTTTGTTTCAAAACGTTTTACCAGACTATGCAAAAAAAAAACAATTGGACAAAAATACCTTCAATAGCTATTAACTAAAAACTTTAAAAAAATTTATATCTTTTGTTTGCAAGATTTGCAGCCAAGATCCTTGGGTTAAAACCATTGACCTTTACTACTAGATAATAATATATCACAAAAGTTATAGTGATTATTAATATTTATGCTTCTTATAGTACTTCAATTATCTTTATTTTGTAATTAACCTCAAGCATATGTTTGTTATTTATTATTATTATTATTATTATATTTAAAAATATATGTTTTTATTTTCATAGAATTTTTAATGGTTTTAAGATAAGTATGTAAAATAGAAAGATATTTAAAGTATACTCTATATTATTAAAAAAGACAACATACTTTTAAAAAGAGATTTGCAATATTGATTCTATTAATTTGATTAGTTTGCAAATTTGTTGGGACATGGGTTTATTGTAAATTGCATTATACTTGATAAGACACTAATTTATAAGAGCTATTAATAATGCTCAATTATGTCCTACCAAGCACAATGATAACAACAACAAGAACAATAATAATCTAGAACTAGACAAATTAATTAAAGTATGTGGAGCTTAAAGAAAAGTCATTATGTGTATATGTCTTCACAAATCTAAAAAAATTATCTTAATATGAGTTTTTCTGAAATAGGTAAAATATAGTGATTTTGATAACTTAGCATATATATATATATATATATATATATATATATATATATATATATCTAAGGGGAAAGATCAACAGTCCTATATAATTACACACATTTTTAAAATATTCTGTGGACCATTGGATCTATACAACATCAATCATAATAACTATTAACAAAAAATTTTAAATTTTTTAATGTTTTTATTTGCAAGATTTAAAGCCAAGATTTGTGGGTTAAAATCATATGTTTATTTTTTTTATTATCATATATAAAATATATTCTTTATTTTTATAAAAAAGTTTAATGGTTTTGAGACAATTATATAAAATAAAAAAGATGTTCAAAGTATATTTTACAGTGTAATAGAGACAATAGATTTTTTTAAACAATGTGTTTATATCATGTAAAAAAGGAAATTTACCAATATTGATGTTATTAATTTGGTTGGTTTGCTGATTTGCTGGCAAATGGGTACATTATCTATTACATTATGCTTGATAAGCCACTAATTATATTATATATTAATAATAATTTATTAATTGCATACTTGTATCATGATAATTAATGTTATTTAGCGATTAACATTAGAAGGAGAATGATCTAAAATGCTTTTGATAAATGATAAGCGATAAAAGATCATGAGAAATAGTATATTCGTAATATTAATTAAACACATGCAAATATAAAGAGTCACACACACAAGCAAGCAAGCGCGCACACACACACAAGCAAGCAAGCGCGCACACACACACACCTATATATATATATTAAGTTATCAAAATTACTGTGAAATAAATAAATATTAAGTGCCTACGCTAGGGGTGGCAATTTAGGATACGACACGATTATTCGATATGAATTCTGTGCCATTAAACGGATTTGGATTTAAAATCTTGATACAAATAATAATCGTGTCATATTCGTGTCGACATGATTATTATTCGTATCATATCCGTGTTTAACATATAAAACACGATTATTCGTTTAAGACACAATTAATTAAATGAATAATTGAATAACTGTGTCTTAAAAGAATAAACGAATAATCGTGTCTTAAACGAATAATCATGTCCTAAACGAATAATCGTATCATTAACGAATATATTTTAATAAATTTTAGAAAAATATATAATATAAATTTATTTATTATAAACAACTCTTAATATAAGTATCTAATTATTAAATATAATAAAATATGTTATTTTTAAACGAATTGTATTTTAAACGAATAATAGGATCTTAAATAAATAATCGTGTCTTAAACGAATAATCGTGTCTAAACGAATCGTATCTAAATAAACGGATCGTATACGAATTTAAAAAAGTTGATACGAATAATAAACGGATCGTATTCGTATCAAACGAATATTAAACGAATCGTATTCGTATCGGCCCAAATTCGATTCGTTTATCCGAATTGACATCCCTCGCCTACGCACGTGCTTATAACATTATTTATTCATATATTATTAATGAAAATAAAGGGCACAAACATTTAGCAAGCATTCCTACCTATTAGTTCTTGTTGAGGAATAATGATCGTGACTATGTTAACCGCAAATACACAGGTCGTATAAAGTGATAAGAAAAGATATCGTCCCACAAAGATTGAGATTCAAATTAACTACTAAGTACTATAATTTGAAAGGCCAATTTTATCGAAGCAAACTAAATTGATTAATTGTAATGAAAAATAAACTAAAACAAAAATATTAACTAATGTGGAATAGAAATTGAGTTTCAAAATTTTATAAAAGATAAAATATGCAAAGATGAATTACCTAGGGTCTTGATTTTACTTATCAATCACTTGTTTCTCCTAATTGACTATTATTAATGCATTTTAGTCTAATTCACTAATCACAAAATTTAAGTCAATCTTAACACCTATTCTGAGCGTAAATCAAGGTTTTAAACATAATGATTCAATTTGATGTCCCTATCTAATCTAAATAATTATACGCTTATTATGCATTACTTGTTATTTAACGTTTAGAACCCAATTCATGTCCCGATTTCTTGAATCTTAAGTGTTAATTAGATTATCTAGATGTCGATTACCTCCCAGTCTCATAACTATCTAGATTGTGTTTACTTAGTCTGACAAACAAATTAATCTTTCCCAAGACTTAATTCATCCATATCCAATTTAACCAATTCATTAATTAATTAAGAAATTAGAAGATTAAGAAAGATAAACACAAGTGACTCAAACCATAATAACGTTAATAACATAGTTTAGACAAGATCCATTAAGACCCTAGATTAAGAAAACTAGTCAACCATTACAATTAACAACATAACAATCAACATGCATTTCATAATCATAAAGTTCAACAATTAAAGTTTAAATGAAATACAAAATGAGAGTTAAAGAGTGTATGGAAACTAGACTAGAGATCCAAGCTTCCATGATCCTCTTTCAAGTTCTCTTTCAAGGGCTCCAACTTGAATCACTTTACTTCTCTCTCTAGGATCTTCACTTGTTCTTCCTTTTTCTCACTCAAAAACCTCCCAATTTCTATTCTAGGTTGCTTCCTTTTGGTGGCTATAATCCCAAAAAACATACCCAAATTAGGCCATTGAGTGATGATCTCACAACCAAAAAATCATCCAATCACATCTACGGGGCGTTGGAGCGCTCAAAATTAACGCTGGGGTCCGGTTACTAAGCAAAGTTTGGCTTGAACTTTTATTTCTCTCCCCTCGTTCTACCTTTTTACGTGAGTTCTCTATACTTGCCTAAGCATGAGACCTGGTTACTCGGTAAGAGCTTGGCCTGAGCATTATCTTTTTTTTTTTTTTTTATAATAAACTCTAACTTTCCTCCCTTATATAAACAAACATAAAAAATATAAAAAACTTAAGGTGTTTAAACGAAAGAATATTAAACTTAATTCTAAAGTCAAATCAACAAAGAGTGATAACAAAATAAATGGATCAAAGATGGCCTAAATCATTTCCCTAATGAAGCATCCCTTAGAATTTCCCCTTAAGTGAAAATTTAAAAAAACGTTTTGGAATTCAATGAAGTGTTACAAGTTTATTTGGTTCACATATACCCTCTCTAAGTTTCTAAACAATCAAGTAATTATGACATTACGATTAGATTTTAGAAAATAATCAAGTAAAATAAATTTGGCAACAAGTTAAGCACATAGATTAGGCCAACATTTAAGCATTCTCAATAAAATATATATCGTTGGCTTTCATTAAGATTGACAAAGACAAGCTCACAAGAAAATTAAAAACAACTCAAAAGACAAGAAAACACGATTGCATGCATAGAATACTAAAAGGAGAAAAAGAAACTTAAAGGAAACAAACACATAAAATCGACTAAAAGAACTAATTCACATGCAAGAACAAGAACTATGAAAACATAAAAACAAAATTTAGATCAAAATGTATGTAAGGTGGCTTACACAAAAATTTTGATCAACAAGATATACCAAACACTTCCACAAATATTCCATAAATATTCATAATCATTCCACAAGTTTTCTCCCCTAAACTTAATGTAAACATTGTCCTCAATGTTTGTATTCAAATAAAAAACAAGGGAAAGAAATCATACCCGAGAAGAAGATGTGATATCTCACCTCTTAATCCTCGTTATCATCATCGTTCCCTTGTGGAGGTGGATTGGATGCATTCTGCTCGCTTGTTTGATCCGGGTATTGTGGAATTTGAGGGAATCCTAAGTTGCCTTAATTGTTTTGAAAATATGCTCTAAGGGTGTTGTTGAGATCCAATAAATATTGGTTCATTTTCAGTTGCTCTTCTCAAATTTCTCGAATTTCTTGGCGATTTTGAAAAATGTCTTGTTGTAAGGTGATAAGAGTTAACTATGTAGGCTCTTTATTGGTAGAAGAAGATGAACCGGCGGTGTCATGGTGAGGGAATGAGTGCCGTGGTGGTCTTCGTTGAACCAGGTTCTCCATGTGTTGAATTCGTGCATGATGTGCCAGGTAATAGTCAGGTGTGATGGTTTTGGTATCAGTTTTTCGAAGACGAGGTAAAGGTTTGGGTGGTAGTGATATATTCTTCTCAATGTGCACGTTAAATCCCAAACCCGAACTGATGGAATCCCCTCCAGCCTAACATAGAAATCTGGAAATACATAGGTTATGGATGGCAGAATTCGGATCTATTCTATGCTCCATGTCACTCACATGTACCCCTTCTTTTAAGCATAGATTAGTAATGAGGAAAGGGTGTGTGTGCCCACTAGTTATCTTATCTTCAATTGTCTTGAGCAAATTATCATGGATTACCCAGCCAATATCGATTTGGATTTCAGTGTAAATGTCATACAACAGTGTAGCTCTCGGTGCTGTTACTTCATGGTGATGAGAAGTAGGCAAGAGGTTTGAACATATGAACTTATACCATGCTTTGCCATATTTGTTCAATGTGTTTTCATGAAAGAAAAGAGCTTATTGCTTCTTACTTTGACCTTTCACCTATTTTGTTCCATAATCGTGTCATAAGTTTGGGTGTCTTTGCTAAGCTCATCATATAAGTCTTCATCCTCATCGATAAAAGATAAACCGTAGTGATCATTTATAGCTTGAGGACTAAAATATACTCGTTTTCCTCTCACAAATACAATGTCATTTCCCCTCATAATGGAAGCATTATCATAAAATCTTCGTACCAAAGAAACCACCGCTTTATGTGGGAAATCAGTGAGTTTTTCCCAATTTCTAGCATGGATGAATTCTAAGATTTTTCCATCGTCTGAGCTCAAATTCAAAGCCCTTTCTCTTAAAATCACCTTTTCAACTTCTACAAACTTTTCAAATTTCTTTACAGCTTCAAAGGAGATGAATTTCTTATAATCAAAGTTTGTTGAAGATTTTGAAAAGCTACTTTTCTTTGAAGCCATAAATGCTGCACAATCTTTCTCTCGAAATTTTTGTCGAACACTTGGTGTGCACATTTACACTACACTTTGTCTTCCACTTAAAAACTCTTAAAACACTAATCTTGCTGCTCTCTACTACTCCTTAAGTGTTTACTAATGAAAAAAACTCCAAAAATTCACCAAAGGTGTCACTCCAGCATTTGATCAAACACTTGGTGGGCAAAGTATAGTACTCACCTATTGGTGAAATGTCAAACTTCCATCAACTTCTCAATTAACTCAATCACAAGTACAAATTATCCTAACACTTCAAAGATTCAATTAAAAGCTCACAAACTTCGATTAACCAAAAGATCAAATCAAACTCCAAATGTCATCTTCCACAACCCATTCAATAGTGTAAGTGCTAAGATAAAGGTGGAAGATGAAGATTTACTTACTTGATTATAGCTAGATTATGATGGGATGGAATGATTGTTGGTGATTTGTTTGATGATCAAGAGATGCCCAAGTGAAGTAATGCTTTGAAAGAGAATGTGAAAAAATTGAGCATATGCTTTGTGTTCTAGTTTGGGCAAATAAGGAATAAAGGACAAGGGGGAAATATAACATTAAGCAAGGGTGTGCACACGAGGGGCACTGGCGCATGCCATGTGTAACACCCCCCAAGTGGTATATATTATATATACATATACGTCATTTTCTATTGGTTTGTACAGAAGTATCTTAGTACACTTAAAGTATTTCTTTTGAAATATTATATGGGTGTATTTAGTATTAAATAAGAGTTTACTTAAAAAAGGCCCAAATATAAAATTAGAGTATTAATACATGAGTGTATTTAGTACTAAGTGTTGGTGTACTTAGTAATGTCCAAATTACAATTCTAACCCTAAGTATAAATACATCATATTTCTTGTTTTAGAAAGAGAAACATCATTTTGCAGATTTTAAGAGAGAGAGAGAGAGATAGAGAAGAATTTGAAGACAAACTTTAGTTTTCAAGGAGAAATTAAGAACATTTAAGGTAATTTTCTCTTCTTTTTAAGATTTATTGTGTTATGTATGATTGGATTGTGTTATGGAAGTATATTTTGTATAACGATTACATGAATATGTTGAGTATATATTGATTTAATCATTTGTGGTTATGAATATGATTTTGGGGTAGAATTGATGAAGGAATTGGTAGAAGATGATTATTGTTGTCAAAGGAAGCTTTTGTAGAACTTAGACCTTAGACAGTAGTTTGATCCGAAAATCTTATAAATTTTTATATGCCTTATTTTGGAAAAATGATTTAACTGAAAATATTAGACATCAAATAGGTCATGATAAATTTTATTTCATTTGAAAATGTTGAATTTTTATTTTATATGAATTTTCCGATCTGACTCTAAGATGTTGAAAAATGTTGATTTTTGCAGAATATATGAATTACGCAATTTTCTGGGTTACCAAATGGACTAAAAAAATTACTAAATTTTACAAAACTTTTTCTAGTTATGTTTATTATAACATATTAAAATTTCATGTCCTGATTCTATGTATATAATATGTTATGAATTTTCGAAGTAGTCTATATCATTGAAAATGTGCAGTTTACAGAATCTGAAGAGTGCAAAGTGAAACTTGTTTAAATTGGTTTGGACACGAATTATGTCTTCCAAGTTTTATCATGTTACTGAATATGATTTCTACAAAGTTTCATAGCCATTGGATAAGTGTTTAATTTATTAAAAATCAGAGACTTAGATATACTCAGTAGTGCTTTGTTTTGGGGGCCAAGTGGCTAAGTGTTATAAGTGACAAAACAAATAGTTTCAAATTGAATTAAGAAACTATATTTTTATATGAGGTTATATAATATTTCATTATGACTATATTCTAATTTCATGAGAAAATGATATCATTTCGGATATAAGAAAAATCGTTGATGAGCTAAGGACAAAATTAGGATGTTTTAATGTTGTGTGTTTGATTTTGTGTACTATGGCTTATGAGATTAATTTTGATTTTAGGATTTATGTGATTGTGTTATCTTGCTGGGAACATCAAGAGGTAAGTATACTAGACTTTTTAAATGGGATCACAATGAACATATTCTGTTTTGTGTGACTATGTTACAAATATTTTGGAATTATGTATTAATATGCAAAATATTTTTTTGTAACTTTATGTTTATTTGTTGTGCATGAGTCATTAAGCACTGAAATTGGCATGTATACATGTATAAATACTTTTAAGAAATGATAAAGTGGTATTGTAAGAAAAATATTTATAAAAGTTAAGACTTTGTATATTTTTAAGGGTATTTGAATTCATTACTTTCTTAGTAAACAATTATAAGTATTTATAGCCTTTTGATACGTATGGCCATTCCTTTGGGTTTGGTATATTTCATATGTATTATGTGTTCTGTATGACATGGGAGAGACCTTTAGGTACCCTTAGGACTTGTAAGTCTTCGCAATTGTGCGTATATGAATTTGTGCATGTAGAAGGACTCGCTGATGATCAGGGCGAGGGTGTGGCTCTTACCTTCGAGCATGAGTGTTTATTGTGTGTGAAATTTTGTACCCCACTTGCTGATACCCCATATACGAAAAGTCATCGACAGGTGACTCAAGCTCAATATGTGATATGTTATATGTGAAGTCCTATTAAGTAGTAATTGAATGAAGATATTCCTACCTAAATGTGAATGAAAGTTTAAAAGTGAGTTAGTGACGTGCACAAGGTTGATGTAATTTTGTATCATGTATTTTGCAATGAACATGGTTATTGTCATGTCACATATTCATCTCATGCATTATATGCTTATTTATGTATACGTATTTCATTCATGAAAAATTAGTATGCTTACTAAGTTTATACTCATTATAGTTTATTGTGATTCCCAGATAAATGATCGTGTGCGTAGTGGATTTGGCGAAGCTTCAACTGTCCCTTGGTTCCCTACCTTTAGGATATTGGCTTGTATTTTATTTCTAGTTGAATAAACATTATGGCTTGGAGATTAAACACTAAAGACTATTTGAATAGATTTTTGTATTAATGAATATTGATGAAATTTTCTTAGTGAAATGTATTTTTTTTATATGTTATGTGGTTAATAGATCACTCTTCGATTTTTACAAGTCAAGGTGTGACATCGGGACTACCGGCCTTTTCCTGCTTGTAGGAAAAACTACTAGGTGTAGGCCCTGGGTGTGTGCGCGCAAGGGGGGTGCTGGTGCGGACCTAGACTGCATGGGCACGCCTTGCTTACGAGAAAAACTGTGCACTTGCTTGCTTTCATCCAACTACTCGGACTTATCTGAACAAAAACTTGCCTGAGCACATCTATACACAAGAAAACATGGAAAATCATAAGAAACTAAACAAAATGAAATAAAATAGAACCAAACAAATCATAAATTAAAACCAAATCTCGAAATAAGAAAGGCTTAGATTACTTCCCAAGGAGTGCTAGATTTAATGTCCCTAGGCTTGGGTTTTTTTAGTGAAATGCTAGAAACTTTTCATTTTTCGTTACCAAAAAATGCTTAAATCTTTGTCCATTGACTCAAAACAATCGCCCGTCATTTCCTTGCAACTCAACAGTGCCAAACGGAAAAACTTTGTTAACTAAAAATGGCCCTGACCATCTTGATCTTAACTTTCCTGGAAAGAGTTTCAATCTAGAGTTAAACAAAAGCACTTTCTGTCCCTCCTTGAATTCTCGTCTCAAGATTCTATTGTCATGCCATTTCTTAGATTTTTCCTTGTATATTCGAGCATTCTCAAAAGCATCATTCTGAAACTCTTCCATCTCATTCAATTGAATCAATCGCTTTTCACCTGATGCTTTTATGTCAAAATTTAAAGCTTTCACGGCCTAATAAGCTTTGTGTTCTAGTTTGACTGGAAGATAACATGCTTTTTCAAATACTAATTTATACGGTGAGATTTTGATGGGAGTTTTAAATGCCGTGCGGTAAGCCCAAAGTGCATCATCTAGCTTCTTTGACCAATCTCTTTGTGAACTATTTATTATTTTCTCAAGGATCATTTTTACTTCTCTGTTCGAGATTTTCACTTGCCCACTTGCTAAAGGATGGTATGAAGTCGCAATTCAATGCTTAACACCATATTTTCCCAAAAAAGCTTCAAATTGACGATTGCAAAAATGCTTTCCGCCATCACTAATAATCACACGAGGAGTTTCGAAACGAGTATAAATGCACTTATGCAAGAAGTTAGTGACGACTTTAGCATCATTTATCTGACACACTATGGCTTCGACCCATTTTGAAACATAATCCACAACTAACAATATGTAATGATTAGAGAAAGATGATGAAAATAATCTCATGAAATCTATTCCCCAAACATCAAAAAGCTCTACCTCCAATATATTCTTCAAGGGCATCTCATTCCGTTAAGAAATATTTTCAGTTTTTTTACAACAAATCGCAAGTGACAGTGAATGTATAGGCATCTTTAAACAAGTTGGCAAAAAGAATCCCGATTGAAGTACCTTTGCAGCGTCTTGCTTGCACCAAAATGTCCCCTATACTTCAATGAATGACAATGCTTTAAAATATTTAACATCTCATTTTTTGGAACACATCTTATAGTGATTTGATATGGACTTCTCTTGAATAATAATGAACCTTCCCATAAGAATGATTTCACATCATGTAAAAACTTATTTTGATGGAATGAAAGATCTGGCGGTAGTACCTTACAAGCTAAGTAGTTCACATAATTTGCCTACCAAGGATATGTAGATTCCATTACAAGTAACTGCTCATTAGGAAATGTTTCAAGGACTTATGAGTTTGTAATTTTTTCTTCTGTTTCCAATCTTGAAAGATGATCTGCTACTGAATTCTCACTGCCCATCTTATCTCTTATCTCAATATTGAACTTTTGAAGCAACAAAATCTATCGAATAAGTCGAGGTTTTGCATATTTCTTTGCAAACAAATGCCGGATGACAGCATGGTCTGTGAGCACAACTACCTTGGAGCCAATGATATATGGCCAAAACTTATCAAAAGCAAAAACTACAGCAAGCATCTATTTCTCCATTGTTGTGTAATTTTGTTGAGCACTATCAAGAGTTCAGATTGTATAATATATAACTCAAAATGTCCTCTCTCTTCTTTGTCCCTATACTGTGCCTAGAGTGTAGTCGTTAGCATCACATATGATTTCGAAAAGTTGACTCCAATCCAGAACAACCACTATTGGGCCTTCTATCAACTTTTTCTTGATCAATCCGAAAGCCTGTAAACAATTGTCATCAAAGTCAAACACGACATCTTTTTCAAGTAAATTACACAAGGATTTAACAATTTTAGAGAAATCCTTAATAAATCTTCTATACATACCCACGTGTTCAAGAACACTTCGTATTCGTTTGATGTTCTTGGGTGGTGGGATCTTTTCGATTGTTGTGATCTTGGCACTGTCAACTTCAATTTCCTTTGATGAGATTCTATGTCCAAGAACAATTCCCTCTTGCTCCATGAAGTGGCACTTTTCCCAATTGAGCACTAAGTTTGTTTCTTCACACCTGTGCAAAACCAGAGAAAGATTGTGAAGACACATATCAAATGACAAACCAAAAATTAAAAAATAATCCATAAATACCTTCATTTTCTCCTCTACCATATTTGCAAAAATTCTCATCATATACCTTTGAAAAGTGGCAGAGGCATTACACAAGCCAAATGGCATTCGCCGAAATGTAAATGTACCATATGTGAATGTAAAGGTGGTCTTCTCTTGTTCGTCAGGGGCTATAGAAATCTGATTATAACCGAAGTATCCATCAAGAAAACAATAATACTGATATCCCGCCAATCTATCCAACATTTGATCAATAAATGAGAGTGAAAAATGGTTTTTTCTTGTTGCTTTGTTCAGTTTTCGGTAATTTAATACAAACATGCCAACTTTTCATTATTCTTGTAGAAATCAGCTCATTGTCACTATTCGTCACATCTGTCATACCTTATTTCTTAGGCACAACTTGAACTGGAATAACCTATGAGATATCCGAAATAACATAAATGATCTCGATGTTTAACAACTTCAATACTTCGGCCCGCACTATTTCCTTCATTGTCAAATTTAGTCTACGTTGATGCTCAATGGTTGGGTTGTAGTTTTTTTCCATCAAAATTTTATGCATGTAGATAGCCGGGCTTATACCTTTAATATTCACAATGGACCACGTCAAGCAATTTTGCTTCTTTATCTTGAGCCAAGGATACCAAAATAATTATCGAAGATGAGGTATTCTCTCCCAAAAAAGCACGTCTAAGGTGTTGTGGCAATTTTTTGAGTACCAACCCATTGTGAGAGAACTCAGCATCATTCTTAAACTCTACTCCTTCATATTTCATATAACCTCCAATAAAAGTGTCATATCCAACTTCATGAATTGGTAAGGATTCTAATGCACAAACTTCATCAATAAAATATTCACATTCAACATCATAATCATCAAGATTAAAGTCATGAAACACTTCACTTTTGGATAAGGAATTCATAAGACATTTTTCCAACTGATCTAAGGGCATCACATCACAAAGTACATCTTTTACACATTATGAAATTAAATCAATTCAGTTGCAAGAATGTACCTCATTTGAATATTGTAAAGTGTTGTAAATGTTGAATTTTACCTTTTCTTTACTGACTAATAAGGTGAGATTTTCGTTATGTACATCAATCAATGCCTTACCAGTAGCCAAGAATGGTCTTCTAAGTATAATAGGAACTTTGTGATCCTTTTCCTATCCAGAATCACAAATTCAGCTAGAAAAATGAACTTATCCACCTTCACTAGTACATCCTCAATAATGCCCCGTAGATAAGTTAGTGAGTGATCTGCCATTGGTAGTGAAATGGTCGTCTGTTTGACTTCACTTGGGCCTAACTTTCGAAACACTAAAAACAACATCAAATTTATACTTGCTCTTAAGTCACATAATGCCTTCTCAAAGCTTAAATTCCCAATATTGCATGGAATAGTGAAGCTACCCGGATATTTTACCTTCTTCAGTAACTTTCTTTGAAGGATTGAGCTACACTCTTTCGTCAACTTAAAAGTCTCATATTTTTCCAAATGCCTCTTCTTCGACAATACTTTCTTAATAAATTTTGCGTAATTAGGCATTTGCTCCAACGCATCAGCAAATAGAATGTTGATATGAAGCTTTTTGAACATTTCAAGGAATTTAGAGAATCGAGCATCAAGCTTTTTCTTTTGGAATCTTTGCGGGAAAGGCAATGATGGAACAAGTAATTGAGGATTATTTGGAAATGAAATCCTATGTGGCTTGAACACTTCCTTTGGTGCTTCATCTTCAACTTTTTTACCATTCACTTCACTCTTCTTCATCTTATCCGCTCTTGCTTCATTCTCCTTAGGCTTAGGTGGCTCTAACTTCTTCCCACTTCTAAGAGTTATCGCCTTGCATTGATCTTTCAAATTTGGTTCCATATCGCTAGGAAACTTCCGGGATGATTGCCCATTGATTGAATTGACAAGCTGGCCGATTTGAGTTTCCAATGACTTCATTGTAGTGCTCATATTTGTGCAATGCATCTTAATGCTATCAAGTCGAGCTTTATCTTTATGGAATCAGTTTCTTGTTTCCATAATAAATGTTCCTAAGAGATCCTCTAAAGATGGTTTTTTGTTCGCCATTGTTTGTTGAAAATTGGGTGGTTGATGTGATTGCAAAGCGTTCCTTTGATTACCGTAGGAAAAAATCTCATAATTACGAAATTCAGGATGATAATGAGTTGGTAAGTTGTTGCTTGGTCGGAAGTTGTAGTTCCAATTGTTGATATATTGACATTGTTCTTGCTCAAAACCATCATCAACACATGAAGAACTTGCAACCATCACCTTATCTTGACTTGAGAAAGTCTCCCTTGTGGTGAACTTCTTAATTTGGTTTGATAATGTAGCAACTTGAACCGAAAGTGCTGCCATTTGATCCACTTCATGAACTCCCGCAGCTCTCATTGCAATTGATCTCTCACTAAAAAATTTACAAAATAATTCAAGACTCGAAATACCGGATAAGTGCGTCTTTCACATACTTATCAAACGATGGTAACTTGTTGATACACAATTACTATAATCCAATCCCACCTCTTTATCTGCTTCATACCTAATTGTTGTCACTCCATGAATAAGATGTGTTCCACAATACCCATTGAATAAACCCTGCATGCAAATACCTAATTATTATTATTAATTGTGTATATATATATAGTTATAGTTATTGTGTGAGTGAAATGAATGTATATTGACTTTGATGGCTACGCTAATAGACTGCTGCTTCACTTGAAATGGGTAGTCCTTTTCTTTATGAATCCCTTAATTATAGATTTCATATACCGAAATGCACGATCTATAAAACCTCTGTTGCAACCGCGGTTACTTGTGTCGTTGTCAATCAACTGTTGCTCCAATAATGAAGTTAGATTTCCAGTGGTTATCTGATTTATCTCATCCACTGCAGCAACCGCTCACCTCCCACATCATCAAATTTAGAATCAAGCGATTTATCTTTTAAAAGCTCTTTGCAGTCGTTAACGACGAGCAAAGTTACCCAATTTGAAGGCTATAATTAGGGGTCGGCACTATCAAATTCAATCCGAATCTTTTCATAATCAGATCAGACTCAAAAAATTTGGGTTTTTTTTTTAGACCAAAATGGATCAAATATAAAGAAGAATTTGATTGATCAGTTCCAATCCAATTCGATTCAGATTTAAGAAAAAGTCCTTTCGGTAGCTAAAAAAAAAATTGTGAAGTCTTTTTTGAGGTCAAAGTATAGCCATTTGCGACCAAATTGCATTGACTGCAATAGGTCCTGATGCAAAAAAAAATTTTTTTGGTATTTTTGGCTACTAAAATCATTCACATAAAGTGTTTGCTGTCAATTTTACAATTGATATGTATTGATCGCAAAAATGTATTTGCGATCAACATGTAACGGCAGCAAATAATTTGAATTTTTGTTTTGCTACCACCTTTTATTGCCAAATATTTAGCTACAAAAAATATTATCTATTTTCAATATTTTATGGGCAAAAGACATTTGGACACTTTATTGCAAGAATGACATATACACCACACTTCGAATTAATTGTCAAGCACACCCTTCTATCAACTTTTTCTGTTACTGTTAGGAAAAAAAAAAGGATGAAGTGTTAAATGCATACTAGCAAAAATGTATTAAAAACAAATAGAAAATAGTCAAATGACACTTTTGTAGGACTTTTAAGACAAAAAGACAGATGTCACAACATGTCAGTGATAGAGATGTCAATTGTCCAAGCTTTTCTGGATTTAACCATAGTCGTTCATTGTACTTCTAAATTTTTTCTTTCATCATGCCGAAAGAAAAACATTATTATCATAAATTGAACCAGAGTGTTGTGTGTTAAACCAATAATCAAACAAAGCATTGATGAAATCCCAAATAAAAAAAAAAGTAATTCAAACCTTTAACTTAGCGATTGCATGATTATTAACATATTAAAGGTTGTGTGAAGAGTACAAGGCAATAATATTTTTTTCTAGTGTTGATATTGAACACTAAATATGAATGTAGTGCTGATATCGATAATTACATGAGTTAAAAATATAGTATGTACATGTTATTATTTTAATAGGGATTTATTAAAATATTATTTGTTTGCTTTTATAAGTTAAATAATAGTGTGTGGTTGTGTGCATGTTGCTTGGCAATATGTGCATAATGTTAAAATATTAAAATAAAGTGTGATTTGATTGTGTGCATATTGCTTGGCAATAGGTGCATAATGTTAAAATATTAAAGTAAAATGTGTTATGATTTAAAATATTAAAATGTCTTATGCTTGTGTGCATGTTGCATGACAATCGATGCATACTATTAATGTAAAGTCTGTTATGATTTAAAATATTGAAGTAAAGTGTCTTACGATTGTGTGCATGTTGCTTGGCAATAGGTGCATAATGTTAAAACATTAAAGTAAAATGTGTTATGATTTAAAATATTAAAATGTCTTTTGCTTGTGTGCATATTGCATGACAATCGGTGCATACTGTTAAAATATTAATGTAAAGTCTATTATGATTTAAAATATTAAAATAAAGTGTCTTACAATTGTGTGCATGTTGCTTGGCAATAGGTGCATAGTGTTAAAATATTAAAGTAAAGTGTGTTATCATTTAAAATATTAAAGTGTCTTACGATTGTGTGCATGTTGCTTGACAGTCGGTGCATAATGCTAAAATATTAAAGTAAAGTGTGCTATGAATTTAAATATTAAAGTAAAGTGTCTTACGATTGTGTACATGTTGCTTGGCATTCTGTGTATAATCTTAAAATATTAAAGTGTGTTATCATTTAAAATATCAAAGTAAAATGTCTTATGATTAAGTGCATGTTGCTTAGTAGTCGGTGCATAATTTTAAAATATTACAGTAGAGTGTGTTATGATTTAAAATATTAAAGTAAAATATCTTACGATTAACTGCATGTTGCTTAGTAGTCGGTGCATAATGTTAAAATATTAAAGTAATGTGTGTTATGATTTAAAATATTAAAGTAAAGTATCTAATGATTGTGTGCATGTTGCTTGGTAGTCTGTGCATAATGTTAAAATATCAAAATAGATTGTGTTATGATTTAAAATATTAAAGTAAAATGTCTTACGATTGTGTGTATGTTGCTTGACATTTGGTGCATAATATTAAAATATTAGTGTAGATTGTGTTATGATTTAAAATATTAAAGTAAAGTGTCTTATGATTGTGTCCATGTTGCTTGACAGTCGGTGCGCAATGTTGAAATATTAAGGTGTGTTATGATGTTTAAATATTAAAGTGTGCTATGTTAGCCAACATTCATTTATTATAAAGTTCAATTGCTCTTTATTATTGAGATAGTATTTATTAAAATTTTCATAAAGTTCTAATGATTGATGGAGAGTAAGGAAATTAACTATAGTGTTGCACTTTAGTAAATAGTTTATTTATTTGTTGTATATAGATGAACAATGACTATAATGGTGAGGGTGTTACATTACTTCAAGTTTTCATGATTGATGCAAACCTCACAATGAAACTTGAAACCCACACTTAATTTGAAATTTCAATCGCCCAAGAAAGTGCTAAACATATTTAGGATAAACAAAGGTATAAAAGAATGATCAATTATGCCACACTCGAGATATAAACGAGAAGTAATAAGTCAAAATTATAACGCCATAAGAATACAATTCTTGATAAGTTCACAAGTTCTCAAATGAACCAAAGAAAGAATTCTCTCATTAATTAAAAAAAAAACAATGTTTCGATTTTCAAAACAATGGTAGCCATATATCTATAGGCTAATAAAAATCTTAAATTTGGCAGGGATAGGAACCCTAAATCAAGAATGAGAATGCTAAATTAAGTAGGAAAATCATATCCTAATTTAATTAGGTTAGAAAAAATATAATCATAATCTAATTAAGACTGAAAATTATGTTTAACATTAAAATAACAACCCTAAAAAATTTAGGAAACTAATTCTATGGAAGGTAAATAATATAAAAAATAATGAATCTTCAAAAACCCTAATTAACCATGTGGTATTAGGATTAAGTAGTACAGGGCTACTTTATTCTTTTTCATGCAACCTACTTGAATTCTTGTCACTCATTCAGCCTAGTTTTTATTTGGTTGTCCAAGCGCTTGAATAATGCTCACAAAGCCTTATCTTTTCTCTAAACCCAATCCTTCATTTCTTGCACCTTAAATTGTGCTCGTAGCCCGTATCTTCTCAATTAATCCATTTAAGATAGCTTGTAACATCGTGGCTCTAACTCTTATAATTGGCCTTTCATGAATGTGTAAAGAGTTATTTGAAGCTTTAGAGATGCCTTCTTGGTGGTTCTCATCATTCCTCCTCTCTTCACGAGGATTTGTCCTTGATTTTTCGCCTATATTTAAAGAAGAAAGATAAAAAAAAAAAAATTAAAAATAACACTCACATTATACTCACTAGGGAGATCCAATTCATAGGCGTTTCCATTTATCCTTGCAATCACTTGAAAAGTCCTATCTCCCTTTGGAAGTAACTTGGAATGCCTTTGGGTAGGAAACCTTGCCTTTCTCATGTGCACCCAAATCCAATTTCCAGGCTCAAAGACCATGTTCTTATATCATTTATTAGCTTGAGTAGTATATTTTTTAGTTATCTTTTCTATATGTTGTCGTACTTTTTTATGCAATTACTTAACAAATTCAACTAGCATACTCATTAACAAGGTAAAAAATCTAAAGCAGTTAAAAGGTTAAAACCATATATAATCTCAAATGGTGAAAATTTAGTAGCTAGAAGAATAATTCTATTATAAGCAAATTCAACATGTGGTAAATATTGTTCCTCAATTTTCAAGTTCTTTTGAATAATGGCATGCAACAAAGTAAATAAAGTTCTATTTACCACCTTAGTGTATCCATCTATTTGTGGATAACAAGTAGTAGAAAAAAAAAAGATTAGTACCCAATTTACCACACAATGCTTTTCAAAAGTAGCATAAGAACTTAGCATCACGATTCGAAACTATGCTTCTTGGCACACCACACAATCTTACAATCTCCTTGAAAAACAAATAAGCTTTGTTTGTTGCATTATCGATTTTATGACATGGAATGAAAACCTAAAACAAAAACAAAAACAAAATTTTCCTTTCCTTCTTTTGACTTAGGTAAACCTAAAACAAAATCCATGGAAATATCAACCCAAGGTTCATTAGGTATAGGTAAAGGCTTATGCAATCCATAGGGTAAAACTCTAGACTTAGCATGTTTATAAGTAATACACCACACATAATCTTTCAACATAACGTTTAATATATGGACAAAACAAGTTGATGAGTAAATATTTTACTCACTAATCATCGACCTTCAGACTTAAATATAAGCAAAAATCCTTAAGCTATATTGTTATTTAATGAAAATTTGTGTTCATATAAAAGAAGGCAAGAAAACACTAATTCAAGGTGAATTAAGCATGGATAAGAGCAGAAATTCTCGTGCTGAGTATGGGTTACAAAAATGAGCATAACTTTGTATACATAACTCGAAATTGTATTATGTTGTTGAGTTAGAAACTAGACTTCACAAACTTTGGCCAAGAAGGTAGCGCACCCACGCCATGCCCACGGATGAGAAGGCCAATTTGGTCGAGAGGATAGCACGCCCGCACCACCAATTCTGCCTCCTCAATGCCCTTATGCCTTTGGTTGCGTCCCTATGCCATCTGGATGTGAAATGACATCCAAACTTGAGTTTTGGCCCTTGGGTCATTATTGGATTACTTGATTTAAACCTATCCTAGGTTTTCATAATATTCTAACCTTAGCCACCATTAACCAAGTATAAAATAGTGTTTTTAGAGTTAGAAATAAAAGGAAGATAGATGGGCTGAATTTTCTAGAGAGAGACTTGAAGTTCAACAATATCTTGTAGTTTTTTGGCGGATTCTTGAAGAATCAAAGGCTTGGAACATTTCTCAATCCGAGTTTTCTCTTTTTCTTCCTTTTATCTCTTGAAATTTAATTTTGTAATTTGATTTTTAATATGTTTATATTTATAAATTTCTTGATAATAATTGTTATGCATTTTTCTGTATTAGGTTTAATTTTATATTTTAGGAACTTCTTGTAGCTTATTTGAACTGTATTTTGATTGACTGGCATTTTACCTATACGTAATACCCTAATTTGTTAATTGATGATGAATAAATTGATTGTTGGGAGAGGCTAATTTGTTTTTCGGAGGAAAGAAACATAATTTAGATACTTGTGAGACTGAGAGGAGATCATTACACAAACAATCAAATTGACACTTAGGATATTGTGAGAGAGGTGATCAAATCCTTGGTAGTTAATTACGGGTAGAGTATAATGAACATATAACTTAACCAAGTTAGATAGGGATATCGATGCGGTTAGTCAATTATTTTCTATAAAACCATTATTAATTTAATATTACAAAATAAATATTTTCTCTATGATTTTTATAAATAAATTTTAGTTTATAGATTCACATTTAATTTTTTAATATTAAAAAAATAATTACTAATTTAATTTTTTTCAATTTGTTATTGTAAATTATTATTTAGTCTCATAAAATTTTTAATAGTTTAATATTACAAAATGAATATTTTCTCTATGACTTTTATAAATACATTTTAGTTTAAAAACTCATATTTAATTTATAATATTTAAAAATAATTATTAATTTAATTTTTTCAATTTGTTATTACAAATTATTAGTTTAATATTACAAAATAAATTCTTTGTATAATTTTTATTAACTAAAATTGATTTTTATATATCAATTTTAGTTTAAAAATTCATATTTATTTTTTTGTTTTAAAAAATAATTATAATTTAATTCTTTTCAATTTGTTATCGCAAATTATTAGTTTAATTGCATACACAATTATTATTAATTTAATATTAGAAAACAAATTCTTTTATAATTCTTACAAACTAAAATTGATTTTTATATATCAATTTTAGTTTATAAATTCATACTTATTTTTTTTAAGTTTAAAAGATAGTTATTAATTTAGTTCTTGTCAATTTGTTAATGTAAATTATTGGTTTAATCTTATATAAAATTATTATTAGTTTAATATTACAAACTAAACTTTTTTTTATAATTTTTATAAACAAAAGTTTATTTTTATGTATTAATTTTAGTTTATAAATTCATATTTAATTTTTTAATTTTAGAAAATAATTACTAATTTAATTCTTTTTAATTAAATCATTAGTTTAATTTCATACAAAATTATTATTAGTTTAATATCACAAAATATTTTTTTATAGATTTTATAAATTTTTTTGAGTTTTACAAATTCATATGTAATTTTTAATTTTACAAATTAATTATTAGTTTAATTATTTTTCAATTTCTTTACTAAAAAATTATTATTTTAATTTAAATAGAATAAAAATTTTAGTTTACTTTTATAAAAAATAATTATTAGTTTAATGTTACAAAATTATATAGTTTAATGTATAAAAATATTATGTTCCAAAGGTATATATAGTACTAGTTACAAATATTACCTATGAATTGAACATTTCCTAGTGCTTGAACCCCTGCACAAACTTTTGTGCAAGGGTTAAAGTCACTCTAATGTTAAAGTTTTTAAAATTTTGTATTCAGTCTGGTTTAATTGAAATGGATCTAAAATTGAAACTAACCAACAAGGATAAATTTGAAATGTTTTTCAAAATTAATAGAAAAATGTGACAGTAATGGGGTTTTGGATTTCTTTTGGGACTTGGGAGAAATTAAGTAGACTTGGATCTAATACAAGAATAAATAATTATTTTTAACAAATATTATCATTTATATTCTTAAAAGCATTTATAATGATTATTTTTATCATTTATGATAAAGCGTTAATAATTCACCAAGCAAATTTTATTATGTATAATGGCGAAGGATGTGGTGTATGTATATGAAATGATAAAAATGCATGCGTGATATGAACAATATGTTAAAAATAAAAATTTTGTAAGCACTCAAAATACTCAAATTTATTAATTTTTTACACAAACTAATAAGAAATAAACAACATTCTTAAATGTTTGAACAAAAACTCAAGCTTTTATTTCTAACTTAATTATGAAACCTTAAAAAGGGCCGGGGGTGATGGGGGGAGGGGGGGGGGGTGTATTTATACTAAAAGCAAATCATTCTAAACTATTGATCATGATTATTACACCAAATATTTAGACCAATCTCAACCATTGATTTAGTTTTCATGTATAACATCAATATTTATCATATCTAGCACACCAATGTTTACCATATCTAGTACACCAATTCTTATCATAAGACAAGTTAATATCCTAGATTAATTTATAATTCAACAATCCCCTTTAAACTTGATCTAATCACACTAAGCAAATTTCTCAATCTTATAAAGTCTTTTTGTTTGAGTGGCTTGGTAAAAATGACAGCAATTTGATCTTGAGACTTCACATACTCTACTTGTATATTATTTCTTACGATGCACTTCTTCATATAGTGGTAATGTGTGTCAATGTGCTTACTTCGATCATGAAACACCGGATTCTTTGCCAATGTTATAGCTAACTTATTATCAACATAAATTTTCGTTAGTTTTTCTTATGACCACCTTAACTCTTTTGGTAGATTTCTAAACCAAATTGCATGGCAAATACATGATATAGCAGCTACGTACTCAGCTTCACATGTGGAGAGTATGATAATTGGTTGCTTCTTTACATTAAGGTGAAAGTAGTATCTCTTATAAAGAATATAAAACCAGTTGTACTTTTTCGATCATAAATATCTCCAACCCAATCACTATCGCTATATCCAACAAGCTCATAAGTATTTGAACATGAATAGAACAAGCCAAAGTTAATGTACCTTTTAGGTAACAAAGAATCCTCTTTATAGTCGTAAAATGTATTGTTGTTTGAGTTTCTATGTAGTGACTTACAAATCCAATCGCATGAAGCACATTGAGCCTTGTACATGTTAAATATCGTAAACATTTAACTAAGCTCTTGAAAAGAGTTGAATCTACTTTTCTTCTTTCTTCATGCTTTAAGAGTTTAACTCCACAATTAATTGGCATACTAATCAGATTGCAATTTTTCATTTTGAACTTTTTGAGGATGTCCTTTGTGTAGCATTATTATGAAATAAAAATTTCATCTTTTTCTTGTCTCAAGTTGATACTAAGGTAATAAGCCATAAGCCTAATATCAGTCATCTCAAACTCCGTGGTCATTGTTTTCTTGAAATCATCGAACAAGCTTGGATTACTTCCAATAAAAATCAAATCATCTACGTACAAGCACATGATCAAAATATCTCCATCTTTGATCTTGATGTAAAGTACGTGTTCATAGGGGCATTTAGTAAAGCCATTATATTGGTTTTGATTCGTCTATTTCATGCTTTTGGTGCTTATTTCAATCCATAAAGAGTCTTTCTCAATTTCAACACCTTGTCCTGTTGCCCTTTGACTTCGAAATCTTTAAGTTGTTGTATATAGACTTCTTCTTCAGAACTTCATTCAAGAATGCAGATTTTACATCTGTTTGACGAATCTTCCACTAGTTTTGAGCTGTCAAGGAAATGATTAGTCTTATAGCTTTCAAGCATACTGCTGAAGTAAACACCTCATCATAGTAGATGCTGACTCTATGACTGTCACCTTTTGCAACTAGCCTCGCTTTGTATCATTTAATTTCTCCATTTGCATTCTACTTTGCTTTATCACTCCAATAGCTTTGTATCCTTTATGAAGTGAAACAAGATCCCACTTGTCATTCTTCACAATTGCTTTAATTTCTTCATCCATTGCCTTTTTTCATTTCTTATCTTGTACAGCTTCTTCAAAACTCATTGGTTCACACTCAGCAAAAAGGCAAAAGAGAGTGGGATTATCTAACCTCTCAGTTACCTTATACAAATCTCGAAGACTCTTTGTACGTTCTTTATTTCTTTCATTTAGAAAAGATAGTGGTAAATCTCCTTGATTGTTGTTGCTGGTGAAGTAAGTATAGTATGGAGAGTAATAGGTTCTTCTCTTACATATCTTGCTTACTTCATTATTGGTTCTTCTTCAAACAAAGGAAAGAAGTTACAGTCATCGACATCTAGACCAAAATCCCATTCTCTTTCTTCATCAAATATTACATTTCAGCTAATTATGACTTTTTTATTGTTTGGATTGTATAACTTGTAACCCTTTGAACTTGAATCGCAGCTGATGAAGGCGAAACTATTGCTTTTATTATCCAACTTTGTTCTTTTCTCATCCGATGCATAAACATGAGCTATACTTCCAAAAATTTTAAAATGAGAAATACCAGGCTTTCTTCTACTCCATACTTCTTGTGGTATTTTCTTCACTCGCTTCTTGTTAGAGACCGATTTGATAAGTAGATAGTAGTTGCTGCAACTTCAGTCCAAAACTCTTTAGGTAGTCTTTTGTTTTTCAACATACTCTTCCCTATGTTAAGAATTGTTTGATTCTTTCTTTCAGCAACACCGTTTTATTGGAGAGATCTCGGAACGATTAAGAAAAGTCGAATTCCATTTGCTTCACAGAATTCTTGAAACTTCTTGAAAATAAGTTCTCCTCCACGATCACTTCTCATGACCTTGATTTGACGATAACTCTCTTTCTCAATAGTAGCTTAAATTTATTGAAAGTTTGCCTTTGACTTTTGCTTTAAAAGATATATCCATTTTTTTCTTGAAAAATTGTCAATAAAGAAAAGGAAATAATTATTGTTACCAAGAGGTCTTGGCTTGAATGCATCGCATACATCGGAATGAATGAGCTTTAATGATTTTTTAGCTCTAAAGGTAGACTTCTTTAGAAAACTTTTTCTAAATTGTTTCCTATGTAAACATCCTTCACAAAGTTGATCTAGGTGATTGATGTAAGGAAGACCTCTTACCATCTCCTCTTTAGACAATAGCTCTAGCCCTCTAAAGTTGAGATGACCAAATCGAAGATGCCATAGCCATAATGTATCTTTATAACAAGCTTTCAAACATTTTGCAACTCCATTTTGAATATTCAAAGAAAACATTATGTTCTTTGACGTATTTACTTTAGTAATTAAGTTTCCTTTGTTATGTCTTATAAAAGGACTATAATCTTTCATATGAATATGATAGCTTTTTTTTAAGAGTTGACCTAAATTCAAAATATTACTTTTCATGTTGAGCACAAAGTAGACATTTCCAATAAATGTTACCTCTTTCTTTTACGATTATTTTTCAATCATCGCCAAATAAAACATTGCCACTTGTTGATTCATCTAACTCCACAAACATGCTTCTTTTTTCACAGATATGATTGCTCGCACTAGTATCAAGGTACCATATATTCTTTTGCCCTCTATTATTGTCTTTATATGCTAGCAAGATAGTCTCATCTCTTCGATCTTTTTCTTCCACATAGTTAGCCTTGTCTTCAACTTCATTGTTATAGGCTCTACACGCAAAAATATAATGGCCAAAATTTTGATAATTATAGCATTTAACTTTAGACTTGTCGTATACTGTATTTGGATGGTTCTTTCCACAACCTCGTGTTGAGCTTTCACATTTCTCATAGTTGTTGAAATTAGTGTAGTTATAATTCTAACCTCGTCCACGACCATCGCCTCTATTTTGTCCTTGACCTTGACCTTGACCTTTACCTCGGCCACGTTAGTTTTTCTCATAGCTTTGAACTGCTTCTTTCTCTTTGAATTGCATCTTAAAATGTTGTTCGGAGATGCCTTGCTTCTTCTTTATTTTTCTTTATAAGCTTGAAATGATCCTTATAGTTGGTCGATCTTAATTTGTTCTAAATCTTTAGTTTCATCAATTGTTGTGATATTTTGAATCTATGGAGCATAGTATCTTCTACATTATCCTTACTGCACTTAATTTTTCACAATTTCTTTTCAATTGATTGGAAATAGCTTCGATTCTAGATAAGTAATTAACAATCGACTCGCCTTGCGTTTATGTATAAAGTTTCAAATTCTCCTCTTGAAGTTTGAAGACATACCTTTTTTACTTGCTCAACGCCTTTGTAGAATGTTTGAAGTTTATCTCATGCTTGCTTGATGGAAGTTGCATTTGATATCTTCTCAAAAGCCTCATCATCTAATGCTTGATAAATGATATAGAGAGCTTGCTTCTCTCTCTTTCTCGAGTCATTTAATGTGTCACTTTGTACTTGAGTCAAAACGGCGATGGCAGCATCATCTTTATGTTCATTATAACCTTTCTCCACGATCTCCTACACATCTTGTGCTCTAACGAGTGCCTTCATTTTTATGCTTCAATTATCATAATTGCTTTTATGAATGTACACTAGAAAAATTTTCAGGAAAGACTAGAGGGGATACAATGGTTCCACTTAAAATCTAAACTCATTAGATAATCTTGGTCTTTTTGATAAAATTTCCTAGATATGCATGTAATCATACAAATATAAGATTCATGTTATAAAATTGAGCTCTGATAACACTTTGTTAAAAATAAGAATTTTTTAAAGACTCAAAACACTCAAATTTATTTATTTCTCACACAAACTTACAAGAAATAAACAACACTCTCAAATACTTGAATAAAGACTTTAACTTTTATTTCTAACTTAATTATGAAACCTTAAGAGAGGAAAGGTATTTACTTGAGGAAAAATCATTCTAAACCATTGATCATGGTTGTTTGTTACACCAAACATTTTGGCCAATCTCAACTATTGATTTAGTCTTTATATAGAACACCAATGTTTACCATATTTAGCACATCAATGTTTACCATATCTAGTATACCAATATTTACTATCTTTAGTACACCAATCTTTACCATAAGACAAGTCAATATTCTAAATTTAGTTTACAATTCAACACAATATATAATGATTTTGTCTTTTCATCAAACAGTATTTTTCGCACAAAATCTCACATGTATGATGATAATGTTTTCTCTTCCATGATGATATACTCTATCCTTCTTATTACTCCTAGCATCCATTCAAGTATACATGAACAAGAGAAGTAAAACATAACTGATGGTTTGACTATAATGATTAAATTCACACTCGAAAGTCAACTAGCTATTTATACTATTTATTGGCAACTTTCTTGGCATAATTAGGCATTTCCTTTGTAGGGACAAAACATTAATTCTCATCCGAAGAATTTTTCAATTTTACAGTGAAATTAATGGCACCAAGTTTTGACGATAACAATTCTCTCTTCAATCTTTCATTCAAGATGACAATAGTGTAAAAGGAATGGTGGATTAAGGCCTCTTGCCAGTACCAAAGTGCTACATACAGCCACCAAAAGAGAGAATTGACAACCAAAATGCAAGAATCTGTACACAAGCACCCATTGACCTTTCTAAGCTGGATGGGCCTGAACACGACCAAGTTGCTAAGGAAATTGCTAAAGCTTCTAAGACTAGGCCTTTTCTAGGTTGTCAACCATGGCGTGCCAGTTGAGTTGCTGGAGTCGCTTAAAGATGCGACTCATACTTTCTTCAGCCAGCTGTAAGAAGTTAAGGCTTTTTATTGGAAAGGAGTGAGTCTAAACACGTTGGTGAAGTATGGAACAAGCTTTGTGCCGGAGAAGGAGAAAGCCTTGGAGTGAAAGAATGTTGAGGCTCTTGAACATTGGACAAAACAAATGCACGTTATTTGTTCTTTACCTTGTATATTTTTTTTTATTTCTTTTATATTTTACCAAAAAATAACTCAAAATAACTTTTATATTTTGTTCACTATTATGATTCAGTCAATTACCTTTATTTTATTCTTATTTTGAACCTAGCTATACATATTAATGAGGATGCATGATATCTAAATTATAAATTTTTTATATTAGTCTTATTAAAATTGATGACTTTATAAGGCAGGGTCTTTTATATTTTCTTATTTTATGAATAGCAAATAGTACTCCTACATTTAGATTATCTTATTGTAATTAGCATCTTAAGATCTTTAATTTGGTATGTATTTTTCACATGGAAGTTGCTTTAGACTACCTAAAATCATCAGTTTTGACGGTGAAAAATCACTTGAAATTTTATTTAGAAATCTTGGAGTGACACCAGAAGACTCAAAACTTGATGCACTCATGATCGGCTTCAAGATGGTGAACTTTAATTCTTTAATTTTCAAGTAAAGGGTATTAGGGTTTAAGATGTGAGGGACAAGAAGATATTAATATCAATGAAAAAGGAGTTAGGATGTGCCTTAATTTATACTTACCTAACTTTTCAAAACTTTTGAGATGTAATCATAACAGTCAATGTACCTCTAAATTCTACCTTTCATCATGCCAAAAGAAAACCCCTAATATCCCAAACTGAAGTGAAGCGTGTCTGTTAAACCAACGATTAAACGAACCATTAACAAAATCCCAAATAGAAAATAATTCAAATCTTTAACTTAGCAATTGCATGATTTATTGGCAAATTAGAGGTCGTGTGAAGCATACGAGGTAATAAACTTGTTTTTTAGTATTGATATTGAACACAAAATATGAATGTAGTGCTTATATCAATAATCACATAGGTTTCCTTATGGTTAAAAGTATAGTATGTGCATGTTATTTTAATAAGGTATTATTAAAATATTATTTGTTTACTTTTATGAGTAAAATAAGGGTGTGTGATTGTGTGCATGTTGCTTGGGAGAAGGTGTATAATGTTAAAATATTAAAGTGTGCTATGATGTTAAAATACTAAAGTGCATTATGTTGGTTGACATACGATAGCAGCTAAATTTTTTTTTTTCTATAACATTTTGTACGTGCTACAAAAAAGAATTAGTAGCATTGAAAGAAAACTATGTAATGACCTATCATTGCATTTTATTAATGTTGTCTTTGTATGAGATATACCTTTTCTAAAATGATACCAAATGTAAACTATAACATGAAGAAAATAATATTATTAGTTTTAGAAAATTGATTAATGCAACATTATAGCATTTTATTAGTACTATTATTTGTTGTAAGATGTTTTAAAGGTTATGAAGAAAATATATCTATATTTATTTGATAATTTCTAATTTGCTTAATTTTATCAATCAAATTATAAATATAAAATGTCAAACAATATGATATACAATTTATCCTTCAAATAATACTACTGATGAAAATTATATTTATTAAATATTTATCATGCATTGTATCAAAAAAATAAATTTATAAAGCTCAAAGTACACAAAATATACATGATTGCGACTATGCTAACCGCAAGGATACGGGTCGTATCAAATAATAAAGTGATAAGTAAGAGTATAGTCTCACGAGAATTGAAAATCAAATAATTACCAAGTATTATAACCTCAAAGGCTCAATTTTATCTAAGCAGATGAAATTAATTAATTTTAACGGCAAATAAAACTAAAATCTCTATGCCTAACTAACTAGAAATAAAAATTGAATTAAAAAAATCAATAGAAGGATGAAATATGCAAGGATAAACTACTTATGGTCTTGATTTTACTTATCTATCACTATGTTTCTCCTAATTAGACGTTATTAATGTGTTTTAGTCTAATTCACTAATTACAATATTAAAACCAACCTTAACACCTCTCCCAAGCATAAATTAAGGTTTTACGTACAACGACTCAAGTTAATATCCCTATCTAACTCAATTAATTATACATTCATTAAGTACAACTTGTTATTTAATACTTAAAACCTAATTCACCTCCTGATTTCTTAAAATCTTAAATGTTAATTAGGTTATCTAGATGGTGATTACCTCTCGGTCTCACAATTACCTAAATTGTGTTTCCATAATCCAATAAACAAATCAATCTTTCCCAAAAATTAATTTATCTATCTTCAATTTAACTATAATTCATTAATTAACAATTTAAAACATTAAGCAAGGTATACACAAATGAATCAGGCCATAATAACATTAATAACATGTTAATTGATTAAAACATAATTTAGACAAGTTACATCAAGACCCTAATTAAGAAATCTAGCCGAACATCTTAGTTATCAACATCATAATCATCATATATTCTATAATCTTTAAATTTAACAAATTAAGCCCAAAATGAAATACAAAATGAGAATGATAAAGGTTCAAGAAACTAGACTCAAATGAGAGCTTTAATGATTCTCCTCAAGGTCTTCTTCCAAAACCTTCACTTGAATCACTTCACTCTCTCTTTAAACTCCTCCTTGTTCTTCATTTTCTCTCACTCAAAAACCTAATTTTTTATTATTGGTTGTTTTGTTATGGTGGCTATCCATTCCAAAAATATATAAACATAAAAGATGCCTTAATCAGGCCATTAGATGATGATCTCACAACCTAAAATCATCCAAAAATGTCTAACAGATGCGAAGATGCTCAAAATCGCGTGGGGTCAGTGGAGCCTTAATAGGTGGCGCGGTTGCACCACACTCTTAGCCAAAATAGCCTTAGTCCACGGGCATGGTACGACCATCAGCCCATGAACTTCAGCTTTTGGATTTCTTGCATTTTGGTCCTTGAAACTTTGGTCCCAATTTCCTCTATGACTTTTCGACATTCTTTTTTCAAGCCGAATTCATCTTGAATGACCGTTTGCTATCTTTTATGTACAAAAGTACTAAAGCTACACACTTATCAGATACGCCCCAAGCTTGAATGTTTACTTGTCCTCAAGCAAAATAAAACAAAAACAGATTACTAATTAAGAAAACTTAACCAAAGATAACTACAAGGAAAAAAAATAGACTCATGAGCATATTCTTAGTCAAATCACAATCTAGCCCCATAGATCAAGCAATTATTAAATTATGATAACTTTCAAAATGTTAGCAATTTATCTAAAAATTCAAATTAAATACCAAATATCACTCTACTTAAAAATTCTTTGTGCAAATGTGTGAGTTGCCTCTTTTAGTTAATCATTCTTCAACTCGAATAAGTTTATACAAACAAATAAGTTTGTTTAAATTTATTAGAGAATGTCATAGGCTTGATTTTTATGTCACTTTCTACTAATGTAGTAGGACACTACATCAAGGATCTTAAGGGCTTAGTTAGGCCTGAAATGATAGGTTATGGTTAGGGTGAAAAATGATATTTAAGCGAGGTTTAAACATCCTAAACACATCAACCATCCTAGAATTTTATCTTTAGTCTTTTTTTATCTTTCCCAATCATCAATTCTTCATAACCTTATTTGCTCTCTCACCCATCTATTTACAAATCAAAATATGCCTTTTTTCTGTTTTTTTTTTCATCATTAGTTTAGCCTCACTCTACCTTTTTACGCAAACTCTCCATACTTACCAAGTATGAGGTTTGGTTACTCTATAAAGATTTGGCTTGAACTTTTTATTTCTTTCTACTTGCTCCATTTTTTTTACGCAAGTTCTCTATACTTGCCTAGGCATGAGACCTAAGTACTTAGTGAGAGCTTGGCTTGAGTTCTCACACTCCACCTGTCCTCCAATATGTAGATAAGCAATAGAATGATAAATAACTTTATGATGTTAAGCAAAAGATTATTAAATTTTATTCTAAGGCCGAATCAATATAGGGATGATAACAAAGAAATGTGTATTCAAGCTCAATGGGGTAGACTAAGGATTGATTAATTCTAGGTTAGTATGAAATACTTAAACGGATCAAAGATGACCTAAATCATTTCCCTAATTAAACATCCCCTAGAACTTCGCTTCGAGTGGCAATCAAACCAGTTCTAGAATTCAATAAAGTCTTACGAGTTCACTTAATTCATATAAACCTTTTCTAAGTTTTCAAATAATCACTTAATTGTGGCATCAACGATCAAAACTTTAGGAATGATCAAGTATAATGAATTTGGCAACAAGTTAAGCACAAAGGTTAGGATAACATTTATCAGTTTTCAAAATTTAAGCACTCTCAATCAAAATCATATCATTGCCCTTTCATTTAGATTGACAAAAGTAAGCTTACAAGACAATTGAAAACAACTCAAAAGACAAGAAAAGATTGCACGCATATTATACTAAAAGAGAAAAAAAATTATAGTAAATCAACATGTAAAATAAAATAAAAAACTAACTCACGTCCAAGAACAAAAGGTATCAAAATACAAAAAACAATTAAGATCAAAATGTGTGTATGGTGGCTTAAGCAAAAGTTTTAATCAACAAAATATACCAAACTTTTCGACAAATATTCCACAAGTTTCCTCCCCCAAACTTAATGTAAACATTGTCCTCAATATTTGTATTCAAATTGAAACAAAGGGAAAGAAACCATACCCAAGAGAGAGATATGCAATTTCACCTCTTAATATACATTGTCATCATCATGCCCTTATTGAGGCGGATTTGATGCATCTTGTTCACTTGCTCTATCCGACTATTGTGGAAATTATGGTAGTCCCAAGTTGGCTTGAGTATGCTAAAAATATGTTCTAAGGGTGCCATGAATGATATTCAAGCTTTCACTTCGACAATTCTTCAAAAACTTGGTATATCCACTTTCTTCTACACTTCTTCCTTCACGAAATCAACCCTTATAACACCTGCTTGCACTCTCAACTACTCCTTAAATGATTCCTAATGTGAAAACTGAAAAAATCTTCAAAAGTTAACACTCGAACATTTTGTCAAACAGTTGGTGTGCAAAGTTTACTACTCACCTAATATTACAAAGTCAAGTTTCTTCAAGAGCTCAAATAACCTAATCACAATTCCAAACTTTTCGTACACTCTGATAATTCAATTAGTTCCCCTAAGCTTCAATTAACCCAAGAAATGCATTCACTTTTCCAATTACCTGTACTCCCTAACTTCCATAGCTCATGCAATATTTCAAATAATAATGAAAAAGTTGGAAAGCAAAAATGAACTTACTTGAATGTTGTTGTTTGGTGAAGGAAATGCATGAATGTTGATGAAGTTTTGTCCAATATATTTCCAATTGAAGTAGTGCCTTGAGGGAAAAATGTTGGTGTTAGGTAAAGTGTAAAAAAGAGAAATTGGATGTTGATTGTGATTGAGAAGGAAGACAAAAAGAAACAAGAGGGAGAAAGTGTGTGTGTTTGTGTTTAAGATGTAAGATTGTGAGAATGAGAAGTGAAGAGAATTTTGTTTCTTTTGTATTTGGCCAAGGGAAGTGATGGGTAAAAACAAAGAAGGGGGAGATATATGTGTGCATGGGGAAGAGTGTAGCATGCTTTGGCATGGCTACGCTGCGCCACACTCTCGACAAAAGGAGAAGTATAGACCTTGGGCATAGATTGTTGGTGCACGCATGGCGCGGCCGCACTACACTAAGGCATATGCCTTTAGCCTTCAAAATTAATTTTCTTCAACTTCATTCTATTCCAATAAGCTTCACCTGAAATCAAACACAAACACAAGTTAGAAATCAAAAGCAATTAAAAGAAAACCGAAATGTTATTCAAAGTATGACAAGCTTGGGTTGCCTCCTAAGTACCACTAAATTTAACATCTTTAGCTGGACGTGGCCGTTTAATTAGATCAAATAGGATCCTCGAACGAAATATTTGGCGTTGAAATTTAAGTAAGGTAAATACAAATGAATCAAACCACAAATCATTAATAACTTGCCAATTAATTAAAACATAATTCAGACAAGTTATATCAAGCCCCTAGATTTAGAAATCTGCCAAACTATCTCAATTATCGACATCATAATCATCATATATTCCATGATCTTTAAATTCAAAAAATTAAACCCAAAATCAAATACAAAATGAGAATGATAAGGTTCAAGAAACTAGACTCAATTGAGAACTTCAACAACTCTCGTCGAGATCTTCTTCCAAAGCCCTCACTTGAATCAATCCACTCTCTCTTTAGAATCCTCCTTGTTCTATACCTTCTCTTACTAAAAAACTCAATTTTCTATTCTTGGTTACTTGGTTATGGAAGCTATCCATTCGAAAAACATACAAACATAAAAGATATTTTAATCAGGCCAAGTGATGATGATGTCAAGGCCTAAAATCATCCAAAGACATCTAAGAGGCACGGGGCCGCATTGGAACCTCAATGGGTGGCGCGGTCGAGCCACACTCTCAGCCGCACCATGCCATCATCCCATGAACTTTAGCTTTTGAATTTCTTGATTTTGGTCCCTAAAACGTTTTGATTTTGGCCCCCGTTTCATTTCCAACTTTCCGACATTTTTTTTTTCAAGTCAAATTCATCTTAAATGACTGTTTACTATCTATTATGTACAAAGTACTAAAATTCATCAAATGTCAACAAAACTTGAGGATTTGCCACACGATTCGAAGTCCTAAAGCAACAAATAAATGCATATTCTACACACTTATAAATACAAAAAAAGATGTATAGCATACAACACAATAATTTAAAGTACAACAATGCAACAACACATCAAACCTAAAACAACAAGATAGAAAAACACTTCATCCCTCAGCATTAGAGAAACTGAAAGATTATCACAACAACGGTAAAAAACTCAAAAATATAGCTTCCCAACAGCAAAGAGCAAAAAACAACAGGTAAAACTGCAGAAAATAGTGATCATAAAAGCAAAAAAATAGCAAGTAAAACAGTAGCTTCCTAGCAGAAAAAATAGTGAGAAAACTAATTAGCAGCAATAATAGAAAACTTCAAAAAAAAAAGGCAGATAACAGCTACAGATACCAGGAAATAATAGCATACAACAGCAACAGCACCAGCAAAAGCAGCAGTAAAAAATAGCAGCACAAAACCAAATCGCTAACAATATCCTAATAACCATAACCCATTAGTATAAAAACGCGGCAGCAAAGACAATCCAAAATTCATTATGACAAAAACATTAAATGGTGCCCAAAAGGTGGAGAAAATTATTTAAAACAAAAACTGCAACTCAAAATCAATAATCAGATATCAAGCCAAAAAGAAACTGGATAAGGGTTAACCAAGAGTTCAATTATAATCAAATATCTTATGTTTGGATGTTTCTGTGCTAGAGTTTTGATTTGAAACTTGTTTTCTTAATAGTATTAAAGAGAGCAACAAAAGGACAAAGAGGAAAAAACTTATAATGTTACTCGAGGGAAAACTTACCAAATGCTTGCACCATGGCCGTTCAAATAGTCCATCTCAATCTGTAAATGCTCGTTTTGCCATCATTAATTTGTCATCAAGCTCTCTCACTTTAGAATAGTCTTCTTTCAATGTCGATGCCCAACTTTGGCTTTTTACATTGCCTGGGGAATTAATTTAAATCATTTGATTTGTGATTAACATCAATATTGAATTTTGATAATTAATTGATAGCTTTTTTCTCATTAATTGATAGCTTTTGGCGGCTCCTTTTACTAATTCTTCAATAAACTTGAACTTGGGTAATTGGCTTATTTCCTTACCAGATACCTCATTCTCCAACTCCCTTGCACTTTTCTATTATTGTGAATTATTGAATTGCATATCAGTATTTGCGTCTAGGCTCAGTTATATTTGCTTTTATTGTATAAGATTGCATATACCAATTAATAAATGTTAAAAGTTAGCGTAACTAGAGCTTAAAAGCATATGAGAGAGAGTTAAAAGGCGACAGCTCATCCTCTGCTAGCCGAAGGGCTACTAAACCCCAAACACTTACTGCTATTTTTTTTAGGTCAAGAAAAGAATGAAGAGAAATAAAAAGTGAGCTCAACTAGACATTACACAATTAAGGGCTAAAGTTCTAAATTGTAATCCGCTACCAAAGAGCCTCAATCAAAGATAAAGAAAAGTAATATGAAAATTACTTATAAGACAGTGCCAAATTTGATTAGCAAAATGGCAAGTTAGAAATAGATGCCCGCCGATTATCAATCCAGTTAGGGGCTTTATCAAGATTATGCCTGCATATATCCCACGTTGTCTCTATTAGAAACCCAAGAAAACTGAACATCGAAGGCATTTGAAGAAAATTACACTCGTCTATGCAGTTATTAAAATCTGAACAAGAAAGAGGGCTAGGCAATCCACCCTCATGTTGTTCATGAGCACCTAGAGTAGAAGTAAAATCATCCACAGCTAGCTAGGGATCTTGTGAGAAAGATGAACTAGATCTAACCAGATAGCTCACGACAAACATAATACGTATACGTACAAACAAACTAGATGTGATAGACATTACCTTCAAAGTAGTTTTGATGGTCACTTGCTGATCACCATAGTCCACGATATCAACCTGCCCTAAAGAATCAGTACACAAAATCAATAGCTTATCATTTGTCAAAAAGCAATCAAAGAAAAGTGAATGGTGCGCTAGTAAGAAGAGGAAATTTTAATAAAATCAACCGTCAGTTCTGTAATCACAACAAAAACAAGATGATGTAGTAAACTAATTCATTCCAAGATTGAGGGTTGGCTAAAGCCCCCTATATTTCATGAAAGGATCCCATAGGATAGGTGTCAAAGGCTGACTACCAAGCTAGAGGTAGATTTCATCAATCTTCTTTCATTTCACCTCAAGTTCTTCTGCTGAGTCTTAGACATAACAATCTGAAAACCATCCTTTACTGGAAGCTTCTTGAGTGAAGTAGCAGTCTCACTAAGCTCACGATCAAATTCAGAAGTCTCATCTACGTTCAAACCAGTGTTTGCTGCACTAAATTTTTAGCAGAAGCCAAACTGTTATGATTGTCTTCCGCCATAATTTGAGGTGGCGTGTGATCAATCTCTACATTCATCAAATCATCTTCCTTATCATTAGCCCATATTGGAGATTTGATGCAAGGCATAACATTTAGATATTCGTTGTTAGTTAATATTACCTGGTCTGAATCGGCAGAGCCCAAATCTTTATGCTCTATATTTTGAATAAGTGGTAATTCTGTATTGCCTGTCTTCCTATGTAACTGATTATTTTGAATCAGATCTGAAGAAGCCCCCTTCTTCTGTTTTAGCGTGGGTTCTGAAGACTGAATTTGCCCGCATCTACTGTTGGTTTAGGCTCATTGTTGTGTTGGGTAGGACGATAATGTTGTTCAGGGGCCGAAACTTTGTCATATGCCTTCTCGCTATTATATTTATATGGCGGCATTGAATAATGGAGTAACTATAACGATGAAAACCACTACATTTTGTTGGAAGAATCTCGTAATGCACTTCCACGTCGAAGCCGTAGTCTAGTAGCTCAATTGTGATAAAGTCAAGCAAAGCCTTTGATAGATCTACTTCTACTAGGATTTGCGCATAAAATCCATATTTTCTCTCTCTAGTGGCTTGGTCAACTTGAAATGGAATACCAACCCCCAAGGAATAGTCATTATAATTCTTGGATGCCAATATTCCATAAGCCGCAAATCCTGATCCGTATTTGTGCTTTTCATGTCATCTACACAGCCACCCCAATCACTATCACAAAAGCCTATCAACTTAATTTCTGTGTTCTTCTAGAATTTGATTCCAAGTTACATGGTACCTTGTAAGTACCTTAACACTCTTTTTGCCACTCCAAGATGAATATGGCTCGGGTTGTTCATGAATCTTAACAGCAAACTCGTTAAAAACATTATATCCGGTCTTGTTGCGGTAAGGTAAAGCAACTTTCCAACCAAACTTCTATAATGAGTTGTATCCACTTTCTTTCCTCCATCTTCTTTCTTCACTTTTTCATTCACAACAAGTGGTGTAGCTACAACATTGCAGCCAAGCATTCTTTCCTTCTTCAAAATATTTTCTGCATACTTTCTTTGAGATATAAATACACCATCTTCATCTTGGTGAATTTCTATCCCAATAAAGTATCTCAACAATCCCATGTCACCCATTTCATATTTTTCCATTATTTCATGTCTAAATTCATTTATCAACTTCTCATTATTACCCGTAAACAGCAAGTCATCAACATAAATGGCAACAATGAGAATGTTTGACATTCCTTGCATCTTCACATATAATGTTGGCTCACATTTGCTCTTTATGAATCCTTTTTCATTGAAGTAGGAATCAATTTGACTATACCAAGCTCTCGGAGCTTATTTGAGCCCATACAATGCTTTCTTGAGTTTGTAGACTTTGTCTTCTTTATTCTTGACTACAAAACCTTGTGGTTGATCAACGAAGACTTCTTCTTGTAATTCTCCATTCAAGAAAGCTAATCTCACATCAAGTTGGTATAATAACCAACACTTTTGTGCTGCTAAGGCAATGAGAGCTCTAATGGTGTTAAGTCTTGCAACTAAAGCAAATGTTTCTTGAAAATCAATATCGGGTTGTTGTAGATAACCTTTAACAACCAGCCTTGCTTTGTACCTTTGTACCTTACCATCTGAATTGTATTTCACTCGATAAATCTATTTTACCCCAATAACTTCCTTGTCACTCGGCCTATCAACGAGCTCCTAAGTGTTGTTCTTTTCAATTCCTTCTATTTCTTCCTCCATGGCTTACTTTTGAGGCTTCTCCTTGATCGCATCTTCAAACTTTTCAGGTTCAACAACACAAAAATTGCAACTTTGGTAAATTTCATCCAAGCTTCTCATTCGTCTCGGAATAGAACTCGGTGAAGACGAACTAGAGCTTGGTGTATTACTTGATGATCCCGGAGAGCCAGGTGGAGAGAATGGTGGAGATTCTTCAATGTTGGTATTAATTTAGATGAATTAGGCTGAGTCATATCAACGGAAATAAACTTTTCTTCAAATTTTCCTTGCTCCCAATTGTAGTTGGCATTTTCATCAAAAATTGCATCTCTACTTACAACAATCTTTTTTATCTTCAAGCTATATAATCTATAGCCTTTTGAATATGAGCTATAGCCAACAAAGATACACCTTTCACTTGCTTCATCAAGCTTCCTTCTCTTTTCTTTTGGAACTTGGGCATAACACACACAACCAAAAACTTTCAAGTGCCTAATGGAAGGCTTTCTCCTACTCCAAGCTTCTATAAGAGTTTTATTGTTCAAAGCCTTAGTTGGTGCTCGATTTATCAAGTACATAGTTGTATGAACTGATTCAGTCCAAAAAGTTTTAAGTAAGCTTTTTTCATGCAACATGGATTTTGCCATCTTCATCACCGTTTGATTTTTCCTCTCGGATACCCTATTTTGTTATGCAGTGTAACCCACCGTAAGTTGTCTATCTACACCTTCATCTTCACAAAATTTATTGAATTGATTAGAGGTATATTCTTTACCTCTATCACTTCTCAAAATTTTGATGAAATGACCACTTTGTTTTTCAACAAAACTCTTGAACTTTTTAAAGATTGTGAACACTTCAAATTTTTGTCTCATAAAAAATACCCATGTCATTCTTGAATAATCATCAATGAAGAGAACAAAGTACTTGTTACCTCCATGAGATATGGTATTCATTGGTCCACAAATATCGGTATGCACTAGCTCAAGCACTTGCTTTGCTCTCCATACTACTCTTTTTGGAAAAGATTGCCTATGGTGCTTTCCAGGTGCACATCCCTCACATGTTCCTTATTGTTCTTCTATTTTTGGAAAGCCGTCTACCATGTTTTTCTGCTGTAACAACTTTAAACTCCCAAAATTTAGGTGCCTAAATCTTCGATGCCAAAGCCAAGACTCGCCTATGGTTTCGGCCTTCAATGCAACATTCTTTGCATATTGAAATTTTAATATAAAGCTTATATTTTTCATCTTTATATCAGCCATAATCAGCTTCTCATGTTGTTTATCAAAAATCACACAACCATTTCTTTCAAATTTCAAAAAATAGTCATTTTCTAGAAGTTGGCCAACACTCAACAAATTTTGTTCTAAATCCGGTGCAAACAATACATCTGAAATGTATCTAACTCCTCTCTTGATTTGCACTCCAATGGTGCCTTTTGCCTTTGGCTTGCACAAGAACACCATTTCCTATCTTCACTTATGAGCTAATGGAAGCATCTATTTTGTGAAAAATGCTCTCATTTGCTGTCATATGATTGGTGCAACCACTGTCAAGAAACCAAACTTCATTTTCTTGTTCTAATGCACTTTGACATGCATAAAACAAGTTTGCTTCATCATCTTTCTCTTCTACTCGGCTTGCTTGTTGAGTATTCTTGAATCTACAATCTCTTTGTAGATGCCCAAACTTCTTGCAATTGTGGCATTGTGGTTTTCCTTTAAACCAACAATTTTCTTCAACATGATTGCTCCATTTACAAATCCTGCACTTCTGATAATTTCCTTAATCTTTTAGGGCTTCTATCAACACTTCCTCTGCCTCTTTCTCTAAAATTCCAGCCTCTTCCTCTTCTTCTTCTTACTTGTCTTCTACCTCTAAATGACTCTCCTCTACCTTGATCAAGATTTTTAGGTCCTACATTGAGCTTAGATTAAAAGGCATAGTTAAGAGACTTCTTTGAATGCCGTATCAATTTACGCTGAAATGATTTTAGTGAACCCATCAAATCTTGCAATGTCAAAGTGTCTAAATTTTTAGTTTCTTTAATAACCGACACAATGGGATCAAATTTTTCGGGCAAGAACCCTAAGATCTTCTCAATCAATTTTTTATTTTCAATTTCTTCACCATAAATCTTCATTTAATTCACTAACTCAGTATGTCTATCTGAAAATTCTTGCATTGTTTCATTTTCTTTCATTCTCACATTTTCAAAATCTTTTCTAAGATCTTGAAGCTTAGAGGCTCTTACCTTTACACTCCCTTTGCACTCCTCTTGCAAGATTTCCCAAGCTTCCTTTACTTTTGTTGCTCCAATAATTCTTGGGAATACATTGTTGGAAACTCCTTGTTGAATTTTGCTAAGAGCATTTGCATCCTTGTGCTTCCTCTCTTTTAAATTTCTTTGCTCTTGTTCTGTCAAGGTTGATGTAGATGCGAGTTCAACAACTCTGATTTCTATGAAATCCCAAATATCTAATGAAATAAAGAGTGTTTTCATCTTCATACACCAAAAATCATAATTTTCTCTATAAAAAATCGGAACATAAGATTGCTAGACCGTGCGGTTTAAAGAGCTTGTGCTAGTCATCTTGTTTTTGGCTTTAAATCTTCATTTTCTTAACTTTCTACAACCTAGCTATGATACCAGAAAATGTTGGCTAAATTTTCAGCAAATATCACCAAGTTTAGCTTGATGACATCCCCAACTAAGCATCCAAACGAGTAAATCAAAAAAGGAGATGTTGCAGCAACCAAAATAATATAGAATATCACAAAATCAGAGGCAAGAACAGAGTAAAAATAGAATTTTCGAACAGCCTTAGTGCAGAATTTTTTTAGGCTAATTTTCACACTCAAAATTAGGTTTTTTTATCACAAATACACTTTATATACTTCCCACAAGAGACCTACATGTGTCTCACACTCATTGATAGGATGTAACCATGTTAAAATGCTAACAAAACACAAAATACATTATATTTTTCTAGGTAAACAGTACCCGTAAATAGTCACGTAAACAGTAAGTCGAATTTTTCTGCACATTAACATCAACAAGCCAATATAAAAAGTTGGGAGATGAGTCTGTATTTCCCTTTGTGATATTAGAAACCTTAGTCCTACAACTTGCTTTCACCAATGCTCTTAACCCAAATTGAATAGTCCAATAGTCAAAAACACACACACACACACACGCACATATATATATATATATATATATATATTTTAATAGAATAACCAAATTAGATAGAATAATAATTTATGCTTTAAGATCATTAATCCTCAAACAAGTATTGAGAACAAATTTACAAAGATAGTTCAAAAAACTAACTTCAGAAGGTCTAGAACCCCGAGAGAAGCAAATGTTACGATTGAATATTTTCCGCTCTATCCTTTAGAGACAAAGAATTCCGTTGAAACTTATATACACCTAGGACAAAGGAATACTGCCACATATGACAACCTACAAGAAAAGATGCAAACAATAACAGGTAGAAAAGAAGAAACAAGAGCCAATATAAAAAGATTGGCAAATTATAGTCTTATCGTGGTTTGTATCATTTCTCCTTGAATACGTTTCGATGAAAAGCTAAGCAATAAAGTATTCTGCTGACAAATGCATCACCACCACTTGTTATGTCAACAACTTTAGTTTTTGTAAAAGGAAGACTTCCTTTAAATTATTGCATAAAGTTTTGTTTGATGTTAATTTCCTTATAACTGATTCATAATTTATCTCAACCATTGGAATTAGATGGTTCATCTCACGCAAACTCACATGCGCTCTCGAACAGCCTCTTCTGATGGCCATAGTGCCAGTGTGAACTTCAGATCATAAGATAAGATGCTACCGGCCGGACTCTTTGGCCACATTTATAGCAGCCAAATTAAATTGTCTGCATGGTTGTACAATTAAATTAATAGGCCATAGTGGAAGATGATGGCTTGAAATAAACAATAATTTTCAAATTACTGATCTTCAAATGTATAAAATATCAGCCAAAAGCAATAAATAGGCAACAAATATACAATAAATTTCGTAAATAAACAAGAAAGAGAGAAAAGGGCATGTCAAGTTCTGATTCTCAAAGAAGTATATCGGCATTTGTGATGAAAAACAATAATCCACACTAACCATTGGCAGTGGAATCGTATCGCACACCAGAGGTGTTAACATTGTTTTGTGTAAAATGTCAGCCAAAATATAACCAAATTCATCATCATCGGCCTATGATGCCAAGTAAGTAGAAGCAAGATGCAATTGCTGCAAAAATTATTTATAGCACAGAGAAAAACAGAGTATTGGTTTTATGCAACGGAAGCAGGGAGCTGTGACTAACAAAATGTCATATTACACAGATGTTTCATTTCATTTAGTTAAATCTCAGTGTAATTGAAGTAATAAAAACTGAACCAAAAAAAAAACATGCTGTCCTATAAATTAGAGAGAATAAGAAAACAGATTGTCTTCTCACATGGTATTCTTAGACCAATATGACGACTGAAAATCATCAAGTTATGCAATCACAGGAAGGAGAGAGAAACTTCTTGCTGCTACTGTTGCTGCCAGGGAGAAGAGAGAAGCCGAGAGAGCCATTGCGCACGATGACAAAAGCTGCTGCGGTGACAAGGAGTGAAATTACATTAATGGTAGCTGGTGGCTGCCGGCCGCTAGTTTAAGATTTTAGCTTAGGGTTTGGATGCTGGATTTGAAATTAAGAATTTCTGGATTTCATTTTAATATTGATATCCTTCTATGTACTTTTTCTGCGATAAAAGTGTTCATTTATTAATTTTTTTTAATTTGATGAAAAGAAGATTAAATCATAAGTGAAAAAAATTAATGTAATTTTATTCGATTATATTATACACTAATTATAATAAAATAATTTTTTAATTAAATTACTATTTATATTGTAGAATAATAAAGTTTAATGTTAATAATTAAATTATATAACAATAGATAACATAACTAGGGATAATTCACTTTATATCATTGCATATACTAACTTTATTCATCAACTTTTAAACCTTGAATATTACCTGACTAGTAAATAGATCTATAACATATTATACACAATGTGCTTAGTAAGACAAATATCATACAAACATTAAAAGTTGAGTACTATACAATTAAGTATAATTGTAATAAAATATTATTTCTTAAAATGAATTTCTACTTCAACTCCTTAGTTGATTGTGGGGGATTTTAATGCAATACTGGGAGCACATGAGAAAATGGGTGGACGTTTACCATCTACAGTATCTTGTTCAGAATTTCAAGCAATGATTGATAGCTGTAATTTAGCCCATATGGAATATATGGGTTCTTGTTTTACTTGGTCTAACAGGAGAAGAAGCAACTATATAGAACTTAGACTTGATCGAGTGCTTTGTTCAATGGACTGGTTTCAAACTTGGGCTTATTGTCAATACCTGGTTCTTCCTAGGACCGTTTCAGATCATAGCCCATTGGTTATCTCTGCTTTTAATCAGGTACATCAAGAACCTAAACCTTTTCGATTCCTTTCAATGTGGTCTAGCCATTCAGATTTCAAGAACATTGTAACCAATTCTTGGCGCTCTCATCATTACTATGGTTGTCCAATGTATATCTTGACACAAAAGCTTAGATCTCTTAAACTAGATCTTAAAGATTGGCATTCAAAAACATTTAAGAATGTGGATGATGAAGTTATTGCAGCTCGATCTAATCTTGCTTCTATTCAAGAGGAGATAGCAACTCAAGGCTTTTCAATAGACAGATTTCAAAATGAAGTTACAGCCAACCTTACTCTTCAAAAAGCTAGTCACAATCAATATCTCTTCTGGAGATATAAAGTGAGAATCAAATGGCTAACAGATGGAGACCATTGCACCAAATTTTTCCATACTTATGCTAAGTTCAGAGCTTCAAGTTCTAAGATTCTTCAGCTCGATGTTGATGGGGAGCTAATCTCAAATCCTTTGATCCTCTCAAACTCAATTATAGATTATTACAGAAGATTGTATTCTTCCTCTGGCATAGATAGAGATTTTTCGACCATCTGCTCGGTCACCCCTAATCTAGTTTCCACTGAAGAAAATAACTCACTTATTTCTCTTCCCTCAGCTGAAGAGATCACGAGGGTTGTTTTCTCTATGGACCCTTCGAGTGCTCCTGGTCCTGATGGCTGTCCTGGTGCTTTCTATCACACATGTTGGGATATCATTAAAGAAGATGTCATTAATTTTGTCTTGCAGTTCTTCACATTAGGTTATATTTATAGGAATGTTAATTGTTCTTTTATTACCCTTATTCCAAAGATTGAAGGTGCTAGTACCATTTCTCATTATCGACCTATTGCTATGGCTAACTTTTGCTTTAAAATCATCACTAAAATTCTTGCTGATAGGCTTGGTGGTATTGCTACAAGAATCATCTCACCACAGCAAGTTGGATTTATTAAAGGCCGACAGATCTCTGATGGAATCGGTATGGTTTCAGAAATTATTAACATTTTGGATAAGAAATCTTATGGTGGTAATGTGGCAATCAAGCTAGATATTATTAAGGCGTTTGACACCCTTGAATGGGACTTTTTAATCAAAGTATTGCATTCTTTTGGCTTTCATTCTACTTTTATCTCATGGGTTAAAAATATATTAGAGTCTGCTAGACTCTCTATTCTTGTTAATGGCTCTCCCAAAGGTTTTTTCACATGTGGTAGAGGTGTTCGTCAAGGAGATTTTCTTTCCCCTCTACTCTTTTGTCTTGCGGAGGAAGTACTGAGTTGTGGAATCTCCTACCTTATCTCAAGAGGATTAGTTAATCAAATTGCTTCACCTCGAGGTTGCTCACCTCCTTCTCATGTCCTTTATGCAGATGACATAATTATCTTTTGCAGAAGTGACTCTAAATCACTCAAGAATCTGAAATATTTCTTAGAAGAGTATGGTAAAGCTTCTGGTCAAATTGTTAACCCTGGAAAATGTAGATTTTTCTTGGGAAAACAAGCTTTGTCTCGTTCTAATATTGTTAAAAGTATCCTGGGCTTCCAAGAAGGATCCATTCCTTTTTTTTATCTGGGTGTCCCAATCTTTCGAGGTAAAACGAAGAAGAGTTATCTTTAGCCAATCTTAGATAAAGTTAAATCTCGTCTGGAAGGTTGGCAAAGCAAAATTTTTTCAATGGCAGGTAGAGTTCAGTTGGTACAATCAGTTATTCAGTCCTTACTCATTTTTAGCTTCTCAATTTATAAGTGGCCAACTTGTATGCTCTCACTCCTTAATCGATGGTGCCGTAATTTTATTTGGTCTGGAAATTGCCTGGTTCGCAAGCCTGTTACAGTCTCTTGGAAGATGGTTTGTACTCCCAAAAGAGAAGGAGGATTGGGTTTGAGAGATTTCAAAACTCTAAATCTGGCTTCCATTCTCTTGCTTTCTTGGAAAGTTATAACTGGTTTTTCTTCTTGGAATATCTTTTTACGAGACAGATTTAGACTCACCTCTTATTCTTACTTGACTCGGTTTGCTATCTCATCTATTTGGATTGGCATTAAGAAAGTTCTTCCTTATCTTAATGATGGAACAAGGTGGATTATAGGAGATGGTACAACAATTTCTTTTTGGCATGATCGTTGGCTTCAAAATCCAATCACTAAAATTGTGAACGTCAACTCTTTAACTTTAGACTTTTTAAAATCTACAGTGGCCGACGCAATTGACAACTATTTTTGGAAACTTCCGGTTGCTTTCCATACCCGTTTTCTTATTCTTGTGGAAAAAATTAAAGAAATTCCTCTTCCTTGCTTTCCAGCTACTGTTGATCGTTTAATTTGGGTTCATTATGAAAAGAGTAATCTTACTTTCAAGGATAGTTATGATTACTGTCGCTCTCATCATATGATAATTCCTTGGAGTTTGGTGATTTGGAAGTACTTCATTCCTCCAAGATTCTCGATATCGCTTTGGCGTATCTTTCATAGAAAGTTACCAACAAATGATTTGCTGAGACGTCGTGGCATTACCATTGTCTCCACTTGCCTCCTCTGTTCGGCTTATAACTGTTGTGAGTCAATTGAACATCTTTTTTGTTCTTGCTCCTTCGCAAGGAATTTATGGTTTTGGATTGCTGAGATTTTTAATGTTTCAATTTCAAATTTTGGTGATTGGAGTACCTTTTGGATGGAATTATTTTATAAGAATCTCCCAACACAGATTTGGAATATGTGGATTTTGGCCTGTGCTTGTGTAGTTCACCTCATTTGGAGAACCCATAACTTAGTAAGGTTTCAGGATGCTAATCCTTGTCCTCAAGGAGTCAAAGCTCTTGGTAAATCAATATTGCAAGTTCTATGCCAATACTGTCCAGGCAACGTGGCTCATTTCAACGACTTGCACATTCTCTCTCGCTTGGGAATCCATCCAAAATTTGGAAAGGCTCCGAAAGTTATCCCAGTCTACTGGTCTGCCCCCCCTGTTGATTGGATCAAAATAAACACTGATGGTTTATCTAAACAAATCCCGGACCTTCTGTTGTGGAGGTATTTTTAGAGATCACAATGGCTCCTTCATTGGTGGCTTTGCTTCTAGCTTAGGAATACAAACGTCTTTCTTTGCTGAAGCTATGGCAGTTATCTTTGCTGTTGAGAAAGCTTGGTCGAAAGGATGGCAGAAAATTTGGATTGAATGTGACTCTTTGGCCTTGGTCCATTGCCTAAAGCAGAGCAACTTGGATATCCTATGGTCAATCTTTACAAGATGGAGGAATTGCTTATTCTTACCGAATCAGATGACAGTCTACATTAGTCATATTTTCAGAGAAGGAAACCGAGTCGCAGATCTACTGGCAAATACAGGTTTAACTCTCTCTTCTTTTACTTGATGGTCATTACCACCCCAAAATATCTTGAGGGACCTTCATCTAAATGCTTTAGGTGTGCCAAACTTTAGATTTCTTTAGAGCGTCTTTTAGCCTTTGGGCTGCTCCTGTACTCATTGTTGTTGGTTATGTTCTGAACTTTTGTTGCTGAATCCATGAGCCGGTTTACTGTCGTCTCTAGTTGCATGGTTGCAATTTCAACCACTCTGTGCTCTGTTTTGCTTGCAGCTAGAAACAAAACCTTTGATACTACCGTTGTAGCAAATGCTGGCTGCGGTCAGAGGGCTAGTTTTGCTGCTGCTTCTCTTGACACAACTAAAATCTGCAGCTTACTCCATTTCTGCTTACTATTCCAGCAGCTTTATACTGAATGCAGATTCTTCTGGTTAAATTGCTTCTTGCGGCTGGTTTTAAAAACATAAGAAAAAGCGGCTTAATTTGTAGTTGGGAATTATTTTTTGTGGCTTAAAAAAAAAATTTATTATATTTAAATAATGATAAGTTAATAATATTTATTTTAACGTTTTGAGGTTTAATGTAATATTATATAGGTTGATTACAATTGATTCGCATTATAAGACATCTAATAATGGATTTAATTATTCTAATTACACTAATATCAGTATATCACAATGTAGTGGTAACAAAACAATAAAATTTTAGTCTCATAAGTAATTAATTAATATTCATAAATAATCATTTCATACTTCAAGTAGATAACAAATTTGACTTTTAGGTGCCATATGAACAATTTTTTCTTTTCTTCCAAAAATATTAAATTAGTATATAGTCTTAAAAAAGATTATATATTAATTTTTTTATAATATATTATTACATCCCTCTCCTAAAATTTGAAACTGTATCACTTATATAAGAAGTTTGGAAAATGTATCAGTAAATATGCAATTACAGAAATACCTCTCAAATAGATTAAATTATAAAATAAAACTAATTACATTCGTCAATCTCCATCCATCAAAAACAAATTCAGCTTTCATTTCCTCACCTGTTTTTTTCTTTTTTTCAATTTAACAACATTCATTTGCATACGGAAATGCATTATAAAATTAAATTTAGCATCTATTTTTGGTCCCAAGCATTTAATCTTCTAATTCTAATAAAACACTCATTAAACTCGTAAAAGTTTGAATTTGGATTGAACCAAAATCTTTGCAGCAATCCAAAAATAATAATTAAAAGCATAAATATTCAATTAAAAAACTAAAATTGAAATATCTATATATATATATATATATATATATATATATATATATAACAAGGCTGCAAAAAGAAAGTGAGGCAGCAGAACCAAAGGACACCAAAAACTGTGCATAAGCAGAGTCCGGTAGCAGCAAAAGAAGCAATTTTAGCGCAATAAAAGATGCACAAAATAGAAAAACAACAACCCGAAGCAAGGAGCAACAACAATCCAAAAACAACCCAGAAATTTTTTTCCCAAATTTTACACGTTCTTTAACGCTATACCTTAGAACTTCACGACGCTAACAATTGTAAATAAATTATTGTGCTTTTGAAGTATCCGTTATGAAAATATCAAAGTCTCATAAGGTGTTCAAAGAAAAATGGAGTTATAGTTAGTAGAGAGTATAAGTGTAGTCAGACAAAGGAAATGGTATGTAATAGTTTGTAGAGAAAGTCAGATCCCGACAATCTTCAATCAAGTGAAATTTCGACATCACCACCAATAATCCACTGTTGCAATCCTCTGGATTCTTTCCGTTGACCATACTACCGATGAAGATGCGGGTGTCAAAAAACTGGCATTGCTCAGATCCTTGGCCATTGATCAGGACCTCGTAATCTTTGTGATCTCGATGATGTCATCAAAGGTTATATTTCTATTGTGTTTGATATTTTCATCTTCTTCCTGTCTCTTCGTCTCCTTGTATGCCTTAGTGACCATTGCTGCTGCGAAGGAGACCTTAGCCTGACAATTTTGCACAGTCAGTTTGACAACATGTAAACCTTTCCAATCCTCGGCTATGCGTTGTACGATTTTTTAGGAGATAGATTTTTAGAGTTAGGTTTCAAAAATTTGTCTACGGTTTTGGCAAAGTAATATTTTTTTTTTGGTAATGGTTACGAAGGTACTAAAACTTTAGCTAATTACTCATATAAGTCCTAATAGTTTCAAATTTTACCTTAAAAGTCATAGTGTTCATAAAAAAATATAATTTTACAATAATAACCTTATTTTTTATTATACTTAAGTTCCTTAAATTTTTTACAAATATTTAATTATAACATTTTACACATTTTCTCTCACATCTAACGGTCAACTGACAATCTTGGCTAATGACATAGAGATAAGTGATATATTCCTCAAAATTTTTATGTAAATGATACAATCCTAAATCTTAGGAGAAGAATTTAAAAATATCTCTATTTTCTTAATATTTTCAAAATAAGTTTATTTGAAAATTAAAGTTATCTATTAATTATTTTGTCATAATTTTCATGGCTTATAACATTAATTAATAATAATATTGATTTTTTCTTAAAAAAATGATTCATATAATATTTATAAATTATTTTAACCATCCATTAAAAATATCTAATGTTCATTATTGTATTTTGACAAATTTTTAATGTTATTGAAAATATTACATTTTATTTAATTTTAATAACAAGTTAACACAATAAAAAATATTATTGGTATCAATGACTTCTGCTAAGATATTTGAATATTTTGAATCCAACCTTTCATAGTCAGCAATAATAGTATTAGAACCTTAAGATTAGGACTGATTTACTCGAACAATTAGTCTTCGTTTGAATTTGTTTCTGTTAATTTTTTTTTTCACTTTTTACCCTTATATTACGTAAACATATTTTTTAATTCTAATTAAAGCTGAGAATTTTATTTTAAAGTGAAGAGAATACTTGCATGTGATTAATATAATTATGGATATATATAATAAAGTTAAGATATACGATGAAAGGTAGTCAACAAATAAAAACTTTTTAATGAGGTAGTATAAACTCTAAAATGCACATAAACTAAAAAGATATTTATAGTATATTTTTAGACTGTTAATAGAGAGCGTTTTTAAATGATGTGTCAATATAATATCAAGAAAAAAAAATCTATTGATGTTACTAATTTAATTGTTTTTCCTAATATTCTGACAAATGGGTTGACTGCAAATTGCATTATACTTGATAAGTTAATAAATATATTTCATATATTTATAATAATTTATTATTTGCATGCATATGTTATTTTTTTTAATCAGAGTAATATATAATTAATAGAATGAGCAGAAAAGGAGATTACAATAGCAATTCTTATATTTTAAATACAAATAGATTGCGGATGGAAAATAGCATTAAGCTACAGAAAATATGTTCCTGCTGACAGCAAATACATAGGCAACTTAGATTTCTTTAGAGCTCCTTTTAGCCTTTGGGCTACACCTGTACTCATTGTTGCTGGTTCTGTTCTGAACTTTTGTTGCTGAATCCATGAGCTGGTTTACTGTGTGCCATTGCCTACTGCTGGTTTGCTGTGTTGCTGTTCTGCTGCAATTTCAATTCTTCTCTAGTTGCATGGTTGCAATTTCAACTGCTCTGTGCTCTGTTTTGCTTGCTGCTGGAAACAAAACCTTTTGATACTGCTTCTGTAGCAGATGCTGGCTGCTGTCAGAGGACTAGTTTTGCTGCTGCTTCTCTTGATATTTTACAAAAAATCTATAGCTTTCTCCATTTCTGCTTTCTATTCCAGCAGCTTTATACCGAATGTAGGTTTTACTGGTCAAGTGGCTTCTTGCGGCTGGTTTTAACAACATAAGAAAAAGCAGCTTAATTTGTAGTGGGAATTATTTTTTGTGGCTTATATTCTGTTGTCATCGTATTGCTTTCTAATCCCGAAACACTGCTCTTGTATTTTCCCTTCTTTATTTTAATAATATTTATATATTTATGATTAAAAAATAAATACATAGGCAACAGAAAATATGCATCTGCATGCGTATGTTATTAATATACTTGCATGTTACACTAAATAAATATAATGCATGATCTCTTACAAATATTTTTGTTTTTATGAGACTTGACAAAGCCAGGTAATTTTATTAAAGAATATCTAGGAGATAACTGTAGAAATTGTATTAATTATTTGTGTACGTCTTCGTTCCGTGGGCTGATAAAACTATATTAAATGTGCACGTGTTAATAATATTTATTCATTATTGAAAACAAAAGTAAACATTTAGCTTTTATTAGCTAGCTAGCTAGCTAGATCTTCAAACTTGAGTCTAGATTCTTTATTTAAGTAGATAGGTAGAATATGGCAAGGCTAGCTAGCTGCACATTAGAAATAAATTCTAATTGTTCTTGATGGGGAATGAAGGATACATGTTGATACCACAGAGTCCTTCAGGTATTCCTGTGCTTCTCTTCATCCTTATGTATCCATCTTCTCCCCAACCGGATGCCCATGAGGTCTTGACTGTTATGTAATCTAATCCCTCTTTTTTGTCTGTTCCATACCCAATTGCTGTCACTGCATGATTAACACCTAGGTCACAATCTGTCGCATTGAATACACCCTGCATGCAAATAATTAATTACTATTGTTAACATTAATTTATTGATTTGTATATATATTTGTGTTAGTGAAATGAATGCATATTGACTTACCCCTTTATAAAATTGGAAATCTTTCTGAGAAGCATTAATGGATACGCTAATAGGCTGGTCAGCCAGTTGCGTCAAGAGAAGGGTTTCATTATTTGGCGGCATATTTTCGTAACCGCTAATTGTCACTACATCTCCTTCCTGCAGAATTAATTTAATAATTTAATTAGTTAATTAATATTTATTAATTAATTTTTCAGTTGAATTAATTTTTCGCACACGTACTTATTAATTAGTTAACCAATTGAATTAAAGTTACATACTATATATGTAAATACCTGATTAGTTTTGCAAGTGAATTGCTTCGCTTTATATGGGTAGTCCTCTTCTTTATGGATTCCTCCATTAGAGATTATTTATTCAAATGCAAGACGCTTATAACCTCCTTCGCAGCCACAGTTCTCTCTGTTGCAGTCAAGCAACTGTTGCTCCGACAATGACATTAAATTTCCAGTGGTTATCTGATTTATACCCTCCACTGCAGCAACCACTGAAAATGCCCAACAACTACCTGCATGTATTTTCAATACATTAATCTACAAACAATATATCATCATAAAAAATTATTGAAATAAAATAATTAATTAATTAATAAATTACATACCACACTGGCCTTGGGCCTTGACCTCAGTAACAGCTCCTCTGTCCCTCCAATCAACGGCCTTGGGCAAATCCTTCACATTTTTATACCTAAATTCACCATAAGAGTAGGTTTTTGTTCTCATGTTATTAATTCTGGAGGAGAATTCAGGTATCAGTCCTAAATAATTGTTCTTGAACTCTTCATGGCTAAGGTCTGAAAAGTCATTCAAACCAAGCCAATAGCCCCTAACCTCTTTGTTCCTTTGGTCAATGTACTGCAAGTTGTCTACGAATATCTCAAATCTATGAAGTTCATCTTTGATGCTTCTGTACTTTTTGCCATGTTCGGACCTCCATGATTCGAAAAGCTCAAGGAGCTTTTCCAAGGAAGTCAAGTGCTCGGGCGAATAACCCACGATTGAGAAATCATGAACGAGAGTACTGCTAGTAGCAGAGCATATTGTTAAGAGAAATATTATTAGAGAGAACAAAGAGAGAAGCAAGATTTTGGGACAAAAATAATGCTGAGAAAACAGATGTAGCAGTGCCATTGCTATAGTATTAATTATTAAATTTTGATGTGAAGGAAGACATTGGTATCCTAAGCTATTTATACTATAGCAAGATTGAGCGTAGCCCTATATATATTTAGAATAATAATTGTGTTAATTCCTACCTAGGACCACTGAGTGATCATGATTCATCAGTCTAGTGATCCTTGTTTTGTCTTATTAAACGCATACAGCTGATAAACGTCCAAAATAGTAATAATAATAATAACAACAACAATAATTAACTAGCGTCCCATAAATCTCTATGACCACTTAGTGATCGGGATTCATCAGTCTAGTTTCCCTCCCAACTCCAAATATTAAGCACGTCCATACATCTACCACATATTACTAACTTGCATGCAAATCAAATAATTATGTTTTAATAATATTAATTGAACACAGGCATATATCTTGATTGTGAAATAAATATATATATTAAGCACGTACGCATACAGGAACTGATAATATATATTCATTATATTGAAAACAAAGTAAACATTTAGATAGCTAACTAGGATTTCAAATTGCTAAGCTAGCTAGCTGCATGTTAGAATTAAATCCTAATTGTTCTTGATGGGGAATGAAGGAAACATGTTGATACCACAAAGTCCTTCAAGTGATCCTGTGTTTCTCTTTATCTTTATGTATCCACCTTCTCCATAATTGGGTCCCCATGAATTCTTCACTATTATGTAATCTGTTCCCATTTCTTCGTCTGTTCCATACCCAACTTCTGAGTGACAATAATTTATGTACCATATCATTGTGTTAATTCCTACCTAGGACAACTGAGTGACCGTGATTCTATAGAATAATATTGCGTCATAGTTCGGCTCAAATGCATGCATATCCATAAAAGCAGAATAATATTACGTGATGGTAATCTCTTTCACGTCCTTGTCTTGTCTTATTAAACTCGTACAGCTTATAAATGTGGAGAATAATAATAATAATAATAATAATTGTGTTAATTTCCACAATGTTAACGTCATAGTTCGGCTCAAATGCATGCATATCCTTAAAAATGGAACAATAATTGCATGATGAGATCTTGTCTTGTCTTATTAAAAATGGAACAATAATGCCAGTAACAGCCAAAAAAAAAATAAAATTATGAGTGATCATGATTCATTAGTCTAGCGTATGTCTTAATTTCCACAAGGTTAACGATCAGAGTTCGGCTCAAATGCAGGCATACCATAAACTCATAGAGCTTATAAACGCACGTGGAGAAGCATAATCATAACAATAATTAGCTAACGTCCATAAATATAGGACCACTGGTGACTGATCATGAATCATCAGTCTAGAATATTTCTTCATTTCCACAAGGTTAACTATCAGAGTTCGGCTCAAATGCATGCATACCGTAAACTCGTAGAGCTGAAAAACGTGAATAATAATAACAACAACAGTAAAAATCTAGGACCAAATGCATGCATACCGATAAAAATAGGACTAGTATATATCTTAATTTCCACAACGTTAACGTCACAGTTCGGCTCAAATGCATGCATATCCATTGAAATAGAATAATAATTGCGTGATGATAATCTCTTACACTGCATTCTCTTGTCTTATTACTCCCTAATTAATTTAATTAACCAATCAAATTGTTTGGTCTTACTTAATTAACCACAGGCTTAAAAATTAATTTAGTTTCTTCATCATGTATATAGGATAATTATTAACAACTTGATTAGGAAGATACGCACAAATCCCCAATCCAAAAAGGTTGACCCTCCTAATGCTAGTTGGTACAAATGAGTTGCCATTAGGCTGGGCAAGTCATTATTATTATTATTATTATTATTATTATACTCATATAGCTAATAAATGTGGAGAATAATAATAATAATAATAAATAGTTAAAGGTCAAATTTCTAAACCTTGTACAAAGTCACACCTATAATAGAGAATCTTAAGCGAGAGAGAACAATAAAAAGAAGAAAAAAAGACTTATTAGCTATTTCATAAAAAATATGAAAGTAATTTCCTGATTGGTAGTCAATAATTGAGTCTTTTTGTAAGCCGATGAAGAAAGCAAAAATATTTATATGTTATGACATTTTTTTTTTTAAACGAAGATTATATAAATATTATTAGAATAAAGAAGAGAAAATACAAGAGCAATGTTTCGGGATTATAAAGCAATACAATGATAACAGAGTATAAGCCACAAAAGATAATTCCCAGCTACAAATTAAGCCGCTTTTTCTTATGATTCTGAAACCAGCCGCAAGAAGCAATTTAACCAAAAGAATCTGCATTCAGTATAAAGCTGCTGGAATAGTAAGCAGAAATGGAGTAAGTTGCAGATTTTAGTTGTATCAAGAGAAGCAGCAGCAAAACTAGCCCTCTGACCGCAGCTGCAAAAGGTTTTGTTTCCAGCTGCAAGCAAAAGGATCTTGAAAATCAATGCACTCATGAAGAGTAAAATTGGAAATTTGTAGAGCATACTGATGAAAAGATTTGAAAAATTAAAGATACCACATTAGGTGAATTTTTAGTTGTAATTATCTTTAAATTGATTTGAAGAATTAAGTCTCAAATGTGTGAGAGCAATGTGTATAAAAAATATAAATATAAACAAAAATAAAGAGTATATAGAGAAAGATCAAATACAATAATTTTTACGTGCTTCAGCAAGCTCCGACTATGTCAACGCCTCCAAACCAACCATATTAAGGATTTTACTAACTAACCTTAAACACTACAAGGCTTAAACAAATACAAGCAAGAGGATTTTCTGTACCTCTTAGACCTTACAAGTGTTTACTCACCCCAAACACTTCACTCTTAACACAAGTGATTTCTCACCAAATCACTCAACACGCAATCCAAGTGAAAGACCCACTACTTTTACTCTTTTACAAGAATAATAAATATAAGAATAAGATTAGACCTCCAAATGTATCTCTTATAAGAGAGTATTGCAAATGAAAAGGGCAAGGAGTTTTCAATATAAGTGTAGCAATTATAAGCTCAATAAATGATTTTGATGCTTAAATAATGTTTATCAATTCTTAGGATCTTGGCAAATGTTTAAAATCTTCTTCAATGTGCAAGATTAGTTGACTTATATATATATATATATATATATATATATATATATATATATATATATTTATACTTTTATTCCAAAACAAGTCATTAGGGACCTAAAAATTCAAATTTTCTAGCAATTCATTTCATTGTATGGGAAATTTGGTCAACCAAACCCATGTATAGAAAAACTAGAAGTTTAAAAAACTAGATTTGGTTGACTAGATAACTTTCGGTCGACAAAGTGGTAAGTTTAGTTAATGGGATGGTAAACTTTAGTTTGCATCCTTTTTGCTTCAAATTTGATCAATCGAATGGTATTTTTGGTCAATCAACTTACTTCAACAGTAACCTGATTTGGTGTTTCACTGTTGACTGATTCAAGAACAATGACTTGGTTTTCCTAAAACTTTTAAAAATTTATATTTTAGTCCATTTTGTAGATTTTAAGAAATTTTCATTTTTATCCTTTTTTCATTCTGAAAGTATGCATTTTCTTTAGAGAAACTTTAACTCAAAAGTGAAATATTTTTCATAAATTTTAGAAATATAAGATGATTAAGAAATAATTTCGTGAAAATTAAAGCAATAAAAATTTGACAACTAAGTTTTAGAAAACATATTTGTATATGAAAACTTGAGCTTACATAATTACTACCAACTTAATCACACACAAGTATACATATAGTTGTGTACATATGATCTTCTCGAATATATAGATATCGCCTACCCATGTCTACCTAATAGATTCATGAAAATGAAGAAACTGTTATAAATCTTTGTCACAGTTTCTGGCTTCATAAAGATCGACTTGTACTTTTGGGTATTCAATCCACTATTAATGGTATAATCAGCCTTATTATTAGTAATTGCCAGACTTTAGATAAAGCATAGAATATGCTTGTTATAACCTGATAAGTGCGTAAAACACGCACTAATCATTTACTTTTATACTTCAATTGCTTGTTTAATCCTCAAATTTCTTTTAGATTTGATGTATTTTGGTTGTTTTGTACAGAAAATAATAAATTTAACTTTTCAAAGTTAATTGGGCTAAAAAAGGATTAATTTGGTTTGAAAAGGAAGAGATCGGAGCATAAGAACACCAAAATGCAATAAAATCAGCACTAAAATGAAAAACTATCACAGTAAAAAGATAAATCTCAAATACATAAGAGAAAGAGGATTCAATCGATATTTGTCAGACTTTCTAGCTTCGTTGGCAGAAGCAGGTGCGCGATCGTGCGCCTTGCTGCGTGACCGCGCACTGCGTTCTGCCCAGGTGGACTAAAGTGGAACAAAATTGGGACTGAAGTGCAATAAACTCTCCAACTATGATTAAATATCTGATTAATTATAAGTACAGGGATCAAATTAATATTTACTACTTAAATTTCAATTCTGGACAGAATTGGGTACGCAACTGTGCGGCACTTGGGCCCCCACAATTGGACAATTTTCGGTTTAAAAAGAGAGAGAGTGGAAGAAAAAGGGGTTGGTCATATTTTGGGATAGATTTGGGAAGAAAAAGGGAGAGAAATAAGAGGAGAAGAAGAAGACATTGTAAGAAGAATTTAGGGAAACATCAAATTAGAATTTGGATGAAAAGCTCTCCTATTCTAGTTTATCTCTTTCTCTTTATTTCAATTTATTGTTGTGAATTGAACAAATTTGTGAATTTCGAATTCATGTTATTAATTGTTGAATTTATGATTTGTGAATTTGGATTCTACCCAATGTGTGGCTAAACCCATTTTCTAGGGCAATAATTTAATCTATTTGAAGCTTCCATTTCTAAGATTGTGTTGAGTGTTTATTATGATAATTAATGCTTTTAAATATTTGGCCATTATTTGAATGAATTGTAGATTGATGGAATTTGAGAAATGAACATCATATCTAGACCATGTGGTAAACACCGTAAATTACATGTTAGATAGAGATATACTAATATGGTTTGCGTAGTTTGATTAGAAATTATCACCATTCGTAAGGCATTTTCGTTTAATTAATTTCACATAGAGATATAGTGAAGTTTTAGATGCGAAATAGACTTGAGTGATCTCGAGAGAGACAATCGAATAAATTAGGATAATTAACTAGCAACACGTGTTTTAAATTAGAACAACATAAATTGAAGAAGTAGATGCGACCAAATACGATAAATCATTAGCCCTAGACATTTTCATTAATTGAATTCTTTAAGTATTTTGCTTAATTCTTAATTTTAATCTTATCAACCAAAATTATTTTGGTTTCTTTAGATAAATTCATAAATTAATTATCTTCAGTAGTTATAGGATTAACATTTCTCGTGGGATCGACATCTACTTATCACTTTATTACTTGTTTGCGATAAGTGCACTTGCGTTCGTTTATTTTACACGCAACATAACCTATGCCATTAGATCTATTAGTCGTATGGTTACTTCCTGTCTACTCTCACAAGGACGATGAATTAAAGTGTTTCAGTTGTTGAGTATACGATGAAGATTAAGAGTATTATTAATGACCCAACCTTAATAGGTCATACCTTGAGTGATGAGGAACATTGCTTATTTTCTCAATGGACTTGTGAATGAATTAAAAGAACTAACAATTGCAGTGTATGTTTATGAGTCTTCTATCACATTTTCTCATGACTGGTGACTCCTCTTATAAGAATAATTGGGTATTTGACTCTGGGGCTATACACTACATTACCTTCAACTTGTAAAATTTGTCCATGCATTTAGATTATATAAGTAACGAAAATGTTGTACCAAGCAATGATAACAGTGTTGTTGTTTCTCATGTTGGTTCCTTAACACTTGATTCACTAATCATATATACGTTAGACAATATTTTATGTGTACCGTTTATTAAAAATAATCTTATCTCCATCTTTCAATTTTGTAGTGAAAAATTTGAGCATAAGGGCCTCTTTAGTTCAAGGCCAAAATAGAGATTATCTATACGAGTGGCCATCATTCACCTATATCAATAAGATTGTGCGTCTTTTCTTTAACTCTCATTTTAGGCATCGACGTCTTGATCACACCTCTCTTGCTATCTAGAAAAGCTTTTTTTGGCCTTTATATTTTGCATGTGTAAGTCATTCTATGACTTGCATCAATGTAATAAAAGTCAAAAACTATCATTTGAAAGTTTTCCTATTATTTGTCATAAATTATTTGAAGTAATTTATTCTGATGTCTAGGGTAACTCTTCGGTTCTCCCTATTTAATTTTCCTCTTCTGTTATACGTGCTACACCTAACATCTTCTCTCACTTAGCTGACGCCTTGACTACTCCTAGTTTAACTACTACTCTATTAGTTAATATCTTTCTTCAATTAACTTTCTCTAACAAGTCTTGAACTCATTCCTTCTCGTCGCCATCTCAAATTACTATAACATTGTGACCTACAGATCCTGCAATATTGGACAGACGTATCTCAATATCTTTCCTTGCCATGTGATTTGCACCTCTCTCTTAATTCGACTATGTACGTATTAACTATTTCCCTCTATCTTCTCTTCCTCTTAATTCTACACAATCTCCGCCATCCTCCCTACAAAAAATCATTGCTGAGCTCAATAAAAGTTTTTTAAACCTAAAAAGATATTGGACCTTTCTATTACTACCTTTATATAACCTCTAACAACTTTTCGAAATTGTTTTCATCCCTAAATACATAACCTACCTTACTCAATAACTCTACCTGGACTCTTGTACTTACCTCTCCACACAAAATATTGTAGGATGGAAATGGGTTTACTAAATAAAAAAGAACCTCGATGGTAGCATTGCTCAGTTGAAAGCTTGCCTCGTTGGAAAAATGTTCCATCCAAGATCGGGTTTTGATTTCATTAAGATGTTCAACCCTATTGTAAACTGCATAACTAACCATCTAACACTTAGCATTGTTATTTCTCATTGGTGGTCCATGCATTAGTTGCATGTTAACAATATATGACTGCTTTTCTGTAGGGTACTTCAACTAATATTGCTTTCTTGTAGCAGCCTTTGGTGTTCATTCATCTTAAGTATCCTAACCATGTGTGTTAGCTGCTACAACTTAAAGGTTGTAATTTTCAAGTGTAGGTTATCTCAAGTAATAGAAGTTCGAAATTCCGAGTGTCGATCCATAGGAAATATGTTATACAAAGTGCACAGGTCTAATGTCCAAATGTTACAAGTCTAATTGTCCAAATATGATGAAAGTGGAATGAATTTATCAATTATTGAATGTAAATTTAATATTATTGATTGTTAGGGTATTAAGGATTCATTTTGTTAATGATTATACAAATCATTCTTTACTCATTTTTTAACTCAATCAAGAATCACTCAAGAGATGATCTTAATTCGAAGATAAATATATTTAAATACATCACAATATCTCATTGAAGAAAAGGTACCAAAATAGAAGATTAATCATTCAATTTATTTGTGAAAACTATAACATACCTTGCTATTGATTTTGTAGAAAATGTGTAAGCATTCAATGTACCTTTTGTTAACAATGAATCAAGTTTTCTAACAAATCAAAACACTTTTAAGAAATAGAATTCACTCAATTAAAAATATTTTGTATTGAAACACAACTTAGAATAATAAAAGAATAATTTACTATAAAATCAACAGAACTTCACCTTTAGCCCTAATTACTAATTTAGAAAGACATTGTATAAATAATACCAAAATTTACACAAATGAATAATGGAACATAAGAAAAAAGGATGTCCTAAATAACTTCTACCACTTCCTTTGTAGAGGCAAAAGAAAATATATTTCACATGTGTGAACATAAGGTCCAAACTTTCAACTTAATCATGTTTTGTCAAATTATAGCACCTTTTGGACCATCATATTCATTGAATTTGTTGTAGCTTCTTCTTTAAAGTTGTAGGTACCTTTATAAACTTTTCCATGGTCCAAATTTCAACCAAATCGATTATGTATAGCAAATATTATGTTGAAAATGAGTAAAGGTGTTTAGTTCGATTTTCTCCACCAATCTTCTAGAATGACGGCTATTTTTGACAAGAAAGGACTTCAAATTTGGACACATGTAAAACATGATAATCGTATATCTATCCACAAGCTTTCTGAAAATCCAACCATGTGATTTTTGGATACATATATGGGAAGATACTACCCAAATACGAAACCATGGTAGGCTGGCCTTAAGCTACGATGAGTTATGTTAAAGCCTAATTTTGACACAATAGATCCTTGAACTAGTCTGACCTCCGCTTTACACTTTTGTGAATAAATGAGTCCATGTTTGTTTGGCCTAAAAATCATATCAAATAGTGTTTTGGATTAAACAATATGCTTATTGTATGAAACCTGTACAAAACTAATTATTAAGTCAAATTCTTGTTTTAAAATTCAATATAAAGAAAAAAACTCAAAATTGGGAATATAATGATATTATTAAGTGTAAATTATAATATTTATCTTGGTAAACCTATACTTTTAAATATTTATCACGCCCCCTAACCAACATATTACTAGTTCCTAGTAATCTAAGCAATATCATTTAGAGTTGATTTATAGAATTTACATCTAAGGTAACGATCATTCTTCTTCTTTCGTGATCTTCTCCAAATAAATTAACTCCCATTTAAAGATTTATTGCATATGTGCCAAATGCTTATCAATCAAGTTATTAATAAACCTTATTTTTATGCTTTTTGTAACTAATACACATTTATGGGACTTAACTGGGATTAAACAACATTGGTTCTAAATTTTTTCAAGGTAAACTTCTTTTGGCAAAGATTACTTCTATCTCTTTTTTTTTTCTTTTTTTTTCTGTATAACCTTAACCCATGTAGCGAGCTTTGGGCCCATAACTTCCAAACCAGTTGGCCTTAGGGTATTAGGTGTTAAAACACCCTTTCGGGCTTAATTAATTGAGTTAAGATTATGAAATTATTCATACCAAAGTTCTACTATTTTACGCGAACATTCATTGTTGATTAGACAAAAATCCCGTTACTAAGTGAAAGCTTTGATTAGAATTTGTATTTATTTGTTTACTTTTTTATTTCTTCTTTTTTTTTGGAGATTTTTTTCTTTCCCTTAGTTGCTACCTTTGACAAAATAAAAGAACTAAAATATTGTAACATTCTAATATATCATCCATAATCATATATCAAAGTGTTTGTGTGAAAGATGGTTTATGAATACTTACTAAATAAGTATCTGAACAATATTTATTATGTAATGATGATGTGAGAGTTTATAGATTTGATCAATTCAAAAGCAAGTGAATGAGAAAAATTTTGTTATGAAATTCAAAAAATCAAAATAAATGATAATGCACATCTCTTAGAATGTGTCTCAAGAGCAAATTACTCTTTACTCTATCATCCTTAAAGATTACTATGTTAATGTACTCCTCTAACCAGATTGCGACGTTGTCCCCAATGTTTAAATGCAGAGATGTATAGTATAGAGAACATTATTTGAGACAATAGTTACTGAAAAACAAATAAAACTTAAAACTGGTCATAGTAATTGGGCCGATTTCTGCTTTTTATTGTGTTCACTTGATCATTCTAATAGGACCATTGTTGGATCTGGTTCATAGACTAAGTTTTGCAACTAATTGAGTAAAAATAAGGATTTGCGAGCCGTTTATGAAATGAAGTTATGTTCTACAACATGATCAAGAAAGGACAACAACTTATTAAAGAAATCCTTAACATTTAATAATCCTATGGATTTTTGGTGAATGGTTAGTTGTGCCCAGGTTGCAACTTAAAAAATTTCCTCTAAGATCCCAAAACCACTTGGTAAGGCAATAAAAGGATATGCAAAATCAAGCATTTTAGCAATTTGTTCATGCATTGTTAGGACCGTTAGTTCTTCTCCAACTATTTTACCAACGATGTTACCTGCAAATGAAGCTTTTTATATGATACCTATGACTTCACTTCCTCCTACATGTGTAGGAATTGACACACAATCATTAACCCAAGGCTAATGGCTAAAATTCGACCAAGGTTGTCTGTTGTTTTTGCAAGCTTTTCACCTTTCTCAGGGCTTTCCCATATAAAACACAAACAATTCTAAATTGATGAATAGAAGCTCCCTCTATTTTTGTAGTCTTTTACCCTTGTTACTAATTGAAGTTTTGCATGAAAATAGAGAAGCTAAGGTGCTACATTTATACAACTTAAAAAAAATGCATTAATTAAACCACTAGAGGTAGGCCAATTGTCATCACAAAAGTTTGAATTTAAAAACATAAAAATGTCAAAGATAACACTAATATTAGAATATAAAACATAAAAATTTTAACAATGACAGCTAAAAATTAATATTTACATATAGTTGTGATCGTGGCTTACATCTTCAATGTATTTTACATTCAGTAATGGCTTATACGCCCTTTATGGGTCAAGGATTGGCTTCCCATCTAATTTTCTTATAAATTGGCAAACATAGTCTTTTAAAGTCATTCTCAAAACTATAACGATTACGTTCTTTTTAAAATTATGTGTACAAATTGAGAATTTCATGTTGTATATATCCACTAGGATGCATCTCAAGAGCCAATATAATATTATCTAAAGACTCCCTACTTAGTCTATCATTAATAAATTGAATTTTATCTTCTCTTTTTGCAAACAACATCATTTATGACACACTTGCAACCTTTTCGCTCTTCGTTTCTTTACAAAAAAGCTCTTACCTAAGCTAGGCATGCATGAAATAAATGAATCAGAAAACTCACTTGTTAATCATACCTTTGCTTCGATTATCCAATGCACATCTTGAGGAATGCCTTTGTGAATAAGCATTCTCAATCTTTCACACTTAACTTGGTACATTTTTAGAAAAAGAAAGAAAATATGTTTTCTTTCTAGAAAGGATGTACTTATGGATGTATTTTTGTCTAGTGATACATGAAAGCTCTGTCTGGTTCAAAGATAGGATTTGATACCAATTGATGCAAATGAGACCATAGGTACAATTAAATCACTTTGTCGAACATTGAATATTGTTCAATTTTGTAACACTCTAAATCCATTCACGAAAGAAACGCCAAACTAAGGTGTTGCAAAATTTCCAACCTTCCAAAACAAAACGTTGCTTTAAAGAACATAATGATCTAATACCAAGTATGTAACATCCCTAATTCTATAAAAGATTTTGTAAAGATTCCTCTACAATATAAACACATGCCAAATTTATATATATGCCAACTGTAAAAATTTTATTCTACACATTTTGAATAAAATTCAACACTAACTGTTTCGTCTCAATTTTCAACAAAATATAATAATAAATACTTAGGTTTTTGATAAACAAATATAAATATAAAAAATACATCAAAGTCCTATAATGCAAAATCCTACATCTATAATTGCACAAAGTTCCAAAAATATTAAAGTCTTCAGCTTGGAGTATCTTTTGGCTTTTACTTATCATATCTTGTGTCTTTTACTTATCAAGTCTTTAACTGTACTTTAAATATGAAAGTAAGGTGAGCTCATACCTAGTAGATACTTACATGCAAATGTAGTTTTTAGCAAAATACATAAATTTTAAAATCAACACATAATTGACAAAAATAAACTATATCTTTAAGCATTTTCCTAAACATCATTGCAATATCCAATAAATTTGTGAGAAATTAAGAATTATGGCACATTGATGAATAAAAAGACTAACTAAAAAAGCTTAACGAACAACTCTTCTTTAAGGCTCATTGTTCGGTCATAACTAAAGAGGTTGTGTGTTGCCAACCAATATAAAAAGTGATGCAGAGGTCAACCTAAAGGCTTATTGAAAGGCTATCACTCTTAGGAGTGGCAAAAAGTTGGAGGCAAAGAAGTGGAAGGAGATTGAAGATAAAGTGAAGGACACTATAATTGAATCAACAAAAGAAGCATCAAAGCCCAATGGTATCTAATTTTTGGATAATCCTCCCATCATTAATCTGCCATTGCAATTTCCTTAATGGTTCCAAAAAAGGAAGACGGATGCTCAATTTTCCAAGTTTTTGGAAATCTTTAAGTTTCACATCAATATCTCATTCATTGATGCTTTGGAGCAAATGCTAATTATGTAAAATTCATAAAGGTTGTAATATCAAATAAGGAACAATTATAGGAATATGAGATGGTGAAGCTAACAGAGCAGTGCAGCTCTATTATTCAACAGAACTTCCCTAAAAAGGAGAAAGATTTGGGTAGTTTTACCATCCCTTGTACAATTGATAAACTCACATTTGAAAACGCTTTTGTGTGATCTTGGAGCAAACATCAATTTAATGCCACTTTCAGTTTTCAGAAGCCAGGTCTTGGTGAAGTAAAGCCTATTACTATTTTCTTATCAACAATGGTATGGTGGATATGCATAGAATTAAGATGAAACAACACATGAACTTGTCATGGAAATAAGATACATATGAAGATTGAAATGCTACAAAACAACCCAAGCAGAGGGGTGAATTAGGATTTTAATAATTATTAAAAACAAATTCAAATTCCAACCTAGCCGTACAAAATACAATATATGCAATAAGTAAAAGAAGATAGAGTTAAGAGATTGAATACCAGATTTATAGTGGTTCGGTAAACACTCATCCTACGTCTACTCTTTCAAGCTAATTTTGGAGATTTCGCTAATACCAAGTGTTAATTCCACAACACTTCGAATTTCAACCAAGTGGATTTCTAGGTACCTCTTAAACCTTACAAGTATTTGCTTACTCTAAACACTCACCCAACCTAGGATTTATGGTATCCTATAACCCTTACAAGTGTTTGCTCAACCCAAACACTTAATACAATCTCAACCAAGTGAAAGACCCAATCTTTCACTTTTTTACAATAAAAAATCGAATTGAATAGAAAATAAAACTTACAAATTGGCCTCCCACATGAGAAGTAGTTCAAATGAAAGTTCTTAGAGATCCAAATGTCTGTATGATAATTTTAAGCTTAATAATGTGTTTAAGAACTATGTAAAAACTTGTGTTCCTTAAAAATGTGTTTCAAGATATCTAAAAAGAATATGAAGTCCTAATTTTATAATAAATTTGAAAACTAACCGTTACAAAATTCAATTTTCCAGAAGGTCGATTGACCAAATGGCTTAAATCGATTTGGGAGGCATTATGCCCATAGTTGATCGATTGACACTGTTCATGAGAGGGGCGCATTGTTCACAAGTTCAAAAAATTTGCATTTTAGTCCAATTTAAAGTTTCAAGATCTTGCACTTTGGTTCTTTTTCCAAATTTTAAAAACTTGTCATAAAGGTCATACATACTTACAAATACAAGCATACAAAATTAATGTAAAATAAAATACCAAGCTCGTGACTTTATTCTTCATTTTGCTTAAGAGGTTCATTATGCTTTTCTTGAATACCTGTATTTTGGATATTCTTTGAATCATCACAATTGCATTCTAGTTCTTTCTACTAGAAATATCATAATAAATACTACAAGAAGAGTTTTGTTAGTAAAAGATATCAATATTTGTTATCGTCAAAACAATGAATTATAAGCCTTAAGGCTAACAAAGATGCCAAAATGTTTATGAAAAAGAGAAAGAAATCTTATTACATAATGGCTCTTAAGAGAAACTTTGCACTGGGTCATTATGTTCTATTGCTAAACTTAAGGTTGAATTTAATTCCAGGCAAGCTGAAAGTCAAGAAGATTGGGTACGTTCAAAATTGAAAACATATTTTCCTTTTAACTTATTTATGTGAAAGATGATGATAAATGTATTTTTCGAGGCAATGATCGATAGTTGAAATAATACTATAGAGAAGAGTAAAGGAAGTGGCGACCATTTCTTTTAGAGACCTAGATTGATAGAGAAGAATAAAAGTTTAACTAAAGACATTAAAATTAGCATTGCTTGGGAGGCAACCCAAGGTGTTCGAGAAGGAAAAGATGAATTCAAGATCAGGTGCTATCTTTTCTTTTTTATTCTCTTTGTGACCTTAGTAGTTTACTCCACTTTCAACTCTAGTTAATTTACTCATTGTATGATCTTTAATTTTGAAACATTAAGGATAATTTTATAATTAAGCTTGGGCTTGATGTTGCTTTAAGTAAATTTTTACGTGATAATTTTTCTTTATGTATATTTCTGAGATAATTTTTTTCTTTTCTATTTTTGAGTCATTTCCTTACTAATAGAAAAGTGTTAGAAATGACTTAAGCATGGTTAATTTGAATTAATGAGATATTAAGTATAAGTCATAGTATTATCCTTGTACTAACTAGGTTTTATATGATTATACTCATGCTTTATATACACTTCATGTCACAATTGATTTGAATCTTGATTTGATTTATACACGTGATTACAAAATGATATGCAAGATAGTGTAGACTAGTATAATCGTATTTGTGAGCTTTTGTGCTTGCATCCTTAAATTTCGAGTATTATACGTTGCTTCTATACTTCCATCGTCATCTTTTCATTCTAGTGATCTTATTGTATTTAACTTGACTAACAATCTTTGATTATGTATGCTTTGGATGCCAAAAATTGTATAGTGCATAAGAAATGATTCTAGGCCATGTTTAAATCGTTTAAGCTTTTCTAGCCTACCAACTTATTTTTTCCTAGTTAACCACTTCAAGCCTCAAGTTAATCTCTTTCTTTCATAAACCACAATAACCAAACCCGATAGTTATATTTATTGCCTTTATACTTATGGAAACTTTTGAGCTATCTAGCAGTTGAAATATTTATGCTTCCAAATAAGTTTGGGGGTTGTTGTGTGTTATATGTGTGTTTGATATTAAAATATTTTATCAATTAATGCACAAAAAAAAAGTTAAGAAAAAGAAAAAAGAACATAGTTGCATAGCCTTTTTTTCACTGAGTAATTAAAACTCTTTCCTAAGTAAGCATAGAGTGCTTTCATCAAAAGCTAAAGTGTAAAAAAAAAAATTGCTAAGGCCGATTGCCAAAATGTTGTAAAGAGAGTTGTTATACTTTGAAAAAAAAAGGAGGTGAAAATTAATAGGTGATTATGAAATATGTTTGCAAGCAAAGAGAGGGAATTTGACTATAGGTGCATATATTGTTGAATTCTTATCTCTGTTTTACCATTTTTCCATGACTTTTATAAACACCTCGCCCATTTAGCCATATTACAACCTTAAAGGAAACTTCTATGTTGATCTTGTGTGATTGTATGATGCATTCATTGATATGAAAATCAAGTTATTAGCATTCCATTCATTATATCAAATATAACGTATTTCTTGATTTTATACGACCTTTGTTTTTCGTAAAAAATTTAAGCTTGATGTTTATTTAGCATACACTTTAGCAATAACCCAATCTTAAAGTGCATTTCGTTGCGAGTGACTATCCTTGTAAAGTTTATAATTGAGATGTCTATGCATCATATACTCTTATAATGTAAAGGATGATATGAGAGAGGATGATTAATTGACGGCTATCACACACTACACATGGGCATATCATACGAAGTAGTGTTACTACTTAGATAATTGAATGATTGAGTTTGTATTTTATTATATTCTATTTGACCACGAAATCATGAAGTAAGGAAGCTAGTTTATGTTGTTAAGTCTTTCATTTTTCTTTGCTTGCTCGAGGACAAACAAATGCAAAAGTTTGGGAATATTTGCTGAGTGAATATTTTATTCACAAACTAATTATATTCGAGCTTAAATATTTGTGAATTATCCTCAAGCTCAAGTTCATATTTGATAAATTAGTGTGTTTGGGTGTAGAAAAGCCAAAAAAGTAGAATTGAGGAGAAGTTGGTACAAATTAGGCTAGAGGAATAGAAAACATATCATGGATTGCTATTATTGACATGAGTATAAGTTACAAAATAGATTATAACTTCATCTAAAAAATTCAAAATTTCATTCAGTTTAATGGGTTACAAAATAGATTATAACTTCATCTAAAAAATTCGAAATTTCATTCAATTTGTTAGTTGGAAACTAGGCATTTAGAGCTCTTCAACAATGTATTATGCGTTTATCATATTCAACCTATGGTGTACACTATGATTCGAACAACATTAGTTAAGAGCATAAAACACCATGAGGCAATAGTGTGACATGGTCGCACCATCTAGGCGCGTGGTCGTGCCTAACAAACTGAATTTTTCTCTGAGGTTCCCTAAAAGCAGAACCAAAGGTGCGTCAGCACCATATCCTCGTGCACCCGTTCCCTTCAACGTATTTTGGTGCTTCCAAGGGTTATGTTCAGCCTTTGGATGAGAATGGATGGCCAGATTTTTCCCATCTTTAAGGATTTCATCATATTTAGAAGAGAGCAGCCATTTGGATAGGGAGGGGGATAATTTTTAGAGTGAAAAAGAGAGAAATATAGAGAAGTTTAGTGAGAGGGAGCTGGAAAATCATCAATCCTTAAAGGAAATAAGAAGATTACTCGAAGAATTGCGGATTTGAAGAATCAATTACACTAGTTTCATCTCTCTATCTCTTTAATTTTCTTGGATTTCATAATGTTATTATTATTTTCCTTATTTTTAGAATTACGAACTTCTTGATAAATTATTTTATGAATTCTGTTATGTTAGGTCAAATTTATTGTTCTAGGGACTTGATGTAACTTTTCAAACTATGTTTTGATCAATGGGCATGTTATTAATGTTAGTATGATTTGATTCATTTGTGTTTACCTATGCTTAAAGATTTCAGTTTTTTGATTGATAAATTAGTTGATTGATGATGAATAAATTGGTGCTTGGGAATGATTAAGGAAACATGATTTAGATTATTATGAGTCTAAGAGGATGTCAATACCTAAATAATCTAACTAACACTTAGGATATCAAGAGAACGAGAGGTAATTAAATCCTAAATGCTTAATACCAAGTAATGTGTAAAAGAGTATAGTCAATTGAGTTAGATAGGGATATTGACTTGGATAGTTATACGTAAGGCCTTGTTGGATGCTCGGGAGAGATAACGAGGTCATTCTCATCTTGTGATTAGTAAATAGGATCAAAACACGTTAGTAATAGCCAATTGGGAGAAACATGGAGATAGATAAGTGAAATCAAGGCCTTAGAATCTTCACTATAGTATAGTTCCATAAATCCCTAGATTCTCTTTGATTTTGGGTTAATATTGTTATTTATTAATTACTATTCAATTAATCATTTTAATTTTACTACTTTGGATTCCCAAAATTATGAATTATTTAAATAAAATCAATTTACCATAATCACAGTAATTAATTTAGAATTTGAAAAAATCAATCTTCATGTTACGACACTCACTTATCACTTTATTACTTTACACGACTTGTGCGCTTGCGGTTATATGCACATATGTTAGGTTGTTGCGGACAAAGGCTCTCTTTAAATTCTTGCACAAAGTTTTGTTTGAGGTCAATTTCCTTAAAACTAATTAATAATTTATCTCAACCATTGAAATTTGATTGTTTAGCTTATGCAAACTCATTATGCGCTCCCGTTTGGCCTCTTCTAATGGCCGTAGTGCCAATGTCTACCTTGGATCATAAGAGAGGATGTCATTGGGCTCTTTGAACACATTTAAAGCAACCAAATTAGAAGATCTGCGTGGTTCTACAATTAAACTAATAGAACCATTGTCGAAGATGTTGGCCTGAAAGAAACTATAATTTGAAAAATGTTAATGATACGTTATATATTCTAAAAATAAGGAAAACAATAATAACATTATGAAATCCAAGAAAATTAAAGAGATAGAGAGATGAAATTAGTGTAATTGATTTTTCAAATCCGCAATTCTTCAAGAAATCTTCTTATTTCCTCGAAGGATTGATGAACTTATTTTTAGAATTATGAACTTGTCAATATTAGAATTATTCTTAAAATGTATAAGATATCAGCTAAAAGCAATAAATATACAATAAATTTCTTAATTAAACAAGAAAGAGAGTAAAGGGCAAATCAAGTTCTGATTCTCAAAGAAGTATATCGGCACTTGATGATGAAAAAATAATAATCCACACTAACCATTGGCAGGGGAATCGTATCGGACACCAGAGGTGTCAACATTGTTTTGTGTAAAATGTCAGCCATCATATAATCAAATCCAACATCACTGACCTATGATACAAATGATAGAATTTAGATATTGGCTAAGTAAGTAGAAGCAGGATAATTGCTATCAAAATTGTTTATAGTACAGAGAAATATGCAATGGAAGCAGGGAACTGGGACTAATAAAATGCCATATTACATAAAAGTTCCATATTTCATTTAGTTATATTTCTATTGTATTTGATGTTCTTTATCTTCTTCCTGTCTCGTCGGTTCCTTGAGTGCCTTAGTGACCACTGCTACTACGAAGGAGACCCTAGAAGACCTCAGCCTAACAATTTTGAACTGTGAGTTTGACAACGTGTAATCCTTCCAATCTTTTGCTATGCCTTCTTTGATTTTCTTAGGAGATAGATTTTAGAGTTAGGGTTTCAAAATGTGTCTAAGGATTTGGGAAAGTAACATTTTTTATGCAAAAAGAAAATATTAAATCATAGTATTTTACACATTTATCCGTACATCTAACGGGTCATTTAATGGTCTTGACTAACGGCATGGGAGGTAAGTGATATATTTATCAAATTTTCTATGTAAGTGATACAATCTCAAATTTCAAGAGACGAATGTGATAATATTCCTATTTTTTATTAATGGTTTTCAAATAAGTTTACTTGGAAATGAGTAAAAACAAAGATATTTATACATATCGTGTTGATAAATTATTTTTAACCATCTATTAAAAATGTCTAAAGTTTATTATTGTATTTTGACAAAATTTTAATGTTATTTAAAATATTATATTTTATTTAATTCTAATAACAAGTTAATAGAATCAAAATTATTATTGGTACCAATGACTTATGCTAAGATATTTGTATATTTTTAATCTAACCCTTCACTGTCAACAATAATGGTATCAGAACCTCAAGATTAGCACAAATCATCTTTTTTCAAAGCAAACAACTCATTGTATCAGTTATTGAAGAATAGGTTGGAGACATTCTTGGCAACCCCTCACGATTATGGTCATCGTGAACAGACTGTGAAATTTGAATAAACAATAAGGTTTTGGAATATTAACACCCAGTTGAGTAACAAAATAATTTACTCAAACAATTAGTCTTCGTTTGAATTTGTTTCCGTTAATTAATTTTTTACTCTTTTACTATGTGAACATTTTTTTTTAAATTTTAATAAAAGTTAAGAGTTTTATTTCAAAGAAAAAAATAATATTTGTATGTGATTAATACAATTATGGTTGTATATAGTAAAATTAAATATACGATGAATGATAGTCAACTAATAAAAATAATAATAAGTAGAGTAAAAATTAATTTTATATTTTCTTAAGCATGTAAAATAAAAAAATGTTCATAGTATATTTTAGAGTATTAATAGACACAGTAATTTTAAATGATGTGTTAATATAATATCAAGAAAAAAAATTCTATTGATGTCATTAATTTAATTTTTTTATTTCTAATTGGCTGTCAAATGAGTTGATTATAATAATTTATTATTTGCATGTTATACTGAATAAAGATAATGCATGCTCTCTTTCAGATTTTTTTGTTTTAATGAAACTCGACAAAGCCAGCTGATTTATGAAAGAAGAATTTTCTAAGTATTTTTGGTTCACAAAATTGGATTTTAATATCTTTCTCTGTATATATAAGATAATTGCAGAAATTGTATTGATTATGTGTGCACGTCTTTATTCCGTCGGATGATAATAATATTAATTGAACGTAAATATTTTGATTGTGAAATAAATATATATTAAGCGCGTACGCATGCACGTGCTAATAATATTTATTCATTATTGAAAACGAAGTAACATTTAGCTAGCTAGCTAGCTGGGTCTTCAAACTTGAAACTTGAGTCTAGTTTCTTTATTTAAGTAGATAGGTAGAAAACGGCAAGGCTAGCTAGCTGCACATTAGGATTAAATCCTAATTGTTGTTGATGGGGAATGAAGGAAACATGTTAATACCACAAAGTCCTTGAGGTATTCCTGTGTTTCTCTTCATCCTTATGTAACCACGCTCTCCCCAATTGGATCCCCATGAGTTCTTCACGATTATGAAATCCAATCCCGTTTCTGCTTCTGTTCCGTACCCGACTGCTGTCACTGCATGATTAAGACGGGTTCCACAATTCCCGGTGAATACACCCTGCATGGCCACCATGTACATATTCATGCAAATAATAATACTAATAATAATTACTATGGTGACATAATAAGCTAGCTTAGCTAGTGTAGCTTATCGTGTGAGTGAATAAGTGTGCCTATATAAAATATGATATCGTTATTGATTCACATACCCCACTATAATGTTGGAAATCCCTATCAGAAGCCTCAATCGATACGCTAATAGGCTGGTTAGCCAGTGCCTTCAAGAGATCGGTTTCATTATTTGGTGGCACATTTTGGTAGTCGCTAATTCTCACTACGTCTCCAACCTGCAGATTAATTTAATTATTTAATTGGTTAATTAATATTTATTAATTAATTAGTCAATTAAATTAAAGTTATATAAATATATACCACATTCTGGCAAGTGAGTTGCACCCCTTGATATGGGTAGTCCTCTTCTTTATGGACTCCATTAGAGATTATATACTGAAATCTACGATCCCTATAACCTCCAGCGCAGCCAAGGTTACTTGTGTCGCAGTCAACCAACTGTTGTTCCGACAATGAAATTAAATTTCCAGTGGTTATCTGATTTATACCCTCCACTGCAGCAACAGCTGAAAATGCCCAACAACTACCTGCATGTACTTTCAATACGTGAATATACAAAAACAATATATAATCATCTAACAATTAATAAAATGAAATAATTAATTAATTAATTAACAAATTACATACCGCACTGGCCTTGGTCCTTGACCTCAGTAACAGCTCCTCTCTCCCTCCAATCAACGGCTTTGGGCAAATCCTTCACATTTTTATACCTAAATTCACCATAAGAGTAGGTGTTTGATATAATATTATTAATTCTGGAGGAGAATTCAGGTATCAGTCCTAAATAATTGTTCTTGAACTCTTCATGGCTAAGGTCTGAAAAGTCATTCAAACCAAGCCAATAGCTCCTAACCTCTTTGTTCCTTTGGTCAATGTACAGCAAGTTGTCTACGAATATCTCAAATCTATGAAGTTCATCTCTGATGCTTCTGTAACTTTTGCGATGTTCGGAGCTCCATGATTCGAAAAGCTCAAGGAGCTTTTCCATGGAAGTCAAGTGCTCGGGCGAATAACCCACGATTGAGAAATCATGAGCGAGAGTACTGCTAGTAGCAGAGGATATTGTTAAGAGAAATATTATTAGAGACAACAAAGAGAGAAGCACGATTTTGGGATAATAATAAGACTGAGAAAACGGACGTAGCAGTGCCATTGCTATGCTATTTTAATTATTAAATTTTGATGTGAAGGAAGACATTGGTATCCTAAGCTATTTATACTAGTCCTATATATATTTCAACTCATTATATTATATCTTTATAGATAATAATAATTGTGTTAATTCCTACCTAGGACCACTAGAACGATCACGATTCATCAGTATTCATCCCGTCCTTGTTTTGTCATATTAAACCCATACAGCTGATAAACGTGGAGAATGGTAATGCCAGTAACAGCAAAACAAAAAATTATGAGCGATCATGATTCATCAGTCTAGTGTATGTCTTAATTGCCACAAGGATAACGATCACAGTTCGGCTCAAATGCATGCATACCATAAACTCATAGAGCTGATAAACGCAAGTGGAGAAGCATAATCATAACAACAACAACAACCACAACAATAATTAGCTTACTTCCATAAATATAGGACCACTCGTGACTGATCATGAATCATCAAACTAGAATATTTCTTCATTTCCACAAGGTTAACTATCAGAGTTCGGCTCGAATGCATGCATACCATAAACTCGTAGAGCTGAAAAACGTGGATAATAATAACAACAGTAAAAATCTAGGACCAAATGCATGCATATCGATAATAATAGGACTCTAGTATATATCTTAATTTCCACAACGTTAACGTCACAGTTCGGCTCAAATGCATGCATATCCATTGAAATAGAATAATAATATTGATGATAAGATTTAAAGAATTAAAGACACATTAGGTGAATTTTTACTTGTAATTGTCTTTAAATTGATTTCAATTCACTGTTAATGGTATAATCGGTCCTATTATTAGTAATTGCTAGACTTTAGATGAAGCATGGAATAAGCTTGTTGTAACCTATGCCATTAGATCTATTAGTCGTGTGGTTACTTCCTGTCTACTCTCATGAAGACAATGAATTAAGGTGTTTTAGTTGCTAAATATATGATAAAGACTAAGAGTATTATTAATGACCCAACCTTAATTGGTCATACCTTGAGTGATGATGAACATTGCTTATTTTCTCAATAAACTTGTGGATGAATTCAAAGAACTAACAATTGCAGTGTATGTTTATGAGTCTTCTATCACATTCAAAGATCTTTTTGATAAACTCCTAGACGAGGAGATGATTCAGAAGTGCAATTAGGGCAAGACAACTAACACTTCAATTATTGCCCAATTTACTAAGAAAGGCAGGAATAATATGAATAAAGGTGGACAAAACTCATCTTCTAGTGATAAAGATTTCAACAATGCCACTAGTAAGTCATCTAGTATTGGGTTCTTCGGTCAACAAGGTTTCTACTATTCTTACGGATGAACACAAAACTCATTTTCTCGTAGGCAAAATTTCAATGCAATTCATTCATCTATTCTTTAAATACTTCTTTTTGACCATAATAGAATATGTAAACATTATTTTTTAATTTTAATTAAAGTTGAGAATTTTATTTCAAACTGAAAAAAATATTTGCATGTGATTAACACAATTATGGATATACATATATATATATATATATATATATAGTAAAATTAAGATATACAATGAAAGATAGTCAACAAATAAAAAAAATTTAATGAGGTATTGTAGACTCTAAAATGTACATAAACAATAATGTGTAGAATAAAAATTAATTTTATATTTTTTTAAGCATGTATGTAAAATAGAAAGATGTTTACAGTATATTTTAGAGTGTTAATAGAGAATATTTTAAAATAATATGTTAATATAATATCCAGAAAAAAATTCTGTTGATGTTATTAATTTAATTATTTTTGCTAATAAGCTACATTATACTTGATAAGCCAATAACTATATTTCATATATTACAATTTTTTTTTTGTTTTTATGAAACTTGACAAAGCCAGGTGATTTATTAAAGAATTTTCTAAGGATTATTGGATTTTAATATATATATATATATATATAAAAGATAATTGTAGAAATTGTATTAATTGTATTAATTATGTGTGTACGTCTTAGTTCAGGGGACTAATAAATATATTAATTGAAAACAAATATTGTGATTGTGAAATAAATATATATTAAGCGTGTACTCATGCACGTGCTAATAATATTTATTCATTATCGAAAACAAAAGTAAACATTTAGCTTTTATTAGCTAGCTAGATAGACTAGATCTTCAAACTTGATCTTCTTTATTCAAGTAGATAGGTAGAAAATGGCAGGGCTAGCTAGCTGCACATTAGAAATAAATTCTAATTGTTCTTGATGGGGGAATGAAGGATACATGTTGATACCACAGAGTCCTTCAGGTATTCCTGTGCTTCTCTTCATCCTTATGTATCTACCTTCTCCCCAATTGAATCCCCATGAGTTCTTGACTGTTATGTAATCTGATCCCTCTTTTCTGCCTGTTCCATACCCAATTGCTGCACTGCATGATTAACATCTAGTCCACAATTATTCCCTATATATATTAGCGTAGGAAGACATTGGTATCCTAAGCTATTTATACTATAGTAAGATTGAGCGTAGCCCTATATATATTTCAACTTATTATATTATATATTTAGAATAATAATTGTGTTAATTCCTACCTAGGGCCACTGAGTGATCATGATTCATCAGTCTAGTGGTCCTTGTTTTGTCTTATTAAAGGCATACAGCTGATAAACGTCCAAAATAGTAATAATAATAATAACAACAACAATAATTAACTAACGTCCCATAAATCTCTAGGACCACTTAGTGATCAGGATTCATTAGTCTAGTTTCCCTTCCAAATCCAACTATGAAGCACGTTCATACATCTACCACATATTACTAACTTGCATGCAAATCAAATAATTATGTTTTAATAATATTAATTGAACACAGGCATATATCTTGATTGTGAAATAAATATATATATTAAGCACGTACGCATACACGAACTGATAATATATATTCATTAAATTGAAAACAAAGTAAACATTTAGATAGCTAACTAGGATTTCAAACTCGAGTTATTTAAGTAGGTAGATAGAAAATTGCTAGGCTAGCTAGCTGCATATTAGAATTAAATCCTAATTGTTTTTGATGGGGAATGAAGGAAACATGTTGATACCACTAAGTCCTTCAAGTGATCTTGTGTTTCTCTTTATCTTTGCGTATCCACCTTCTCCATAATTGGGTCCCCATGAATTCTTCACTATTATGTAATCTGATCCCATTTCTTCGTCTGTTCCATACCCAACTTCTGAGTGACCATAATTTATGTACCGTATAATTGTGTTAATTCCTACCTAGGACAACTGAGTGACCATGATTCAACAGTCTAGTATATATCTTATATAATTTCCACAACGTTAACGTCATAGTTCGGCTCAAATGCATGCATATACATAAAAGCAGAATAATATTGCGTGATGATAATATATTTCAAGTTCTTGTCGTCTTTTTAAACTGATGCAGCTGATAAACGTGGAGAATACTAATAATAATAATAACAACAACACTAATTAGCTAGCGTCCATAAATCTAGGACCACTCATGACTGATCATGATTCATCAGTGTAGTGTGTGACTTTATTTCCACTAATTAGATAGTGTAGTGTATGACTGATCATGATTCATCTGAGTTCTGCTCAAATGCGTGCATATCCATAAAGTTGTATTAATTGTAATAATTTTTTTTAGTGAAAGTTAAACCACGGTCAACATAAGGTCGGGTCCTAACACGAAGCCAGCTAGCTTCGGCCCCCACCTAGCATTAGTCGACAACCCAGGCTGACACGAGCCCGTATTTTCGCACAGCCCCTCACGTGCCCATGCTAAGCCTAACCCATGCATCAATGATTTTGAGAAATGAGAAATTTGTTTTATACGAAAAATATTTATGAAAGTTAAGAATTTATAGTTTAAGAGTATTTGAATTCATTACTTTTTTAGTAGGCAATTACAAGTATTTATAGAGCCTTTTGATTTGCGTGGTCATTCCTTTGGATTTGGTATATGTGATAAGTGCTATGTGTTCTGTACAATATGGGAGAGATCGTTGAGTACCCTTAGGACTTGTGAGTTTTCGTATTTGTTCGTTGACAAATTTGTATATGTGGGAGGACTAGCCGATGCTTAGGACAAGGTTGTGGCTTTTACCTTCAGGCATAAGTGTTTATTGTGTGTAAAATTTTATGCCTCACTTGCGCTTACCTCATATACAGAAAGTCATCGACGGGTGACTTAGACTCAATATATATATGTTATATGTGAAGTCCTACTAAGTACTAATTGAATAAATATATTCCTAGTTATATATGAATAAAAGTTTGAAAGTAAATTAATGACATGCACAAGTTTGGAAGTGATTTTGTGTTATGCATTTTGAGAATGAATATGGTTAATATCATGTTACATATTCATCTTACGAATTATATGTTTATTTATATATATGTATATATTTTTGTCTATAAAAAACTAGTATGCTTACTGAGTTTATACTCATTATAGTTTATTTTGATTCTTAGATAAGTGATTGTGTACGCGTAGTAGATTTGGGAAAGCTTATGTTGTCCCTTGGTTCCCTAAGTTTGTCAATTGATCGTGTTTCTTTGCACTTTATTTTTCATTTTAGTTGATTTCATGTCTTGGAGAATAAACATTGAAGATAATTTGACTAGAGTTTTGTAGTAAAGATATTTGAATTATCGATAAATTTTCTTAGTAAAATATGTTATTTGTTATGTTACGCGTCTGATAGATAATTCATCGACTTTTGCGGGTCGAGGAGTGATAGTTTGGTATTAGAGCAATGGTTTAGGATTTTGTAGACTTTAGCTATAGTAGTCAACGAAACCAAGCGGAGCGCCAATTCTTTGGCTTTTGTATTTTTATATTATTTTTTTATGTTCACCTAATATGTGTTATTAATTGTTGCTTGAGTTAAACTAGTGATATGGCACGGAACTCATGACCCACAAGTATCTCAATGTTAATGCCAGAAATTTGGCTAAAGAACAAGATGTGCCAGCAGCTCAGAATACAGGGATGGGTCAAGTTAACTCAAAATTTATTGTTCAAAATGTTATGCAAGCTATAACAAATGCCATGGAGTAGAGACTGCAAGCATCCAATGAAAGTGGTAATGCTAACATAATGCATGTGGTAAAACAATTCATGAGGCTTCAACCACCATCCTTTGAAGGCCCATTGATCCGTTGGTTGCTAAAGAGTGGATTCGAGAATTAGAAAAAATCTTTCATTTGATGGATTTCACAGATCATCTAAAGGTCACATATGTAACTTATATGCTTAAAGGAAGTGTTAGCCATTGGCGGGAGATGACTAGTAGGGCTTAGGAAGTAGATGTGAGCAATATCACATAGGAAAAATTTAAGGAGCTATTTGACGAGAAATACTTCCCTCAATCTTTGAGAATTGACAAAGAGGCAGAGATCATGTAAGATTCAAATATGTGAAAAGATTTTAGTAGCAAACTTATTACTTTTGCGTATGCATGACTTTGATGTTATTTTGAGTATGGATTGGTTATCTACTTACCATGTTAATGTAAAATGCTACTAGGAAGAGATGATGTTTCAACCACCTGGCGACAAAAAATTATTGATTTAATTAACACTTAATAATTTGCAAATTTTGTAAATAATCATTTAACCACATAAATCAAATATAATATCAAAATTTCATAAATATTCTTTTAATTAATTAAATATAATATAATATCAAATTTTCATAAAAATGCATTTAATCTTTAAATTGACAAAACACCAAACTTGATATATATTCATTTAATTCATGAATCAAATTTCATAAATATTCACTAAAAATAATTATAACAAAACACCCTAGTTTTTAGTTTTGAAACTAAAATTAACCAAAACATATACCTGATAAACATACAACAATTTCTAAACTTTTGTTGATTTTCCTACTTCTTCCAAATTCATCCCAAAATAAATTTAATAAATAATAATAAACAATCATCTAATAATAATAAATAAAAATTCAAACTTAATTATTTAAAATATACGTATATATATCTATATTCTTAAACATATATATCTTTATTATGACAATTTAAATCTTATTCATTACAAAAATATAAATTCTAACCCGTAGATTATTTTTTCCTTTCTTTCTCTTCCCTTCTCTTTCTTTCCTTTCTCTTCCTCTTCTTTTTCTTATTCTTCTATCAAAATATGAAATAGGCAAAGCTTATAGACGAGTTAACACTATTTTCTAATAAATATTTAACACTTCATTTCCTTTTCCCCTAATACCGTCCCTTTGTCTCCTCCATGTTTCCCTCCACTTGTCTCCACTTCATTCCAACGAATTAAACAAAGCCAAAAATAATAATTTAATTTTATATCTATTAAAACCTCCATCTACTTCTTTTCCTGCTTTTCTCCCACAATAATATTTATATTTTCAAATAATTCTATTCTTGTTCACACTATAACATATTCATCCTAATCAAATAATTTCTTCAAGATATATATATATATATATATATATATATATATATGTACATGGCTATCTCTAATAATATTAAAAATCTGGGGTATTATAGGGACCAAAACACAAGGTTTTAAAACCCAAAAAGGGATAAAAATGCACAAGTTTTTCAAACCTATTGAATAGCATCTATGAACAGTGATTGTGGTTGAACACCCCTACCAATTTGGTCGATCGAGCTAAAGGTAAAATGCCTCCCAAAGTCGGTTGCACTATTGGTTCCCCAACTTGGGTCACTTTGTTGACCAAACTATGTGAAAATTTGAATTACCAGGTCCCTAATAACTAGTTTTTGAATCCATTATAAATTGGGGACTTCTTACTCATTTTAGAACTCTCAGAATACATTTTTAAGAATATAAAGTGTTTACAAAGTTTTAAAATATTTTCTGGAGTTCGAAATTATCATATACACATTTAAATCTCTAAGAACGTTCATTTGTATTACTTATCTTGTGGGAGATAAATTTATAAGTGTTTGCTTCTCTTCAATTTGATTTTTTATTGTAAAAAAATGAGAAGTAATGGGTCTTTCACATGGCTTAGATTGTGGTTAAGAGTTTGGGATGAGAAACCAATTGTAAGGGTTGGAGGGTACCATAATCCCTTGGTTATAATTTGAAGTCTTGTGAGATAAAGACTTGGTTTATATAGAAATATTCAAGTAGAGCTTGAAGGAGGGTTGGAGGGTACCACTATAAATCCAATGTTCATTTTCTCAACTCTATCTCTTTTACATTGTTTCATATAGTGATATTACGTGTATTTGGGTTGTAATTCGAATTTGTTTTTAATATTTGTTGAAAACACAATTCACTCCCACTCTTAGGTAGCACATTAGTATTTCATAAAGACCATAGCCGGAAAAATCTAGATGGTGAGTTTGACAAAAAGTAAACCCTTCCAATATTTGGCTATGCCTTCTCTAATTTTCTTAGGAGATAGATTTTAGAGTTAGCATTTTAAAATTTGTTTAAGGATTTGGGAAAGTAAAATTTTTTTTATATAGAAAGAATATATTAAATCATGGTATTTTACACATTTGCCTTTACATCAAATGGCCAACTAGCGGTCTTGACTAACAATTGGGGAAGTAAGTGAGACATTCCTCAAATTTTCTATGTAAGTGATATAATCTTAAACCTTAGAAGAGGAATATGATAATATCCCTATATTTTTATTAATGGTTTGCAAAATAAGTTTATTTGAAAATGAGTAAAAATAAAGAAATTTATTAGTTATTTTGTTTATAATTTCCATGCTTATAATATTAATTAATAATAAAATTGATCTATCTGAAAAAAAAATTATTCATATCACGTTGATAAATTGTTTTTGACCATTCATTAAAAGTGTCTAAAATTTATTTTTGTATTTTGACAAATTTTTAAGGTTATTGAAAATATTATATATTTTTTTTATCTTTTCTAACAAGTTAACACAATCAAAATTATTATCGGCATCAATAACTTTTGCTACGATTTATATATTTTTAATCCGACCTTTCATTGTCAACAATAAATGGTATTAGAACCACAAGATTAGGACAAATTTACTCGAACAATTAATCTTCGTTTGAATTTGTTTATGTTAATTGAGCTTTTGTTTTCACTTTTTTATCCTTATATTATTACATAAACATTATTTTTTTAATTTTAGTCAAAGTTGAGAATTTTATTTGAAGTTGAAAAAAATATTTGCATATGATCAAATTAATTATGGATATATATAGTAAAATTAAAGTATACGATGAAAGATTGTCAGCTTACAAAATTTTTTTAACGAGGTAGCATAGACTTTGAAATGCACAGAAACAATAGTGTTGAAATTACACTATCAATATAAATATAATACAATTTTTACTTGTGTGAATGAATACGTAAAACAATAATAAGAATATAAATTAAATGAGAAAAGGATAGAGAAATCAAACACGTGATTTTTACGTAGTTCTGCAAACTCTCGGCCTATGTCCATGCCTTCAAGCCAACCTACTTGAGGATTTCACTATTATGCCTTCAAACCCAAGGCAAGCAAATACAATTTAAAGTGGACTTTCGAGTACTACTCGAACCTTACGCCAAGAAGATTTCACAGGTGCCTCTCAAATCTTTACAAACAAGTGACTTACTGGTGTCACTCAAACCTTACACAAAATATGTTTCTATCATACTTAACCTCACAAAAATTATAAGAAAGTTATTCTTGATAAAATAATTTTAAAGAAGAATATAAACACTATTTAAAGAATAATACAATGAAAAACTAGAGTGTATATTAATTAGATACTTGATTTGCAATTATAAGCTCAAAGTGTTCAAATCTTTAAATCTTAATTCAAAATAAGATTAGGCTAGTACTTATGGTAGAAAATAGAATATGATTCATTATAGCCGTTGGGGCCAAATTTTGAAAAACTTGCATTTTAATTAATTTTCAAAGTTTGAAAACCTTGTATTTTAGTTCAGTTACTGTTACTAACCGATTAAATTTACATTAAAAAATATAACCATATTTTACTATTTCGTGCTTCATTGTGCGTTGGTTTTCTTGAACCGTTATACTGTTCACCAATCCGGTCAGGTCGATTAAACCAAACAGTAAATTGTGTTTGCCTATTTTGACTTTTTACAAGGTTTTAAAATATTACAATTAGGTCCATGCTCAAATTTGAATATCTTTCAAATAGGCCCCTAACAAAATGGTCCCTATCATTTCAAAACAAAATTTTCACAAAAACGTAAAATTTATTCCCAAGAGAATTATTTTTTCTCAAAATATTATTGAAAAATATATTTTCTAAAACTATGATTTTAATGCAAATTTAAGGGAAATATATTTTTGAGCTTATTAGTGCAAATTAATAATTAATTCAAAGACACATTACAACAAATCACCTAACATGTTTGGGTCTTCAATTCTTCAAGACTTCTCTTCAATATTCTCTTGGGATTTTCAATTTTGTTTCTCACAAAACGCCTTGATTAATTATGATATCCTTTTGAATCTTGACAATTCCATTTCAAATCTTCATATTAAAAATAGTACAAATAATACTATCAGAAAAATTTGGTTTATCAAAAATATTAATATTTGTTATTATTAAAATAAAGGCTTATTAGCCTTAAGGCTAATAAATGTGTTGAGTAAAAAATAATTTTATATTTTTTTGAGTATGTAAAATAGAAAGATATTCATAGTATATTTTAAAGTGTTAATAGAGACTATTTTTAAATGACGTGTCAATAGAATATTAAGAAAAAAAATTCAATTGATGTTATTAATATTTAATTTCTTTTGCTAATTCGCTGTCAAATGAGTTGACTGCAAATTGCATTATACTTGATACGCCAATAATTGTATTTCATATTTTATAATAATTTATTATTTGCATGCGTATGTTACTAATTAATGTACTTGCATGTTACCCTAAATAAAGATAATGCATGTTCTCTTACAGAATTCTTTTGCTTTAATAAAACTCGACAAAGCCTGGTGATTTATTAAGAAGAATTTTCTAAGATTAATTGGTTTACAAAATTGGATTTATATATATATATATATATATATATATATATATATATATATATAGGATAATTGTAGAAATGGTATTGGTTATGTGTGTACGTCTTCATTCCATGGGCTGATAATAATCTTAATTGAACATAAATATTTTGGTTGTGAATAATAATAACAACAACAGTAAAAATCTGGGACCAAATGCATGCATATCGATAAAAATAGGACTCTAGTATATATCTTAGTTTCCACAACGTTAACGTCACAGTTCGGCTCAAATGCATGCATATCAATTAAAATAGAACAACAATTGCGTGATGATAATCTCTTTCGCGGCATTCTCGTCTTATTACTCGCTAATTAAATTAATTAACCAATCAGATTGTTTGATCTTAATTAATTAACCACAGGCTTAAAATTTAATTCAGTTTCTTCATCATGTATATAGGATAATTATTAACTTGATTAGGAAGATACGCACAAAATCCCAATCCAAAAAGGTTGACCCTCCTAATGCTAGTAGGTACAAATGAGTTGCCATTAGGCTGGGCAAAAACACTCGGGCCCAACCCGATCTGGGTGAAGCCCAGATTATAAGATCGAGTCTAACCTGACGCTAAATAAATTCTAAGTCGAACCCGGATACATTCCAAGTCATTATTATTATTATTATTATTATTATTGTATTCATACAGCTAATAAATGTGGAGAATAATAATAATAATAAATAGTTCAAGGTCAAATTTCTAAACCTTGTACAAAGTCACACCTATAGTAGAGAATCTTAAGCGAGAGAGAACAATAAAAAGAAGGAACAAAGACTTATTAGCTATTTCATAAAAAATATGAAAGTAATTTCCTGATTGGTAGTCAATAATTGAGTCTTTTTGTAAGCCGATAAAGAAAGCAAAAATATTTATATGTTATGACATGCACAAACTATTAGCTCTAAGGCTTACAAATCATTATTTTGATGATAACAAATGTTAATATCTTTAACTAACCAAATTCTTCTTATAGTAGTCTTTGTGATATTTTTAACATGAAGATTTAGAATATAATTTGAATGTCAAAAGGATCTTGAAAATCAATGCAACTCATGAAGAGCAAAATTGGAAATTTGTAGAGCATACTGATGAAAAGATTTGAAAAATTAAAGTTACACACATTAGGTGAATTTTTACTTGTAGTTATCTTTAAATTCATTTGAAGAATTAAGTTTCATATGTGTGAGAGCAATGTGTATAAAAAATATAAACATAAACAAAAATAAAGAGTATATAGAGAAAGATCAAATACAATAATTTTTGCGTGGTTCAGTAAGCTCTAGCCTATGTCAACGCCTCCAAACCAACCCTATTAAGGATTTTACTAACTAACCTTGAACACTCCAATGCTTAAACAAATACAAGTAAGAGGATTTTCTGTACCTCTTAAACCTTACAAGTGTTTACTCACCCTAAACACTTCACTCTTAACACAAGTGATTTCTCACAAAATCACTCAACACGCAATCCAAGTGAAAGACCCACTACTTTTACTCTTTTACAAGAATAATAAATATATGAATAAGATTAGACCTCCAAATGTATCTCTTATAAGAGAGTATTGCAAATGAAAAGGGCAAGGAGTTTTCGATATGACTGTGGCAATTATAAACTCAATAAATGATTTTGATGCTTAAATAATGTTTATCAATTCTTAGGATCTTGGCAAATGTTTAAAATCTTCTTCAATGTGCAAGATTAGTTGACTTATATATATTTATACTTTTATTCCAAAACTAGTAATTACTAGTCGTTAGGGATTTAAAAATTTAAATTTTCTAGCAATTCGTTCAACCGTATAGCAAATCTATTGACCAGACCCATGTGTTCAAGTACAAATATATTTATTACTTCGAAAAGGGCAAGGCGTTTTCAATGTGATATAGCAATTATAAGCTCAATAAATGATTTTGATGCTTAAATAATGTTTATCAATTCTTAGGATCTTGGCAAATTTCAAAATCTTCTTTAATTAGCAAAATTAGTTGACTTATATTTCTACTATTATTCCAAAACAAGTCGTTAAAGACCTAAAAATTCAAATTTTCTAGCAATTCATTCGATTGTATGGCAAATTTGGTCAACCAAACCCATGTATAGAAAAACTAGAAGTTTAAAAAACTAGATTTGGTTGACTAGATAGCTTTCGGTCGACAAGGTGGTAAATTTAGTTAATGGGATGGTAAACTTAAGTTTGCATCCTTTTTGCTTCAAATTTGATAGACCGAATGGTATTTTTGGTCAATCAACTTACTTCAACAATAACCTGATTTGGTGTTTCACTGTTGACTGATTCAAGAACAATGACTTGCTTTTCCTAAAACTTTTAAAAATTTATATTTTAGTCCATTTTCTAGATTTTAAAAAATTTTCATTTTTATCCTTTTTTCATTATGAAAGTATGCATTTTTTTTAGAGAAACTTTAACTCAAAAGTGAAATATTTTTCATAAATTTTAGAAATATAAGATGATTAAGAAATAATTTCGTGAAAATTAATGCAATAAAAATTTGACAACTAAGTTTTAGAAAACATATTTGTATATGAAAACTTGAGCTTACATAATTACTACCAACTTAATCACACACAAGTATACATATAGTTGTGTACATATGATCTTCTCGAATATATAGATGTCTCCTACCCATGTCTACCGAATAGATTCATGAAAATGAAGAAACTGTTATGAATCTTTGTCACAGGTTTTGGCTTCATTAAGGTTGACTTGTACTTTTGGGTATTCAATCCACTGTTAATGGTATAATCAGTCCTATTATTAGTAATTGCCAAACTTTAGATAAAGCATAGATCATGCTTGTTATAACCTATGCCATTAGATCTATTAGTCGTATGGTTACTTCCTGTCTACTCTCACAAAGACGATGAATTAAGGTGTTTCAGTTGTTGAGTATACGATGAAGATTAAGAGTATTATTAATGACCCAACCTTAATAGGTCATACCTTGAGTGATGAGGAACATTGCTTATTTTCTCAAAGGACTTATGGATGAATTCAAAGAACTAACGATTGCAGTGTATGTTTATGAGTCTTCTATCACATTTGAAGATTTTTTGGATAAACTCTTAGAAGAAGAGATGATTCAGAAGCGCAAATAGGGCAAGACAATTAACACTTCAATTATTGCTTAATTTACGAAGAAAGGTAGGAATAATAGGAATAAAGGTGGACAAAACTCATCTTTTAGTGGTAAAGGTTTCAACAATGCCACTAGTAAGTCATCTAGTACTGGGTTTTTCGGTCAACAAGGTTTCCAGTATTCTTACGGGTGAACACAAAACTCATTTCCTCGTGGGCATAATTTCAATGCAATTCATTCATCTATTCTTCGAATACTTCTTTTTTACAGCCAAATCAGAGTATTGATACCACTCAAGTCTTGTGCCAATTATGTGGCAGGCTTAGTCACTCCGTAAAGTCTTGCAAATCGAAGCCAAAACCTACTTCTCACTAGCCATAATCGTAAGCTAATCTCATGACCGATGACTCCTCTTATAAGAATAATTGGGTATTTGACTCTGGGGCTACACATTACATTACCTTCAACTGGTAAAATTTGTCTGTGCATTTAGATTATATAAGTAACGAAAATGCTGTAGCGGGCAATGATAACAGTGTTGTTGCTTCTCATGTTGGTTCCTCAACACTTGATTCACTAATCATATATACGTTAGACAATATTTTGTGTGTACCGTCTATTAAAAAGAATCTTATCTTCATCTTTCAATTTTGTAAATAAAATAATACATTAATTGAATATTTTCCTAATTATTTTCTAGTGAAAGATTTGAGCATAGAGGCCTCTTTAGTTCAAGGCCAAAATAGAGATTATCTATACGAGCGGCCATCATTCACCTATATCAATAAGATTGTGCGTCTCTTCTTTAACTCTCATTTTAGGCATCGACGTCTTGATCACCCGTCTTTTACTATCTAGAAAAAGCTTTTTTTGGCCTCTATATTTTGCATGTGTAAGTCATTCTATGACTTGCATCAATGTAATAAAAGTCAAAAACTATCATTTGAAAGTTTTCCTATTATTTGTCATAAATTATTTGAAGTAATTTATTCTGATGTCTAGGGTAACTCTTCGGTTCTCCCTATTTAATTTTCCTTTCCTGTTATACGTGCTACACCTAACATCTTCTCTCACTTAGCTGACGCCTTGACTACTCCTAGTTTAACTACTACTCTATTAGTTAATGTCTTTCTTCAATTAACTTTCTTTAACAAGTCTTGAACTCATTCCTTCTCGTCACCATCTCAAATTACTATAACATTGTGACCTATAGATCTTGCAATTCCTCGAACAGACGTATCTCAATATCTTTCCTTACCATGTGATTTGCACCTCTCTCTTAATTCGACTAGGTACGTATTAACTATTTTCCTCTATCTTCTCTTCCTCTCAATTCTACACAATCTCCGCCATCCTCCCTGCAGAAAATCATTGCTAAGCTCAATAAAATTTCTTTAAACCTAAAAGGATATTGGACTTTTCTATTACTACCTTTATATAATCTCTAACAACTTTTCGAAATTGTTTTCATCCCTAAATACAGAACCTACTTTACTTAATAACTCTACTTGGACTCTTGTACTTACCTCTCCACACAAAATATTGTAGGATGGAAATAGGTTTATCGAATAAAAAAGAACCTTGATGGTAGCATTGCTCGGTTGAAAGCTTGCCTCGTTGGAAAAATCTTCCATCTAAGATCGGGGTTTGATTTCATTAAGATGTTCAACCCTATTGTAAAATGCATAACTAACCATCTAACACTTAGCATTGTTATTTCTCGTTGGTGGTCCATGCATTAGTTGCATGTTAACAATATATGAATGCTTTTCTGTAGGGTGCTTCAACTAATATTGTTTTCTTGCAGCAACCTCTGGTGTTCATTCATCCTAAGTATCCTAACCATGTGTGTTAGCTGCTACAACTTAAAGGTTATAATTTTCAAGTGTAGGTTATCTCAAGTAATAGAAGTTCGAAATTCCGAATGTTAATCCATAGGGAATATGTTATACAAAGTCCATAGGTCTAATGTCCAAATGTTACAAGTCCAATTGTCCAAATATGATGAAAGTGAAATGAATTTATCAATTATTGAATGTAAATTGAATATTATTGAGTGTTAGGGCATTAAGGATTCATTTTGTTGATGATTATACAAATCATTCTTTACTCATTTTTTAACTCAATCAAGAATCACTCAAGAGATGATCTTAATCCGAAGATAAATATATTTAAATACATCATAATATCTCATTGAAGAAAAGGTAACAAAATAGAAGATTAATCATTCGATTTATTTGTGAAACCTATAACATACCTTGCTATTGATTTGTAGAAAATGTGTAAGCATTCAATGTACCTTTTGTTAACAATGAATCAAGTTTCCTAACAAATCAAAACACTTTTAAGAAATAGAATTCACTCAATTAAAAAGATTTTGCATTGAAACACAACTTAGAATGATAAAAGAATAATTTACTATAAAATCAACAAAACTTCACCTTTAGCCCTAATTACTAATTTAGAAAGACATTGTATAAATAATACCAAAATTTGCACAAATGAATAATGGGAAATAAGAAAAAAGGATGTCCTAAATAACTTCTACCACTTCCTTTGTAGAGGCAAAAGAAGATATATTTCACAGGTGTGAACACAAGGTACAAACTTTCAACTTAATCATGCTCTGTCAAATTATAGCACCTTTTGGACCATCATATTCATTGAATTTGTTGTAGTTATCTTCTTTAAAGTTGTAGGTGCCTTTATAAGCTTTTTCATGGTCTAAATTTCAACCAAATCGATTATGTATAGCAACTGTTATGTTGAAAATGAGTAAAGATATTTAGTTCAATTTTCTCCACCAATCTTCTAGAATGACGGCTATTTTTGACAAGAAAGGACTTGAAATTTGGACACATGTAAAACATGATAATCGTAGATCTATCCACAAGCTTTCTGAAAATCCAACCATATGATTTTTTGATACATATGTGGGAAGATACGACCCAAATACGAAACCATGGTGGGCTGGCCCTAAGCTGCGATGAGTTCTGTTAAAGCCTATTTTGACACAATAAATCCTTGAACTAGTCTGACCTCCGCTTTACACTTTTGTGAATAAATGAGTCCATGTTTGTTTGGCCTAAGAATCATATCAAATGATGTTTTGGATTAAACGATATGCTTATTGTATGAAACATGTACAAAACTAATTATTAAGTCCAATTCTTGTTTTAAAATTCAATATAAAGAAAAAAACTCAAAATTGGGAATATAATGATATTATTAAGTGTAAATTATAATATCTATCTTGGTAAACTTACACTTTTAAATATTTATCACGCCCCCTTACCAGTATATTACTAGTCCCTAGTAATCTAAACAATATCATTTAGAGTTGATTTATAGAATTTACATCTAAGGTAATGATCATTCTTCTTCTTTTGTGATCTAAATAAATTAACTCTCATTTAAAGATTTATTGCATATGTGCCAAATACTTATCAATCAAGTTATTAATAAACCTTATTTTTATGCTTTTTGTAACTAATACACATTTATGGGACTTAACTGGGATTAAACAACATTGGTTCTAAATTTTTTCAAGGTAAACTTCTTTTGGCAAAGATTATTTCTATCTCTTTTCTTTTCTTTTTTTTTTCTTATTTTTCTAACCTTTTTTTTTCTGTATAACCTTAACCCATGTAACGAGCTTTGGGCCCATAACCTCCAGACCAATTGGCCTTAGGGTATTAGGTGTTAAAACATCCTTTCGGGCTTAATTAATCGAGTTAAGATTATGAAATTATTCATATCAAAGTTCTACTATTTTACGCGAACATTCATTGTTGATTAGGCAAAAATCCCGTTACTAAGTGAAAGCTTTGATTAGAATTTGTATTTATTTGTTTACTTTTTTATTTATTTATTTATTTTTTTGGAGATTTTTTTTCCCTTAGTTGCTACCTTTAACAAAACAAAAGAACTAAAATATTGTAGCATTCTAATATATCATCCACAATCATATATCAAAGTGTTTATGTGAAAGATGGTTTATGAATACTTACTAAATAAGTATTTGAACAATATTTATTATGTAATGATGATGTGAGAGTTTATAGATTTGATCAATTCAAAAGGAAGTGAATGATAAAACTTTTGTTATGAAATTCAAAAAATCAAAATAAATGATAATGCACATCTCCTAGAATATGCCTCAAGAGCAGATTACTCCTTACTCTACCATCCTTAAAGATTACTATGTTAATGTACTCCCCTAACCAGATTGCGATGTTGTCCCTAATGTTTAAATGCAGAGATATATAGTATAGACAACATTATCTGAGACGGTAGTTACTGAAAAACAAATCAAACTTAAAACTAGCCATTGTAATTGGGCCGATTTCTGCTTTTTATTGTGTTCACTTGATTAATCTAATAAGGCCATTGTTAGGTCTGGTTCATAGACTAAGTTTTGCAACTAATTGAGTAGAAATAAGGAGTTTGCGAGCCATCTATGAAATGAAGTTATGTTCTACATCATGATCAAGAAAGGACAACAACTTATTAAAGAAATCCTTAACATTTAACAATCCTATGGATTTTTGGTGAATGGTTAGTTGTGCCTAGGTTGCAACCTAAAAAATTTCCTCTAAGATCCCAAAACCACCTGGTAAGGCAATAAAAGCATATGCAAAATCAAGCATTTTAGCAATTTATTCATGCATTGTTAGGACTGTTAGTTCTTCTCCAACTATTTTACCAATGATGTTACCTGCAGATGAAGCCTTTTATATGATACCTATGACTTCACTTCCTCCTACATGTGTAGGAATTGACACACAGTCATTAACCCAAGGCTAATGGCTAAAACTCGAACAAGGTTGTCTGTTGTTTTTGCAAGCTTTTCACCTTTCTCAGGGCTTTCCCATATAAAACACAAACAGTTCTAAATTGACGAATAGAAGCTCCCTCTATTTTTGTAGTCTTTTACCCTTGTTACTAATTGAAGTTTTGCATGAAAATAGAGAAACTAAGGTGCTGCATTTATACAACTTAAAAAAAATGCATTAATTAAACCAGTAGAGGTAGGCCAGTTGTCATCACAAAAGTCTGAATTTAAAAACATAAAAATGTCAAAGATAACAGCTAATATTAGAATATAAAACATAAAAATTTTAACAATGACAGCTAAAAATTAATATTTACACATAGTTGTGATTGTGGCTTACATCTTCAATGTATTTTACGTTCAGTAATGGCTTATACGCCCTTTATAGGTCAAGGATTGGCTTCCCATCCAATTTTCTTATAAATTGGCAAACAAGGTTTTTTAAAGTCAGATTCTCATAGTGAAATTCTCAATTTGTACACATAATATGTGTACAAATTGAGAATTTCATGTTGTATATATCCACTAGGATGCATCTTAAGAGCCAATATAATATTATCTAAAGACTCCCTACTTAGTCTGTCATTAATAAATTGAATTTTATCTTCTCTTTTTGCAGACAACATCGTTTATGACACACTTGTAACCTTTTCGCTCTTCGTTTCTTTACAAAAAAGCTCTTACCTAAGCTAGGCATGCATGAAATAAATGAATAAAAAAACTCACTTGTTAATTATACCTTTGCTTCGATTATCCAATGCACATCTTGAGGAATGTCTTTCTGAATAAGCATTCTTAATCTTTCACACTTAACTTGGTACATTTTTAGAAAAAAAAGGAAAATATGTTTTCTTTCTAGAAAAGATGTACTTATGGATGTATTTTTGTCTAGTGATACATGAAAGCTCTGTCTGGTTTAAAGACAGGATTTGATACCAATTGATGCAAATGAGACAATAGGTACAATTAAATCACTTTGTCAAACATCGAATATTGTTCAATTCTGTAACACTCTAAATCCATTCAAGAAAGAAACGCCAAACTAAGGTGCTGCAAAATTTCCAACCTTCCAAAACAAAACGTTACTTTAAAGAACATAATGATCTAATACCAAGTATGTAACATCCCTAATTCTATAAAAGATTTTGTAAAGATTCCTCTACAATATAAACACATGCCAAATTTATATACATGCCAACTTTAAAATTTTTATTCTACATATTTTGAATAAAATTCAACACTAACTGTTTCGTCTCAATTTTCAAGAAAATATAATAATAAATAATTCGGTTTCTGAAAAACAAATATAAATATAAAAAATACATCAAAGTCGTATAATGCAAAATCCTACATCTATAATTGCACAAAGTTCCAAAAATATTAAAGTCTTCATCTTGGAGTATCTTTTGGCTTTTACTTATCATATTTTATGTCTTTTACTTATCAATTCTTTAACTGTACTTTAAATATGAAAGTAAGGTGAGCTCATACCTAGTAGATACTTACATGCAAATGCAGTTTTTAGCAAAATACATAAATTTTAAAATCAACACATAATTGACAAAAACAAACTATATCTTTAAGTATTTTCCTAAACATCATTGCAATATCCAATAAATTTGTGAGTAATTAAAAATTATGGCACATTGATGAATAAAAAGACTAACTAAAAAAGCTAAACGAACAACCCTTCTTTAAGGCACATTGTTCAGTCATAACCAAAGAGGTTGTGTGTTGCCAACCAATATAAAAAGTGATGCAGAGGTCAACCTAAAGGCTTATTGAAAGGCTATCACTCTTAGGAGTGGCAAAAAGTTGGAGGCAAAGAAGTGGAAGAAGATTGAAGATAAAGTGAAGGAAGCTATAATTGAATCAACAAAAGAAGCATCAAAGCCCAATGGTATCTAATTTTTGGATAATCCTCCCATCATCAATCTGCCATTGCAATTTCCTTAATGGTTCCAAAAAAGGAAGACGGATGCCCAATTTTCCAAGTTTTTGGAAATCTTTAAGTTTCACAACAATATCTCATTCATTGATGCTTTGGAGCAAGTGTCTAATTATGTTAAATTCATAAAGGTTGTAATATCAAATAAGGAACAATTAGAGGAATATGAGATGGTGAAGCTAACAGAGCAGTGTAGGTATATTATTCAACTGAACTTCCCTAAAAAGGAGAAATATTTGGGTAGTTTTACCATCCCTTGTACAATTGGCAAACTCACATTTGAAAAAGCTTTTGTGTGATCTTGGAACAAACATCAATTTAATGCCACTTTCAATTTTCAGAAGCCAGGTCTTGATGAAGTAAAGCCTATTACTATTTTCTTGTCAACAATAGTGTGGTGGATATGCATGGAATTAAGATGAAACAACACATGAACTTGTCATGGAAATAAGATACATATGAAGATTGAAATGCTACTAAACAACCCAAGCAGAGGGGTGAATTGGGATTTTAATAATTATTAAAAACAAATTCAAATTCCAACCTAGCCGCACAAAATACAATATATGCAATAAGTAAAAGAAGATAGAGTTAAGAAATTGAATACCAGATTTATAGTGGTTCGGCAAACACTCATCCTACGTCCACTCTTTCAAGCTCCATTTGGAGATTTCGCTAATACCAAGTGTTAATTCCACAACACTTCGAATTTCAACCAAGTGGATTTTTAGGTACCTCTTAGACCTTACAAGTATTTGCTTACTCTAAACACTCACCCAACCTAGGATTTATGGTATCCTATAACCCTTACAAGTGTTTGCTCAACCCAAACACTTCATACAATCTCAACCAAGTGAAAGACCCACATCTTTCACTTTTTGACAATAAAAAATCAAATTGAATAAAAAATAAAACTTATAAATTGGCCTCGCACATGAGAAGTAGTTCAAATGAAAGTTCTTAGAGATCCAAATGTCTGTATGATAATTTCAAGCTTAATAATGTGTTTAAGAACTATGTAAAAACTTGTGTTCCTTAAAAATGTGTTCCAAGATATCTAAAAAGAATATGAAGTCCTAATTTTATAATAAATTTGAAAACTAACCGTTACAAAATTCAATTTTCCAGAAGGTCGATCGACCAAATGGATTAAATCGATTTGGGAGGCATTATGCCCATAGTTGATCAATTGACACTGTTCACGAGGGGGGCGCATTGTTCACAAGTTCAAAAAATTTGCATTTTAGTCCAATTTCAAGTTTCAAGATCTTGCACTTTGGTTCTTTTTCCAAATTTTAAAAACTTGTCATAAATATCATACATACTTACAAATACAAGCATACAAAATTAATGTAAAATAAAATACCAAGCTCGTGACTTTATTCTTCAATTTGCTTAAGAGGTTCATTATGCTTTTCTTGAATACCTGTATTTTGGATATTCTTTGAATCATCACAATTGCATTCTAGTTCTTTCTACTAAAAATATCATAATAAATACTACAAGAAGAGTTTTGTTAGTAAAAGATATCAATATTTGTTATCGTCAAAATAATGAATTATAAGCCTTAAGGCTAACAAAGATGCCAAAATGTTTATAAAGAAGAGAAAGAAATCTCATTACATAATGGCTCTTAAGAGAAACTTTGCACTGGGTCATTATGTTCTATTGCTAAACTTAAGGTTGAATTTAATTCCAGGCAAGCTGAAAGTCAAGAAGATTGGGTACGTTCAAAATTGAAAACATATTTTCCTTTTAACTTATTTATGTGAAAGATGATGATAGATGTATTTTTCGAGAAGGAAAAGATGAATTCAAGATCAGGTGCTATCTTTTCTTTTTTATTCTCTTTGTCTCCTTAGTATTTTACTCCACTTTCAACTCTAGTTAATTTACTCATTGTATGATCTTTAATTTTGATACATTAAGGATAATTTTATAATTAAGCTTGGGCATGGTGTTGCTTTAAGTAAATTTTTGCATGATAATTTTTCTTTATATATATTTCTGAGATAATTTTTTTCTTTTCTATTTTTGAGTCATTTCTTTACTAATAGAAAAGGTTTAGAAATGACTTAAGCATGGTTAATTTGAATTAATGAGATATTAAGTATAAGTCATAGTATTATCCTTGTACTAACTAGGTTTTATATGATTATACTCATGCTTTATATACACTTCATGTCACAATTGATTCGAATCTTGATTTGATGAATACACATGATTACAAAATGATATGCAAGATAGTGAAGACTCATATAACCGTATTTGTGAGCTTTTGTGCCTGCATCCTTAAATTTCGAGTGTTATACGTTGCTTCTATACTTCCATCATCATCTTTTCATTCTAGTGATCTTATTGTATTTAACTTGACTAACAATCTTGATTATGTATGCTTTGGATGCCATTTGATTGTATGGTGCATAAGAAATTATCCTAGGCCATGTTTAAATCGTTTAAGCTTTTCTAGCCTACCAACTGCATATTTTTTCCTAGTTAACCACTTCAAGCCTCAAGTTAATCTCTTTCTTTCATAAACCACAATAACCAAACCCGATAGTTATATTTATTGCCTTTATCCTTATGGAAACTTTTAAGCTATCTAGCAGTTGAAATATTTATGCTTCCAAATAAGTTTAGGGATTGTTGCGTGTTATATGTGTGTTTGATATTAAAATATTTTATCAATTGATGCATACAAAAAAAAAAAAAAGAAAGGTTAAGAAAAAGAAAAAAAAAACATAGTTGCATAGCTTTTTTTTTTACTGAGTAATTACAACTCTTTCCTAAGTAAACATAGAGTGCTTGCGTCAAAAGGTAAAATGAGGCTAAAGTGTAAAAAAAAAATTGCTAAGGCCGATTGCCAAAATGTTGTAAAGAGAGTTGTTATACTTTGAAAAAAAAAAAGAGGTGAAAATTAATAGGTGATTATGAAATATATTTGCAAGCAAAGAGAGGGAATTTGACTATAGGTGCATATATTGTTCAATTCTTATCTCTGTTTTACCATTTTTATTGACTTTTATAAACACCTCACCCATTTAGCCATATTACAACCTTAAAAGAAACTCCTATGTTGATCTTGTGTGATTGTATGATGCATTCATTGATATGAAAATCAAGTTATTAGCATTCCATTCATTATATCAAATATAACGTATTTCTTGATTTTATACGACCTTTGTTTTTCATAAAAAATATAAACGTGATGTTTATTTAGCATACACTTGAGCAATAACTCAATCTTAAAGTGCATTTCATTGTGAGTGACTATCCTTGTAAAGTTATAGTTAAAATGTCTATGCATCATATACTCTTATAATGTAAAGGATGATATGAAAGAGGATGATTAATTGATGGCTATCACACACTACACATAGGCATATCATACGAAGTAGTGTTACTACTTAGATAATTGAATGATTGAGTTTGTATTTTATTATATTTTATTTGACCACGAAATCATGAAGTAAGGAAGCTAGTTTATGTTGTTAAGTCTTTCATTTTTCTTTGCTTGCTCGAGGACGAGCAAATGCATAAGTTTGGGAATATTTGCTGAGTGAATATTTTATTCACAAACTAATTATATTCGAGCTTAAATATTTGTGAATTATCCTCAAGTTCAAGTTCATATTTGATAAATTAGTGTGTTTGTGTGTAGAAAAGCCAAAAAAGTAAAATTGACGAGAAGTTGGTACAAATTAGGCTAGAGGAATAGAAAACATATCATGGACTGCTATTATTGACATAAGTATGGGTTACAAAATAGATTATAACTTCATCTAAAAAATTCGAAATTTCATTCAGTTTGTTGGTTGGAAACTAGCCATTTAGAGCTCTTCAACAATGTATTATGCGTTTATCATATTCAACCTATGGTGTGCACTACAATTCGAACAACATTAGTTAAGAGCAAAAAACACCATGAGGCAACAATGTGACATGGTCGCACCATCTAGGCGCGTGGTCGTACCTAACAAATTGAATTTTTCTTTGAGGTTCCCTAAAAGCATAACCAAAGGTGCGTCAGCACCATATCCTAGTGCACCCGTTCCCTTCAACGTATTTTGGTGCTTCCAAGGGTTATTTTCAGCCTTTGAATGAGAATGGATGGCTAGATTTTTCCCATCTTTAAGGATTTCATCATATTTAGAAGAGAGCAGCCATTTGGATAGGGAGGGGGATAATTTTTAGAGTGAAAAAGAGAGAAATATAGAGAAGTTTAGTGAGAATGAGCTGGAAAATCATCAATCCTTAGAGGAAATAAGAAGATTACTCGAAGAATTGCGGATTTAAAGAATCAATTACACTAGTTTCATCTCTCTATCTCTTTAATTTTCTTGGATTTCATAATGTTATTATTGTTTTCCTTATTTTTAGAATTACGAACTTCTTGATAAATTATTTTATGAATTCTGTTATGTTAGGCCAAATTTATTATTCTAGGGACTTGATGTAACTTTTCAAACTATGTTTGATCAATGGGCATGTTATTAATGTTAGTATGATTTGATTCATATGTGTTTACCTATGCTTAAAGATTTCAGTTTGTTGATTGATAAATTAGTTGATTGATGATAAATAAATTGGTGTTTGGGAATGATTAAGGAAACATGATTTAGATTATTATGAGTCTAAGAGGGTGTCATTACCTAAATAATCTAACTAACACTTAGGATATCAAGAGAACGAGAGGTAATTAATCCTAAATGCTTAATAACAGGTAATGTGTAAAAGAGTATAGTCAATTGAGTTAGATAGGGATATTGACTTGGATAGCTATACGTAAGGCCTTGTTGGACGTAAGGCCTTGTTGGACGTTCGGGAGAGATAACGAGGTCATTCTCATCTTGTGATTAGTAAATAGGATCAAAACACATTAGTAATAGCCAATTAGGAGAAACATGGAGATAGATAAGTGAAATCAAGGCCTTAGAATCTTCACTATAGTATAGTTCCATACATCCCTAGATTCTCTTTAATTTTGGGTTAATATTGTTATTTATTAATTACTATTCAATTAATCATTTTAATTTTACTACTTTTGATTCCCAAAATTATGAATTATTTAGATAAAATCAATTTACCATAATCACAATAATTAATTTAGAATTTGAAAAAATCAATCTTTATGTTACGACACTCACTTATCACTTTATTACTTTACACGACTTGTGCGTTTGCGGTTATATGCACATATGTTAGGTTGTTGCGGACAAAGGCTCTCTTTAAATTCTTGCACAAAGTTTTGTTTGAGGTCAATTTCCTTAAAACTAATTAATAATTTATCTCAACCATTGAAATTAGATTGTTTAGCTTATGCAAACTCATTATGTGCTCCCGTTTGGCCTCTTCTAATGGCCGTAGTGCCAATGTCTACCTTGGATCATAAGAGAGGATGCCATTGGACTCTTTGACCACATTTAAAGCAACCAAATTAGAAGATCTGCGTGGTTCTACAATTAAACTAATAGAACCATTGTCGAAGATGTTGGCCTGAAAGAAACTATAATTTGAAAAATGTTAATGATACGTTATATACTCTAAAAATAAGGAAAACAATAATAACATTATGAAATCCAAGAAAATTAAAGAGATAGAGAGATGAAATTAGTGTAATTGATTTTTCAAATCCGCAATTCTTCAAGTAATCTTCTTATTTCCTCTAAGGATTGATGAACTTAATTTTAGAATTATGAACTTGTCAATATTAGAATTATTCTTAAAATGTATAAGATATCAGCTAAAAGCAATAAATATACAATAAATTTCTTAATTAAACAAGAAAGAGAGTAAAGGGCAAATCAAGTTCTGATTCTCAAAGAAGTATATCGGCACTTGATGATGAAAAAATAATAATCCACACTAACCATTGGCAGGGGAATCGTATCGGACACCAGAGGTGTCAACATTGTTTTGTGTAAAATGTCAGCCATCATATAATCAAATCCAACATCACTGACCTATGATATAAATGATAGAATTTAGATATTGGCTAAGTAAGTAGAAGCAGGATAATTGCTATCAAAATTGTTTATAGTACAGAGAAATATGCAATGGAAGCAGGGAACTGGGACTAATAAAATGCCATATTACATAAAAGTTCCATATTTCATTTAGTTAAATTTCTATTGTATTTGATGTTCTTTATCTTCTTCCTGTCTCGTCGGTTCCTTGAGTGCCTTAGTGACCACTGCTACTACGAAGGAGACCTTAGAAAACCTCAGCCTAACAATTTTGAACTGTGAGTTTGACAACGTGTAATCCTTCCAATCTTTTGCTATGCCTTCTTTGATTTTCTTAGGAGATAGATTTTAGAGTTAGGGTTTCAAAATTTGTCTAAGGATTTGGGAAAGTAATATTTTTTATGCAAAAAGAAAAAATATTAAATCATAGTATTTTACACATTTACCCTTATATTTAACAGCCAATTGATGGTCTTGACTAACGGTATGGGAGGTAAGTGATATATTTCTCAAATTTTTTATGTAAGTGATACAATCCCAAATTTCAAGAGACGAATGTGATAATATTCCTATTTTTTATTAATGGTTTTTAAATAAGTTTATTTGGAAATGAGTAAAAACAAAGATATTTATACATATCGTGTTGATAAATTATTTTTAACCATCCATTAAAATTGTCTAAAGTTTATTATTGTATTTTGACAAAATTTTAATGTTATTGAAAATATTATATTTTATTTAATTCTAATAACAAGTTAATAGAATCAAAATTGTTGGCAAATCATCTTTTTTCAAAGCAAACAACTCGTTGTATCAGTTATTGAAGAATAGGTTGGAGACATTCTTGGCAACCCCTCACGATTATGGTCATCGTGAACAGACTGTGAAATTTGAATAAACAATAAGGTTTTGGAACATTAACACCCACTTGAGTAACAAATTTTTTTTAATAAAAGTTATGAGTTTTATTTCAAAGAAAAAAATAATATTTGTATGTGATTAATACAATTATGGTTGTATATAGTAAAATTAAATATTCGATGAATGACAGTCAACTAATAAAAAAACTAATGAGGTAGCATAGACTCTGAAATGCACAAAAATAATAATAAGTAGAGTAAAAATAAATTTTATATTTTCTCAAGGATGTAAAATAAAAAAAATGTTCATAGTATATTTTAGAGTATTAATAGACACAGTAATTTTAAATGATGTGTTAATATAATATCAAGAAAAAAAATTCTATTGATGTTATTAATTTAATTTTTTTATTTCTAATTCGCTGTCAAGTGAGTTGATTATAATAATTTATTATTTGCATGTTACACTAAATAAAGATAATGCATGATCTCTTTCAGATTTTTTTGTTTTAATGAAACTCGACAAAGCCAGCTGATTTATGAAAGAAGAATTTTCTAAGGATTTTTGGTTCACAAAATTGGATTTTAATATCTCTCTCTGTATATATAAGATAATTGCAGAAATTGTATTGATTATGTGTGCACGTCTTTATTCCGTCGGATGATAATAATATTAATTGAACGTAAATATTTTGATTGTGAAATAAATATATATTAAGCGCGTACGCATGCACGTGCTAATAATATTTATTCATTATTGAAAACGAAGTAACATTTAGCTAGCTAGCTAGCTAGGTCTTCAAACTTGAAACTTGAGTCTAGTTTCTTTATTTAAGTAGATAGGTAGAAAACGGCAAGGCTAGCTAGCTGCACATTAGGATTAAATCCTAATTGTCCTTGATGGGGAATGAAGGAAACATGTTAATACCACAAAGTCCTTGAGGTATTCCTGTGTTTCTCTTCATCTTTATGTAACCACGTTCTCCCCAATTGGATCCCCATGAGTTCTTCACGATTATGAAATCCAATCCCGTTTCTGCTTCTGTTCCGTACCCAACTGCTGTCACCGCATGATTAAGACGGGTTCCACAATTCCCGGTGAATACACCCTGCATAGGCACCATGTACATATTCATGCAAAAAATAATAGTAATAATAATTACTATGGTGACATAATAAGCTAGCTTAGCTAGTGTAGCTTATCGTGTGAGTGAATAAGTGTGCCTATATAAAATATGATATCGTTATTGATTCACATACCCCACTATAATGTTGGAAATCCCTTTCAGAAGCCTCAATCGATACGCTAATAGGCTGGTTAGCCAGTGCCTTCAAGAGATCGGTTTCAGTATTTGGTGGCACATTTTGGTAGTCGCTAATTCTCACTACATCTCCAACCTGCAGATTAATTTAATTACTTAATTGGTTAATTAATATTTATTTATTAATTAGTCAATTAAATTAAAGTTATATAAATATATACCACATTCTGGCAAGTGAGTTGCACCCCTTGATATGGGTAGTCGTCTTCTTTATGGACTCCATTAGAGATTATATACTGAAATCTACGATCCCTATAACCTCCACCGCAGCCAAGGTTACTTGTGTCGCAGTCAACCAACTGTTGTTCCGACAATGAAATTAAATTTCCAGTGGTTATCTGATTTATACCCTCCACTGCAGCAACAGCTGAAAATGCCCAACAACTACCTGCATGTACTTTCAAAATGTTAATATACAAATACAATATATCATCATCTAACAATTAATAAAATGAAATAATTAATTAATTAATTAACAAATTACATACCGCACTGGCCTTGGTTCTTGACCTCAGTAACAGCTCCGCTCTCCCTCCAATCAACGGCCTAGGGCAAATCCTTCACATTTTTATACCTAAATTCACCATAAGAGTAGGCGTTTGATATCATATTATTAATTCTGGAGGAGAATTCAGGTATCAGTCCTAAATAATTGTTCTTGAACTCTTCATGGCTAAGGTCTGAAAAGTCATTCAAACCAAGCCAATAGCTCCTAACCTCTTTGTTCCTTTGGTCAATGTACAGCAAGTTGTCTACGAATATCTCAAATCTATGAAGTTCATCTCTTATGCTTCTGTAACTTTTGCGATGTTCGGAGCTCCATGATTCGAAAAGCTCAAGGAGTTTTTCCATGGAAGTCAAGTGCTCGGGCGAATAACCCACGATTGAGAAATCATGAGCGAGAGTACTGCTAGTAGCAGAGCATATTGTTAGGAGAAATATTATTAGAGACAACAAAGAGAGAAGCACGATTTTGGGATAATAATAAGGCTGAGAAAATGGACGTAGCAGTGCCATTGCTATGCTATTTTAATTATTAAATTTTGATGTGAAGGAAGACATTGGTATCCTAAGCTATTTATACTAGTCCTATATATTTCAACTCATTATATTATATCTTTATAGATAATAATAATTGTGTTAATTCCTACCTAGGACCACTAGAACGATCACGATTCATCAGTATTCATCCCGTCCTTGTTTTGTCATATTAAACCCATACAGCTGATAAACGTCGAGAATGGTAATGCCAGTAACAGCAAAAAAAAACTTATGAGTGATCATGATTCATCAGTCTAGTGTATGTCTTAATTTCCACAAGGTTAACGATCAGAGGTCGGCTCAAATGCATGCATACCATAAACTCATAGAGCTGATAAACGCGCGTGGAGAAGCATAATCATAACAACAACAACAACCACAACAATAATTAGCTAACGTCCATAAATATAATGAATCATCAATCCAGAATATTTCTTCATTTCCACTATTTCTTCATTTCCACAAGGTTAACTATCAGAGTTCGGCTCAAATGCATGCATACCATAAACTCATAGAGCTGAAAAACGTGGATAATAATAACAACATTAAAAATCTAGGACCAAATGCATGTTGAATTGTAAACTTAATCTAAAATATTGAATTGTCTAAATTGGTGTACTAGATTTAGTAAGCAATGGTGTACTAGATTTGCTAAATAGTGGTGTACTAGACAAAGTCAACATTGGTGTGCTGGACAACTCAACATTGGTGTGCTAGACAAAGTCAACATTGGTATTCTACATGAAGACTAAATCAATGGCTTAGAATGATTTACTTCAACTATAAATACCCCTCCCCCTTAAGGTTTTATAATTAAGTTAGAAATAAAGCTTGAGTCCTTGTTCAAGTATTTGAGAGTGTTTACATATTTCTTGTAAATTTGTATAAGAAATAAATATATTTGTATGTTTTGAGTCATTACAAAATTCTTATTTTTCAACAAAGTGGTATCAGAGCTCGGTTTTGTAACTTGGATGTTATATTTGTGTGATTACATGCATATTTAGAAAATTCTGTCAAAAAGGCCAAGATTGCCTAAGGAGTTTGGGTTTTAAGTGGGACCGCTGTGACCCCTCCAGTCTTTCCTGGGAATTTTCTTAGTGTATATTTTCATACCTATAAGCATTCATATTACTATCCGAAATACCGTTAGAAAGCTATGGCAAATGGAGGTATGACACCATTCCAAGTTCCAATTCTCAATAGAAGCAATTATGATAATTGGAGCATAAAAATGAAGGCACTCTTTGGAGCATAAGATGTGTGGGAGGTCGTGGAGAAAGGTTATAATGAGCCTAGAGATAATGTTGCCATTTCTGTTTTGACTCAAGCACAAAGAGACACGTTGAAGGACTCGAGAAAGAGAGACAAAAAAGCTCTCTATGTCATTTATCAAGCATTAGATGATGATGCTTTTGAGAAGATATCAAATGCAACTTCCGCAAAGCAAGCATGGGATAAACTTCAAACATCCTACAAAGACGCCGAGCAAGTAAAAAAGGTACGTCTTCAAACATTGATAGGAGAATTTGAAACTTTATATATGAAGAAAGGCGAGTCAATTGTTAATTACTTCTTTAGAATTGAAGCTATTTCTAATCAATTGAAAAGAAATAGTGAAAAATTAAGTGAAGTAAGGATAATGGAAAAGATACTACTATATATGGATTCAAAATTTGATCATATAGTCACAACAATTGAAGAAACTAAAGATTTGGAAGAAATGACGATCGACCAACTACAAGGATCATTGCAAGCCTATGAAGAAAAAATAAAAAAGAAGCAAGGCATCTCCGAACAACTTCTCAAGATGCAATTCAAGGAGAAAGAAGAAATTCAAAGCTATGATAGAAACCAACGTGGTCGAGGTAGAGGTCAAGGTCAAGGACAAAGTAGAGGCCGTGGTCGTGGACGAGGTTGGAATTATAACTACAATAATTTCAACAACTATGAGAAAAGAGAAATCTCAACACGAGGTCGTGGAACGAACAATCCAATACAAGGTACGACAAGTCTAAAGTCAAATGTTATAATTGTCAAAAGTTTGGCCATTATGCTTCTGCATGTAGAGCCTACAACAATGAAGTGGAAGAGAAGGCTAACTATATAGAAGAAAAGAACCAAGGAGATGAAACTGTCTTGTTAGCATACAAAGACAATAGTGAAGGCCAAGAGAACACATGGTATCTTGACACTGGTGCGAGTAATCATATGTGTGGAAAAAGAAGCATGTTCGTGAAGTTAGACGAATTAACAAATGAAAATGTTTCATTTGGCGATGATTCAAAAGTAGCCGTGAAAAGAAGAGGTAACATTCTTATACAATTGAAAGATGGTAGACATCAATTTATTGGAAATGTCTACTATGTGCCTAATATGAAAAGCAATATTTTGAGTTTAGGTCAACTCTTAGAAAAAGGTTACGACATTCATATGAAATATTATAGTCTTTTTATAAGAGATAACAAAGGCAACTTAATTACTAAAGTGAAAATGTCAAAGAATATAATGTTTTCTTTTAATATTCAAAACGAGGTTGCGAAATGTTTGAAAGCTTGTTACAAAGATTCATCATGGCTATGACATCTTCGATATGGGCATCTCAACTTTGGAGGGTTAGAGCTATTGGCTAAGAAGGAGATGGTAAGAGGTCTTCCTTACATCAATCATCCGAACCAACTTTGTGAAGGATGTTTGCATGGGAAGCAATTCAGAAAAAGCTTTCCAAAAGAGTCTACCTTTAGAGCCAAGAAACCACTGGAGCTCATTCATGCTAATGTATGTGGTCCATTCAAGCCAAGATCTCTTGGTAACAATAATTATTTCCTTCTTTTTATTGATGATTTTTCAAGAAAAACATGGATCTATCTTTTGAAGCAAAAGTCTGAGGTATTTGGAGCTTTCAAGAAATTTAAAGCTACCGTTAAGATAGAAAGTGGTTGTCAGATTAAGGCCATGAGAATTGATCGTAGAGGAGAATTCACTTCCAAGGAATTTCAGGAATTCTGTTAAGCAAATAGAATTCAACGATTCTTAACCGTTCCGAGATCCCCCCAACAAAATGGTGTTGCTGAAAGAAAGAATCGAACAATTCTCAACATAGCGAGGAGTATGTTGAAAAGTAAAAGACTACCCAAGGAGTTTTGGGCTGAAGTTGTATCAACTGCTGTATATCTATCCAATAGATCTCCAACAAGAAGCGTGTGGGGAAAAACACCACAAGAAGCATGGTGTGGAAGAAAGCCTGGTATTTCTCATTTTAGAGTTTTTGGAAGTGTAGCTCATGTTCATGTACCAAACGAGAGAAGAACAAAGCTGGATGATAAAAGCGAGAGTTTTATCTTCATTGGCTATGATTCAAGTTCAAAGGGTTACAAGTTGTATAATCCAAATAGCAAAAAGATTATGATCAGCCGAGATGTAATATTTGACGAAGAAGAAGAATGGGATTTTGGTCCAGATGTCGAAGACTTCAACTTCTTTCCTTTGTTTGAAGAAGAACCACTAATGGAGCAAGCAGGAGATGTAAGAGAAGAACCTACTACTCCGCATACTCCACCAACTTCACCAACAACAAACAATCAATGAGATTCACCACCATCTTTTTTAAAGGAAAGAAATGAAGAACGCACAAGGAGTTTCCAAGATCTCTTTGAGGTAACTGAGAGGTTAGATAATCTCACTCTTTTTTGCCTTTTTGCTGAGTGTGAACCAATGAGTTTTGGAGAAGCTATACAAGATGAAAAATGGATAAATGCAATGGATGAAGAAATTAAAGCTATTGTGAAGAATGATACGTGGGAGCTTGTGTCACTTCCTAAATGACACAAAGCTATTGGAGTCAAATGGGTGTACAAAGCAAAGCAGAATTCAAAAGGAGAGATTGAACGATACAAAGCAAGACTAGTTGCAAAAGGCTAAAGTCAAAGAGCCGGCATGGACTATGATGAGGTGTTTGCTCCAGTAGCACGCTTAGAAACTGTAAGACTAATCATTTCTTTGGCAGCTCAAAACAAGTGAAAAATCCATCAAATGGATGTAAAATCTGCATTCTTCAATGGAGTTCTCAAAGAAGAAGTTTACATACAACAACCTACAGGTTTCGAAGTCAAAGGGCAAGAGGATAAGGTGTTGAAATTGAGAAAGACTCTCTATGGTTTGAAACAAGCACCAAGAGCTTGGAATAGTCGAATCGACAAGTATTTCCAAAAGAATGATTTCACTAAGTGCCCTTATGACACGCACTTTACATCAAGATCAAAGATGGAGATATTTTGATCGTGTACTTATACGTAGGTGATTAGATTAAGTTTAAGGGGGAGTGTTGAATTGTAAACTTAATCTAGAATATTGAATTGTCTAAATTGGTGTACTAGATTTGGTAAACAATGGTGTACTAGACAAAGTCAACATTGGTATGCTGGACAAAGTCAACATTGGTGTGCTAGACAAAGTCAACATTGGTGTTCTACATGAAGACTAAATCAATGGCTTATAATGATTTACTTCAACTATAAATACCTCTCCCCTCTTAAGGTTTTAGAATTAAGTTAGAAATAAAGCTTGAGTCCTTGTTCAAGTATTTGAGAGTGTTTATATATTTCTTGTAAATTTGTATGAGAAATAAATATATTTGTGTGTTTTGAGTCATTACAAAATTCTTATTTTTCAACAATGCATGCATACCGATAAAAATAGGACTATAGTATATATGTTAATTTCCACAACGTTAACGTCACAGTTCGGCTCAAATGCATGCATATCAATTAAAATAGAACAACAAATGCATGATGATAATCTCTTTCGCGGCATTCTCGTCTTATTACTCGGTAATTAAATTAATTAACCAATCAAATTGTTTGATCTTACTTAATTAACAACAGGCTTAAAAATTAATTTAGTTTCTTCATCATGTATATAGGATAATTATTAACAACTTGATTAGGAAGATACGCACAAATCCCCAATCCAAAAAGGTTGACCCTCCTAATGCTAGTAGGTACAAATGAGTTGCCATTAGGCTGGACAAAAAAATTCGGATCCAACCCGATCCGGGTGAAACCCGAATTATAAAACCGGGTCTAACCTGACTCTATATAAATTCCAAATCGAACCCGGATACATTCCAAGTCATTATTATTATTATTATTATTATTATTATTATTATTATTATGATACTCATACAGCTAATAAATGTGGAAAATAATAATAATAATAATAAATAGTTAAAGGTCAAATTTCTAAACCTTGTACAAAGTCACACCTATAGTAGAGAATCTTAAGCAAGAGAGAACAATAAAAAGAAGAAAAAAAGACTTATTAGCTATTTCATAAAAAATATGAAAGTAATTTCCTGATTGGTAGTCAATAATTAAGTCTTTTTGTAAGCCGATAAAGAAAGAAAAAATATTTATATGTTATAACATATGCACATACTATTAGCTCTAAGGCTTACAAATTATTATTTTGATGATAACAAATGTTAATATCTTTGACTAACCAAATTCTTCTTGTCGCGTGTAAATTTAAACGAACGCAAGTGCACGTGTCGCAAATAAGTAATAAAGTGATAAGTGGATGTCGATCCCACAAGGAATGTAATCCTATAACTACCGAAGGTGATTAAATTATGAATTTATCTAAAGAAATCGAAATAATTTTGGTTGATAAGATTAAAATTAAGAATTAAGTAAAATACTCAAGAATTCAAATAATAAAAATGTCTAGGGCTAATGATTTATCGTATTTGGTCGCATCCACTTCTTCAATTGATATTGTTCTAATTTAAAATATGTGTTGCTAGTCAATTATCCTAATTTATTCGATTGTCTCTCTTTAGATCACTCGAGTCTATTTCGCATTTAAAACTTCACTATATCTCTATGTGAAATTAATTAAACGGAATGCATTACAATTGGTGATAATTTCTAATCAAATTACGCAAACCATATTAGTATATCTCTATCTAACATGCAATTTACGGTATTTACCACATGGTCTAGATATGATGTTCATTTCTCAAATCCTATCAATCCACAATTCATTCAAATAATGGCCAATTATCTAAAAGCATTAATTCTCATGATAAACACTCAACACACAATCTCAAATCAATTGAACAACACAATCTTAGAAATGGATCCTTCAAATAAATTAAATCATTGCCCTAGAAAAAATGGGTTTAGCCATGCATTGGGGAGAATTCAAATTCACATATCATAAATCCAATAATTGATAACATAAATTCGAAATTCACAAATTTATTCAATTCACAACAATAAATTGAAATAAAGGAAAAGAGATAAACTAGAATATGAGAGCTTTTCATCCAAATTCAAATTTGATGTTTCCCCTAAATTCTTCTGCCAATCTCTTCTTCTTCTCCTCTTATTTCTCTCCCTTTTTCTTCCCAAATCTCTTCCAAGAAATGACCAACCCCTTTTTCCTTCCTTTCTCTACCTTTTTAACCCAAAAATCATCCAATTATGGGGTGGCAAGGCACCGCATAGTCGCGCGCCTTAATGGCGCGGCCGTGCACCTGATTCTGCCCAGAATTGCCAAGAAATTCAATTTGATTGATAAATATCAATTGAATCCCTATACTTGTGATTAACCAAATATTAAGCTGCAGGTCTAGATTTTATTGCACTTCAGTCCTGATTTTGTTGCAATTTAGTCCACCTGGGCAGAACGCAGTGCGTAGTCGCGCAGCAAGGCGCGCGATTGCACACTTGCTTCTACCAACGAAGCTAGAAAATTCGATAAATATCGCTTCGATTCCCATTCTCTCATGTAATTGACATTTATCCTTTTACTGGATGATAGTTCTTCATTTTAGTCCTGATTTTTTTGCATTTTGCTCCACCCTGTTCTTCTATTCCAGTCTCTTCCTTTTCGAGCTGAATTAATCCTTTTTTAGCCCAATTAACTTTCAAAAGTTAAATTTATCATTTTCTGTACAAAACAATCAAAATACATCAAATTCAAATGAAATTTGAGGATTAAACAAACAATTGAAGTCTAAAAGTAAATGATTAGTGCATGTTTTACGCACTTATCACTTCTTATAGTAGTCTTTGTGATATTTTTAGCATGAAGAATTATAATACAATTTGAACATCAAAAGGATCTTGAAATCCAATGCACTCATGAAGAGCAAAATTGGAAATTTGTAGAGCATACTGATGAAAAGATTTGAAAAATTAAAAATACACACATTAGGTGAATTTTTACTTGTAATTATCTTTAAATTGATTTGAAGAATTAAGTTTCAAATGTGTGAGAGCAATGTGTATAAAAACTATAAACATAAACAATAATAAAGAGTATATAGAGAAAGATCAAATACAATTATTTTTATATGGTTTGGCAAACTCCCACCTACATCAACGCCTCCAAACCAACCATATCAAGGATTTTACTAACCAACCTTGAGCACTCTAAGGCTTAAACAAATACAAGCAAGAGGATTTTCTGTACCTCTTAAACCTTACAAGTGTTTACTCACCCCAAACACTTCACTCTTAACACAAGTGATTTCTCACCAAATCACTCAACAAGCAATCCAAGTGAAAGACCCGCTACTTTTACTCTTTTACAAGAATAATAAATATAAGAATAAGATTAGACCTCCAAATGTATCTCTTATGAGAGAGTATTGCAAATGAGTGTAGCAATTATAAGCTCAATGAATGATTTTGATGCTTAAATAATGTTTATCAATTCTTAGGATCTTGGCAAATGTTCAAAATCTTCTTCAATGTGCAAGATTAGTTGACTTATATATATATATATATATATATATATATATATATATATATAGATATATATTTATACTTTTATTCCAAAACTAGTCATTACTAGTCGTTAAGGACTTAAAATTTTAAAGTTTCTAGCAATTCGTTCAATGGCATAGCACATCTGTCGACCGGACCCATGTGTTCAAGTACAAATATATATATTACTTCGAAAAGGGCAAGGCGTTTTCAATGCGATGTAGCAATTATAAACTCAATGAATGATTTTGATGCTTAAATAATGTTTATCAATTCTTAAGATCTTGGCAAATGTTCAAAATCTTCTTTAATGAGCAAAATTAGTTGACTTATATTTGTACTTTTATTTCAAAACTAGTCGTTAGAGACCTAAAAATTCAAATTTTCTAGCAATTCATTCGATTGTATGGCAAATTTGGTCAACCAAACCCATGTATCGAAAAACTAGAAGTTTAAAAAACTAGATTTGGTTAACTGGATAGCTTTTCGTCGACAAAGTGGTAAATTCAGTTAACTTAGGATGGTAAACTTAAGTTAACTGGATACCCATGTCTACTGAATAGATTCATGAAAATGAAGAAATTGTTATGAATCTTTGTCACAGTTTCTGGCTTTGTTAAGATCGACTTGCACTTTTGGGTATTCAATCCACTGTTAATGGTATAATCGGTCCTATTATTAGTAATTGCCAGACTTTAGATGAAGCATGGAATAAGCTTTTTGTAACTTATGCCTTTAGATCTATTAGTCGTACGGTTACTTCCTATCTACTCTCATGAAGACGATGAATTAAGGTGTTTTAGTTGCTAAATATATGATGAAGATTAAGAGTATTATTAATGACCCAACCTTAATTTGTCATACCTTGAGTGATGAAGAATATTGCTTATTTTCTCAACGAACTTGTGGATGAATTCAAAGAACTAATGATTGCAGTGTATGTCTATGAGTCTTCTATCACATTCAAAGATCTTTTTGATAAACTCCTAGACGAGGAGATGATTCAGAAGCGCAATTAGGGCAAGACAACTAACACTTCAATTATTGCTCAATTTACTAAGAAAGGCAAGAATAATATGAATAAAGGTGGACAAAACTCATCTTCTAGTGGTAAAGGTTTCAACAATGCCACTAGTAAGTCATCTAGTATTGGGTTCTTCGGTCAACAAGGTTTCTACTATTCTTACGGGTGAAGACAAAAATCATTTTCTCGTAGGAAAAATTTCAATGCAATTCATTCATCTATTCTCCGAATACTTCTTTTTGACCATTATGGAATATGTAAACATTATTTTTTAATTTTAATTAAAGTTGAGAATTTTATTTTAAACTGAAAAAAATATTTGCATGTGATTAATACAATTATGGATATACATATATATATATATATATATATATATATATATATATAGTAAAATGAAGATATACAATGAAAGATAGTCAACAAATAAATAAAATTTAATGAGGTATTGTAGACTCTAAAATGTACATAAACAATAATGTGTAGAGTACAAATTAATTTTATATTTTCTTAAGCATGTATGTAAAATAGAAAGATATTTACAGTATATTTTAGAGTGTTAATAGAGAATATTTTTAAATAATATGTTAATATAATATCAAGAAAAAAATTCTGTAGATGTTATTAATTTAATTATTTTTGCTAATAAGCTAGATATACTTGGTAAGCCAATAACTATATTTCATATATTACAATTTTTTTTTTTTGTTTTTATGTTGACAAAGCCAGGTGATTTATTAAAGAATTTTCTAAGGATTATTGGATTTTAATATATATATATATATATATATATATATATATAAAAGATAATTGTAGAAATTGTATTAATTATGTGTGTACGTCTTAGTTCAGTGGGCTAATAAATATATTAATTGAAAAAAAATATTGTGATTGTGAAATAAATATATATTAAGTGTGTACTCGTGCACGTGCTAATAATATTTATTCATTATTGAAAACAAAAGTAAACATTTAGCTTTTATTAGCTAGCTAAATAGCTAGATCTTCAAACTTGATCTTCTTTATTCAAGTAGATAGGTAGAAAATGGCAGGGCTAGCTAGCTGCACATTAGAAATAAATTCTAATTGTTCTTGATGGGGAATGAAGGATACATGTTGATACCACAGAGTCCTTCATGAATAAAGAAGCACGTACTAACTTGCATGCAAATCAAATAATTATGTTTTAATAATATTAATTGAACACAGACATATATCTTGATTGTGAAATAAATATATATATTAAGCACGTACGCATACACGAACTGATAATATATATTCATTATATTGAAAACAAAGTAAACAGTTAGATAGCTAACTAGGATTTCAAACTCGAGTTATTTAAGTAGGTAGATAGAAAATTGCTAGGCTAGCTAGCTGCATATTAGAATTAAATCCTAATTGTTCTTGATGGGGAATGAAGGAAACATGCTGATACCACAAAGTCTTTCAAGTGATCCTGTGTTTCTCTTTATCTTTATGTATCCACCTTCTCCATAATTGGGTCCCCATGATATCTTCACTAGTATGTAATCTGATCCCATTTCTTCGTCTGTTCCTGACGTAGGCGGAATAGTGAGGTGGGATAAAAGTACTTTGTCGAACGTCGAATTTCGTTCGATTCTTTGACGTAGTGGATTAGATAAACGTTCTAACGGATGAGATTAGATATCGTTATAACCTTAACGACTCGAAACACGAGTGTTAAGATAATAATCCCATAAGGGATAAAATCAAAGGAGAATATTTTATTCAATGAAAGATTATTTCAAATAATAACATAGAGTCTCTGTATATAATAAAGAAAACTTTGTGTTACAAGTTAACTCAAATAAGGAAATATAACTACTACCTAAATGAGAAAATTAAGAATTAAATAGCAAATTAAATTAGTAACAATAAAAGACTTCTTAAACTAATTAATTCTAAAATTATCCTACATCATTCCATACCCAACTTCTGAGTGACCATAATTTATGTACCATATAATTGTGTTAATTCCTACCCAGGACCACTGAGTGACCATGATTCAATAGTCTACTATATATCTTATATAATTTCCACAACGCTAAAGTCATAGTTTGGCTCAAATGCATGCATATCCATAAAAATAGAATAATATTGCGTGATGATAATCTCTTTCACGTCCTTGTCTTGCCTTATTGAACTTGTACAGCCGATAAACGTGGAGAATAATAATAATAATAATAATAATAATAATAATAATAATAATGAATAAAAATTATATTATATATTAAAATAATAATTGTGTTAATTCGTACATAGGATAAGAGCACTGAGTGACCATGATTCATCATTCTAGAATAATAATATTATATTATCTATTTAGAATAAAAAAAATAATAATAATAACAATTGTGTTAATTTCCACAACGTTAACGTCATATTTCGGCTCAAATGCATGCGTATCCTTAAAAATGGAACAATAATTTGAATGATGATAATATCTTTCAACTTCTTATCTTATCTTATTAAACTCGTGCAGCTGATAAACGTGGAGAATACTAATAATAATAATAACAATAACAGCTAGCGTCCATAAATCTATGACCACTCATGACTGATCGTGATTCATCAGTGTAGTGTATGTCTTTATTTCCACAAGGTTAACGATCAGAGTTCGGCTCAAATGCGTGCATATCCATAAACTGATACAGATGACAAATGTGGAGGATAATAATAATAATATCCAAGGGATAAACTTGTATTAATTGTAATAACATTTTTTAGTGAAAGTCAAACTACGGTCAACATAAAACCAGCTAGATTGGGCCCCCACCCAGCACTAGTCGACAGCCCAGGCTGACACGAGCCCGTAAGTTCGCACAGCCCCTCACGTGCCCATGCATCAATGATTTTAAGAAATGAGAAAATAATTTTATATTAAAAATATTTATAAAAGTTAACACTTTCTATTTTAAGGGTATCCGAATTCATTAATTTTTTAGGAAAATTAATACATACCTCTCTTGAAGTTTGAAAAATTTACACTTAGATGAAAGGTTTAAAGAAACTCACACTTACCTCCCCTGGACCGTTAGTTGACCATTAGTTGACCATTAGGATTAAGGGTATTTTAGATATTTTATCAATTTAATTATTTTACAACTTACTAGATAATTAGTTCCTACAAAATATTGTATTATTGTTTATTAATTATTCAAGATTTCAAGTAATAAGGATGAAATTTTAAAAGAAATTATATGAAAAATCATATAAAATATATATAAACAAAATAATACTTTTATATTAATTTATAAGTAGAATTTACATGTTTAATATTATTATTTATCACAATCATAAATTTTTTTAAGTTAATAACAATTTTAAAATTATACTTATTTCATGTGTATGTGCACTAAGTTAATAAAAAATAATATAAAATATAATTTAATTAAATGAGTACATTGATATACTATATTTATTTTACAAAAATTCTAAATATTAATTCTAAATTTAGAATTTTTTTTAAAATTATAGAAAATAAGACTAATTCATATTATGTAAAATGGTATTATTATATGAACAATAATGCAATATTTTATGGGAATTAATTATGTAATAAGTTAAAAATAATAATGTCCAAAAATACCCTTAATTCTAACGGTCAACTAACGGTCCAGGGGAGGTAAGTGTGAGTTTTTTTTAGGAGCTGTTACTGAGGTCAAGAACCAAGGCCAGTGCGGTATGTATACAACTATATATAAATTTCTACTTACTGAATTCATTATTTCATTAATTATACATACATAAATATATCAATACGTATATATAACATATGCATGCAGGTAGTTGTTGGGCATTTTCAGCTGTTGCTGCAGTGGAGGGTATAAACCAGATAACCACTGGAAATCTAATTTCATTGTCGGAGCAGCAGTTGGTTGACTGCGACAAAAATAACAATGGCTGCAATGGAGGTTTTATGGATACTGCATTTGAGTATATAATCTCTAATGGAGGAATCCACAGAGAAGAGGACTACCCATATCAAGGGGAGCAACTCCCTTGCCAGGATAATCCGGTATGTAATTAATTTTATGTGTATAACGTTGAATATATTGATTAATTAATAAATATTTATACTTACGAATGATTAATATTATATAGTTAACTAATTTAATAAATTAATTCATTGATTCATTCTGCATGCATGCAGGGAGAGCTAGTGACGATTCATTCATTCCAAGATGTGCCACAAAATGATGAAAGCAGTCTCTTGCATGCACTCGCTAACCAGCCTCTTAGCGTAGCCATTGAAGCTTCTGGCAGGGATTTCCAACATTATAGTGGGGTACGTACGTAAATCGTTAATCGATATATACATACATATACATACAAGATCAATAAATTAATATTCATAATAATAACAATTAATTACACGGTGCACGTGCATGCAGGGTGTATTCACTGGGTTTTGTGGAACCGATCTTGATCATGGAGTGACAGCAGTTGGGTATGGAACAGACAAAGAAGTGGGATTAGATTACATAACAGTGAGGGGAGAAGGTGGATACATAAAGATGAAGAGAAACACAGGATCACCTCAAGGACTCTGTGGTATCAACATGTTTCCTTCATTCCCTATCAAGAATTAACAATTAATTAGGAATATCCATTATTTATAATTAATTTGTCATTTTCCAGCTAGCTACCCACCCTTATCCTACCTACTTATAAAATAAGAGTACAGAGTACTCAAGTTTGAATAACTCCTAGCTAGCTAAATGCGCATGTTTACTTTGGTTTCCATAAACAATCAATAAATTGAATATTATCAGCATGCACTTACGTTCATGCTTAATATTTATTTAACAATCAATATATATGGTTGTTTTATCTGTGTTCAATTAATATTATTAACACTTTCTCTTCATCTTTTATCTGTTATCACATATCGAAAACTTATTAGATCATTCTTCTTTTTAATCCATATTAATTTATGCACGCACAATATTAAGCATAAACACATAAGTATGCAATTAATAAATTATTTTTTATATAGATGCCTTTTAAGTATTGAAAAATAAAATAGTTAATTTAAAATAAAATTAGCCATATAAGAGGGTTATGTACCTCTATCTACTAAAGATAAGGGGTATGTTTGGATATTTTTAAAAGTCATGGAGGTTTCTCGCACAAAAAATAATTTAAATATTTATATAAAATATTGCAGATATTAAATGTTATTGATACATTTACTACAATTTCTTTGTTAACCAATATAATTAGAAAGATAAATAAGTATAATAATAAATTATGATATAATATTGAATAGAATTGATAAAATTAGAGAATATATATAAAAATAAATCTTAGAGTTTTTGATTTTTTGATAATTTTACATAAAAATATTTTATCTGGTAGATAAGGAAATGAAAAAAACTTTTAAGAATTTCTTTGTTTTACTAGCCTTATATTATTAAATTGCAACAAATGAATTCATTAATTATAAATTTATTATTTTGTTTGTAATCAATTTATTTCAAAAAACTTATTGTTCTAAATTTAATTATCAAAAATTATTTAATTTTGCTAAATTTTTTATTGTTTTGATTTTTTTTTAAAAAATGAATTTAAAAAATTTTGAAATTGATTAAAATAAAAATTTGTAAATAATTATTGAAGACTTAATTAACAAAATTAAAAAATTATAAACTCTTCTAAAGGACTTGTCTAGGTAAAATAAAAATTATAATTTTTTTAATTATTTATTAAATAAAATAGATATTCACTTAATTAACAAAAAAAATTGAATATAAATTCGAGGAATCAGGATGGGCTAGGAATGGAGGCTCAATCCCACCCCCAACCTGATTTTAAGCAGAAATAAAAATTCATCACTAATTAGACTTGATTCCCGATTCTTTACCATTATTATCCCCGATCTCAGACTCGAATTAGTCGAGCCCTCGGATCGGAACTAAAAAGAGATATCGAAGTAATTTTCGTTTTGATGGAATATTATTGTTAATTCAATTCTGAGTTCCTGTTGATGAATCTTAGTAATGGAAGAATTAAGTCATAATCCATTGAACAATTGTATCATTAACTGTTTCTTTTTTTTTATTTTAATATTGTAGGGTGATAAACTTTTCGGGTCTACAAACTCAGTGGTTCAATTGCCGGCACTACATTACTAAGATGAATTTTAGATATTCTCACACTTTTCAGGAAATAAATTCGTTAGCTGATACTTTGGCCAACCTAGGATTGCATTGTAATGATCTGCAGTGGTGGTCTACCTCTCCTTAATTTCCTTTGGTCTCTGATTTTTCATTTTTATTTTTTCTGGTCCAAGGGTAAGGCTTCTCTGTCGCCACTTTTGTTTCCTTGCTGTGTTATGGTTTATTATTTATTATATTTGCCTATTGGTGGCTTGTAAAAAAAAAAAAATTATAGAGCGACAAATTTATCATGAATCCACTAATTTCTACTGCTTTTGTTATTGCTGTTGGATTGGATGTCGAGCTTGCTTTTATAGGACCTGAAGTTGGTCAAGGTACTGTTGCAGGCCAAGCTGTGAAGCCATCGCTAGATAACCCGAGGCGGAGGAAAAAATATGAGCCATTTTATTGCTTAGTCTGGCTTTTATGGAAGCTTTAACAATTTATGGATTTACTGCAGCATTAGCACTTTTATTTGCAAATCCTTTTATTTAATGCTATAAAAGGAAAGATGATTTATTTGGATCAAGATGAAAGTCTAACTACTTTCCATTGCCAGAATAAATGTTGTATATTTGAAAGAGATTGACCTCTTCCTTCTCTTACGGTACAATCCTCTTCCCGTCAAGCACTCTTTTTCTCCGGTCCATAGAGACAAAATGTAGGATTGATGCCAACAATTAATCACGGAAGAAAGGACTCAATGAGTTAGGATCACTAACTAATTCTAACCTAACACAAATATAATAGAAAAAGGGGCCGCAAGCATCGTGGAAATTTTTGCCATCCCTACTCATAAGGTTAGAAAATAACCTTATTATAATTAGCACCAAAACTAGCCGTTACACCCTAAACAATTTTCAAAATTCAATTAACTAGATGACCAACGTTGGTCCACCAAATGGTCATTTTTCAATCACTCGAATTTCGTATGTATTCTATTAATTCACGTGTACCAGATACATGAACTGTTTTTCAGACAAGCTTCAAAATTTTTCAATTTAGTCCCTTTCTAAGGTTTCAAAATCTTACATTTTGATCTATTTTTAGCTTTTAAAATTTTTCATATGGGTCTCTTTTTTTAGTTTCAAAATATTTTTCATATTTTTCAGATATTTTAGTTTCAAAATATTTTTCAGAATCGTAGATTTGTAAATTAATTAAAAAAATTTATAAAAAAATTTGTAATGAGAATTAACCAATTAAATATTTTTTGAACCATATTTTGTGTATGAAAATGTGAACTTATACAATTAATATAAATACAAGCACGTACAAGCATACATAAGGAGATATACAAAGAATACCCTAAGCTTGTGACTTAGGTCTTCTACTCTGACTCTTTTCTGTGCATGTCTCGCTTTTCATTGACTTGATTGAGTGGTGTATTTTTCAATTATCAAAACATGATTTTATGTGACATTAAGATCAACATTTTCTTCCTTTGCCTGATAAGCTCCCTTCACCTAATTTGCCACTTACTTGACTTTTAATTCCTTGACACGCAAGGTTTTTTTTCAACTTTATTCTCGTTATCAAAGCCTCCTAATCAATGAGTTAGGATCACTCACATTGTTGTTTGATGCTTTGAAGTGAAACTTCAACATATATCAAATTCCTTCTTCCTCTAGGCTAGTTAATATAATTTTAGCATTGCTTCCTTATATATTCGACAATCCATCAACGTAAAACATTCACCCTAGTGTTGGCACCTCTAATAACCCTTCCCGAGGCAAGACATCTTGTCCTTCGGTACTCTAATAGGCTTGTGTATCTCTTGTCATCTTTACATCTTTTACTCCTCAACGCCCATGTCCCTTGAATTATTGATGAATCGATAATAGCCTGCTATTTTATTGTTGTGCACGATCAAAATTTAATGTCAAATTCAATTAAGTCCAATGACCACCAAATCAAGTTTCGTAGCATGTCAATATTTTGGAGTATTTGGCGCAATGGTTGTTTTGTGAGCATAACAATGGTGTGAGCTTGAAAATAAAGGCATAACCATCATGATGCCATTACTAAGGCAAACGCCAATTTTTCGATCGTGGGATTCCCCGCCTTCTTATCTACTAGTATGCAACTAATGCAGTAAACTGGTTGTTCTATGTCTTCCTCCTCAAGGATCAACATTGAGCTGGTAGCGATATTCAAAATTGAAAGATGTAGGAACAACACCTCTCCCTTATCAGGTCTTGACAACAACGATGGTGGCGTTTAGTATTTTTTAAACTTCTAAAATGCATCCTTGCATTTCTTTGTCCATTTCATCCCCCTTTCCTTGTTTTAGCATTTTGAAGGAATGTTGAGACTAGATTGCCTTTGAAACGAATCTATTCAATGTGACCACCTTTCCTTTTAACTATTGGATCTTCTTCACATTTTGTGATGAGTTTATATTGACAATGGCCTTGAATTTGTTTGCATTAGCCTCGATATAGAGCTGGTTTAATACAAATTGTTATAAAACCTCGCAACCTACAAAGATACGGGGTTGTACAAGTACTATAATGTTAAAAAAGAATGAGTTTTTTGAATTTTAAACTTGCTAGAATTATGGTAAATCGATTTTATCTGTGCAAATCGTATTTTAAAAGATGGAACTAAGAAGAAGAATAAGCTATATCCACAAAATTAACAATAGAAAATTAAATAAGAAACATAATTAATAGAGTAAGCATGTGAAAATGGTATAGAAATGGTTCTAGGGTCTTAACTTGACCTAATTGTCAACATATTTATCCTAATTGGGACTTGTTAATACTTTCTACTTTAATCACTTATCACTTTTATAATTTGACATTCTTACCTATGTTGAGTGTTAAACTAGGCTAGGTCTTATATCTAACTAACATAACCAATATTCCTATCTAATGCGATTAATCACACCTTTGTTTACCATTACCAATTATTAATAACCAAACAACCACCTCCCGGTCTCTTGACATCTATAATATTAATTTTATTATCTAGACATAGGTAAAATTCTCTCAGACTCTCTACATTCGTAAACTATGTTATTCCAATCTTAATAAGAAAAATAGTTTGTCCTAATTATTTTATTTCTTGGTTTTGTACTTATTATGAATACATTCGATCAAATTTATGAGGGGAGAATTCTCGTTTTTTCCTTATTGTTTAGCTTAATATCTCATTTCTCCCCTATTATTTTAAAAATACCTGACCCCCTCTTCCATTATATAACGGTGTTAAGTAAAATAATATACAAGTCTCTAAACTTTAGACTATTACTTAAATAATCATAATAGTTTTAAAAATATTAATAAAAATTTTAATTTATTAAAAAATTACAATAACATCCTTATATAATAGTAATTAGGTAAAAAATTATTTTCATTTCCTAACCAAAAATACATATAAAATAATAATATATATTATTTTAAAACACATTAAATATAAATTTATTTATTTTTTGAATTTCTTTTTTACGTTAATATTTTATTTATTTTAAAAAGTATAAAATTGATCATTCAATTTTATTTGATATTTTGATAAATTAATTATATTTAAAAATTTTAAATTTAGATAATTTTCTATTCTAAGAATAATATATAATATTTTATTTGATATTTAATATAACAAATATTTTTTTATATTGACTAATAGATATAAAGAATAATACATTGAAAAAAATATCACATCATTACTATTACATATACAAATCTCTCTATATAAATTAATATGATATAATATATTATATTACTATATATTCTACATTTTTTTAAAAAAATTAGTTTGAATTTGTTTTAGTTGTGGAACCAATGTTCTTAGTTTAAAATACTATTTTTTTAAGTTATTAAACTTATTATTATTTGAAATTCTGAAAAAAATTAATAACAAGTAAGTCTTGGCCTATTAACTTGATTAGTTATAGCTATTAGTTTTAAAAATACTCATAATTTTAAATTATTGTAAAAATTATGCCTTATTTAATAGTAGTTAGCTAAAAAATAAATAAATATATCAAATATATAATTTATTTTATTTATTTTCTAATACCTATGTAATATATTGTAAATTTTTAAAATTATATTATAATACAATAATATAAATATTGTATTATAATATATTTTATTTATAGATTAGTATTTTTAATTTATTTTATAATATCTAATTAATATATTAAATTATTAATCTATTGTAAAATAAATAATGTTATATTTTAGCTATAATATATCAATTAATATTTAGTTATCAATGTGTTATGAAATAATATATATTATTATTTTATATTTTATGTTCACATAGGAGTTGAAAATAATTTTTTAACTAATTACTATTATATAATGTAATTGTAAATATCTAATAAATTAAAATATTTCTGAATATTTTTAAAACTATTATGACTATTTAAGTAATAGTCTAAATTTTGGGGATTTATATATTATTTTACTTAACATAATTATGTAATGGAAGGAGCTCGGGACATTTGCAAAACAATAGAGAGAAAACGAGTATTAGGCTAAAGAATAGGAGGGAAACAAAAATTCGCCCAATTTATGAGTATTTATATTTTATATTTGAATTTTGTAATTTTTCTCATTTTAATAGCAGTGAAGTGATTTGATGACATCGGTAATAATTTTTATTGAATCTCATAAAATTTTAGTATATTTTATTTTATTTTTTTTACATATCCTTATTTATATTTTATAATTATTATATTTCATCAACTTTTATTTTTTTTTCTAAATTATGGAGTCTTTAATTTCCAACACTTCAATATAAATGTTTGTAATAATTTATACCCAATCTCGTTAAATTCTAATATTTTATTTTTATATTTTTATGTATCTTTATTTTTTTCATTATTTAGAGTCTTGTAATTATTATATTTCATAAGTTTTTGTGTTTTAAGAAATTATTAAGTTCAATATCTCAATAATTAGTATTAATTGGTGATTTAATCTAACTATATTGTCTGTTTATGAAATAAAGCATCGCCCAAATAAAAAAAAATTAGTTGTGATTTTAAATAATGTCAATTAAAAATTTACAAGATTAATATCAATTTGGTATCCTAATTTTGAGGTTTTATACTTTAATCCTTGTTATTGCAACTATTACACGGACTACAAATATTTGTGAATATTTATATATTATCTCTAAATTCTGTAATTTCTCTTATTTAGATACTAACAGACTGATTTGAATTTATTTCTAAAAACATAGTTAAAATTTTACTAAACCTCTTAAGATTCTAGTTTTCTTGATTTATTTCTGAGAAAAATTATAAGATTTAAATTGATGAGTTAATTTGAAATATTTTATCGGGTATTTGACTTAATTTCTTTTTCTTTGTTCCACTCATGAAACCCAAATTCGTATATCTTTATTTTTAGAAATGGAAGAGAAAAAAGAGAAAAAAGGAAAAAAGAGAAAGGGGAAATGGAATCACGGAAAAGCATAAAGAAATTGAAGACTCAATCAATTTCTACATCTTTTAACTATGTTATAGAGGTTCAAGATCAAGATTTCTAATATATATTAGAGGTAATAATATGTAGTTATTAAAAATTTAAATAACCGCTTTTTCTTTAATACTCTAAAATTGACTTATATTTTTGAGATATTATTCTTTATCCTTAATTTTTGGAGAAAAGCAACTTAACCTCTAAGCTTCTAGTTTGTGTGAGAAACCACCGCGACTTTTAAAAAAATCCCAACATACCCCTCTCATATGGCTATTTTTATTTTAAATTAACTATTTTATCCTATAATAATTAAAAGGCATCTACATAAAAAATAATTTATTAGTTGCATACTTATGTGTTTATACTTAATATTGTGCGCGCATCAATTAACATGCACTAAAAAGAAAGAATGATCTAATAACTTTTGATGTGGGAGAGGGTTCATTTTAGACGGGTTCAGGTTATTCAAAGATTTAGATTATGTCTATTTGAGTGATCTGATGCTAAGTGTGAAGAGAGTTCAAGGAAATATTTTGAGGCTAAGAGGGAAAATGAAGTTAGAGGGGGGAAAGGGTTTTTTTTTTTTTGGGAGGGGTGAGTACAAAATGAAATCATTTTCTATTTCTTTTAATTAAGAAAATTTAATTTATATAAAAATGACATCGTTTGATTATTAATATTGTGCCAAAATAGCATCATCTTCAAATATCAAGCTTAAATTGGAGAAGTTCATGTTTGGTATCCCGGCACGAAAAGTTCAAGGATCTATGATGTCTTTATTTTACTACTTAGTTATTTTTTATTTATCTATCATTAAGTAGAACACTTAGCGTTGTTTAGTTTATTTTTAGTGTTTATTTATCTTTTAACCAATTTTTTTAATAGGTATTAAGGTGTTCCAATAAAAAGAAATGAAAGCGAGGCATAAGCATGCATTACGAGCCTCTTTGCTGATCATGGGATAAAGCAGTAAAAATAGATATGTTGAACACCTGGTACTTAAATGACCATATTTTCGTCTACACAACACGAAATTGCATTTCATTTGTTGCATTCAAAATTAGACATTCAAAACTTTAATTTGATATTTTATGGATAGTAACTATAGTCCTACCACACCATCAAGGCGTGTGGCTGAGTCATGCTCTCTATTTCTTCGTGGGAACAAAAGCAAGAAACCATCATAAGTGAGGCAGTAAAGATGGCGCACAGCATCCCCACCAGACCCGCCATATTAGTGCACCCATGCCGTGACCGTGCCCTCGGATAAGATGTCTTACCGAGATCAGGGTTAATAGGGGTGCCAACGCTAGGGTAAATGTTCGGTTAACCTTTTGTTGAAGGATAAACTTTAGCCTTTCTGGCCCATATATAACAAATGTTTGAATTGTAAATTTCTAATCTCAAATTTATCTTTTCGTTACTCGCATATATTTTGAGAAACGACTGTCATTACAGATCCCTTGTCTAATTTGGGCCTACATTACACTTCCTTTAATTGATGATCCACTCCTCCGAACAAAATACAGAGCTTTTGTCTCGTAATATGAATGGATCCCTTGGTAAATATTTACTTAATCTATTTGTTTGGCTCATGTTAACAAGGTGGTTTTTTAAGATGGGCATGGTTTCTGCTATTGCTCTATGGTTGCTCTTCTTTGATTTGTTGATGCTATGATTTTGTGTTTTTTCCTCTGTTGTATTTCAAGGAATCAACTTTGGTTGCTGGATGTTGGTTTGTTGGAGCTGTTTTTCTTTTGCGGCCAACTTTGCTGCTGCATTTTTTTATTACTGACAAGTTTTTTGTTGTTGTGCCTGCGGCCAAGATTGCTTTGATGCACTGGTTTCTGCTTATACTAATCTCATGTTTATCTGGATTTGCAATGTTGCTAGAAAAGAGGGATTCTATGATGGGGTTGGTTCTACTATAGATGGCGTTGTTCTTTTCTTGGCATTTAGCAGATTGTTTACTTATGATTTGTTTTCTCTCATTTCTCTCTTTCCTTTGTACTGCCATTTTCGTTTATTTAATAAAATTCATTTCCAAGGCTTGGTTCTTAGGGGTTTATCAAGAAGAAAAAAAATAGCCTCGACGGAGAAGAAATTTGATATGTTTTTTTAAATAATGATAGCTGGAATAAAGTTGATAAATGCTTTAGGTGTCAAGAATTAAAAGTCAAGTGTAGCTCGCAATTAGCTGTAAATTACGTGAAGGGAGCTTATCAAGCAAAGGGAGAAAATGTTGATCTTAGTGTCACACAAACTCATGTTTTGGTGATACAAAATATACCACTCAATCAAGTCAATGAAAAAGGGAGACATGCACAAACAAGAGCTTAGAGTTGAAGAATTAACTCACAAGATTATAATATTCATTGTATTTATCTTTATGTATGCTTGTGTGTGCTTGTGTTTATAGTAATTGTGCAAGCTTACATATTTTCATACACAAACAGGGTTTCAAAAAGGTTTATGGGCAGATGTTCATTACAAATTTTTTTCCTAAAAGTATGTTTAATTGATTTACAAATCTAGACTTGTGAAAAACAATTTTCTTTTTGAGTAAAACTTTTTTTTAGGACTTGAAATGCAAACTTTTGAAAATCAAAAAATAAACCCATATGCAAACTAGATGAAAATGCAACATTTTCAAACCTAAAAAAGGACTAAATTACAAAGTTTTAAAATCTGTATGAGAATCTGTTTATTATATCTGATTCACACAAATCGATATAATACACCTCAATTTCAAACGACCTAAGATGAACATTTGGTCCATCAAGTTTGGCCATCCAATTAGTCGAATTTTGGAGATTTTTTGTGGTCTAGTGGCTAGTTTTGGTATTAAAGTTATTTTCTCACCTTGCGAGTAGAAATGAGAAAGTCCTCATGCGAGATCTGAGACCCGTCGAAGATCAAGGATGATAATTGCAAAAAATCAAAGATCCATTCGGCTTAGGAATGAATTTTCAACTCTCTTTTAAAATCAATTTGGGGGCGAGGTTAAGAATTTAAGTTGAATTACCCAAATTGGCTAGTGAGAAAGTCATATATATTCAAGAAGCACCAAAGAAATTACCTAAAATGTTAGTATATTTACGTCATAACATTTATTTTGAACATCCAAATTTAATAAAAATTTTGTCGCAAGAACACCAGAATATAATTAAATATAATAATATTTACTATTATCATCCATCTGACACACCCATTTAACATACACTTATCTATCTTAAAACCAAAACATTGTCTCCTAATATCAAATCTAATACATCGTAAGTCTTTCTAAATTTTATTTTACTCAAAACACTTTATGAGTAAACAAGTTACACGTGGATGAAAACAAATATGATGATGGTAATTTGGGTGTTACTTATGAAAACGTAAGTGCATGCTGATAATATTTAATTTATTGATTGTTTATTGAAAACAAAGTAAACATTTGCTTTTAGCTAGCTGGAAAATGACAAATTAATTAGAAATAATGGATATTCCTGATTAATTGTTAATTCTTGATAGGGAATGAAGGAAACATGTTGATACCACAGAGTCCTTGAGGTGATCCTGTGTTTCTCTTCATCCTTATGTATCCACCTTCTCCCCAACTGGATCCCCATGAATTCTTCACTGTAATGAAATCTATTCCCACTTCTTTGTCTGTTCCATACCCGACTGCTGTCACTCCATGATCAAGATCGGTTCCACAATGCCCGGTGAATACACCCTGCATGCACGTGCGCCGTGTAATTAATTATTATTATTATTAATATTAATTTGTTGATCTTGTATGTATATGTATGTATATATCGATTTACGATTTACGTACGTACCCCACTATAATGATGGAAATCCCTGCCAGAAGCTTCAATGGCTACGCTAAGAGGCTGGTTAGCGAGTGCATGCAAGAGACTGCTTTCATCATTTTGTGGCACATCTTGGAATGAATGAATCGTCACTAGCTCTCCCTGCATGCATGCAGAATGAATCAATGAATTAATTTATTAAATTAGTTAACTATATAATATTAATCAGTCGTAAGTATAAATATTTATTAATTAATCAATATATTCAACGTTATATATATGTATATATACATAAAATTAATTACATACCGGATTATCCTGGCAAGGGAGTTGCACCCCTTGATATGGGTAGTCCTCTTCTCTGTGGATTCCTCCATTAGAGATTATATACTCAAATGCAGTATCCATAAAACCTCCTTTGCAGCCATTGTTATTTGTGTCGCAGTCAACCAACTGCTGCTCCGACAATGAAATTAGATTTCCAGTGGTTATCTGATTTATACCCTCCACTGCAGCAACAGCTGAAAATGCCCAACAACTACCTGCATGCATATGTTATATATATGTCTTGATATGTTTATGTATGTATAATTAATGAAATAATGAATTCATTAAGTAGAAATTTATATATAGTTGTATACATACCGCAATGGCCTTGGTTCTTGACCTCAGTAACAGCTCCTCTCTCTCTCCAGTCGACGGCCTCGGGCAAATCCTTCGCATTTTTATAACTAAATTCGCCAGAAGAGCAGGTGTTTGATCTCCTATTAATATTATTAATTCTGGTTCTGGAGGTGACGTCATGTACTTTCAGTCCTAAATACTTGTTCTTGAACTCCTCATGGCTAAGGTCTGAAAACTCGTTCAAACCAAGCCAATAGCTCCTAACCTCTTTGTTTCTTTGGTCAATGTGCTTCAAGTTGTCTGCGAATATCTGCAATCTTTGCAATTTCTCATCGATGGTTTTGTAGTTTTTGCCATGTTTGGAGCTCCATGATTCGAAAACCTCGAGCAGCTTTTCCACGGAAGTGAGGTGCTCAGGCGAATAACCCACGATTGAGAAATCGTTAGCCAGCTGAGTATTGATAGCTGCAGTAGTACAGCATATAAATAAGAGAGAGAGTATTAGAGACAAGAAGAATTTGGGAAAATAATATTGTTGCGAAAACAGTAGCAGTGCCGTTGCTAGCTATTAACTAATTTTTGAGACAATTATTGAAGAAAAGATTTTGATGTGAAGCAAGACAAGGGTATCCTAAGCTATTTATACTAGGTAGATTGAGCTTACGTAGCCTCTATGTATTTCAACTTATTCTATTAAATATATTATTTTTTATTTTTAATAATTAATATATAATTGTGTTCCTACCTAGGACCACTTAAAACATCTTATTTTTTATTTCAACATGCATGATTCATATATTTTATAAATTAAAACATATATTTTATACGAAAGTCTAAGTATCTTATTCCCTTCCAACTCGGAATTAAGTACGTTGCTTCGTATATTTTATATATTACTAACATGCTAGCTACAGGAAAATTAAATAATAATCAATTTATTGAACATGGAGATATTCGAGACTATCCTACCCCTACATGCACGTTGCTTCGTATATATTTTTATATATATATAAGACTAATATTTTATATATCAGTTTCACATGTATACTAATATATATATATATATATATATATATATAATGTATATGCTAATTAAATAATTAAACTAGTGTAGGCCTTTAATTCCACACGTTGACTTGAGAGTTCGGGTCACATAGCCATGAAAATCCATCTTCTCTTGTTTCATGATAATCTTCTTTTTATTCGAGTCTATCCTCTACAATTCTTGTATGTATATATATGTATGTAGAAATTCCTAGTAAGTGATGAGTTGCGTGTCATTATTATAAAATTAACAATAATAATAAAATTAGTTGCACCATATTACATTGAACATGGATTAATTTATGTAAGCTAATAGACTTGTAAGTTTCCTTCAAGTTCAAAAACACTCAAATTTTATCTTTTCCTTCCACATATTAGTACCCTTTCTAAAATGTTTGTAGTTGTAAAAATAAATTACTCTAAAACTTCTCATCACTCTTTCCACATCTTGTGTTATTATAATTAATATTATTGTGCGCGCATCTTGCGTTAAAATGAACATGCATGATTCATCAGTCTTCCCTTCCAACTCGGAATTAAGTACGTTGCTTCATATATTTTATATATTACTGACATGCTAGCTATAGTAAAATTAAGTAATAATCAATTTATTGCGCATCTTGCGTTAAAATGAACATGCATGATTCATCAGTAGTAATAATAGTATATACATATATACTAATATATATATAAATATATGTATATATATGTAAGGTAATATAATATATATGCTAATTATTACTTAACTACTTAATTAAATACTTAAACTAGTGTACGCCTTTAATTCCACACGTTGACTTGAGAGTTCGGGTCACATATCCATGAAAATCCATCTTCTCTTGTCTGATTATTACTATTATATATATACATATATACTAATATAAATATGACTTGAGAGTTGCGTGTCATTATTATTATTTAACTCATCCAGCAAAGAAAAGTAACAATAATAATAAAATTAGTTGCACTATATTACGTTGCACATGGATTAATTTATGTTAGTTAATATACTTGTGAGTTTCCTTGAAGCTCGAAAGTACTCAAATTTTAACTTTTCCTTCCATATATTAGTTCCCTTTCTAAAATGTTTGTAGTTGTAAAAATAAACTACTATAAAACTTCTCATGACTCTTACCACATCTTGTTTAATGTGCTCACCCACTAAATTTGTCCTTGCAGCTAAATCTTCCTCAAGTATACTTTCACGTCTTGGATATGAATAGGTAAAACTATATTGATACTGGGGGGGTATCTTTGAATTAAATTTCTTGTAGATGCTCAATTACATTATCAATTTTGAAATTAATGAAAAGAAACCTCTTCTTGTACAATTTTTGACATGTTTTCATTTGTCTTTTTAAATATATCTTTAGTTAATACCTCAACGTCAACTTTGATCATGTTATCAAATATCTTATTAACTACATTGTAAACAACATCTCTAATAGGTCTATCCAAGTCAAGCTATAGTTATACTTTGATTTCGTTGCTAAAAATATAGTGTATGATAACTTGTAGATAAGATATAACGACATTCTATCTCTTATATCAGTATAGACCGTAATAACGAATCTCTCAACCAAAAATTCTTCGCTTTTATAAAAAAATGAATACCCATAAAAAAAAATACCATATTATAAAAATGAATTAATATATGAGTAATGCACTTGTTGCATTCAATCTCAACCATCGAAGTGCATAAATTCAACGTTTTATAAATAATATAAGAATATAAATGTGTAATTATAGGGGTCATTCATTCTTTGCACACACAGAGACAGACACAGATACATATAAAATTCCTCTTTCATTTTGATATGATTGATGCAACTTATTCACATGCACTCTTACTATATATAAGTTAATTTTTCCATTCATTTATTAATTAATTATTGCATCTATTTATCATACATATAAAAATACATGCATGCATGCATGCATGCATGGGTGCCACCATGCATATAATATACACATGTGCCATGTTTAATTTAGTTAGTTAAATATATTACATATACACAAACAGAGCTTATAGCAATCATATTTATGTACGATGATCCCATTATATACTTATACAAAATAAATAATAAAAATGAATACACCACAATAAAAAAATTGTGCTCGTTAAAATTACGTAAAAAAATAGAAGAAAAAGTAGAAAAAATAATCACAGTAAGTTTATAAGAATAAATAATCAAAACTTATAACTAACACTTCATACAATATCATAAAAATATTTATGTTGTAAAAGCTTTTACTATTAATTAAAAAAATCTTATATTGTAATAAATTTTAACAATTTTTTATGAAAAATTTTAAGTTGTAAACAATTTTATGATTAATGCTGTAAAAACGTGGTAGCAAATTTGACAGTATTAATTAGACACACTTTTTTGAATAAACTATTTTATGTTAATAGTTTATTTCAAAAATTCATATATGTAATTAAAAATTAGATTTTTTTTTCTTCGAGCTACAAGTATATTCCATACCACGATAAAAATATAATTTTTGCTAGTATGTGAAAGGAAAGAGTGGCGGGGTTGACGACAGAAGGATTAGAGCATTAGAAAAGACATTTTCTCTTTCTTTCTTTTTTTCATTTTTATGTTTTATTTTATTTTATTTTTCAATACTAATAACTAGATTGGGCTTGTTAATAGTATTGAATTAAGATCAATAATTTATTAAGTTTATAGTAAATATTTTATATTTTGATTTATCCTAAAACAATATCTTATTTAAAATATTATTATATTATTTTTAGCAGATTGAGTCGGATTTTGGCAAATTGACAATGTGAATCCACATTTCGCAATTCAATCTTCAAGTAACGAGGTGACATTTAGGTCAAAATAGGAGCATGTTCCTATCCAAGTCTTAGGCTATATTTGCTACTTAGTGGAAATGATCGTCAATTTGCATGGAACCACTTAGGTTCCAAGTTGCTCCAAGGATCCCTTAGTCGAATTGGATTCACCTTTCATAGTGGATATGCAATAGGAAAGCCATCTCAAAATTTCATGATGCCACAACATTAGACATGCTTGGGCACACAAACCGATAAGGCATATAAAGCACTATTAAGAACTTATGGGAGCGACAAAGGACACCGATAATGTAATGTGTAAATTCTTCCTCTTAACACTCTCTGGGCCAGCAAGGCATTGGCATGAGAAGATGAAGCCCGAAAGCATTCACTCATTCCCCCACCTATGCATAAATTTTGTGAATTATTTTCGAGAAGCAAAGGAATGTGAGAAGGATCCCAATAAGCTCTTCGATGTAAAATAGGGTGTCGTTGGTATGCATAGAATAGAATTTATGAATCATTATCAAAAGAGATTTTGGTGAAAAACTTGAATGAAAAATAAAGAATGTGTATTTAATTCACTAATTTGAAGAAAGAATGTTCCAAAGACAGTTCTCCACTCTCCTTAAATGACTAGCTGATAGAGGCCAAGTGAGACATTAACTCAGTCTTTTGGATGCCTTCTCAAGATACAACCAAAATAGCATACACCCACAACATTTAGAGAACACAACATTCGTTACTGATAGAGGGCTTTCTTGTAATAAGGTAATGCCATTTGCATTGAAGAATGTTGGCACTATATACCAAAGATTGCTGAAAAATTCTTTCGAGAACAAATAGGGCGAATGATAGAGGTATATTTGTTTCATATGCTGACTACATTAGAAAAAGAGGAGGATCACATAACAAATCTTAAGGCAACATTTGATGTACTATAACAAGCAAATATGAAGCTTAATTTGGAAAAGTTCATGTTTGGTGTCTCGGTGCAAATATTTCAAGGATTTGTGATATCTTCATTTTACTATATGATTATGCTTAACTTAACTTTCATTAAATAGAACACTTAGCATTGTTTAGTAATTTTTTAGTGTCTATTTTTCTTTCAAGTATTTTTACTTTTATTTCACAAGTATTGAGATTTTTCAATGAAAAGACATGAAAGTGGAGTACAAGCGCACTTCCATGAGCCTCTCGATTGATTTTGGGGCAAAGCAGTAGAAATGGAAATGTTGAGTACTTGGTACTAAAATAACCATAACTTCATCTATATAACTTTAAATCACATTTTTTTTAGTGCATTGGAAACTAGATATCTAGAGCTTAAAATTAATTTGTTCGAAAAAGATGTGGTCTAACTGCGCAATCAAGGAAGCCTTAAGGGTGAGGCAGCAATGATGGCTCACCAAACCTACCACATTAGTGCCCATGTGTCATGCCCATCCCTTTGCACCACCTGCATTTTTAAATGATGTATCTCCACGATTTTTTACCATTGGATTACCATTAGATGTTTAGATTTGACCAAATCCTAGGTTTTCATCTTTTAGTATGATGAGCCATCATTATCTAATTTTAGAAAGGAAGTTTTTAGAATAAGAAAAAGAGAGAAAAGTGGAAGAACTATACTTAGAGAAAGGTGAAAAATCAACAAATCCTTGGAGGAAATCAAAAGATTACTTGAAGAATTTCGGATTCAAAGCATCAATCAACCTAGTATTATCTTTTTATCTCTAAATTTTTCTTGAATTTTATTTGTTCTGTTTGTTTGGAAAGTGGATTTTGATGTTGGATTTGGATATTTTAGGCTAAACTCCATATTATCTAGTTAGATTATATTTTGATTGATTGGGATTTGTTAATATAAATATGTTTTATTCATTTATATTTTCTTGTACTTAAAACATCTAAATTGTTGGAAAATGAATTAGGTGAATTATCATGGTTGAATTAATGCTTGGGACAAACTATTTTTCTTATTAAGACTAGAAGAACATAGTTTACAAATGTTGAGAGTCTAAAAAGATTTAATCAACAACTGGATAATCAAATTAATACTAGAGATGTCAAGAGACTAAAAGGTGATTGAGTCTTTGATGATTACTAACTGGTAATGGTAAATGAACGTGTGATTAATCGCATTAGATAGGAATATCGGTTATGTTAGTTAAATATAAAACATGGCCTAGTTTAAACTCAGTAGAGGTAAGAAGGTCAAATTATAAACGTGATTGCTGATTAAAGTAGAAGGTATTAGCAAGTCCCACTTAGAATAAATATGTTGATAATTAGGTTAAGTCAAGGCCCTAGAACTATTTCTATACCATTTTCACATGCTTGCTAGATTAATTATGCTTCTTATTTAGTTTTTCTATTGCTAATTTAATCGATATAACTTATTATTTTCTTAGATCCATCTTTTAAAATAAGATTTGCACAGATACAGACGATTTACCATAACTGTAGCAATTTTAAAATTCAAAAAACTCAATCCTTTTTATCATTATAGTACTTGTATGACCCTGTATATTTGTGGGTTACGAGGTTTTATAACAATTTGTGTTAAATTAGCTCTATATAAAGGCTAATCCAAACAAATTCAGGCTATTGTCAACATAAACTCGTCACAAAATGTGAAGAGGATCCAACAATTAGAAAGAAAGGTGGCCACATTAAATAGATTCATTTCGAAGGCAATCTAGTGTCAACATTCCTTCAAAATGCTAAAACAAGTGTCAACATTCCTTCAAAATGCTAAAACAAGGAAAGGGGGAAGAAATGGACAAAGGAATGCAAGGATGCATTTTATAAGTGAAAAGAATACTTAATGACACCATCGTTATTGTCAAGACCTGAGAAGGGAGAGGTGTTGTTCCTACATCTTTCAATCTCGAATACCGCTACTAGCTCGATGTTGATCCATATAGAGGAAGGCATACAACAACCAACTCACTACATTAGCTATATACTAGTAGATACGAAGGCGGGGAATCCCATGACTGAAAAATTGGCCTTTGCCTTAGTAATGGCATCAAGATGGTTATGCCCTTACTTTTAAGCTAATACCATTGTTATGCGCACAGAACAACCGTTGCGCTAAATACTCCAAAATGTCAACATGTTAGGAAGCTTGATTTGGTGGTTATTGGACGTAAGTGAATTTGACATTAAATTTTGACCGCGCACAATAATAAAATAGTAGGCTATTGTCGATTCAACAATAATTTTAAAGACGTGGGCTTGGAGGAGTAAAAGACACAAAGATGACAAGAGATTCACAAGTCAATTAGAGCGTCGAAGGATAAGATGTCATGCCTCCGAAACGATTATTAGAGGTGCCAACACTAGGGTGAATATTTTATGTTGATGGATCATCGAATACATAAGGAAGCAAAGCTGAAATTATATTAACTAGCCTAGAGGAAGAAGAAATTTGATAAATGTTGAAGTTTCACTTCAAAGTATCAAACAACAATGTGGAGTATGAGGCTTTGATAGCAGGAATAAAGTTGACAAATGCTTTGCATGTCAAGGAATTAAAAATCAAGTGTGACTTGCAACTAGTGGCAAATCAGATGAAGGGAGCTTATCAGGCAAAGGAAGAAAATGTTGAACTTAATGTCACACAAAATCATGCTTTGATAATTGCAAAATATGCCACTCAATCAAGTTAATGAAAAGTGAGGCATCCACAAAAAAGAGCTCAGGGTTAAAGAATTAAGTCACAAGCTTACGGTATTCAATTTATATCTCTTTATGTATGCTTGTATGTGCTTGTGTTTATATTAATTATGTGAGCTCACATTTTCATACACAAAACATGGTTTCAAAAAGATTTATTTGGCTAATTCTCATTACAAATTTTTTATAAAAGTACTTTTAATTAATTTACAAATCTACGCTTCTAAAAAATATTTCTCTTTTTGGGTTAGAAGTTTTCTCAAATTAAAATGCAAACTTTTGAAATTCAAAAAAAGAGACCCACGTGCAAAATTTTAAAACCTAAAAATTGGATAAAAATGTAAGATTTTGAAACCTAAGAAAGGGACTAAATTAAAATTTTTTGAAACTTTTCTGAAGAACAGTTCATATATTTAGTACGCACGAATCAATAGAATACACATGAAATTCGAGCGACTGAAAATGACCATTAGGTGTACCAAATTTGGCCATCTAGTTAACTGAATTTTGAAAATATATTAGGGTGTAACGGCTAGTTTTAGTGCTAATTATAAATAAGGTTATTTTCTAACCTTGTGAGTAGGGAAGACAAAAATTCTCATTAGGCTCACGGCCCGTCTTTCGATTATATTTGTATTATATTAGAATTAGTTAGTGATCTCAGCATAGTGAGTCTTTTCTTCCGCAATTAACTGTTGGCATCAATCCTACATTTTGTCTCTATGGAACAAGGAGAAAGAGGGATCAGCGAGAAAAGGATTGCACCATGAGAGAAGCAAGGAGATCAACCTTTTTCAAATATACAATATTTATTCTAGCAATGGAATGTAGTTGGATTTTCCTCTTGATCTGAATGAATCATCTTTCCTATTTATAGGATCAAACAAAAAGATTTGCAAATAAAAGTGCTAATGTTGCAACCAATCCATAAATAGCTAAAGCTTTCATAAAAGCAAGACTAAGCAATAAAATGGCTCATATTTTTTCCTCGACCTCGGGTTATCTAGCAATGCCTTCTATAGCTTGGCCTGCAGTAGTAACTTGACTAACTCTAGGTCCAATAAAAGCAAGCCCGACATCCAATCCAGCAATAATAACAAAAGCAGCATAAATTAATGGGTTCCTGATAAGTTTCTTGCCCTAAAATACTAAAAACGTTAATGATACAATTGTCTAATGAATCATGACTTAATTCTTCCACTGCTAAGATTCATCTACAAGAACTCAATATTGAATTAATAATAATATTCCATCAAACGAAAACTACTTCAATATCTCTTTTTTAGTTTCGATCCGAGGGCTCCCATTTGAGTCAGATATCAGGGACAATAATGGCAAAAAATCTGAGATCGAGTCATGTTTAGTGATAAATTTTATTTCTATTTAAAATAAGGTTGGGGGCGGGTTGAGCCTCCATTCCTAGCTCGTACCGATTCCTTGAATTTAAATTTAATTTTTTTTGTTAATTAAGTGAATATCTATTTTATTTAATAAATAATTATAAAAATTGTATAATTTTTACTTTAGCTGGACAAGTCCTTTAGAGCTCATAACTTCCTTCATAATTATTTACAAATTTCAATTTAATCAATTTTTAAATTCATTTTCTTAAAAAAAATCAAAACAGTAAAAAAATTAACAAAATTAAATAATTTTTGATAATTAAATTTAGAACAATAAATTTTTATAAAATAAAAATAATAAATTGATGTCAAACAAAATAATAAATTTATAATTAATGAATTAATTTATTGCAATGTAATAATATAATATTAGTAAAACAAAGAAATTCTTAAAGGTTTTCTTTTTTATTTCCCTATCTATCAGATAAAATATTTTTCTATAAAATTATCAAAAAATCAAAGACTCTAAGATTTAGTTTTATATATATTCTCTAATTTTATCAATTCTATTAAATATTATATCATAATTTCATATTATGTTTATTTATTTTTCTAATTATATTGGTTAACAGAAAAATATATAATAAATATATCAATAAAATTTAATATTTGTAATATTTTATACAAATATATAAATTATTTATCTGTCAAGAAGTTCTTTTACTAGAACTTATTCAATCGCTTTAATAAACATTTTTTGGGTAAGAAACCTCCATGACTTTTAATAATAATATATTTTATATATTACTAACATGCTAGCTATAGGAAAATTAAATAATAATCAATTTATTGAACATCGAGATATATATGACTAATATTATATATATCAGTTTCACATATATTTATGTATATAAAATATATATATGCTAATTATTACTTAACTACTTAATTAAATAATTAAACTAGTGTACGCGTTTAATTCCACACGTTAACTTGAGAGTTCGGCTCACATATCCATGAAGTTCAAAAGCACTTAAATTTTATCTTTTCTTTATATTTATTAGTACCCTTTCTAAAATATTTGTACTTGTAAAAATAAACTAATCTATGATTTCTCATAACTCTTGCCACATCTTGTTCATTATACTCACCCACTAAATTTGTCCTTATAGTCAAATCTTCTTCAAGGATACCTTCCTACTTTAGATATGAATAGGTAGAACTATATTGATGATAAGTGGATGATCTTCGGCTTAAAATTTTTGTACATACTCGATTACATTATCAACTTTTAAATTAAGATCAAACGAGACCTCTTTTGGTACAATATTTGGTATGTTTATATCATCTTTTTAAGTACATCTTCAGTCACTACTTGAAGGTCAACTTTGATCATATTATCAAATATCTTATTAACTACTCTGATTTCTTTGGTTAAAAGTATACTGTATGGTAACTTGTAGATAAGATATGACGATATTCTATCTCTTATATCAACATAGAGGACCGTGAAAAAAATAAACACTATAATATAAAAATAAATTAATGTATAATTAATGCATATGATATATTCAATCTCAACTATTGAAAGTACATAAATCCAACAGTTTATAAATTATATAAGAAAATATATATGTAATTATAGTGATCATTCATCCTTTATAAGTGCAAAGTGAGTGCACAAACACACACACACACATATATATTTCCTCTTTGATTTTGATATGATCGATGCAGCTTATTCACATGATCTTTTGCTGTATATAAATTAATTTTATCATTCGTACTTTAATTAATATATTGCATTTGTTTATCACGCATATAAAAGTACATACATGCATGCATATAATATACACACGCACCATGTTTAACTTAATTAGCTAAATACATTAATATACGCCATCATATTTATGTATGACGATCCCATTGTATACTCATTCAAAATAAATAATAAAAATTAATATATAACAAAAAATTGGGTTCATCAAAATTACATCAAAAATAAAAGAAAAAGTAAAAAAAATAATTACAGTTAGCTCGTTCACACAATATTATCAAGTTTGCTATTATTTTTTACAATTAAAAGTACATAAATTTATGTTCTACATTTTTTACAATTATTAAGAAAATCTTATTCTTAGAAATGGGTTTTGGTAGAACTCAACCCAAGAGTTAGTTCAAGGGAAGAGGGTATTCAATCCATATATAACAAAGATGACAGCCTAGAGAGAGCAATGTGGGACAATTGACACCCTCTCTCATGCGAAGCGTGGATCAGATGCAGGAGAGGGTAAAGGAAAAGAATTCCACAATTGCTTAGAAGCTGGCTCTGATACTATGTTAGAAATGGGCTTGGGTACCCTCTTCCCTTGAGCTAGCTTTTGGGTTGAGTTCTACCCAAGCCCATTTCTAACACTTATATTCAAAAAAATTTAACAATTTTTTATGGCAAGTTTTATGTTGTAAAATTTTTATAATTAACGTTGTAAATTAACTATAAATTTGACAATATTAATTATACATAATTTTTACATAAATCATTTTAACTTAATGGTTTATTTAAAAAATTTATATATAATTAAATAAAATAGATTTTTTTTCTTTGAACTACAAGCATATTTTGTATCACAATACAAACATAATTGTATTTAGTAGGTGATGAAAAGAGTTGCAGAGGTGACAACAAAAGGACTAGGGCATTAGACAGTATACTTTTCTCTGTCTTTCTTTCTTTTTTGTTTACTTTATTTTATTTTTTTAATACTAATAACTAGATTGGACTTATTAAGAGTATTGAATAAAGAATAATACATTATTAAATTTTTGATAAATACTTTATATTTTATATTTATCATAAAATAATATCTTATTTAAAATATTATTATATTATTTTTAGCAAATTTAGTCCGATTTTCGTGGTTGGACATTGTCAATCCACAATCCATAATTCAATCCTCAGTTTGCATGGCAATGAATGGGTCAAAACGAGAGCATGTTCCTTCCCAAGTCTTAGGCCATATTCGCCACTTGGAGGAAATGATCGTCAATTTGCAAGTGGAAATGCAATAGGCGAAGCCACCTCAGAATTTCACGATGCCACAAAATTAGACATACAAGAGGGTACATAAGACTTGGGAAGGCATCTGAAGCACTGCTGAGAACTTATAGGAGTGCAGATAATCTTATGTGTAAATTCTTCCTCTTAACACTCTCAAGGCCAACAAGGCTGTGGTATAGGAAGATGATGCCCGTAAGCGTTTGCTCATTCTTCCAACTATGCATAGAATTTCTAAATCATTTTTTAAGAGCAAAAGAACTTGGGAAGGATCCCGACAAGCTATTCGATGTAAAACAAGGGGCGTTGGTATGCATAGAATTTGTAAATCGTTATCAAAAGAGGGTTTTATGAAAAACTCGAATGGAAAATGAAGAATGTGTGTAAACTTTATAGGTTTGAACAAAGTATGTCCCAATGATAGTTTTCCACTGCTTCGAAATGATTAGTTGGTGGAGGCCACGGTGAGACATAAAGTTAGTCATATGGATGGTTTCTAAGGATACAACCATATTGCATACACCCACAATATTAGGGGAAGACAACATTCATTACTGATAAAGGATTTTTTTACAATAAGGTGACATCATTTGCATTAAAGAATGCTAGCACTACCTACCAAAGATTGGTGAAAAAACTCTTCTAAGAACAAATAGGGCAGATGATGTAGGTATATTTCACTACTAGAAAAATAGCTAATACTGACATCATATTAGTACCGATGATCCGTTTTATTGAAACACCTTTTAGGTAACGTTGTAGCCTAAGCCAGCAATTCCTGACACCGAATAGAATATCACAGCAAAAGTATTAGTATCTAGTATACCCAATGTATTAGTAGCGTGTTGAGACTGTGGTATCAGGAATTTTATATTACCAAAAAGAATTTTTTTATTTGCTAATATTTAATTAGTATCAATGAATGTTTCATATATTAAAAAAAATTAAAAATTAACTTTTTGTTGCTAAAATAATACCCCTATTTATTTTTTAAATGTTGAATTTACTAAAACTATTAGCAATCTCGTAATAAAAATTAACTTGTATTATAAATGTTATAAATTGAAGACCAAACGTTTTCTACAATTCAAGTCACGATTCAATAACTTTCATACATTCATCTTCCATTCAATCTAAATCCAAAAATAATTCTAAATGTAAAACAATTATATTAACTCTCAGTGTTAGCCATCTCTTTAAACCTGCATGCAATCCATTTGAAAAAAATCAAATTTTAATATAATAAGGATTGATAAATAAATATGACCATGGCTAAAGCACGGGATAATAGTAGTTTGGTACATGAGAGAAGGCAATATTCATTTGAAAGTAAATATAAAGACATGGATATTATACTACACAACCTGTCAACATAATTATGAAAATAAATATTCTCGAGCCTATAATATATCAAATAAGAAAACAACGTTCATTGACAACAAATAGATTATAGTAAACTATATGTTCAGCAGATATAGCATGGCATGACATAAAGTAAAGAAATAAACATATGATAGTATTTCAAATACATAACTATACACTCTGGGTGCACATGGATTTTACTTCAATATTAAAGAAAATAGCATATTAAATTTAATATCTAAATAAAAGCAAACAATTGAGGATTTATGAAATAAACAAAAACATAAACAATTTATAAAATTGAATAAAAAAATTAAATCAAATCAAATTTCTACCACTATACCAAAAATGCAAAGGATACTTTGCAAATATGAAAAATTGGAATCATATTTATATTTGTTCCACATATGACATTTGGTGTGTAAAATAGGTACATGCACAAGGACCACAAACTAAAAGAGAATGTAGTGATATAGCATAGGCAGCCAAGTAGAGAAAGTTACTTGATTATGAATTTTTAGAGTCATCAAAGGCTCCGAAGTAAAGGTTTGGCTGTCAATCTTAAGTACCTTAATGCATTATGGATTTGTAAGACAATAATAAGGACACATAATTATTAAAGGGATAATTAAGATCGAGTTTTCATAAAAAAAAAACATTTGAAAACCACTCTAATAGTAGAAAAATCTGCTACTCTTTTCCAATTTCATGTTTCTTTTAGTGGTAACTAATGAAACTAAAATAACTAAGCTTGAAACCTTATCACTTTAACTCCTATGTGATAAGAACATTACTTTATGGTAACAAACCAAAGTTAGTGGAGTACATAGTAAAAAGTAGTTTTACTTGTCAAAGTTAGAGATATAAAAATTGTTATATCTAAAAGATGAAAATAGCCATGTTTATAACGTCTCAATTTGTAAAAATACAACTCATACTTTTATAATAAAAGTATTAGCTTGCTGCATGATTTTTTGTAAGGATATATCAATAATCTTGCATGAAAAGATTTGGGGATATATATTCAACAATGAAGTACTCAATAGTTTTAGCAATCAAGTAAAGCAAACAAAAGAAATTCATACCTTCAAAGATTCGGGAGATCCTGGTTGTGAAGTAAGTTGCAATAACCAATCATCATTTGTATATATGTTAACAACAAGACAACAATTTAAGCAATTGCAATAATGAACTAATCCATATCTTTGCCACATCCTTGACGAGATTGGGAATTTCCTACACGACAATAGTAGATTCCTGAACAAACAAGGTTTGAAGGATATTTATATTTGTATAAAAGTTATGTTTGTGTTAAACTTCCTATCCTCAATTGTATACATCGTCTTAGAAAATCAACTGAAAAAAAAGAAAAAGGAATCAGTAGGAGTATAGAGAACAACCATAAATATTAAAATAATTGAAATACAAATGTTTCATTTTAAATTATTATCATGATGTTCTACCACCAATCTCTAATCATGATAAGCAAACCTTCACTCACGATAAGCAACTAATTCTTCAGAGAAGCAATAACTAAATAATTTAGTTAAAAAGCTTATCCTGACATTCTTGGCCTTAAAGTACTTGTAAATTTTCAACGTAGAAAAAACATTTCATTTTAAATAATTCTTTGAAATCTTAAAAAGTTTTTTTTTCAATTATAACTAGTGTTACTAATGAGAAATTTTCTCGAACACTTAGAGTAAATTTTCAATACCTATGAAATTCTAATTAAAATGGGCACTATGTATAATCCTACAAATCCAACTTTTGCAATAAACATCCCTGCTAAAATAAAAAGAAAATTAATCAATGAATTGAATTGCACATTTTTCCTTTGAAGAAGAAAAAGATAAAACTCAATAATAAGAGAATTTATGTAATTTTAAATTCTAAAAGAAAAATTATATGCATGTCGAGATAAACAAGAAGAAAAAAATAATTCAATATATATCCAACTACAGCCATTTCACACTACACTTCCTGTAAGTTCCCCAATCACAACCAAACACAACTATAACAATAATATCCAATGCAAAATAATATTCAACACATCAAAGTGAATGTAAATAGGTAAAGATATATACCAAACACAATAGCAAAAATAGTTTTTTTGTCCCAGATTAATAACTAAACAACTGAAAAAATAAAAACTTTGTTAACAGAATTAGAAATCACCTCCTAAATCAGCATACGCGCTCCAATAATAAAAATCGTAATATAAGAATAACAAATCAGCACGTGCAATCCAACAAAAAAAGAAAAATAGAACATAAAGAATAAAAAATCAGCAGATGCACTCCAACAATAAAATTGCAACATAAGAAACAAAAAAATAAACACATGCACCTCGATAACCCACTAATTCCATGCTTCTATAAATTGGCTTCCAAGTTAGCATATGCAACTCACTGATTTCATACAAATCCACTTGTAAAGTAACATGCATCCTGCAAATTAACTCTAAAATTTGGTTAAAAATGAAAATATACTAAATATTGAGAATAAAGTCAAGAAAACTTAAAAAACATAATAAATATCATGAGACCCAAACCCTAAAAATTATAAAAAAAAACTAAACTACTCAAATTAATATACACACAATAGGAACAAGAAAATAACAAAAATATTTTAAGGATTTTAACATTTGATGACTTACCTAGGTAGATGTTTCTATTTTAGAAGCGTTCGCTCATATTCAAAGCTGGACCTGTCCTTTGAAGATAATATAGGTAGACTTCACTTGATTTAAGTGATATATAAGTTGATTTCATGTGGGAAAGGGTTGATTTTAGACGGGTTCAGGTTAGTCAAAGATTTAGGATATGTATATTTGGGTGATTTGATGTTAAGTGTAGAGAGAGTTTAAGGAAATTGTTTGAGGCTAAGAGGGAAAATGAAATTAGAGGGGGAAAGTGTTTTTTTGGAGGGGCAAGTACAAAATGAAATCATTTTCAATTTCTTTTAATTAAGAGAATTTAATTCACGCAAAAATGACATCTTTTATTAATATTGTGGCCAAAACGACATTATCTTCAAATATGAAGCTTAAATTAAAGAAGTTTGTGTTGGGTGTCTCGGCACGAAAATTTCAAGGATCTATGATGTCTTTATTTTACTACTTGGTTATTTTTTATTTATCTATCATTAAGTAGAATACTTAGTATTGTTTAGTCTATTTTGAGTGTTTATTTTTCTTTTAAGCAATTTTTTAATAGGTATTGAGGTATTCCAATGAAAAGACATGAAAGCGAGGCACAAGCGCGCATTACGAGCCTCTTTATTGATCATGGGATAAAGTAGCAAAAATAGATGTGTTGAGTACCTAGTACTTAAACGACCATATTTTCGTCTACACAACACGTAATTGCGTTCTGTTTGTTACATTCAAAATTAGACATCCAAAACTTTAAATTGATATTTTACGGATAGTAGCTATAGTCTGACCACACCATCAAGGCGTGCGACTGAGCCATGCTCTTTATTTCTTCGTGGGAACAAAAGCAAGTAACCATCATAAGTGATGCATTAAAGATGGCGCACAACACCCCTACCAGATTTGCCACATTAGTGCACCCATGCCATGATCGTGCCCCAGACAAGATGTCTTGCTGGGATAAGGGTTAATAGAGGTGCCAACACTGGGGTAAATTTGTTTACATTGATGGATTGCCATTCTTGTAGTGGAGTTGGCTTTTGATCGAGGGTGGCAAGTTTGGCTGGAAAACGACTCCCTTTTGGTTATTAACCTTTTGTTGAAGGATAAACTTTAGCCTTCCTTGTCCCTATATAACAGGTGGTTGAATTGTAAATTTCTAATCTCAAGTTTATCTTTTCGTTGCTCTTATATGTTTTGAGAAACGAATGTCATTACAGATCCTTTATCTAATTTGGGACTACATTACGCTTCCTTTAATTGATGGTCCACTTCGACGAATAAATTACAAAGCTTTTGTCTCATAACATGAATGGATTCCCTTGCTAAAGATTTACTTAACCTTTTGGTTTGGCTCATGTTAATGGGTGGTTTGTTAAGTTAAGCATGGTTTCCGCTACTGCTCTACGGTTACTCTTCTTTAATTTTTTGTCTCTGCCTCTGCTGTATTTCAAGGATTCAACTTTGTTTGCTGGATATTGGTTTGTTGGGGCTGCCTTTCTGTTGCCACCAACTTTGCTGTTGCATTTTTCTATTACTGCCAAGTTTTCTATTGCTGTGCTTGCGGCCAAGATTACTTTGATGCACTGGTTCTTGCTTATACTAATCTCATGTCCGTTTGGATTTATGATGCTGCTAGCAAATAGGGATTCTATAATGGGGTTGGTTCAACTATAGAAGGCCTTGTTCTTTTCTTGGCATTTGGTAAATTATTTCCTTATGATTTTATTTTCTCTCATTTCTCTCTTTCCTTTGTACTGCCATTTTCGTTTATTTAATCAAATTCAACTCTAAGGTTTGGTTCTTGGAGGTTTATCAAGAAGAAAAAAAACTAGCCTAGAGGGAGAACAAATTTGATATGTTTTTTCAAATAATGATAGCGGGACTAAAAGTTGACAAATGCTCTTTACTAAATTTTTTCCTAAGAGTGCCTTTAATTGATTTACAAATCCAGGCTTGTGAAAAACATTTCTCTTTTTGGGTTAGAACTTTTTTAGGAATTGAAATGCAAACTTTTGAAAATCGAAAAACAAACCCATATGCAAACTATATCAAAATGCAACATTTTGAAACCTAAAAAAGGACTAAATTGTAAAGTTTTGAAATCTGTATGAAAATCGGTTTATTATATCCGATTCACACAAATCGATATAGTACACCTCAAATTCAAACGACCTAACATTTTGTCCATCAAGTTTGGCCATCCAATTAGCCAAATTTTGGAAGTATTTTGGGGTCTAGTGGCTAGTTTTGATATTAAAGTTATTTTCTGACCTTACGAGTAGAAATGACAAAGTCCCCATGCGAGATCTGAGACCCATGGAGGCCCACCTATTTGGGTCGAACATCAGGGATGATCATTGCTAAAAATCAAAGACCGATTCGACTTAGGAATGAATTTTCACCTCTGTTTTAAAATCAATTTGAAGGGGCGAGGTTAAGAATTTAAGTTGAATTACCTAAATTTTATTTTACTCAAAACACTTTATGAGTAAACAAGTTACACGTGGATGAAATCAATATGATGATGGTAATTTGGGTGTTACTTATGAAAACATTGTTAGGTTCTTACCCATGATATCTCATTTCAAAACTTTCTATGAGATTTATGCAAGCAATCAAATTTTATGGTTTCTAGTTTTCATTTGAATTTGTTTCTCTTAATTGAGCTTCTTTTTTTTTAACTTTTTAATCTTTTACTATGTAATAATAATATCTATTCTTGGGCAACAAGTAATCAATATTTTTTTAATTTAAATTAAAGTTAATAATTTAAAAAAAAAATTACATGTGATAAAAATAATGATGGGTGTATAGAGTAAAACTGAGATATATAATGAAAAATTACATGAACGTAAGTGCATGCTGATAATATTTAATTTATTGATTGTTTATTGAAAACAAAGTAAACATGTGCATTTAGCTAGCTAGGAGTTATTCAAACTTGAGTACTCTGTACTCTTATTTTATAAGTAGCTAGCTGGAAAATGACAAATTAATTAGAAATAATGGATATTCCTAATTAATTGTTAATTCTTTATAGGGAATGAAGGAAACATGTTGATGCCACAGAGTCCTTGAGGTGATCCTGTGTTTCTCTTCATCCTTATGTATCCACCTTCTCCCCAACTGAGTCCCCATGAATTCTTCACTGTTATGTAATCTAATCCAACTTCTTTGTCCGTTCCATACCCAACTGCTGTCACTCCATGATCAAGATCGGTTCCACAATACCCAGTGAATACACCCTGCATGCACGTGCACCGTGTAATTAATTATTATTATTATTAATATTAATTTATCGATCTTGTATGTATATGTATGTATATGTATGTATATGTATGTATATATCGATTTACGATTTACGTACGTACCCCAGTATAATGTTGGAAATCCCTGCCGGAAGCTTCAATGGCTACGCTAAGAGGCTGGTTAGCGAGTGCATGCAAGAGACTGCTTTCATCATTTTGTGGCACATCTTGGAATGAATGAATCGTCACTAGCTCTCCCTGCATGCATGCAGAATGAATCAATGAATTAATTTATTAACTTAGTTGACTATATAATATTAATCATTCGTAAGTATAAATATTTATTAATTAATCAATATATTCAACGTTATATACATAAAATTAATTACATACCGGATTATCCTGGCAAGGGAGTTGCTCTCCTTGATATGGGTAGTCCTCTTCTCTGTGGATTCCTCCATTAGAGATTATATACTCAAATGCAGTATCCATAAAACCTCCATTGCACCCATTGTTATTTGTGTCGCAGTCAACCAACTGTTGCTCCGACAATGAAATTAGATTTCCAGTGGTTATCTGGTTTATACCCTCCACTGCAGCAACAGCTGAAAATGCCCAACAACTACCTGCATGCATATGTTATATATACGTATTGATATATTTATGTATGTATAATTAATGAAACAATGAATTCAGTAAGTAGAAATTTATATATAGCTGTATACATACCGCACTGGCCTTGGTTCTTGACCTCAGTAACAGCTCCTCTCTCTCTCCAGTCGACGGCCTCGGGCAAATCCTTCGCATTTTTATAACTAAATTCGCCAGAAGAGCAGGTGTTTGATCTCCTATTAATATTATTAATTCTGGTTCTGGAGGAGAAGTCATGTACTTTCAGTCCTAAATACTTGTTCTTGAACTCCTCATGGCTAAGGTCTGAAAACTCATTCAAACCAAGCCAATAGCTCCTAACCTCTTTGTTTCTTTGGTCAATGTGCTTCAAGTTGTCTACGAATATCTGCAATCTATGCAATTTCTCATCGACGGTTTTGTAGTTTTTGCCGTGTTTGGAGCTCCATGATTCGAAAAGCTCGAGCAGCTTTTCCACGGAAGTCAGGTGCTCAGGCGAATAACCCACGATTGAGAAATCGTTAGCCAGCTGAGTATTGATAGCTGCGGTAGTACAGCACATAAATAAGAGAGAGATTATTAGAGACAACAAGAATTTGGGAAAATAATATTGTTGCGAAAACAGTAGCAGTGCCATTGCTAGCTATTAACTAATTTTCAGACAATAATTGAAGAAAAGATTTTGATGTGAAGCAAGACAAGGGTATCCTAAGCTATTTATACTAGCTAGATTGAGCTTACGTAGCCTCTATGTATTTCAAGTTATTCTACTAATTATATTATTTTTTGTTTTTAATAATAAATATATAATTGTGTTCCTACCTAGGACCACTTGTGAACATGCATGATTCATCAGTCTTCCCTTCCAACCCGGAATTAAGCACGTTGCTTCATATATTTTATATATTACTAACAAGCTAGCTTAGGAAGAAAATTAAATAATAATCAATTTATTGAACATCGAGATATTCGAGTCTATCCTACGCATACATGCACGTTGCTTCTTGTGTGTGTGTGTATATATATATATATATCAGTTTCACATGTATACTAATATATATATATATATATATATATATATATATATATCAATCAGTTTCACATGTATACTAACTACTTAGTATATATGCTAATTATTACTTAACTACTTAATTAAATAATTAAACTAGTGTACTTCTTCAATTCCACACGTTAACTTAAGAGTTCGGCTTACATATCCATGAAAATCCATCTTCTCTTTTTTGATGATAATCTCCTTTTGATTCGAGTCTATCCTATACAATTCTTGTATATATATATATATGCATGCAGAAATTCCTAGTAGGTGATGAGTTGCGTGTCATTATTATTATTTAACTCATAAGAACAGAAAATTAACAATAATAATAAAATTAGTTGCACTATATTACACTGCACATGGATTAATTTATGTTAATAGACTTGTAAGTTTCCCTGAAGCTCCATAGCACTCAAATTTTAACTTTTCCTTCCACATATTAGTGCCCTTTCTATAATGTTTGTAGTTGTAAAATAAACTATTATAAAACTTCTCATGACTCTTCCCACATCTTGTTTAATGTGCTCGCATATTAAATTTGTGTTTGCAATCAAATCTTTCTCAAGTATACTTTCATGGCTTAGATATGAATAGGTAAAACTATATTGATACTAGCGGGGATTATCTTTGAATTGAATTTCTTGTAGATGCTCAATTACATTATCAATTTTTAGATTAACATCAAACGAGAGCTCTTTTTGTACAATTTTTGACATGTTTTTCAGTCTTCTTTTTAAATATATCTTTAGTCAATACCTCAACATCAACTTTGGTCATGTTATCAAATATCTTATTAACTACATTGTAAACAAAATCTCTAATAGATCTGTCCAAGTCAAGCTATAGTTATACTTTGATTTCTTTGCTAAAAATATAGTGTATGATAACTTGTCGATAAGATATAACGACATTCTATCTCTTATCTCAGCATAGACCGTGACAAAAAATCTCTCAACCAAAAACTCTTCGCTTTTATAAAAAAATAAATATTCATAAAAATACACTATATTATAAAAATAAATTAATATTGACTAATGCACACGTTGCATTCAATTTCAACCATCGGAAGTGCATAAACCTAGTATTTTATAAATAATATAAGAATATAAATATGTAATTATAGGGGTCATTCATTCTTTGTACACACATAGAGACAGACAGAGATATATATAAAATTCCTCTTTCATTTTGATATGATTGATGCAGCTTATTCACATGCACTCTTACTATATATAAGTTAATTTTGCCATTCATTTATTAATTAATTATTGCATCTATTTATCATACATATAAAAATTCATGCATCCATGCATGCATGGGTGCCACCATGCGTATAATATACACATGCGCCATGTTTAATTTAATTAGTTAAATACATTACATATACAGAAACATAGCTTATAGCAATCATATTTATGTATGATGATCCCATTATATACTCATTTAGAATAAATAATAAAAATGAATAAAACATAATAAAAAAATTGTGCTCATTAAAATTACTTAAAAAAATAAAAGAAAAAGTAGAAAAATAATTACAATAAGTTTATAAGAATACATAATCAAAACTAATAACTAACACTTCACACAATATCGTAAGAATATTTATGTTGCAAAAGCATTTACAATTAATTAAGAAAATCTTATATTGTAAAAAAATTTAACAACTTTTTATGACAAATTTTAAGTTGTAAACGATTTTATGATTAATACTGTAAAAAATTGGCAACAAATTTGATCGTATTAATCAGACATAATTTTTTAAATAAACCATTTTATGTTAATGGTTTATTTCAAAAATTCATATATGTAATTAAATAATATTTTTTTTTTCAAGCTACAAGCATATTCCATACCACAATAAAAATATAATTGTTGCTAGTAGGTGAAAGAAAAGAGTGGCGGAGGTGACGACAAAAGGATTAGAGCATTAGAAAATAAATTTTGTCTTTCTTTCTTTTTTTTGTTTTTATGTTTTGTTTTTTTGTTTTTATGTTTTGTTTTTTTTTAATACTAATAACTAGATTGGGCTTGTTAAGAGTATTGAATTAAGATTAATAATTTATTAAATTTATGGTAAATATTTTATATTTTTATTTATTATAAAATAATATCTTATTTAAAATATTATTATATTATTTTTAACAGATTGAGTTGGATTTTAGCAGATTGACAATATGAATCCATAATCCGTAATTTAATCTTCAAGTACCGAGGTGACATTTGGGTCAAAATAGGAGCATGTTCCTACCCAAGTCCTAGGCTATATTCGCCACTTAGTGGAAATGATCGTCAATTTGCATGGAACCACCCAAGTTCCATGTTGCTTCGAGGATCCCTTAGTCAAATTGGATTCACCATTCACAGTGGGTCTGCAATAGGAAAAGCCATCTCAAAATTTCATGATGCCATAACATTAGACATGGTCGGCAAAACCCGGTAAGGCGTATAAAGCTCTATTAAGAACTTATGGGAGCAACAGATGCCACTGATACTGTAATGTGTAAATTCTTCCTCTTAACACTCTCTGGGCCAGTATGGCATTGGCATGAGAAGATGAAGCCTGAAAGCGTTCACTCATTTCCCCACCTATGCATAAAATTTGTGAATTATTTTCGAAGAGTAAAGGAATCTGAGAAGGATCCCAACAAGCTCTTCGATGTAAAATAGGAAGTCGTTAGTATGCATGGAATTTGTGAATCATTATCAAAAGAGATTTTGGTGAAAAACCTGAATGAAAAATGGAGAATGTGTATTTAATTCACTAATTTGAAGAAGGTATGTTCCAGAGACAGTTCTCCACTCTCCTTAAATGACTAGTTGGTGGAGGCCATGGTGAGACATTAACTCAGTCTTATGGAGGCCTTCTCAGGATACAACCAAAATAGCATACACCTATCGCAGTCATAGAACACAACATTCATTACTGATAGAGGGCTTTTTTGTAATAAGGTAATGTCATTTGCATTGAAGAATGTTGGCACCATATACCAAAGATTGGTGATAAACTCTTTCAAGAATAAATAGGGTAGATGATAAAGGTCTATTTGTTTTATATGCTGACTAAATTAGAAAAAGATAAGGATCACATAACAAATCTTAAGGCAACATTCGATGTACTATAACAAGCAAATATTAAGCTTAATTTGGAAAAGTTCATGTTTGATGTCTCGGTGTGAAAATTTCAGGGATTTGTGATATCTTCATTTTACTATATGATTATGCTTAATTTAACTATTATTACGTAGACCACTTAGGATTGTTTAGTTCTTTTTTAATGTCTATTTTTCTTTTAAGCATTTTCACTTTTATTCACAAGTGTTGAGGTGTTTCAATGAAAAGACATAAAAGTGAAGCACAAGCGCACTTCCACAAGCCTCTCGATTGATTTTGGGGTGAAGCAGTAGAAATGGAAATGTTGAGTACTTGTTACTAAAATGACCATAACTTCATCTATATAACTTGAAATCACATTTTTTTGTAGTGCATTGGAAACTAGACATCCAGAGCTTTAAATTGATTTGTTTGCTAAAATTATGGTGCGATTGCACAATCAAGGCGCGCGTTTGCACCATGCTCTCTACTCCTTTATGCAAACAAGAGGAAAGAAGCATCAAGGATGAGGCAGTAATGATGGCCCACCAGACTTGCCACATCAGCGTCCCCTTACCATGCCCATGCCCTTGCACCATCTATATTTTTAAATGATTTTTCTCCACGATTTTTAACCATTGGATTACAATTACCATTGGATGTTCAGATTTGGCCAAATTCTAGTTTTTCATATTTTAGTATGATTAGCCATTATTATCAAATTTTAACAAGGGAATTTATAGAATAAGAAAAATAGAGAAAAGTAGAAGGATTATAGTGACAGAAAGGTGAAAAATCAACAAATCCTTGGAGGAAATCAAAAGATTACTCGAAGAATTTTGTATTAGAAGCATCAATCAACCTAGTATTATCTTTTTATCTCTAAATTTTTTTTTAATTTCATCTGTTATTGTTATTTGTTTTGTTTCTTAGGAAAGTTGATTTTGATCTTGGATTTGGATATATTAGGCTAAACTCCATATTCCATAGTAAGATTATATTTTTGTATTTATCACCATTGGCCTTGTTGAAGCACAGGTTATCGTGAATTTCAAAGATACAATGGTATTTGAAACAAATTCTACTACCTCTATTATTAATTATTACATTTCAAAAACTTATAAAGTGAAATCTCAAACCTTCACGTAAATAGTACATGCACTAAAAAAAATTTCAAGAAAAAACTGAATGAATCACAACAAGCTTACTTAAAAACCAGACTTATTAAAAATTAAGCATTTTTTACATAAACCTTTCCCATACACATCTACCTTAGGCTCTAATACCAATTGTAGAGTAATTAAAGGGCCAATTTTTTTTTTAAAAAACTGATAAAATATAGTAATTTGCACAAATGACAAAATAACAGCTACGTAAAATTACCAAAATTTGTTAGGTTCGATAAAAATTGATATAGATGCCTTTGAACACTAGAATCATTTTTATTAGTGCTAAAATAAGAGAAATTGTAGAATTTAAGTATAAAATGCAAATATTTATAAATTCGATGGGACTGTTTTACAATACTTCCAAGAAATAAAACTATAAATCTTATTAAATAAATATGCAAATAAAATTTGCCAATTAGGGCTCTCATTCTGCCTTTTATGCTCTGGTTTTTAATGTTTATTAGGGTGATTAAAACAAGGGATGAAGACCTGCCTTGAGCCAATAATAATCAAACTGAATTTAATACCTGTCGTTAATACGATATAGTTATAATTTCTACAGTTACAACTAAGGGTAGGCAAAATCAAGTTCAATTTGGTTTCTATAAAAATAAAATAAAATCTTAAGTATATAAATGATGAAACTGAATCGACTTTAATATTGATATTAGATCAACCATTTGCCTTCCGCGGCTTGCTAGCGAGCGGGCTTGTCTTTGTTGTACTGGAAGTCTCTGACTCCCTTTTCTTGCTGGCATTCAACCTGTGGCTCACTCTTTCCTGGTTCCTGCTTGAAGTCGGTAAGGCTTACCGACCGGAATGATTGAAGAATTGAATTGATAAGGGGCGGAGTCTCAACTACCACACAACTATATACCACTAGCACTCCACGTGTGGATTAGTTGAGTGACTAGACTGAGACTCTCTTTGATAACTAGATCCGATAGCTGTACTAGTCCGAATCTGTATTAACGTTCCTGGAAGCAATCTACACCGGCCCTTCCTTTACCTTCTTTCGGAAAGCCAAGCAAGCCAGCATTCGTCAGTTTATTCATGATTCCGGAAGCAATATAGGAATATTAGCCTCCTATTCGTATTAATTATCGAAAGCCATCTCCCAATCTCCGATTGCCCCCGCTCTCGATCGTATGTATTTGAAATCGTTACCAACGAGCGAGCAAACTGAGACTATAGCAACCACTCGTTGCTCACTGACACCTAGCAGGTATGTCTGAAGTAGGTCTCCTCTCTGTCTGATAGATAGATAGTAGGTCTGTCTCTTCTCTTAGTAGGTCTCTTCTCTTTAGTAGGTCTGTAGCTAGAGTAGCTCTAACCCTTTCTTTCTAAAGTAGGTCTACTAGTAGGTCTGTAGAGTTGCTCACCCTTCAAGAAGTAGTTCTTCTTAGGGCTTTGTATTTTCTCCTTGCGACTTCTCTCTTCTCGACAATAGAGCAGGTCAGCTGTATCACTTTAGCAAGTGTAACATTTTGATAGCTATATTGGTTCGATTTTAATCCAACTTCACTTTCTAAGCGGTATTTCGGTTTCAAATCTTTGTTTTATAAAATTTTATTAGTATCCCTATTTTATATCTTAACTATAAAATATAAATAAAATTGATAATTTTTAATATTTACTCTTATTTTTATGTACATTTATGTAAATTATTATCAAATTATTAATTATTTATAATTTATAAAATTAATAGGAGGTTACAAGAAATTTTACAATCAATTTCGAATCGGGTTCAGTTTAAAATCAAAATCAAATCGAATTGATTTTTTAGGAACTTACTAGAGCCGAATTTATTTATAGAACCGAATCGAACTTGCCTACCCTTAGTTACAACTATAGTTTTACTATCAATAGAGAAAAAATTATGTTTGTACTACCAACTCTCCTTTATGGTTGTTCACTTCCTACCGACTCCATCAATCTCAGAAGTCACTTTTTCTTATGGTTGTTTCTAAATTTTATAATTGTACGTTCCATACTTCTCCCTTCAATTCATAGCTATTTTCAAGCAAAAAATGAACCATTGTTTACTTGTAGTTATCTTTGAAGCTTAAGAATGAACCATCTGTATCATACTAATAAGTCAAAAAAATTATCACTAGTGACCACTATTCACCCTCCCCCAATTTTAGAAATTACTTCTATTTAAAATGTCTTTAAAAAATTACTAACTAAAAAAAAATTCGGACAAAAATACTATTATAAGCAACTTTACACAAACAACTTTCTTTATACTCAAAAGTATACTTTCGAGCATGATTCAAGCATAAAGTGTATTTTCAAGTACGAAGAAAGTTGAGACCAATCATTTTAAATAATTTTTTTATAAGGATAATTTTGTTTACAAAATTTTAGTTGACCATTTTTTAAAAATATTTTAAGTAATGATCATTTATAAAATTTGGTAGTAAATAGTAGTTAATATTGAAAATTTCTCATTAAATTTACATAATAAATATCAAACCGGTTTGGTTTAATATGAAAAGTTAAAAGCCATTTTTTTCTATTTACTATTGGCTAATGTTATTTGCTGCCATCTTCGTGTCTAGTAGGAAACCAAGAGAAACTTGAAAGCTATCAATTGAGCAGTGGAAACGAATGATCCAATAGGGCGAATTCAATTGTGGGCAGTGGCTTTAAAATGCATTCATTGGCCAATTGGTTTTTACCAAATAGAAGCTCCAGTGTCACTGGTTTTCGTTCCAAATCGTCCCAATTTCAGTTCTTTGTAAGCACGAAGAATTGCTTCAGTTTCCTGTACTCCAATTCTTCTCAACTAAATGTTTCTTTTCTCCGTAGTACAAAAGAGAGTTTGTATTATATTTGTTTTTGAGAGAGAAAGGCTGTATTTTTTCTGTGATTTGGTAAAATCATTCTAATTTTTACCCGTGGATATTTCCATCATAATATTATAGTTATAATAGAAAGTTAAGCTCTAATTATTACATAACAATTCTTCTAATTTATAATCTCTTTTTTCGTCTTCTTGTACTTTTGAGCAAGAGGAAAATGGGTTGTCATTGCCGTTATGGTGCAAAGTGAAGAGATGGAAATCAAATTTGCAACTCTAAAATATATATTAAAGAAGGATGAATTGTGAAATCATTTCATAGAAGTTTATTGATATCTTCTTTTATAAAGCAAATTGACTTCGATTTTTGAATAATCCATTTCGGTTCCGCTTCTATTATAACAAAAAAAATCTTTTTTTTTTTGTGAAAAAGGCCTGTAATAAGAATTATGATCTTACATATAGACAATTTCTCAATATCTTGCTCATTCGCAACAACATATTTTCTTTGTGTAGTGGTAAAAAAAAACATACTTTTTTAGAGAAAGATATTATTTCACTAATTGGGTTATAAGTATCTAACATATTCATACCTAACAATTTTTCACAAAGTAGTGATGAAAGGTATAACTTATACAAATATTTTTCTTTTCTAATTTGATCGGATCTATTAGTTTATAGAGCTATTTACTCGATCACAGCCATTTCTGGAACACCTCTAGAAGAGAGACAAATAATCAATTTTGAAAAACTTATTGTCAACCTCTTTCATACATGAAGATCTGAGTCTTTTAACTTTAAATCATTTCTTACTTTGTTTATATACCATGGATCAAAATATTTTTAATAGTTAAAATTATATTTTACATGTGCATTTATTGTGACAAACTACAATTTAATCTTGCGTACTAAAAATATATAGATCCAATAATTTATAGAAAATATAAAAGTCACAATATGGTTGAACTTATCTCTATACTTGATTAATTTGAAATTGTTTTCACCTTTTTAATTTTTTAAAAAAACTTATTTAGTACTTCAATTGATCTGTTTGATAATATTTTAAAAATATTTATTTTAATTAAATTAGCACTTGAAGTGATTTTTAAGTTAACATCTAATTAAATATTTTTCTCAAATTAATACTTAAAAATACACTACAAGTAATAGTAATTACTCGCAATTTATCATTATTATATATATATATAATGTTTAAAACGTATATAATAAAATGGGTAATAATTCCATGATCTTTTTCATGTTTATTTCAATCATAGTAAACTAGACACACAAACATTAGCTGATTTCTAGCATTATTACAACGATAATTCAACACGGAAACATACAATACAAAGAACACTAAAAGTTATTTCACATTTCCCCCATCTTATTCGCAAATTACAAACAAGTGAAGAGGAAAATTGAAATTGAAGCACATACTTATAAAGCCAGCATACTATTCAATCCCATGCATCTTCCTTACAAAGATGACAAATTCATAGAGTTTCTCTGGGTCTGGAAGCACTTTTGCAACACTCTCTCTTTGCAAGCACTTATTTATCCATGCTGAGAGCTTTGGGCACTCATTCTCCACCTTAAATCCCCCAAATTTCTCAGTTGGATAAAACCAACTTGTCAATGGAATTGCTATTATATCAACAAATCCAAAGCTATCACCTCCAAAATAATCCTTATCCCCTAAAGCTCCTTCTAGTTTCTTCAATGTCTCTACAAACTCCTCCTTCGCAGCCTCCGGCACCTCCCCCTTGCTGCCCCATATCTTGACCCCTGCATCAAATACCTACCAAAAGAAAACAATATAGTACTTTAAGTTATTTATAATTCAATATATCGAAAGTATGTACAAGTAATTAATATAGTAACGACCAACAACGCTAGTAGTTGGGTGATGGGCAATTAATAATATATTGTAAATAGATGTCTTCCACAATAGGAGTAAAAATTGCCACTGGATCACAAACTTCCGAATAGTACTATAATGGTGTGTAAATTCCTAACACTCTTGAGGGTTAGAGTCGCATTAAAGTCATTAATTTCCTAAAATATTGTGGGTAGATTTTCTCATAATTGAGAGTAGAAATCAACCAAATGTGAACCTAAACACCAAACAGTACAATAATACTTTTATAAACTCTTAATACATTTCTAACTCATATATATAAAACTACGTATGTATGTATATATGTATATATGATACCTTTTTGTCAATAAAATCAGCCCAAAACCTAGCTTGAGCTCTCTGATAAGCACAAGAAGGGAGCAGTGGTGGAGAAGGCCAAGTCTCGTCAATGTAGCCAACAATGACAGTTGATTCACACAAAGGTTTTCCATTGTGCAATAAAACTGGGACTTTTTTGTAAATGGGATTTGAATTGAGCAACAAATCACTTTTCCCACCAAACAAATCCTCAGCTCTAACTTCAAAATCAACTCCTTTCTCAGCCAATGCAATCTTTGCCCTCATACAGAATGGGCTTGCCCAACAATCCAAAAGAACCACTTCATCTCCCTTTGACATCTTAACTCCTCTCTGATATTAATTGATTTTGGTTAATTTTATGAAAGCAATTTAATTAAACAAAGTATTTATAAAGTTGGTATTTATATAGAAGTGGGTGAAATTCCCAAAGTGTGAATTCCAAATCACAACGAAGTCTTCGGTTTGCACAAAGACAACATTGTTAATGAATTCCTAGGTTTGCTCAAAAATTAAAGCTGCTTCTTTGTTTTGGAGTATATATATAGACTTTGTAAAGATCAGCCGGATTCTAAATAAGCTTTTGGTTTTATGATTGGAGAGTCCTTTATATACTAATTATATAAATATCTATTTTAAAAATTAATTAATTATAGTTGTTATTATATCAATGATAAAGAAATTTAAGTCTGATTTTTGTTAAACAATTCATTTGCAATTGTTTTACTTCAAATTTTTTCTCTTATTTAAATAAATACGCGATATCAGCCACTCATTGCTAGCTAATAAGGCTATTAGTAGTAAGCACTCACTCCTTAATTTCTCTCCAAATTAACTCAAAATAGATTTTCGCTAAGTAAGAGTAGATTTCACCAAATTGAATGAATACTTCTAGGGGTGTAGGTGACATATATTTTGACTTTTAACTCTTGATAGTTTTTAATCTAATATAAGTAGATTGTAAGTATAATTATGTAATAGAAAAATTGACATATCTTCTTCCTAAAGTTTGGGGAAAGGATAAATGCCTCTAGAATTTGAGAGTTAACAGATACCTTACAGGTTTGAAAAAATAGACAGACACTATCCTTGACTTTAATAGTACTGGCTTTTGATTATTATTATTTTTGTCCTTAAATTTTAGTAAAATAACAAAGTAAAATGTAATTCTTTCAATTATAATAATTTAACATAATATACTAAGAATTAAAATTTTAAAATTTAAAAAAAAAATTAATTTATTATTTTAATAAAAAATTTAGAAAACAAAATACGAAAAAAATTTCAAATAATGAGTTGACCAAACTCATATACTAAAATATTTCTAACCTTCGTCTTTTATTTTTTTAATAATAATTTAATATGTAATTATAAAAAAAAAGAAACATGATTAACATTTTATTTTTGTATATAATATATTTATTTAAAAAACTATACTACATTTATTATATTTTTTATTTATATTAATTTTTTCATAGTTAATATAAATAAATAATATAAAAAATAGATACATGTAAATACCATGAAAAGAAAATAAATAGAATTGAAATGAATGAGAAAAGGGAATCATCTTCCATCATATTACTCTCTCATATTTCACATATAATATTCACCAACATTTCATATTTAATGATTTAATCTCAATTGAATTGTAAATACCATAGCACCTTCAATTTTAAATATTAATTAAGGACCATTTATATTTTAACAAAGTCAGGCTTATTTGATGAGTAACATAATATAGCAAGATTCTAGCAATAATATTTTTCATTTGTTTCTTATTTATGCAAATGCAAAAGAACTAATTTTGATAGTTTGGTTTTGAAAATCATTTGAGATATTGGAGAAACCATGAAAGTGAATAATTTTTACTTATTTTTCTTTTCTTAGCGGGCAAAACACAATTCTAACTAAGAAAAGATTGTTGGGTGCAAATGAGTCAATTCTTAAAAGACAAATTGTTTTAAAATTATAGAAGGTTTTCAAAACTTACAACAAAAGTGTAATTTATAATAAGTTATAATAAAGGATAGTATGTAAAACGAATTAGATGGATGATTGTTAGAAAGTATAGGTAGCTCAAGCTTCCTGATCAACTCTTTATTAGAAAACAAAACACAAGTCTTTACTAGAAAACAAAGTACAAAGTCTATATGAAACCATCCCATTTTAGTCGAATTTTAATGAAATTTTTCATTTTTTTTAAATTTTCAAGAAGTATTGTTTTAGTCAAATTGTTTCATATATTGATAACAAACACTCACGAATACTTTTCATATTTATCACTTATGTCTAAATGTTTTAATTAGTTTTAGTATAGTCACTTAATAAAAATTTTCCAAATAATTTATATGAAGATAAAATAATTTATTTTTCTCCTGAATTTTAGTAAAATTATAAGTAATAATTTTGTTTTATTTTTCATTAAAAAGACTAATCTTTCTTAAAAATAATTTTATTATGATTATTATATTTCAACTATTTTTAATTATGTTATAAAGTTAGCCCTTAAATTTTTGTTTTATAAAAAATGTGTCGCAACATCTTTCATCAATATACACCACTTAATCATTTATTTTTTATCCAACTTATATATTATCACCAAGAATGATATTGAGGACAAAATTTATATTCCATTCTTAACAAAACTAATTTCATTGACTAATATGATAATTTTTAAAATCTTGAGGACCACAATAAAATTAACCAACAGCATTCGGGCTGCTGTACTAACTTCATCAACTAGTAATAATCAGCATTCGGACTGCTGATTTTGGGACATTTTCAAACCTTCCTAAAAACATGGGCAAGATTTCATGCGAATGTGATGCAAGTTTTTTATATGAAAATTTTCAAAATAAATTCACATATTGATACACAATGGATCAATTTGAGATATATTAACATTAAATTGTAATTTATATTAGTTAAATCAAGGTTTCAAATTTAGTATTTTTTTACCTTTACAATATGTTATATTTGAGAATAAACCAATCTCCATATTAGGAAAATTCGAATCCATAATATGGAGTGTTTATGGAGAGTAAAGATACCAACCACCCAACTAATTGATGATCAATTTAAAACATTGAAGATAAAAGATATAACAATTTTTGACAGAGCAACAACCTTGATTGCATTTTTCATTACAAAATTTGTACATGCATAAATCTCTTTGTAAAATTAAAATTCACTATGTGGCATTTCTCATTAGATATCTAGCTTCTTCTAGAACTAAAAGTAGTATTATCATCATTGTCTTCAAGAATGAGCCTTACCCCATTGTTCTTCAGTGCATTAACAATTGCCCATATCTTGGTGCGGTTCTTAAACCCTTTCTTCTCAACTTCTTTGTTCACATCAACATGTATTCCTCTTCCTTGTCCCTCTTCAAGTCCCTCCACTCTCAGCCGCATAGCCAACACCTCCCCCACCACTGCTGCAGCCTTGGCATTACAGGACCGACCGCATTCCAATGAGTTCTTGATCGAATGCTCGACTGTTGATGCTGTTGCGACTATCCGCCCGTTGTTTCTGTCCACCACGTTGGCTGTAATGTATTTTAGTGATATGAACAATCGCAGCACATACCTCTTCAAAACCGTCATACTCTGATGTTTCCTGAAATCCGAAGAGAATAAAAGAATGAACTGACAAGAAATTTTTCATTTTAGTCCATTTTGTACTTCAAATTTTATAAACAATCACATTCAAATTTTTTTCATAACACATAATTGAATGAAAATTCCCCGTAACCATAAAACATTAAAAACAAGCTGCACTTATGTTGGATTTGTGTTAAATAAAAAATAAAAATACTTGTTTCGAGTACAAATTTATTTAGAGTACAAAGTATGCTACCAAGAAGCACATAATGACAGAAAAGTATCCATAACCACAAAACACTAAACATATATGCATGTTTCAAGTTTGTAACAGAAACAAATACTTGTTCGTTGTTTCGAGTTATTCAACATACACTTTGTACTCGAAACAACACAAGATTTTATATTCGTAACAAATATTTGTTTCGAGTAGACAGTTTGTACTGAAAACAAACACTTTTGAGTGCCGTAGTGCAAACGACCATGTGCTCGAAACTGCAATTTGAGTACAAAATATTGTATTCGAAACAAAGTACTCAGAAACTATGTATTCTTTTAAGCTATGGAGTGATTTCGTCTAATTTTATATTTTTTAATTAATTAAGAAAGAAATTTATAACTATGTATGAAAAATTGCTTACAAATATTGGGTACAAACGAAAATTTTTCCAATTTAAACCATGAATGTCATTTGATCAAACACTTGGGGAGCATTTTGGGTGATTCTCAAATTTCCCTAAGTTATCACAATTCCCATCTGGGTTATAATCGATTTCTCTACAGCATTCAAAGTCGACAAGTAGAAAATAAAAATCTCTAAGAGTAATTTTTTCAAACATATGTGCTGTCGATGAGTAGACAATAAAATCTAAGAGTAATTTTTTCAAACAGGTTATGTGCATTGAGGAAATGATTTGTGTTTGTGCTCTATCATTGGAGAAGATTTCAAATTTATACAATATATACGTAACCAAATAGAAACAAAAAATATATATATATGCTGGTTAGAGAACCAAGAGAATGATTAGATATAAAATATTAGTGACTATTAGATACTAGAGAAGAAACAATGAAATGGAAAATAATAAAAATAAATAATGAGAATGATAATCAGAGCTCACCGGAGAGAGGAGATGAGGAAGATTGTTGATAGCTGAAGACGGTTAAAGGAAATGAATGTAGGCCGGAGATTGTGAGACGGAGAGGAAGCAGAAGCAGCTTCTGTCCATGGGATTGTGTTTATCAAATTTAAGAGTATTTGTAATTTCTAATTACACCACGTCCTTTTCTGAGTACTTCCATTCGTAGGGCTTCAATCGGGTGTGTTTAGAATTTGAAAAGTTTCCTCTCTTTGGAATAAAAAAAAGTACAGAAAAACTTACATTAAATAGAATAATTAAGTGAGAAATTAATTGCAAAATATGCTCAGCAAATGCATTTTATAATGTAGATGATATCGTGTAACCAATTAAAATAAATGAAAAAATTTATTATTTTTCAATTTTTTATTTCAATATATTTTAATATTGTAATGTCGTACATTTTTATATTTTATTTAATTACTTTTGATATTTCATTTAATATATAAAATTTAGACTAGTTGACAAAAAAACCGAATATTGAACCCAACCCAATCAATTGGTTCGGTCTAATTTGAGGTCTAAAAGTTAAAATTCAAAAATTTTGGTTAAATTTCGGTGCGAATGGGAAAGATTAAAACCAACTAAAATCCAACAATTTATTAATAATTATATTATACTAAACTATTATTACTCATGAATTTTACGGCACATTTCTTCCAAACAAATATTAAAGTCTAATTTTTTCAAAAGACGTACCATTATATGACTAATAAAATCTTGTTCATAATTCAAATATATATTTTTTTAATATTACATATCAGATATCTTCATTCAAATCAAATGATATCTTATTTTTACACATAAAAAAAAATTTATTCACACTCAAATATAATAAACTCCACGTTTTGTAGATAATATTTTCACATTTAAAATCCAGCCTCTTGGCCACACGAACAAAAGCCTGAGTAGTTATATCCCAAATGTTAATTTGTATCAAAATTGTATATTTATATAAAATTCAAAATTCATAGCATTACATTAAATTAGTTTAGAATTTAATTTAAAGATGGAAAAAGAGAACAAATTTTCTATTTAATTATGTTCTGCTCACAATAATTAATTTTGTCAATATTTTTAGTAGTAAAAATTTTCTTAAAAAAGATGTTAAAAAGAATACTTTTTTGTAGGTTCAACTTTGAAATTTTCTGAAAAAACTTGGATAAAGGCTAACTGAATGAAGCCAGTGACATACAAAAATTGGCAATTTCATCATCCAATGATATTAAGTCAATGACTATTTCACCCCTTAAGCATAGTTCAGGTCTAGAACACACTTGATGCTCCCAAACCGATCCCTTATAGTACTAATAGTAGACAAAGGTTTGATGTTTCATAGGTAAAATTTTCCAGTCATCCAAAACCTTCGAGGAAAAAAAATTTAACAGAACCTTTTAAAATCTCATTTCCCAGGTATTCAATACAAAATTTCTAATACTCTGTCAAAGCATATAAAATTATGGCTGTATTGACTCCCAACAATCTCAATGATTGAAAGTCTTCAGCATCTCTCCCTAGAACTTTCAGATTTCCAGGGGACCTTGTATATCAGTTCCAATTGCAGGTGCGAATCACTGGCCAATCAATCAAATGTGTTTATATAGAGATCATTTAAGTTCGGCTAATCAATCAAATGTGTTTATATAGAGATCCTCCTTAATATCCTAAAATGTATAAGCCATTCCAGCAGCAACCTACCAAAATCTTTGCCAGGAAAAGGCATGCATATATATGTCTTCATTGGCTGTTCTTGCAAGTACAAGTGACTGTGTCAAGAATCGTCATGGTCAGCCCGATACCAAGTTTCAGAAAACTCAACCAAAACTTTGTTAAGTAAGCTGAACTTGAAATGTCGGTACCTCAATTTCAAAGTTCTGCTTTGGATTCCAGCTCATCTTCGGATGAAACTTCATTACTTGACGCATGTGATGGAGTAGGGGGTGTCGCTATCTCTTGGGGAACCACTTCTTCGCCTAAGATTTTTGCAGTAAATTTTCTAGCTTCTGAGTCGAGATCCACCCATTCGGAAACTATTCTTCTAGCACCCTGAGAGAAGAACAAACAAATTAGAAATATATAAGCGATTGTATTTGTGTTTCCGTGCATCTCTTGCATCTGCTAAAGTTAAGATCAGCTGTGCTTATTATGTTAGACAACTTATGACAACTTGTTCACTATTATATTGACATTTTGATGCAGCTTAATGCTAGGGATTATATTTGACAATTGTTTCCAACATGCTATCGCTTTAATATATCAGGTGGGATTTCAGCCATTCAAACAATACTAGTTGAATTGTCTAGAAGTTTGGTTGCCAATCCCAATATTTAGATTTAAAATTTACCTGAAGCTTGGGTTCTTTTGTCATAGGATTGTTGCAGAGATCAATGGTTTTCGCCTTAGATTTAGTGGCATTACCACACCACGATTCACACCATAGCCATTCCTGTGGAAGTGAAAAAATGGGCACTGTATGCTGGGCATAGTTTGGAAGATCCTGAAATACAGAAAATAAAATACATTAATTTGGAATGATAATGATATTGCAAAAGCAAAAACCAATTTTGAATTAATCTGTGATTGCATAAATGCCAGCTGAAACACGACCAAAATTTGTTTTGCCAAGTGTAAAGGCCCAAACAAAGTAAGAAATATTTATTAATTGAAGAAAGTTAAAGAGATGCACAGGTCAACCGGGTGTCCACACAGATATATGTCAATTGCAATTCAATAAGACCAAATTCTTCTGATCGTTTCGCATTCTTTCCAATGTCCCAAAACCATTCGAGATTTGGCTCTGAATTTACTCACCAGATGTCCAATCCTATACCATCAGAGCCCTGACTTTCAAACATTATTGAGTTCATAAGTATTTTCTTCCTTCCCAAGCAGATTATTGATCACAAGCATATAATTTAATTGCCACATCAAAATCCAGGGTAAAGTGATTCCTAAAGATGTACTATTGTCAGACAACTTTCAGGTGATAGAAGTTGACTAAAAAATGAAGTATGACTGGTATTCTAGTATCTGTATTTGGCGGCACTTTGTTGTTTTCTCACTTGATGAAATCTAACAAACAGATCAACATAAAAAGAAAGAAAGATGACTTTTATATTGAGGCCTACCAATGATGCACCAATTGAGCAATAACAAAGAAAGTTATCTCTCAATTCCTGAACATAAAGTCAGATTCAAGAGAGAAGTGAGATAGATGTAGATAAAAAAAATAATTCCAGCACTGAACGAGGTCGCCACATTAGCATCCAAGAAATCAGTAAAACTTTTCTCGAGAAAAGAACTTTCCTTTGTGGAGAAAACTGATTTAGAATGGGAGAAATAAAGCCAAAAGATAAAATCCAACAAAACTATACATCATGCAATATGTTCACATGACAGAATGCTAGAGTTATTCAATGGTATTTCCTCAATTGTTATGCATTCGTTTTAGTTTCTTCATTATTTAAGCCACTGTAACCATCAAAAATGGTAAAGGATGGAGACTCATTTCATCAATGAATGGAAGAAGTATTTGTAGAACTACAGCTCAGCAGTCCAGTTTTTACAGTATTTAATCCAAGTGAATCTGCTATTCTGAAGATTTCATTAGCCAATATTCTTGCACTTGTAGGGTTATGAAATCATCAGAAATTTATGACAAAACAAAGATAATCACTTCAATTTAACTGTATAATAAAGTTTACTCTGAAAATGTAAGCAACAGAATAAAATATTCTAGCTAGACAACTAAGAGGCAATTTCATTCCATTATGTATTAAAAGTGTCATAAATTGGTACCAGAATTTAAAAGGCCGAAAATGTAAATTGCAACCGGAAAAGGGCATGCCACATTCCAACTTGGTGACATACCTGATCTAGATTGGCTAGACTATTTGGATCCTTGCTAAGAGTTTCGTAAAAAACTCTTAAATTATCTCCTGCTGCAGTCTGGCGGAATTTTTTCAAATCAACAACGTACAAAGCACTGCAGGAAGAAAATACAGCATAGTTCAAGCCAAAAGCTCCTTGAAAGTCCAACAAATAACTGATAATACAACTGATAGCGGCTATGTACCTGATGTGGTATGGCCTACCACGTAAATGTTCTTTCCAGAAACCCTGTTCCATAACAAAAATTAAGAGGAAACATGAGCGAGCAAAGCTATATTTACAGAACATGACATCCAATGAGAATCAATGGCAAAGGACAAACCAAAAAGGCAAAAAAATAAAATAAAATAAAAGGTTATTGGTATTTACTTGTCTCCAAAATCGATAACCATCCATATCCTTATTGTTGTCACAAAAAGGGGTATATGCAAGAGGTCTTCCTTTTATATCCATGTCATAGAGTTCTCCCATGTCTGTCCTGACAACCTGATCTGCATCAACAAAGATAACCTGCAGAATTGCATAGGGGTAAATTTTAAGAACAAATCCGTCACATTCTGGGTTACAATATAGAAGAATAAACAAGCAAAAGCACAATCATATCCCCAATCCAAGAGACACAAGTACCTTTTCCAATGAGAGGGGAAAGATAACATCAAGGAATAAAATCTTATAAGCCCAAATTATTCGCTGCTTTTCTTTTTGTTTATGCAACCATGTTGGCCATTTGTAGGTAACAAGCTCATACTCGAAACCATATTCTTGCGCCATATGTGGAATCACATCCTGATGAAATGGCAATAATCAAATATGCATGTCAAGCAATCCTGTTATTTCTGTTCTTTAAGACCAGAAACAAAAATAAAGAAATTAACAGAAGAATAGACAAGATATGTACAACCTTGAACTGAGGGGAGAGATAATTCTTTATGAACCAGAATTTCACTGGGCGATGGGTGTTCTTCAAGACACTTAGAATCATGATTTTGAGGAACCGTTCATATCTGCCATAACATATCGTTGAACATAAATATTTGAAAAATATTACATGAGAAAAAGAAAACCAAAGAACACAAATAATAAAATATCTAAATAAATAATGAATGTTTACATGCACATGCTGATGGTTGTATGGGATGTGTGAACGGATGCACTACCCCTATAAATGCTTTGAGGTTTTGCATTGATTGCATGGATTTTCTCCTTCTTTTTACACTTATAACAAAAGAACTCCCCTCCTAAATGGAAATCTCATAAAATTTGCTTGGACCAGAAAAGAAACACTACAAATATATTTGGAGGGATTATGATATTTCTGTCATACAAAAACCAACTTTTCATATTCTAACCTCGGCACCTAGCTAAGCTGTAAGGCTGTACATCTTCCTAAACCAAGATAGCCCTTGACAAGGCTCATCATTACACAAAACACAATCGTGTGATGAATATACACAGGAACTTTATAAAAGAATATAGAACTATTAAATTATAATTCAAAAGGAAGGTCAACCGTGCAAGCAATTACACAATTGGATTCTTCGCTTGGCTACAAAGAATCATTTGAAGAAAAAGTAATATGACTGAAAAAATAATAATATGTGGCCAAGTTCTTTTGTTAGTGGTTTCCAACTTGATGAGGATTTGATAGTTGTTACCAAAGACAATGTTAACTGAAGGCACAACATCTTCACTTTGCAGCATTGGCACCACAATATCACTAGTTCCATAAGGTTGGGTCGGTTTTATATTAGCTTTTCACAGTTTTATCTATTATGGTATGGTAAGCACAAAATGTAACAATTGAGAAAATCATGTTGGAGCCCTCATAGAAACAAATAAAATCCAAAACAGTGTTGGGAGAGGAATTGTAGAAATATAACGCAGGTAGAGATAATTATGAGCAAGATAAACAGAAGACTTACAGGTGTCCAGAAGCAATAGAAAATATATTAATTGTTTTTCCATGTCGTTTATTCTGTGAAACATAAAACATTAAACTTGTTACCTTCCAGATATGACATCATATGTTTAAATAACAAAGAATCAATAAATCCCAGCTACTAGAACTTATCTCTAAGAAATACAATTTATAATCTTGAACAGAAGTCTATTTTATGCAAATATAATACTGGCCTCTAGTAAAACAACATTATGTAATCTTCATTGATTAGGTCATGCCAATTGTTTTCGAAGGATTTCAATTCAAGGGAAAATGGTTCACATGTTAATGACAGGAAAAACCACAAAATTAAGAAAAAAAAAGAAGAATAAGGGACTGAAGGAGGGAACTCACAACTGCAGTGTTTTCCTTCCTTTTTACGGATTGCTCACTACCACTAATAAGGCCAGAAGCCCATTTCAAAAAGTTCGAGTTCCATTTTCCCTGTAAATATCGGCAAAATGCATTTTAAGGTTATAGATCTCATCCTTTATCTAAGAAACCTTATCAAATATTGGAAATTTTCTACAAATTATAGAGCCAATGATAATAAATACTAACTTTTTCATGGGAATCGCTATCATCGTCAGAAGAAACCAGCAATTTTTCCTGCTCCTTGCCCTTTTTCTTTAATACTTCCAAACGAACAACTTTACCCCGCAGATCATTCATAGTGATACGTTTTGAAAAAGATTTTTCTTCACTTGCATCACCATCTTCCTTCAGAACATAAAGCTCAGAACTTCTTCCCGGAGCAAGTTGCAGGTACCAAACTCCAGGAGAGACTTTCATCTGCCAATAACCCAAATTGGCCATCACAAGAGTATCAACCAAGTGAGGTGTACTCTTAGTTCCAAGAATTAGCTGAAGGCCTCGAGGAGGATCGTGATCTTTCTCTGAACAGTGACCTAAATAAGGAGGCAAGTCAATAACAATCACAACTCTAGAGATAAATAGTCTTAAATAATAAAGGTAAAAGGAACAAATTTAGAACCACAATCTTCCTCGTAGAAAGGGAAAACAAATTCAAGTAACGGAACTGGTAAATGCCCCAAGTTTCATGTTCCTCTTGAGGAAATTAATTTACCAGTGAGAACAAGGGCTTCAAGCTCAAAAACTGCTTGCAATGTTCTTGTGTCACCCAGCTTCTCAAGCAAAATGTTATCCAGATCATGACTGAGAACATTAAGATCAGAGAACAAAACACAATTACTTTAGTCATATAAGCTGCTGTTTCACAAAAAAGAAATGGAACTCTTCTTCCGCGTACAATGGATACAAAAACTAAGAGGCATATAAAGAGAAAATCAGTAAGTTTATGTAGACGGAGAAACATACACTGCAATAACAGGCTCAACAAGCCAAGGCTCAGGTACATCGAGATTCATGGTCAGGGTTTTGGACAACGGCATATTAGCAAAAAAGGCTTTAGGGCCATTTATTGAGTAATCAGTATTGCTGAAATCATCCTGCAAAGTAAGAGCACAACTGAGAAACCGAACATGGGAACTCTAATCATGGTTTTCTCCAAATCAGACACATACCATAGTGGGAATAACGTATCTGTAGTAACTCTTCAGAGGAAGATCAACAAGGGAACTCTGCAGAAAAGTAAAAGCGTATTATGACCTAAATACACAGGATTTAATAAAATAATATTAAAGAAAAAATCAAACATGCAAACATACTTTTCAACAATAGCAAAGGTCTCAGAAATCTCATTATACAGGCAAACAGTTACAAGGATATCTACCAAACAATGGGGATATTCTGACATTTATAAGTCCTGAGAATAAGCCAACCTACTCAAAATGTTTTTTAATATCAATCTAAGCCAAAGAACACGAACTGTCCCACGAAGTTAACAATGTCATTCACTATTGTAAAAGATTCTCATAGCAATCTACATCCACAGACACTGTTATCACACAGCAATCAAAACGTGAAAGCCAGGCTTGACAACAGCTTAGACAGTTGGGTGATCACCTAAATTAAAAGTGAGATATAATAGATCTTAGAGTAATACAAATGACAACAATCTCAATTAGTCTTCATTTTTTAAAAGGAATATGTAGATAATAAATCATCATAGCCAGGGCAACTGATGAAATAATCTTCCTTACTGGCACAAACCATTTTTTTCGCTTCTCTTTTTGATAATAAAAAAATTGACACTTTAGGTGGAAATTTGACTTATGAAACATAGGTCGAGTGAACATTTAATCTAAATAGGCTCAAAAATATGCAAAAATATTGCACATAAGCAGTAATGTAAAGTTATTTTCAAAAGTAATATGGCCACATGAAGAAACAAAAATACAGCTGTCAAAGAACTCCAGGGTTGTGCCTATCAGAGCTTCCACAGAAGGAAAAAGCAAAATCAGCATCTTTACCAAAGCGTGTTGATTGCAACATATGAATATGCATTGGTTTGCAATTTGTTATAGTCCACCGTTCCCAAAATTTCATAAATGTAAATAAATTGTAAGGCCACATGCAAAATTACCTAGTCCCTTTAATAATCAAGCTAAATGTGAATAGTTCACACGGAGAACCATTGGTAATGAAGATTATACCATAAACAGACATAACAAGTTTCTGTAGCAATAGAGCTCTTTAAACTCTTGTTTCTATTTCTGCAGACCAAGATCAGAAAATTTATATTATTACAATGTCAGTTATGTAGAAAATTTTACTAACCATTGGATTTAGTACAATCCGCATGCTTGGCTGTGCATATCTCTGCAGAACTCGAAGAAGCGAAGAAATCTTTTGGCCAGTTGGACTTAGAGGATCAATGACAGCATCAACGTGAATAGTAGAATTTTCACTACTTAACACAACAGCACTGCACAAATAACAAGTAAATAATAAAGAACAGTATGATCTAGGAAATCAGAAGTTATAAGAATAAAGAATGAATACCAAGTTCAAATGTTATCCACAGAAAGGAGCATTATCAGACTAAATTAGAGAAGTTGTAACTGTATTCAAACCACTTCACCCAAAAGCTGTTAGGTAAGAAACCAATATTATTATTAAGACAAGTCCAACAGCCCCCTCTCATGCAGAACAAAAACCTGGTAAGTAGCAGATGAATTGGGAAGGATGTGGATCCAATGAGACCTGGATTGAGAAAGAGTGATGATATGGGGGTTTGAACACAAGATCTTGGCTTTGGTGCCATGTTAAATAAACTGCTTGACACGTAAGTTTAAACTATAAAGTAAGGGTCCAACACTAGCGTTAAGGCTTCATTTGGTATTGTGGTACTTCTGCTGTATTTTGGAAGCAAAGTAAAAGAGTGTTTGGTAATGCCCATTTTTAGTGGGAGCCACTTGTTCTTTCATTAATATTCAACATAAGAGTGCTTTCATCCAATAGTAGTTACCAAACGAAGCCTAAGTCTAACAACAACTAAATTAGCTCTAAGCACTATAACTCCCATAATGACACGCACACATGATGAAAACAGTAGTCTTTTCTTTCTGAGAGAGAAACTGATGCCATCAATGTTTACCCATCACATGACGACTGGAGAAATAATGACAAAAAAAAAATCAAACTCTTCAATCTTCTAAGTAATAGTGGTTGTGGCTTTAAAGCCACCACACCTCAATACCAAATGAAGCCCAAGTCTAACAACAACTAAATTAGCTCTAAGCACCATAACTCCCATAACGACACCCATAGATGATGAAAACAGTAAAATGATTTCTTTTTGAGAGAGAAATGCATGCTATCGACCTTTACCCATCACATGACGACGGGGAAATGGAAAAAGAATTTACTCTTCAATCTTCGAAGTAATAACTACATGCATGGCCAGTGAATTGAAGAGAAGAAAATAATGGAATGGCAACAGATTGTGAATTTCTGGAATTAGTATCAGAATGCTAGATGAATTTAGGACTGGATGTTACTTTTTGCAAATTGTTTATTTGCAGCACTAGTTAAATTTCTATTTAATGAAGCCTGAATTATATTTTATACGATGCAGGATTAAGTTTAAAACGACATATTATTCCTACATATTTTGTTGTTGCAAGATAGAATTCCATTTATGATATGAAGCTTTAATGTGAAAGATACTCAGAGAAAAGAATTGCAAATTAGTTATCTGTGTAAGATTACAAGTGGGCAGCACCTTTTCTTTCTTTGCTTTTTCCTTCTTCTATCTTCTTTTTCTTTGTGAAAAGATTTACAACCAGGCACAGGGTGCAGTGGACTCCTAAGACTTAACTAGCATATTCAGTTGAGTTTCAATACGGAAGAAGTTACCTACTTATATAACGAAGAAAGTATGTTGATCACTGATAAACTACAACTTCAGGGGTATTATCAGTAACACGCTATATACTATACCTCCAGGCAGTAGCACCAGCAACATAACAATTTATTGAACTACACTACATATTTCAAATTGCTGACAGAAAAGTATGGAAAGCTTTATATTCTAAGTCAATTGCTTAACAGAAAGAGAACTATAGACGAAGAGGACAAAAACAAGACTTAATATGAAGCTTAAATTTAGTGTAACCGATCCTGCAAAAAAGCCCTTACCTATATTCTGCACTCAAAATCTCAAACCGTGCACTTTCAGAACTTCGATCCCGCATTGCCATTGAAGAAGACACAAGCATAACAATATCACTGACAAATTTGCTGCAAGAAACATTTGCAAATCAGCATGAAATCCTAATATTTGTTTCCAAAGATAGAAAATTAATAATACTATCACAAAAAATACCATCAACCATCAGCTTCTAATTAGATTATCAAATGAATAACCTATCTCTAGTCAATATTCAGAACCAAAACAATGATTTGCCAACCTTTTGTAGGTTGTGAGGAAAACTAGAAAGAGACATAAAGCAAGAAGAAATAAGAAGGTAAAATGCTGAAATTATGAATCTCAAAGAACACATATATGGTCTTCCAATGGGTACCATAGAAGAGCTTGCGAAGTCAGTCTGGCACACAACAAGAGAGAACAAAAAGATTAGAAGAAAAGTAGCTGCTTGTACAGAAATTTAAGCAAGCTGGGGATATAAGGCATTTGTCATGCATAATTGACAAACAAATTTGGATACGAACTTGTTACTTCTGTGGTGTTCTTTTTTCTTAGAATAGGAATCAAGAAAATGTATTAACAAAGAAAAAGCAAATATAAAAGTGGATCAGTTATCCACTGAAGAAACAAAATCAACAGTCTATGGAGGACTAAAGCTGAAATTTGCTGCGTGCACATCTGAATCTATCTCTAAACTATAGAGAAAAATCCCCGTACCCTGTGACTAGGATATCACAACAGAGATGGCAACCTTACTACCTTGAACATCCTTATTAAATAATAAAAGTACTACTAATATTAATTAAAAAAAAAAGGAAAAGATAAAATGATAAACAAAGGAAAGAATAAGCAAAAAGTCATAGAGCAAGGAAAAAAAATATTAAAAAGTTAAAATTAAAAAAGAAAAAAAAAGGAAGGAAGAAAGGAAATTGCATATGCACCCTTAAATGCCAATATAAGCTTTTGTGGCTGCAAAATATTTTGCCCTTGCCCTCTAATAACTAGCACATGGAATTAACAAGGAAATAAAGAGAGGACCAGAAAGGAGAAGAAAGCCAATAAACCTTGTTAGCATGTCAGGATCTATATCTGGATACATGTCCTGCCAGTTCACTTCTTCAATAATTTCCCAAATGTGTTTTATTCTGTGCTTGAACTCCACAGACTCCAAAAGATTTAGATCGTGGCTCAGAAGTGTGTTTCCATCAGTGGGAAATATCACCTATCAAACATTGAAAGAAGATGAAACAATTACTAGAACTGCCAACATTGATTTAAATAAATGCAAATACGTAAAAGCAGAATTATTTGCATAAATAGGAAAAGAGAAACAACAAAATCAATTGAATTTCTACAGTAATGGAGCGAACATTTAATATATTTCAAGCAAACAGATTAGAAAAATAAAAGAGAGAGAGATAAGTCTCACCCTCCCATTTGTAATGATTGCATTAGCACCAGATTCACCCCCAAGTTGCCTATTTAAAAACTGTGCCACCTGCAGTAATTATCAATAGGTTTTCATTAAAGTGGAATGTCAGTATTGTTTCAAGCACATGAATTTCAAAGAATATTGAACAAGCTCAACAAGCACAACAGAAAATAAAGAAATCAAGTATAACCTGGAATCAGTTTCCAAAAATATATGAATCCATTAATGATTTTCACAGAGATCAATTTCAGCAAGGTATATATATATTTTTAAAGTAAAGCAAAATGTTGATGGCCTAAAGACAAATGATGCTTGTGTACCTTACTCAATTGGTTTCTCATTTTCTCGTCTGAATATTCAGCAAGAGAGGCTCTGTAAGCCTTGGATGATAAGCCGTTTGCCTCTGCAAACTCACAGACCTTATCAATAAATGCTTGAGCACTGTCAGCAGCTACTGAAGATGCCAGAATATATGTAAGCTCGTAAAACGAGCATAGTTGATCCAAAAATTCTAGCACCTTTTTCTTATGACTGCATGAGGATGTAACAAGAACAATCATGTGATTACCATAGAAAAAGTGTCAAAGCATATCCGAAGCCTTAAAGAAACATGTACAAAGTGTATTTACAATAATTTAAAAGAAATAGAGCATATAATGCCTTCAAAATCTTCACAAACCTATATGTAGATGCAGTTGTTTCAAAAGCCTTAACAAAAATGAGATTAGATAAATCAGTTTCCTGACTGGCACTAAATAGCACACCTAAACGAGCACCTTTGGACCCTCCAATCTGCATGGGCAAACATTGCTAGAATATCAATATTGATGGTGATTATAACAAGAATGAGGAAAAGAAAGGCAATGGAATTAAAATCAAGCATGTGTTTTAGGAATTGAATAACCAGAAAGCGGATTCCTTCACGAAGCAACTTCATCCCCTTCTTTGATGTGACATCAACAGCAAGAAGATGTGTCACAGGTTTCACATCATCCACAGCTGAGATAGTTGGATCAAAGAAACCAAATGTTATAATAAATAGATTGAGAAAATGTAAATATGGTGCTAATTGTTATAACATAACGTGTGCTTACTCTCTGGAGAATGCAAGTAGTTAATATCTTTTAACACTGTCTCCCCTCCAAGAAATGATGAAGCTAAAGATATAAACTTAGGCTTAACCTTGGCATCAGCGATTATCTACATACAACACAATTCATTCATAAAGAACATGTCACAAGTTTTATTGTATATGCATTGCATCAAATAAAGAGCAATTTTGTGACTGTCTGCGTGTGCTTGATGCTAGAGACAGTATAAGAAAACTGCAAGGTATACCAAAAAGAATTATCCAATTGAAAACAGAATCTCGGAATTGTCCTATACCTGCGGATTATAGCGACCAATACCACTTTCTGATAGGAATTTGTCTAGAATATCAGTACGAGAATTTATTTGCCCATAGTAAACTTGCTCTTGTATTCTTGGAAGCTCATCATTCATGGCATTAATAAGGGCCTCCTGATCAAAGCAAACTCCAAAGGTTATTTGTAAGCTTAGATAATAAAGTGAACATCAGAAAACCCAAATAATTGCTTTCAGTTAAGTAGTGGCTTCTGAACATGCAAAAGGAAATCTTATGCTGCCAAAGTAAATTTGTGCAATTGAAAATTCACAACAAATTCTCAGTTTTTGTCCAAAATACTGAAAACTTTATAACAATCCTAAAAGAATCAACTCCAATCAAACAGAAATAACAGTTAGTTGAAATAAATAAAACTATCAAGGAAGTATTTATAAATTCATTACATATCACAGATGTAGTTGGACATCCATAAGCAATACCTCGGTAGAATCAGATACAAGACCATTCATCAAGAGGCAACATTCCAGTTTGGCCAAACCGAGCTTGAAAACCAACATGGAACTCTCTTCAGATTGTTCCTTAAAAGTTTTCTCTTTTTCCAGCTTCAGTAAAATGTCCTGAGGTGGAGATTTTACCTTTGGTCTACAAGACAGAAAGATAAATATAGATCTTCAAGTCATACAGGTTCAATAAAGTTTTCCAATAATCTTAAAGATTATAGAAAGACATGAAAAAAATGTAAAAAATATAAATCTCTTGAAAATTTACAATATAGTTTCTACAAAAGCTCCCTCAACATGATGCATTTCGAGAGCATCATCTGCAGACTCTGTCCGTAGCCTATTTACCTGTCAATTTTGGAGATCAGTTGAAACTCATTAGACAGTTGTTTCAACAAGCAACAGGCAAGGAAAAGAACGACAGTTGAAGCCATTCCAAAATATCAAAAGAATTTCAGTTTAGGAAGCATAAGAAACAACTTATCACTTGTAAATTTCTCTAAACTCTCCAGTCCCTAAATTTCCAGACAAGCCGAGCCACTAGAACCTCCCGCATATTATATCAGATTGTGTACAGCCTTATTCTCTTTTTAATATGTGAAGAATTACAAGCCAAGGGAAAATGGTTATTATAAATTTCAGAAGAATTTGTCACTTTGATCAAAATGGATCTCTTCTCATTACCATTAGTGCCGTTTTATTTCCATTTTATGAAAATGAAGTTTTCATCCACAAATTTCCAGAGGTGAGTAATATATCAGAATATGATCAACAATAACAATAATAGCAATAATACAATGGCAATGAGGATAACAACATATGACCACAAGCAAGCTAGTAAGCAGGTAAACACAAGTTGGGCACAAACACAAGTTATTGACTCTTCGATTCAACATTTAGATCTCCTCAGGTCAAGTCAGTACTTTTTACTATACCGCTACAATTTAAAACAGAAGTTAAACATAAGAACAAATGGCAAAAACATCAAAGCCAATCAATAGACAAAAATGATCAAATTTACATAAGCCCAAGAATACACAGAAAAGAACACATACATTGTTCAAAAACTGGAAAGCTGTTTGAGTCCCGTGATGTTCCTTAATATAAATGAATAGACGTATAATCTGCAAAACGAATGATGAAGATGCTGTCATTAACCTTACCAAAAAATTAAAAAAGAAAGAAAGAAAAATATTCTATCAATTAGCAACAAATTTAGCAAAACAGAACAGTTTTAAAATATATGCGAGCATAAGCAACTACTAAAGGAATAATTGAACAAAAAATGCATTTAATGAACAGACAACACGGGGAGTAAGATAGCGGTCAATGGCATCACTCCGTACATAAATTTAAGTTAAATAGAAAGAAGGAATAACTATACAAAGAAAATACCAAACTGGATATATCTTCCTTGACTTGACTGTCATCCTCTGCAGCAGATGAATGGAGCTCACCACCACTTAATTCAATCCTCTTGATGAACTTTGTAGAATAGAGTATTACCCCAAATCTCATGGGAAACTGGTTCTCATAAAAGGATGTAATCATGTCAACAGCCTGCACAATTCCAACAACAGATTATTCTGAAAATTCTCAGAAGAATTATCCAAGAGAAACAATAAAAAATCAGCTGAATGGATATAGAACATGCCTCAAGACCACAGGCAGTTGCTGGATCAAGAACATAAACTGCATGAAACAGGTTCTTTCGAATATATCGTAGTTGTCCAGGGAAGACAGGCATCAAAATCTACAGAAAATTGTTAGAAACTATTCACCAGGAACCCATGCACATTGAAATCAAATTAGTTCAGAGAAGAGAAACTGAACAAAAGATTATTCTACCTCATTTATATTGTTTCGCCAACGCTTATACATTTCATCTTCTTCCAAGTTATTGAGATATTGAACATGAGTTGAACGAAAATCAACACGGAACATATTGGACTCGGAAGGAGGTACAGTTGATAGGAGTTTTTGCGTAATGGTGGGTGGAATCTAATTAAAACCAAAAAAAAAAAGAAAAAAAGAACATCAACAAGGTTCAGTTATACTTAGAAGCTGCCACAGGAAGTATCAGTTGAACATAGACATATAGTGACAGAACTCAGAAATCAAACATAATCAATAACAGAATAAATCACTGGAAAATCAGTTGACCCAAGAACAAAGAAAGTGTGCAAGGGGATATCAGAAGAATATTTGAAAGAAGTTTTTTCTTTTCACATATTTAACAAAATATTCAACAGTTTCTAGAAGAGAAAAATGGTGCATATACTAGCTCAGCATATGTACTTTTATGTTTTTTCTAAAACCCAGAAATCCCTTGGTCTTTCTATGTTCACCAAGCTCTAAAATGAGGACTGTTGACAAACCCTACAACCTTGGTAGTCAAAACTTGTATGTTATAGATGTCCTAGGTAGATGGCCCTAAGGGGTTTTAAACCCCTGCCCTCTCAGTTAAATCCAAAGGACCCTCAACCCAACTCTTTTACTTAATATGTGCTATACCAGCAAAACTTTAGGAGAATTTGAAATTAGAATTGTATTCATAATGGAAACAAGATGACCATACAAAGCTGCAACTTTTATGAGGATGCACCTCGATGTCTTGAGAATATGTGTAGCAGGTAGAGAGGAATCCTGTATTGTTGATGCTCAAACCAACCACCCCATCTTTTTTATATATGTAATGCATCACACATACAATGCCCACAGTAACATATCTGATACATATGGGGATATGTTATATATATTCTTCTGATTCAACCAGTAGTACCGTCATATCTCCCAAGTATTACATATTCACTAATAATATATCTTATACATGTAAGGAGTTTATATATATATATATATATATATATATATATATATATATATCCAACACCATCAGATACTCCATTCAGACTGAGATACTATTACATCATATTTTATATTTAAGTTGGGATCTGGAGAAAGAAAATCTTAAACAAGTTAGCTACTAAATTGAGCACACAAAAAGTTAGTCATGTGAAGCTACCACCTAACCTCAATGCTTAAGGTAGTAGGTAAAGGCCCAAACAGTAGTATTAAGATCTAACAAGCTTAATAACTGTAGACAAGTCAGGAGTCTATCGTAAATTATCATATCTCCACTAAATAACTGTAGACAAATGAAAGCTTTATTAGTTGAGAGTGAGTTATCATGTCCACTCAAAATTCACTTCTTTTTGTTTCAAAAGAACATTGAGCAAACTCATACAAGTCACAGTAGTAGTTCATGCACTAACAGTGGATCCATGAAATTATGGTGTGCACCAACCTAAGCAGACCAAGAACTTATGCCCTGCTCTTTATCAACTTAACCATTATTATCAGATTGCAAATTGACTTGAATACTACCAGCCTATGTTACTCATTTATTAGCTCCAGAACCCAACCTTTATTAAAAAGAGTATTTCAGTCATCAAGTTATCCCAAAGAAAAAGAAGAATGGAGGGAAAATAAAAGCAAAGACACAAAGAGAGAGAAATTTAGCAAGGCAACATCTTTGATTTTGAATCATGAAGTGTAACTTTTAATGGAGCATCTCTGTCATTTAAAGGGCAGTCCTAAAAGGCCGAAGCAAACAATTCAGATACAGAGAGAGAATTAGCATTCTTAACCTTCAACTTTGAAAATTGATCAGCCAAGGATAACTCTTGATGCATCAAGTCAATCAACCTATACGAAAAGAATGAATTAATAACAAAACATAAGCATAAAGAAAAAAAAAAAGGGTTGAGCCAAATATTAGCAGAGAACATTGAAATGCTAAAAAATTTTAAAAAAAAAAAACAATGCTTTTATCAGTGAAGAAATAAACCAGCAAACAGACCAACATGGAGTGGAGCAATTCTGGAAAAGAACAGGTAAATAATGAATTGGCCTTAATTTAAGATTGATTACTTGGTCTGCATGAGTAATATCATTCAACAGAATATGAATTTGAAGAGCATATACTTTGAGGATCCAAGTTAGCGTTTTTGAGAACTATCATCTAATTATATAATTTTTTAAATCTTTTTTCCCTTTCAAAATTTAAATAAATGTAAACCAAACCCCTCCCCAAGCTTGTATGCCTGAGGTATAAGTAAATTTACGGAGACTGATTTGGTTCTATTCTAATACTTTCCATTACAGAAAGTTTGAATGTGAAAATCATATGACCTATATAAACACAATGTAACTCTGACCCTGTTTCTCTCTGAGCAAAAAGTTTAAAAACGGAACAATGCACAATTTCCCATTCACTTATTGGAAAAAAAGAAAATAGGAATGAAGAGAACTATAGAAACCATTTTAATTTCAAAGAATATTTAACTAGTAAGGAGGACAGGATATTATTAACTTGTTCCTTTGGAAAAGGTGGGATAAGCTGAATTTTCTTCACTAACAGAATCTCTTTAAAAGACAACTAAGGTTGAAATACAGCATCAGATATACAATCTTCAGGGAATGTTCGGTATTGTTTGTCAAGGACTGCTTTGGCAAAACAGAAATGAAAATGAAAATGAAAATAGGGTTTTCCATTTGATGTTTTCGGAGACAAGAATATGTGCAGTAACATTTCTTGAAAACTGTATTCTAAAAACAAGAACTGTAAAATGTGGCCTGTAGAAAGATTTTGAAGAATGAAATTATAATAATTTTGTTCGCTAATATAATACAATATTTTGAACTTAAATTAATTTAGTGAATCTAAATTTTGCAAATGGCAAAAAATTAAATATACTCAATTTTCTTTTAAAAATGTCTTCATTTTAATATTTTCAAATATACCTAATAAAAGAATTATAATATATTATCCTAAATATCATTTTAGATTCATGCTATTTAATTTTTATACAACTCTAATATTTAATGATAGAATATTTTTAATAATCAAATTATAATAGCAATAAATTCTAAACAATAGTTTGCATGCTATTTTTTCTAAAACCAGGAAAAAAGCTTTTAATTGTTTTCTATTTATAGTTAAAACGTATAAAACTTATTTTATCTTTTTATAAATCATTTTTCAGAAACAACCGGACAAGTATTATGCCTGTTTTCAGAAAATGAAAATGAAAATAGGCTTTGAAAAATTGTAATGAACAGGCCCTTAGTTTCCACTTTGGTACCCAACAATCACACAATGAAATAGAGGTGGCATGCCCTCTGTAACAGCCTTGCACATAGCATGCATCCATATCTTGTATCATAAAACTTTACTGAACAAGATATCATGTAATAATATGGGACTCCATCAAAAAGGTAAATGGATAATCTTACTTCTCAAGAGTAAATGGATCACATATAAAGACTAAGAAATTTAGAAATGTAATATCTTCAGCAAGAAAATATTAAAGAAATTAGTGGGATAAAAAGCATTACAGGTAAAGGTCAATATCGTCAATATTGATTAGAGCACCATTCAGAGCCATTAAAGACTTCCCAGGAGGGATAAATCGCTGGTTTGCAACTATTTCATCCTTGATTGAATCATTGAGCTGCACACAGCAAACAAAATGCCATAATTTATCTTATGTCAATACTAACTCCGCATTTAAATATAGCCTCTGTATCCCCGAAAGAGAGAGAGAGAGAGAGAGAGAGAGAGAGAGAGAGAGAGAGAGAGAGAATTACCTTCATACGAGATAAAGAAGAAACTACACTTGGAAAATTTTGGCTAATTTCTTGCATTGATTGTAAAGGGTCAGATGCATGAACTATTCTCTGAGCAGTTTGATGCCCTAAATCTGTTGAAATAAAAGCATTAGACAAATCTCAATTTGTCAAAATTAATAAAAATAGAAGAACCTAGAATAATAAATACCCTTTAGTTCCCAAACGTCAAGTGTGTCTGAAATTGTGGACGACAATAAGTAGTCCCTAAAAGCCATTATCTCAGATTTAAGATCAGGTTTTCGTTCCTACAAAGACATTGGAGAACATCATTAGCTTTATAGTGACTAGGTGCAAATTTTCACGACAAAGAATTATCTAAACTTGACTGCATAACTATCAATGTACTATAGTTTCACCCAACAAATATTATTAGCAGCAACAGCCAGTCATAGGAACTGAGGGAGCAGGAATCACCACCAAAATATCATTACTACAAATCGTTTTAGTAACCTCCAAAACAATTCACTAATCGGTCTTACATCGCCATTTTATAAATTTTGTTTCCTTTATAGTTTTTTACTTTTCATGGACATTTGATCCACTGCCCACTTTGTAACACTTTTCTGGTATTTTAATATGATTACACACAATTTCTTGTCCCAAAAAAAAAAAGTGACCTAATAGATGTAGTTATCATCTGCTACATCAACCTTGTATTTCAGCAGATGCATCTTCGTATCCTCATTTATTCTAGGCAGTCCTTTTCAAATTTTCATCTTAATTTCACAACACTGTAACATGGCATGGATTTCCTTAGCTATTATACCTATATGGATTTACTAGAACTGGAAGTTCAACAACCAGATCCAAGGGTACTAAGACAAAAGCCTAAAACTTTAGATCTCAGATGGATCAGTTCTTCGGCAGCTTCAAGCAGTCAAGGCTCGAAACATGAACTATGAAGCTGGAAATTTGAACTGTAAGAAAGAGGAAAAACAACAGGAATTACAGAGATGCGAAATTCTATTCTCCAAGCCTACTTATGAAGTTAGCGTGGTACAAAATTGAAAAAAGATTAACACTTTAGCCTAAATGGCATAGAAGTAGTGGTTAAAGCTAAGTTTTCTTATTGAAGTTCTTTCATCAGCTGCATCATGAATTGCGATGCTGTTTTACCATCAATCTTAATATAATTTTACAGAAGTCTAAACTATGTTGCCCAATAAAACTAAGGGTGAACCTCAGTCCATCTCTCATTTTGAACTGTTTCAAGGTAATGGCAATATTCCATCAAAAAAATAAATTAACAAATAAAATTATGGGATATTAACATCCAACAACTTTTGGTTTGTCTTAATATGGTGTTACAACCTGTCTAAAGATTGTAAACATATCAACTGGCTACAATTTCTTTAGCAACCATTAGTGTCCATTAGCACTTTGGATTATTATCATCAGTATAATCCTTAACAGACTAGAAAAATATTTTACAGACTTCTTTCTAGAATTTCACAAAAGTTTTTGACATTTTCTTCTACATTCAACTAAACTGTCAACATTGAATATGAAAATTGATAACAGAAATAAAATACTCTGGGGAAAAGAGAATCAACTAAGTGATACTTCATTAAGGTATTCATGCTTAAAACAACCCTGAAGCGCAATCTTCCTCCTAAGTCTATTGTGTTAAAATAGAATCCTTAAAACCCTTGAAGCATGACTACCAGATATGGGATTTTTCTCATAGATGCAAGTCTCTCTCAAGAGGAAATAAATTATGAAGCTGTAATTATCTCACTTCAGATCTATTTCATTCTCTAATTGATTAAGCTAAAGGAGCGCAGCAGATGGGAGCATTGCATCAAGTAGCTACAATTTATCTCACTTAAAACCTATATCCCTTTCTCTAGTTGCCCAAATTTAGGCTAAAGGAGCATACAAGCGAGAATTGGACACACTGTTACACAAATGTTCTAGCCATACCTAAATGCAAGCCTCCTGTTTCAAAACCAGAATAGCCAAAAAAGAAAAAGAAAATTCCATCGTCTCATATAACAGCAACATTCACAATACTTTGAATACATAGAAAAATTCTAAATAGCAAAATAACAAGAACGATCAAAGGGGTTGAGGAATGATCTCAAGCTGTCATTAATCATGAAAAACTATAAACAATCTTAAGAAAGCGTATTGAATTTTATGGATACAAACCAGAATCTTCGAAAATATGAAACCTCTAACTTCTTGGCTAAGATCTTCAGTCCGAGGATCTTCCAGGATAACACCTGCAGCTCAAACCTCATACGAATAAGGATTGGAAAGGATCCTCACTGAATGAAAAAGTACTGGACCAAAAGTATATGGAGCCAGGAACAATTACTCCATTGTAGCTACAAGAAATGTTTCATACATATCTAGGATAAATAACTTTATTTAAAAGCCAATAAATAATCAGAAATAATTCATTTTAAGACATAAGGATTTGAAATAACAACCCTTGATATATTCCATTAGTGTTATCAAACAACAATAAAGTGACAAAAGAGGTCCAGACTAAATATAATTAGCCCAACTGACAGAATGCATTCAATACAATGACATGATAGATAGCACACACCAATGTTGGTTTGCTGCATGCTGAATTAACTTTGACTTTCTAATTTTTCTATTTAAATCAGAATAAAGTGAAGGATACCATATGAATCATATATTTTCTAACCTTCTTTAATCATACTGTCATCCATAGCCTTATATTCCATATTCTTAAAAGCAAGCTCAACACCGTAGCCACCCAAGTTTAAGGAATCCGTTGCACCAACAGCACCACAACTGCCAATGTTTGCTTCACAGCCAGAAGGTAATACTGGTCTAACAACATACCTAACCTTGCCCTGAAATTTATTTAAAAGATTTAGAAGGAACTCCATAAAGATATTTATTGTAAAAAGAAAGTAAACCATATCACATTCAAATGAAAACAGGTGGTCTTGAAGATTCTTGGATCATCTGAGGAATGCCAACAATTCATCTGTGACATACATTGCTCAATTTTTTGAAGCATTTTAAATTTTAAAGGCCTAAAACATCAGAAATACTAATTGTATACCATTTTATAATGCTAAAATGTCTTAATAACTGCAAAGGAAAATCTACAAGTCATCTCAAACGCTGCTAGGTCAAAAGTATCAGCTGATAATAGGTATTATGACGAAATCTTTGCTATGTGATTAACATGGCCTTGTCATAGAATAGGGGTGCATTCTCAGGTAGAAGACTTTAGAAAACCATAATTAACTTAACACTAACATGGAAGTTCAAGAATATGTAGAAGAAAACAGTTCACTTCATATGGCAACAGAAACAAAACTGGAAATCAATTACATCTATGTCCAATCAAAATAAGATAACAACAAAACAATTTAAAAGATAATTAATGGACCTCTTTGGCAGCTTGAACTAAGTTGACATGAAACTGCTTAAAGCAATCAGTGCCAAGAGCCCCATAAAGTATAGCAGTTGGACTTGAAATACTCGACTCAACATGAATGTGATCAAAATCAAATAATTCGGGCTGCTGAAACAATTCTCTAGCACTGCCATACAAGAAATAAACAGATTAACAGATACATTAACTAGCAATTACCACAAAAATATTAAAATGTAATTATGAAAAAGAGCTTAAGTTACGGTTCAGTGGGGCGGCGAAGCCACAACAACAGTTCTGAAACTTCAAAGAACAGTGCCCCACCAGTATCCACCCAACAACATTTTCCATGAGGGGCTTTTGGATTTACACCAACAAGTAAGGAATCTGATTTTTTTATTTCTTCCTGCAACGTTTCATCCACTTCACTGTTTAAATCACTATCATCAACTAGTGGAAATGAAGAAAGAGATTCCTCTGCTAATTGGCGGTAAAGCACCAATCCTGGGGATGCTGATCTCAGTGTCAAGGAGAATTCAAATAGTGACGCCAATGATTCACTTAAAAGAGAGCCACTATGTTTCAAAATTCTTTTCAGGCAACCTTTCGCTGAATGAGAATCAACATCGTCCTCCTCAAAATGAAGCCAAGCCTCAATGAACTCCCAAAAAAGATCCTTCCTTTCTTTAGCTAGTAGTTCACTATACCAACGAAAAAAACAAAAGCAAAAAAAGGTTACAACTGGATCCTCAGTTGTGCTTCAAGATGGTTGAAACAAAAAATTTGCAGTGTTCAAACTATTCAAAGCTTTCAAGAGAATTTCCTACCAGCATAAGCATTTCTTGCCAATGTAATAAAACAAAGATAACAAATAATGACATGTTCAATACTATATCTTCAATGTAGCCTAGAAACTAAAGAAATTAAAATTTGATTCCTTACTCAAAAGTTTAAGACAAAGTTAAGAACAATAATACTCAATTGAAACAACAAACAGAGAAACACCCACTTCAAAGTTCATCAAAAACCAATTCAAACAATCATTAAATGAAAAGGAAGATTCAAACTTCGATAGATAAACACATTGACTAAGAGAACGAAACACACCCAGCTTCCAAAAGCAACGGAGTGCCCGACCACTTGGCCCGAACAGCGACCTGAACATTCTTCGGTTTTCGAATCTCCGCACAAACTGAAGCAAACCCACAAAGACTAACACAAAGGAGAATGATCAAAACGCAGAATCCAGATCTAAAAGTACGCTCCATTTGCCACTCAAGCCCTGCAAAACTAATGAAAATTCAAAACTTTCAGGCTTTTACGGTTTCATAGAGATCCAACATTGATTAAGAACGGAAGTGGAGTTAGTTTTGGTGAAGAGAGGAGAGGGGTTCTGAGCGAAAGGCGATCACTGGACACTGGCGTAGTGGCGTAGACCAAGACTTCGTGGAGAGACCGAAGACTCGGAAGTTTTGAGTTTTAACGGGGTTAAAATAGTCTTTCAATGCAAATGAAGGATAATTTTGTAAATTCGCCTTAACAATGCAGAGTTATTAGGGCTTTGCATATTCTCTAGTGAAAGGGAAATTTACCAATAATTTTGATCTTCAAAATTGTCTAAAAAATTTGAATTTCTATTTTACCTTTCATACTCAAATAACCCTATGTTTTGTCCCCACTCTCTACTCCCCAAACAAATTCTAAACTCTTATTTAGGGATGCCAATGGACGAGAGTGTGAGTGGGAAGAACTTTTCTATTTCTTGTCCAATTTTGTTTTTGATTCTCATTCTCCTCTCATCTCCTAATAAAATTTTTCTAATAAAATTTAATAGAGTAGAGATAGAGAATCTCATATAAAGGAATGAATTTCTCATCTCCACATACTTACTCTATTTTTTATATTTATTTATACTATTACTAACTCAAAATATTATTAACATAAGGATAATTCCGTCTGGCTATTCAACTTTAGGTTATATCTCATTATGATACAACAAGTATTTTGACACTATACTGAAGTTTAAAAAGATAACAGATATCTCAACAAACTACAGATTTATAACGTCTGTCTAAAAAAAATTAACTATAAAATAGAAAAATTGTCTTTTTCAATAAACAAAAGAAATAATTTTATCTGACTACTTAACTTTAAGCGATATATCATTATAATATAATAAGTATTTGTATGTTATACTACAGTCTATAAATATGACAAATATTTCAACAAATTACAGATTCGTAATATTTATTTAAAAAAATTTAATGGTGAGAGGAAAAAATTGTCTTTTCCATAAAACTCAAAAGAAAAATTATTTTTTATTTTTTTAAAAAAGTTTAGAGATACAAATATTGTTATCCTAATCTAACCTAAACTTAAGTCCATCTTAAAGTCTATCCATTACCTTAATTAAGTAATACTCTTATCTATTTTTCCTTTTTCGTGTATATAGAAGAGAAGCCTAACTTTTTTCTCTTTTTTTATTCTACTTTACAAAGCATTTTCACCCTCCTATCTTCTTCTCCTTGTCCTTGAATTCCAAATCATCCACCACTTAATTCTTCATGCTCTTTCCAAAATTATTACCAAGCTTATTGCTAGCCATTGTCATTCCTTTTACTCCTCTAACCAAATCTTCTTTGTCACTCCAAAATCACCTACTGCTAGTGATGTTCGCGATGTAACGCGGGTAATTGCTATTAGTAGTGGGATTGTTAAAATCATGAAGAAATTAAAAATTAAAATTTTGAATCCAATTAGAAAATTAAGGTTATGATTTTTTTATTTTTTGGAATAATTTCATATAATTGCCCAACTTTTGAAAATATCTCATTGTGATACAATAAGTATTAGAATGCTATACTACAGTCTTAAAGACGATAAATATCTTAACGAGTTACATGAAAAATATATTAAGGTATTTTTGCAATTTTGTGTTATATGACAAGATTAAGGGCATAATGGTCATTCAACTCTTACCGTTAAATTTTTTTTAATGAACGTTACGAATTTGTAACTCGTTGAGATATTTGTCATCTTTTTAAACTGCAGTGTAGTATCAAAATATTTGTTATATCACAATAAGATATAGTCTAAAATTGAATAGCTAGACGAAATTTTCATATTAACATATTATGATATTATTCATATATAATAATTATATTAAAAATATTAACTTAACTACCTAATAAGATAAAAAAATTATGAATTATAAATTTTTTTAATTAAATATTATCTATATTTTTTTTATTTATTTTAAAAATAACATTATAATATTTTATTATATGTATATATGGGAAATGAGCGAGGAAGAGGTGGAGAATACTAAACCATCCCACCCTATTAATAATATGGGATTAATTTTCTCCACTTTCTCGTCTCATTCTTCATTATATTATTCTAATTTTGTTCCATTTGAAGCAGATCCTCACGAGGCCCCAAACTCAAGGAAAATTTTGCCATATTACTCTTATTCTTATTTCTCCAAAGGCATAAATCTCACATTATCCAATCTAATTCCTAATTTTTCAAATTCTTATTTCTTCCAAAACCTAAATTTCATTTAACCTAATCTATTTCTACTTCTTTTATCTAATCTATTTCTTATTCTTCAAATTCAGTACAAAAATAGTAATACGAAGTGCAAAACTAATTTCATGTTTTGTTGTTGGGAAAGCATTTTTGTTTACCATCTTATAACAAAAGAGAAGACACAACAACTATCACATTATATAATGAGCCAACTTATGGTACACGATAGACTGTAGTTAAATTTCAAATTATTAATTGGCTTTAAAATTGAAGTTTTAACCTAAAAGGAAATAGGAATTTTGATAAGCATTTTACTTCGTTGAATAAGTGCCTATAGTAGTTGGATGTATATTTTATGATAGTAATCAAATTGAAGACTCTCAAAATAATTGTGAATTTGATGATATTTTAATTCTCTTCATAATTGCCCCAAGGGATATTGTACTTCTCTAGTTTTGCAAAAAAAGTAACTCTCTCTTATAGGTTTCTAAGCCCCCCTAACTTTCAAAAGAAATGTGAGGATACCTCTTGATTTTAGTAGAAATGGGAAAATACTCCTGAGATGATTATTCTTATTTCAAATTAACTATTTTACCTTTCAAGTATTAGAAGATATGTAAAATGAATATGTTATCATTATTTTTATTTTGTAATAATTAATATAATATTATTCTAATATTTATTTTTTAAAGTTATAATAATATTTTGCCTCTAAATTAATTTTTTTAAAGCTATAATTTATTTTACAATATTAATTATACAAAATATTTGAAATTAAACATTTACTTTATACTGTATAATTAATATTGTACAATATTGATGGCAAACTTAAATGGAAAAAAATTACTAAGAGTTAAAAATATTGTTATAATGTTCAAATTTAAATGTTAGACTAAGATTATATTACAAAATAAAAATAAAGACAATATTCTCATTTTATATGTTTTCTAATAATTGATGGGTAAAATAGACAATTTAAAATAAAAATAATCATCTTTACGGGAATAAATATCTTCCAATTTGGATTAAAGTCAGAAAGTATCTTCACATTTTTTTAAAAGTTAGGGGGTTTGTCACACAAACTATAAACTCAAGGAAGTTACTTTTTTCTAAAAAATTAAGGGGTAAAGTACGATATTTCTTACCACAATAATATAGCCAAGTTTTTTTAAAAAAGAAAAAAGAAAAAGAAAATAAAAGTTCCTTTTAGTTTGCAAATTAGAACATTTTAATTAAGAAACATATATTTATTTTATAGTACATTCTCTCTCTATCTTTTTTTTTTAAATTATTTTTGGCAGTCTAAAATTTGAATATTCTTTGTCAAAACTTACTCACACTTCTAAACATATATAGATCTATAAGATTTAATTGTAAAACAAGTGAGCAATTTTAGAAAAAAAAAGTTAGAATAAGGTTGAGTACTTACATAAATATATATACAAATGTCATATGTATGTTTCTCAATTTTCAAACACACACACACACACACACATATATATATATATAGAATTCATGAAATAAGAATTAAGCAGACAATGACTACGTTGGTTTAATTAATTATTTGCAAGAGTTGTTATATTAAATGAAGCAAGAAGAGTGTTACTTAAACAAGCCAATAACAATATTATAGCTTCAAGTACAGTCTATGAATTTTATAGACTAAACAAATTTACTTTGACTACTGTACAGAACCCATGTCGTGGAAGCTTTGAAACATAATTTCGTTTTTGTTTGACATGCATCTTTTATTATACTCTCACTTATTTTAGTATAATTTATTAATTTTTAACTTTAAACTTTCACTTATTATAAAAGCTAGTATATATATGCATATTTTTTATTTAAAGAAAAAGAAAGTTTTACATTGACAACAAATAAAAAATTGCTCTCTTGTATTTCTTTTTTATTTCCATTATTGACTACAAACTAAAAATTAAAGATCTAATTTTTTTTTTCTGAAATTTAGAAATCTTTTTTGTCAAGAATCTTTCTGTCAAAAAAGATCATTTTTGCAATTATATTAATTATTTGATTGTGAAATGAATATCAAATTGAGTTTAATTTTTTATTTTGAATTTTATTCCTATTGATTTGTATATATTTTTTGTTGGAATTGAAATAGGTTCCTCTAATTTGATTTTGGGTAATTATATGATAGGATGAAAGTTGTGATGGAAAAAACCATTTTTATTTCCACAATTTTTTTTTTTGGAAAATGATTTGTTCTTGAAAGATGAAAAAAAGAAAACCATCTCTATTTTGGGAGGATAGAAAAAAAAATCTCCTTTATTCCAAGAAATGAAAAAAAAGGGAAAAAAAGTTATAATTTCAAATAATTTAATGTTTAAAAAAAATAAAAACTTATAATCACTTGCTCACACTCACAAATATAATAAATAATAAAATGTGTATTATAATATATAATGAAAATATTATAATATCACATTTATTTTAATTCACAAGTTATACATCATATATACCATATATATAGGGCTGATTTTGCTTTCTTACATGTACTATCAATACGAACATAAGGTCATTTGTGTCTTTATGCACACCTAAATAATTGCCATAAGGATAGTAATGTAGTTTATTTACATTTCATTATTTTTTAACAAGTTATTATAAAATGAGGTTGGGTTGATAACTTTTAAATATTTGATATTATATATAAAGATTATCAATAAATAAGGGGACAAAACTAAAAATATTTCTCTTTTAAATTCACTAATAAGAAAACAAATCAAACATAAGATATTTTCAATCCAACAATAACTAATTTTTTAATATTACAAAATTATATGTTTTTAATGAGAATCAATGATCAAAACCTACATTAATACATTCACCATTGTACCACTTCAACTTTGTTGATTAATGCTTCAACTATCTATAAATAACCATGTTTAAAAATAATTTTAAAATAAAATATCTAATAATTTTAAAATTATTTTATAATAATTAAAATTTTAAAATATTTCGAATTTAAAGTTATTAACTTTAAACTAATTACATATAAAAAATAAAAATATTATTTACATAAATGATTTATTATTAGTTTAATTTGAATATACTATTATTATTATCAATATTAATGACTTCAAAAAATTATGATAATTTATATTTATTTTTAGTAATTATTTTAAAATAATTTTAAAAATTATGATAATTTAATTTATTTTTTAGCAATTATTTTAAAATAATTTTAAAAATTATGATAATTTAGATTTAAATTAATTTAGTATATATAACATTACTCATATGATAGTAAAAATAATTAAAAATCCTGAAAGATAATCATGAATATTTAGAAGAGAACCTTCGGCTTTTATATTTAAAATGTTCATTTAATTCTCACCAAAAACTACTCCTACATACTACAAATTAGTTCTACATATTATATTACATGAATTTCTGAGGAATATTTTCATTTCTGAAGCTGGGAATACAATTCTGTTGAAAGATACATTGCAGGCAATATTCTCAAAGAATTATTAGATGAAATTCTGCAGAAATTTTAACTTTCTAAGGGATAAAGTATTTCACTTGTAGTCCCAATAATGAATCAAAAAACAACTCTAGCAATTAGCCCATATTGAAGTTCCTCATTTTCTAATGATTTACTTGGTAAAGTAGGATTAGCAGGAGTACTTGATTGAATATTCCAGGATCAATTTAAGATTTCCTTCGAAGCTAGAGCTTTGGAATCCTGAAGGTATTGGTCCTTGAAGGTTGTTCTTTGCAACACAAAACAAAGACAAGAAATGAAGACTTCTAAATGATGCAGCAATTCCACCATATTGATGATTTACAGATAAGTCCAATATCTTTGAGTTCGTAATTTGGGAAATTAATTTGACCCGGAATGTAGCCAGAGAAGTCGTTGTGGATTATTCCTGGAATGGGTTACTAGATCAATCAATGATCTCAAAGTATTTGGATGACAGAAATGGAAATTCACCAGAAAGACTATTATAAGTCAAATAATGAGTTACAAGAACTGTCAAAGACACAAAGGAACTGTTGGAGATAAGGCTTTAAAGTTTTATAATATTTATTTATTAAATTTTGTAATAATATTTGGAGTTACAAAGTTTAATTCTCCTAATAAATTCTATAGAGGTTATAATTTCTTTTTTAAATTTTAAATCAATAGTTATGGAGATTTAAGGTGTTATGAGTTACAAATTTTGAAATTTTAAATTAGCATTTAATTCTTATTTTAATGCTTAAGACTAAACACTACTATATAAAGAGTGTTACCTCTTTGTGCATAACATACAATTGATATCTATTTTACTTTCTAATATTGCATATACTATCTTTCTTGCAACTATACTTTCAAAGACTTGGTATTTTCTTTTGGATGATTGTGCTCATCAAAGAAGAGTGACTGTGAGTTAGGGTTTTATCTTGGAGTTAAAAAGATCCGTCAATATCTGCACAAAGGAAGAACTTTTTAACTTTAGGACAACGCAACGTGTGACTCCCTTTTTTAGGCCAGTTTTTTCTTAATATTTTTTCTTATATTAATTTATAGTTATATTGATAATTGTTAGTTACATAATATGTTCAAAGATCAATAGAGTAAATAGTTAATTTTATATAATATTATATAATATTGTTAAAAATAATATTATATAAAATTAGCCATTTACTCTATTGATCTTTAAATATATTATGTAACTAACAATTATTAATATAACTATAAATTAATATAAGAAAAAATATTAAGAAAAAACTGGCCTCATAAAGGGAGTTACGCGTTGCGTTGTCCTAAAATCAAAAAGTCATTTCTTTGTGCGGATATTGACGGATCTCTTTAATTCCAAGATAAAACCCTAACTCACAGTCACTCTTCTTTGATGAACACAATCACCAAGAAGAAAATACCAAGTCTTTGAAAATATAGTTATAAGAAAGATAGTATATACAATATTAGAGAGTAAAATAGATATCAATTGTATATTATGCACAAAGAGGTAACACTCTTCATATAGTAGTATTTAGTCTTAGGCATTAAAATAAGAATTAAAGGTTAATTTAAAATTTCAAAATTTGTAATTCATAACACTTTATATCTCCATAACTATTAATTTAAAATTTAAAGAAGAAGTCATAACCTTCATAGAGTTTATTAGGAGAATTAAATTTTGTAACTCTAAATATTATTACAAAATTTAATAAATAAATATTATAAAATTTTAAAGCCTTATCTGCAATAAGAACTAGTAGAGAGTGGACATAAAAGGCGATTATGGGAAAGGTTGAGGTCAGATAGATGCACAATGTTGCCAAAAGAAGAAGAAATGCTGCCGCGAGAGCCTCTGAAGGGCAGCAATAGATGACTGACTCGACGGTTGGCATCACTTTTGATGCCTTCCCATAGGCAGCAATCAATGGAAGAAGACCAATTCAATTAAGGAGAGGATAATATAGGATATTGAGAGAAAAGAGAGAAGACCAATCCAATCAATGGAAGAAGACCAATTCAATTGACCAATTCTTAGTGAAACTTTTATAACATATTTGTTGTTACTTAACGAAAGTCTTCTTTTTTCATTTGTATGGTATTATCCTATATTCTATAGTCCTTTCTACTATGGTGAAAGCCTCACTTAAATAACTATGAGCGTCTAATCGTGCTTTTGACCATACTAGAATATTCCTAACCTTTCTTTTCACTAGCTCAATCACATGTTACTCCCTTATTGGTTCAAAATTCTCTCCAAATGGGATTTGACTAAAGTTCATCACAGAGTAGACTTTCTTCTAATATACTCATATCTTCCGCGTTACAACCCATAAATTATACCCTAAAAATACTTTGGGTCAATTATGTTGAATATACTTAGTAAGACAACATTGATGTGCCGTGGGCTTAGGCTTAGGCCAATGGTCAAGTTTAGCGATCAACGTTTAGTCCCCTTAATGTTACGAGTTACGCAGTTTTGACAAACGAATGGGTTGAAGGATCAATAATGACAAACCTCAATCTCTCTTGGCCGCTCATATTTAGAGGGTTAGAGGGTAAAGATACTAACCACTTTAATTAAGAAGTGATTGGCACCCAACAATAGAGTTGATAACTCAAATTTTTAAGATAAAATTTGCAATCACAATCTATGAATTGGGTCGCCGCATAGAAAGCCATAAATTCAGCCTAGAAGGAAGTTTATCAACGAAAAAAGAAAAAAACTGAGACATAATTAAATAAGAATTTACACAATTTTTTTTTTGTTGTGTACAATGGATATATTCATCCTGGAAATTGTAATTCAGAGAATTAAAGATTATTCTTTTCTTTCCCAATTGTGTCTCATGATTTCTACATCTCTTATTGTACCTTCCTCCTAATGCTATTTACCATACTTCAAATGCCGCAGAAACTTTAACCTTCCAAGGGGATAAAGTATCCCACTTGTAGCCCCAACAATGAATCCGAAAACAACTCCAGCAATTAGGCCATAATGAAGTTCCTCATTTTTCGGTGATTTACTTGGTAAGCCAGGATTGGCATTATTTCCTGGTTGAGCATCACACAATCGATTTACGACATCACCACATAGTCCTGGATTTCCTTCAAAGCAGGAGCTTGGAAAAGTATCAAATTGACCCCCGGAAGGAATTGGTCCTTGAAGATTGTTATCTGCAACGCAGAAGCAGGACAAAAAATGGAGACCTTTGAATGATTCAGGAATTTCTCCAGATAGATTATTTCCAGATAAATTCAATTTCTCTAAGTTGGTAAGTTGAGAAATTTGACTCGGAATGTTGCCAGAGAAATTGTTATGGCTGAGATCAAGCACATGAAGCGATTTTAACCGGCCTAGCTCAACAGGAATACTACCTGTTGAGGTTGTTGTTCTTCAAGTATATTGCTGGTGGTATGTTGAAGAGTTTAGTATATTGTCGATTATTTGTATCATTGTAGCGTTTGACATAAAGAGGGAACTCTAAATGACTTCCATTCACTTGATAGTTCTTCTGTTTCGAAGCCAATGCTGGCAATCGGAACAGCTCCCTGGGGAGTTTTCCTGAAATAAAGTTATCAGACAAATCTATGTAGAATAGGCTCGGAATATTTTCTAACCACCCTGGAACTGAGCCTGTGAGTTGATTTAACGATAAATCCAAGATTTGAAGCTTTTTCATGTTACCAATCCAGGATGGAACTTCACCTTTGAGTCTGCAATTGCCTAAAGCCAAAACTTGGAGAATTTGAAATCCATCTGTCGATGTTATCTGGTCATTATCTGGCAACGTTTCATAAATAAAATTCCTCGGCATGATGAGAATTTTAAGGTCCTTGCAGCCCATCAAAATCCTGATCGCACCAGTGATATTGGTGAAAGAGTTGTTAGAAAGTGAGAGGTAAGTTAAAGATTCAAGTGCAATGATGTCGGGTGGAATTTGTCCCCTTAGCCGGTTATTAGACAGGCTAATTGCAGTCAGTGATTTGCACGATTTAAGAGATAATGGAAAGTTACCTGTGAACAAATTGCTGCCGAAGTCAAGGGTACGAAGCTTCACAAGTCTCGAGAAGTTCAATTCTGATATATCTCCATCCAAGAAATTGAACCGTAAAGTCAATGTGGTAAGATTAGAGCAATTCTGCATAGATGGAGGAAGAGAACCGGACAGATAGTTGCTATAAAGAAGCAAATTTTCCAAGTTGGTGAGCTTGCCAATGTTTCGAGGGATAGAGCCAGTCAATTGGTTGGAGTAAAGCTCAAGAATCCTGAGGTTTGTTAGGTTTACAACACCATTATGGATGGTTCCTGACAAGTAATTAGCGGGTAAGTCGAGTTCTTCAAGGGACGCAGCAGCATAGATGTCATCAGGAAGTGATCCCGAGAGATAATTGAAACCTGCCCGGAAAATCTGCAGTCTGGAGCAATTTCCTAGTCCAAGGGGAATCTGGCCAGAGAACTCATTGTAGGAGAAATCCAGGAACTTGATGGAGCAGAATGAATCAATCCAGGCTGAGGAAGGGATAATTCCTGTGAAACTATTGTTGCTAACATTAAAACGGATCAAATATTGCTTTAGCTGGAGAAAGGTTGGTGGGATTATCCCTTGGAATTGATTACTAGACAAATCTATGATCTTAAAGTAATTAGACGACATAAATGATGGAAATTCACCTGAAAGACTATTGTAACTCAAATCGAGAGTCTCAAGCAGAGTTAAAGACCCCCAAGACCTGAAAGGGAGAGGACCAGAAAGGTGATTGTGGGAAAGGTTGAGGTGAGATAGATGCGTCAGGTTGCCGATAGAAGGAGAAATGCTGCCGTGAAGGCCTCTGAAAGGAAGCAATAGATGATTAACACGACCACTAGCATCACAGTTGATGCCTTCCCAGAGGCAGCAATCAATGGAAGAAGACCAATTCAAGGGAGGAATTTCATATGATACATTGAAGTTGAGAGTCAAGAGAGAGTCATGGTCCAAACGATTGCAGGCTTGATGAGGAGAGGCAAAGCTGGGCAGGAATAATACTACGAAGTATAAAATTAAGTTCATTGTCTTTTTTTGGCAAAGCAGATTTCTGTACAATCTTATAACAAAAGTGAACAAGCAGCAGAAACTGCACATCATTTTCTGCGCTACATACCTTCGTGTTCACGACAGTCTGCAGTATAATTTCATAAACGTAAGTTGACTTTAAAATTGAAATTATTAAACCAAGAACTTTCATTAGCATTTACTTTGTTGAACTAGGCATTTTTCTAATGAGAGATTTTAATATATATATATATATATATATATATATATATATATATACACAGACATTTGAATTCGAAGCTCAAATTGTCTTCCTGGATCTGGGTTAGTTTTCTATTTTCTTAATTTTCTTCAAACTATAAATATAAATTCTTGGTAACTAGAAGAAACTAAAAATAAAATTATATTTTTTTTATTAAAACTTCACTAAAAACTATCAAATTTATAAAAATAACGTTATATAAAATTAAAGAGAAGTGGTACGATAACGTTGGTTGATGAAATAACAAAATCAATACAATAAATAAAATTAAATAATGTAAATTATATGATAACCAATATTCTCATATCACGAATATTGAAAGTTTGACCAATTTGCTGAAGTGATTATTTCAAATCAAATGACAATTAAAATTGCTAATCTTGACAAGTCAAAGATAATATAGGTAGAAGTATCTACGAATTTCATACACTAATAATAAAAAATATATTCACTTTGACTACTCCTAAAACCAAGTCATGGAAGCACCTTTTTTTTTTAATTTCTTTTATTATAATTTTTTTGGTGTAGAATAATCTTTCTTTACAGACCATCAAGTTTAGTTTGACCCGGCCATAATTATATATTTAGATATTGCTTGAGGTTTATCTGATGTTTGTCAATTTTTATAATTTACATATTATACCATTAAATTATTAAATATCAAATACAAATGATCAAAAATTTTGATGTTTAAATCAATTTAACAAATATTGGACAGATTTAGTATGATAATTTTATTAATATTAAAACTATTAATATGTTTTATTTAAAGAAATTATTTTAATTAAAATTTAGAATTATTATTAATATTTTGAAAACATAAGCTAGTTTTTCAATAATTTGTTCAATTTTAAATAGGTATGTATGGCTATGCATCAAATTTTAAATAGGTACTTTATAGAAAGTAATTAATGTCATATTTGATTTATTCATTAATCTCAGCATAGTTAAATTGACAGTAATTAAATATATAATTATTAACCATTATTTCTTAATAACTCATGATATTAAAAAGTTGCTCATCACATTTTAACTAAGAAAAATAATTTTTCAAATTTTAATTTATATATAATAATATCTCAATATAGCTAATTTATTTCATGTGTGTTTATACGTTATAACTTATAAAAATGTCAAGAAAAATTAAATAAATTTCGAGAAAAAGGTAAATGAATTTTATTAATTAAGAAAATTATTAGGACCTTTGTTCAACACTGACCTAAAACCTTAAGTAAAACAACCATTAATTATTCCTAATATCTTCTCAAGAGCTGCCTGAACCAATATGCAGACATTTTGGGATACCTCCTAAGAGTTTTGAAATCAACATAAACTATTCCAAACCTAGAAGTATACCCAGATAACCATTCAAAATTATCTAACAATGACCAAGCAAAGTAGCCAACTACATTTGCTCCATCATCCACAGCCTTCTTCAGATATGATATGTACTCTCTGAAGTAATTAACCCTTGTATGGTCACGTAATCCCTTTGCAAGTGTGTAGTTTCCTGGGTCATCCATCCCATTTTCTGAAAGAATCATCACTGGGTTCTTATAGTGTTCTTTTACATAATTTAAAGCTTTGTATAAACCCCATGGTACAATATAAAGCCATGTAGAGTGTGCCTGCATGGAAAAATATTCGGAAATTTAGAATCTAAGTTCCATTACATCAATCCTGATGTGAAAATTTTTACTTACCAATTGACCAATTGGCACTCCATCACGATCATCTGCAGTTTTTGAAAAGGAAATTAAAGTTTGGTTATAGGAGGTGGAGGAAAATGTTTTTGGAAAACAAATTAAAATTACTAGATATGTATGTACTTACAACCAAAACCAACACCCCAATCATTCTGATAGCTTGAGATATTGGATTTAGGCCAAGGGGGATCAAACATGTAGTAAGTTGTATATTGGTTCACACCCAAAATGTCTAGTGATCCCTTCACCATCCGAAATTCTGCCTCTGTAAATTTCGGAAGCCTATGTCCCACAATTTCTTGCATTGATTTTGGATACTCACCATATGTAATAGGATGTAAAAACCTACCCATTATGAGTCAAGAAATCAATAGAATGTTAAGGTAAATTCATTATGTGAAGCATTAGAATGGGAGGGAGAACTTACCATCCGATGTGAAAATCTCTTGCTCTTTGAGCTGCTTTTTCATCAGCCTCAGAATCCGAGCGAGGTTCATACCAAACAAAATCTAAAAGAATTCCAATTCTTCCTCTTTGAAATGGCTGAAAACAATCAATACATTCTCTATTAGGGACAACTTTCAATGACTCAATTTGAAAGTAAGTTGGAGATTGAAAGATAAACATCTTTACTTGGTATCTTTGGCGATATCTTTGTACAGCAGCAGCATGAGCTAAAATCATGTTATGTGCAGGCAGTATAAGGCTCAGTGCCAGAGTTTCCGGCCGTACAGTTACCGACTCCTTTAGAACACCTTGATGGAGGGTTAATTCCGTTGTCAAATCCTAGAGCTGCTATAACTCTTGGTTCATTAAATGTAAACCAATTCTTTACTCTATCACCAAATGCCCTGAAACAAAATTCTGCATAATTTGCAAAGTCATTCCTGAAAGAGAATCAGAAAATAGAGCAATTAGTAAGCAATATATATATACTAGATTAAGAGAGATTTAGCAATTTCATTAATTACTTACACAAATTGACAATCTAGCATTCCACCATACTTTTTCTGAAGAGCTAATGGAAGATCATAATGATAAAGATTTGCATATGGAGTAATTCCTACAAGTTACATATACATAAAAGTTGATCAGCATTAATTATTTATGTTTGAAATCAAATTTCAGATCATTTTTTTTTGGAGCAGTTTATTTACCTCTGGCAAGCATGTAGTTAATCAATCTATTATAATAAGCAACTCCCGCAGGATTTATTTGTCCAACTCCATCTGCACCATTTTCAATAACGATGTGTTAATTTAACCACAATAATTAACAAAGAAAGAAAAAAAGATGGTCAATAGAAAATACTCACTTGGGAAGATCCTGGACCAGGAAATTGAAAATCTATATGCATCAAAATTCAGCTTTGCCATGAGATCAATATCTTCCTGTAAGTCACCAAATATAAAAACTGTTAAACAAACAAGCAAATTCGATTTAGTTTCTCAAGTAATATCATATTTTTGTTCCATCTTCAATACCATGTAACGATGATATTGATCCACAGTCACGTCAGCAGTAGCATTCCCAGCAATATTTCCAGGAGTATGAACAAAAGGATCCCAGATGGAGGGTCCTCTTCCACATCTATCACTCATGCCTTCAACTTGATAAGCCGATGTTGCAGTTCCGAACACAAACCCTCGCGGGAAGCTTCTTCTGCTCATTCCGGCCGTATCAAGTCCTCTGTAGCATTTGTCGTTTTCATTTCCAATGCACTTTACATTTTTATTTTGTTTAACTGCAGAAGCAGTGAAAACAAAAGCAATGGCAAGATAAATGCAAAGGATAGCAGCTGCTTTCATCCTTTTACTGCGCATGATGAAGAAATGGAGAAGCGATGAGTTTTCTTATAGCTTGTAATTTTGGATATTTATAGGAAAATCAAAGGTTGATTCAAATTTATTTGAAAAGTATTTCGGATATAGATGAAGAAGGATAGAAATTAATTAACCAAATATCTATTCACTTTCGCATTACAGAATATTTTAAATGAAATTAAGTGGATATAAAATCAGAACTTTTCAAATTTTAAATGGTAATTCTCGTACTCTTACTTTAATTTTTTGTTAATTTATTTTTAATAATTAATATGATATTTTTAACAATTTATTTTTTAGGGTTAAACATTTACAGTAATGAAGAGTTAGGTTCAAGTACCCCATTCAACCATTTTTTCTTTTACTTTCAAATTTTAAAGAGAATTTGTTTTAGACAATAAATATTGTAATCATGTTTTATGGAAATAGAAAACATCTTTTTTGTTTTTCTTTTTCAATTCTATGTCAAGAGCAAATACACATATATTTAAAAAAAGTGAAAAAACAATGTATGCATATTAAAGAATCTTTTAAAATTTTAGATTTTATATTTTTTGATAATTTGAGAAAATAAAATATAAGGCCCGTTCAGAAAACTTTAAAAGGAAAAATTTTAAAATTTCCAAAATAGAAAATTTTGATTTATTATCACTTAATAAAAATACAGTAATCAGAAATTAAAATATTATAAATAAGAGAAATTAGTACATCACATGGACCTGACTTAGGAAATTTGGCCAGAACTGATTTTGTGAATTTTGTAGATTTTAATAACATTTTGTATATAACAACAATTTTAGAATACAAGAACATTTTGTATATTAAATCATTTTGCATATATTTTCTCTAGTATTTGTTTACTATAATTTAATAGACTCATTTCTTTAATTTCATCTTAATATCCAATTTGTGCAGGTTGAAGAATAATATTGGTACATGTCTTATCTTGCAATATTCTCTGATGGTATTATTTGATTTTTGTTTTAAACATTCAATTAATAGTTTAATGCTATAAAGAACAATCAACAACAATCTCAACAGTAATTAAATAAATTGCATTGGATATTAACCAGGATATAGAAAGAAATCAAGAACTTTATTAATAAACAAAATTATTAGCACATTTGTGACCTAAAAAGCCTAAACAATTATTTCTAATTTCTCTGTAAGAGCTGCCTGAACCAATAGGCAGACATTTTGGGATACCTCTTAAGAGTATCGAAATCAACATAAACTATACCAAACCTAGAAGTATACCCGGAAAGCCATTCAAAATTATCTACCAATGACCATGCAAAGTAGCCGACTACATTTGCTCCATCATCGACTGCCTTCTTCAGGTTTTTCAAGTAACCTCTGTAGTAGCTAACCCTTACAGTGTCATCTAATCCCTTTGAAAGTGTGTAGTTGCCTGGATCATCCATGCCATTTTCTGAAAGAATCATAACTGGGTTCTGGTATCGTTCTTTCACATATGATACAGCTTTGTATAATCCCCATGGTACGATGTACAGCCAATAAGAATTTGCCCTTCGACCAATTTGCACTCCCTTGCGGTGATCTGCAGTTTTTGGAAATTAAAAAGAAGCATTAGATTATACAACATACATATTGTAAAAAAAAAAGAAAAAGCGAGATGTATACTTACAAGCAAAACCAACATTCCAATCATTCTGATAGCTTGAGATATTGGATGGACCATCAGGAGGGTTATACATGTAGTAAGATGTATATTGGTTAACTCCCAAAACGTCTAACGAGCCCTTCACCAATCTAACTTCTTCATCTGTAAATTTTGGAAGCCTATCTCCCACAATTTCTTGCATTGTTTTAGGATACTCACCATAGGTAATAGGGTGTAAGAACCTACAAATCCAAAAACCATTAGAATTTATACTTACTCTATCAAACTTGGAAATTCATCTAAATTTAAAATTAAAAGAAAGAAATTTACCATCCGATATGAAAATCTCTTGCTCTTTGGGCTGCAAGAGCGTCGGCCTTTGATTGTGTGTGAGGTTCATACCAAACAAAATCCAAAAGAATTCCAATTTTTCCTTTTTGTGTGTTCTGAAATTGATGCAGACATCTATGTTTTAATATCACAGTTTTTCAAAAACTAAAAAATATAGTAAATCATAGATTAAAGGAGAAACATATTTACTTGGTATTTCTCTCGATATCTTTCTACAGCAGCAGCATGAGCTAAAATCATATTATGTGCAGCAGTATAAGGCTCAGTGCCAGAGTTTCCGTCCGTACAATTTCCGACTTCTTTAGAACACCTTGATGGAGGGTTAATGCCATTGTCAAATCCTAGAGCTGCTATAACCCTTGGTTCATTAAATGTATACCAGTTCTTTACTCTATCACCAAATGCCTTAAAGCAAAATTCTGCATAATCTGCATAGTCCTTCCTGAAGGATTTTCAATCATAAAATCAAATAAGTAATATATTTCTGTAGATTAAAAGAAGCTCTACAAATGTTACTGAATTACTTACACAAATTGACAATCTAGCATTCCAAGATACTTCTTTTGGAGAGTTAAGGGAAGATCATAATGATAAAGATTTGCATGTGGAGCAATGCCTAAGTCACACCAAAAAAATTGAGTTAGCATCTAAAACAAAATTTGAGATTGATAGTCTTTTGGGGCACTTTATTTACCCTTTTCAACCATGTAGCTAATCAATCTGTTGTAATAAGCAACTCCCTCTGGATTTACTTCTCCAGTTCCCTCTACAAGAAAAAATGTTTTCAACATTGTGTTAATTAAGTCACAATAATTAATAATTAAAAAAAAAAGAGAAACTATATCAATACACAAACTCACTCGGGAAGATCCTGGACCATGAAATTGAAAACCGGTATGCATCAAAATTTAGCTTTACCATAAGATCGATATCGTCCTGTAAATATAGGAGAAGATTTATTTACATTGAACAGGCAAATTTAATTTTATTAATTTCTCAAGTAATATCATATAGTTGTCGAGTCTTCAATACCTTATAACGATGATATTGATCCACAGAAACATCAGCAGTATCATTATTAGCAATATTTCCAGGAGTATGAACAAAAGGATCCCAGATGCTGGGTCCTCTTCCACCTTTGTTACTCATGCCTTCAACTTGATATGCTGACGACGCCGTTCCAAACACAAATCCATCAGGGAAGCTTTTCCTGCTCATCCCACCAGTGTCAAATCCTTTCTTGCATTTTTCCTCAAATTTCTTTTGTTCATCAGCTGCATAAACGATAGTAAAGAGAGCACAAACGCTTAAGATAACGGCTGCTCTCATGCTACAACTAATCATGATGAAGTAAGAGAAAAGAGATGTGATTCGCTAGCTTGTATTTTTGGCTATTTATAGAAAACAAAATTGATTTAAATTTAATTAGTTCAGAGAATATTGGATAGATAGGATAATTAGAACGAAATTGAATGTTGTTAGCTACAATTGAATCCTCAATTTCTGTAGTCCCTATCCCGTAAGATTTGACCAATTAAATTTATATAATTATTAATAAAATATACTTATTTTTAATAAATTTTTAACATTATTTATATACTTTATAGTATATTTATAATATTCATTAATATAATGTAAATTAAATAAAACATACATTTATGTAACCAAAAAAAAAAAGCTAATAAAAGTACCTTCACCAATGTGCCACCCTACTGCTATCACACAACTAGCGACAATGTTAGATTCGTTCAAAACTCTAATTAGAGTTTCATCATGTTCTTTTGCCCAGCCGCCACCTACCCAACTCCAACTGCAGTTGCCACTGCAGCTTCTTTCTATATTGTTCACATAACTATTTTGAATGTTATATTATGTAATATGTCAAAATACGTGAATTACAAATGTTGGCGAATTACAGATTTTGTTTAATGTTTATATATAGAAACACATTAAAAGTTAACAAGCTAATACTAAAGATATTCTCATTTTTATGTATAGAAAAAGATGAAGCATTTGAAAAGTTTTTATTTTTATTGGAATGATGTTAAAAGTCAACTTAGAATGAAAATTAAAAAATTAAAATATAAAAGGCTACAGTAAAAAACCCAATTATAATGAGGTCTTTATTCCAGTAGCATGTTTGGAAATTATAAAACTAATTATTTCCTTGGCAACTCAAAATCAGTGGAAGATCCATCATATAGATGTGTAATATACATTCTTGAATGGAGTTCTCAATGAAGAAATCTACATATAACAACTAATAAGTTTTGAAGTCAAAGGGGAAGAGAACAAGGTGCTAAAATTGAGAAAAACTCTTTATAGATTGAAACAAGCACTAAGAGTATAGAATGGTCGAATTGACAAGTATTTTCAAGATAATAGCTTCACCAAATGCCCCAATAAACATGCGCTCTACATAAAGATCAAAGATGAAAATATTTTGATCATATGTTTGTACGTAAATGATTTGACTTTTACTAGAAGCAATCTAAGTTTGTTCGATAATTTCAAGAAAATAATGACCAAGAGTTCGAGATGATTGACACTGGGTTCATGATGTATTACCTTACCTTAGTATTAAAGTGAAAAAAGAGGAAGATAGAATTTTTATTTCATAACAAGGCTATATAAAAGAGATCGTCAAGAAGTTTAAAATGAAAAATTGCAAGCCGATTAGTACGCCAATGGAGAATGGAGTTAAGCTCTCAAAGCATAAAAAAATAGAAAGACTATATTCAACTCTTTTCAAGAACTTAGTTGGATGTTTGTGATATTTGACATTCACAAGGCCCTATATTTTTTATGCAACTGACTTGTAAACCGTTACATAGAAACTTCAACAACCACACAATTCAAGGCTGCAAAGAGGATTCTTTATTATCTAAAAGATACAACAAACTTGGGCCTCGAGGATATCAGTTATATGGGACCTTGAGATAACAGGTCTAACATGTAGCTAGAATCAAATTTGGTATAAAGATAGAAATTGGTGCGCAACTAACTTTTTGTTGGCCAAGCCCATTTATAAGAATTTCATAGCTTTGATTGATGTGACTAGTCAGTCAGTCCAAAAGAATTTTAATCCTAGATGATTGTTTGTAGGCTTCCTCGATTATAAGCTAAATTGATCTTATAAGCTAACTTAGGATGTAAGGATTTTGTCCCAATAGATAATATATCTATTTTAAAATATTGTATTATTTTCTTTCTATTTTTATAAGAAAAACATGAAGCTTGTATTTGATATAAATAAAAATAATAATAAATACATATACGTGATATTCTTAAAAACAAAAATAAACAAAATTTTCTTCTTTTTTATAGTTTTAACTAAAATTGATTATGTTATTTAACAAGAATATATAATATTTCTAATTTTTAATTCTGTTAATACATGACACCAAATTTAATTCATATATTATAATTTATTACTTTCATTTTATTTAAAATATTTCAAGAAAAGAATAGTGTTATGTGAATTAATTATAAATTTAATGTCATGTGTTAATAGAATTAGTAGATATGTTTTATACATTTATTAGATAATGTAATTTAATTTTAATTAAAAATATGAAAAAAAAGAGAATTTTGATTATTTTAATTCGTAATATATATATATATATATATATGCCCTCTGAGCATAGTTCAAGTATTTTGGGGCACTATTGATCCTCTCATGCCATCTCGAATTTTAGTAACAGTAAGGGATAAGAGTTTGATTTTTTGTCGGTGAAATTTTTCACTCACATCCAAAATTTTTTAAAGTATATATATATATTGAATTTAGGACATCTATTCTGAATCTTAGTGAGAGACAAACTTCATTATCTCATATTTATTTTTTGTGAAAAAATATCAATTGAAGTAGAGGGATTTTTCAAACAACGAAGAGTTGAGTCAACTATTCAATCAAATGATACTCAACATTTTTTCCTTCTCTTCTTGAGATACAAGTGTGCTATTTTTCTTATAACTGCTCAATTTCATATATGGCAATTCTTCTAAGATCTATTCATTAGTTGAAGGAAGAATCCTCATGAATAGGATTTTTTAGGAACATATCAAGAGATAATTGGATTTGGTTAGACAATGTATGGTTGGTAAAGGAGGATCAATTTTTTAGCAAGGTATGAAATGGATTGTCAAATATTTAATATGATTCAACAAGACCTAGTTTCCTTAAAGTAATATATTCTAGCCAATTGAAATGATATTCTTATCAATCCAAAGATCCTTTCGATTCTATTAGTAATGACGATTCAAAATATCAATAAAAGAGAGATTCAATAACTTAAAAAAAGATTGATTCTTTGAGATCCTTCATTTCTTCTAATGGAACGAATAGAGATAGAATCAAACTGAGAGATCCATTAGAGATTAAAATATTTGCAAAAAAAAAAAGAATGTTCTTTTTATCTCTTCCAACTTCCAAGCGATCGAAAAATAAAGAAATAGTTAATATATTCAAGACAATTACGTATTTTCAAAACACTATCTCAATTCATCCTATTTCATGAGATCCAAGATGTGATATGGTTTTGAAGGATGGACTGGATGTGAAAAATTCCAATAAAATTTTATTCTTAAACAAAAATTCAATTTTTTTATTTATTTCATCTATTCTGTGATCAGAACATGGGACATATATTACACTATATTTTTCAATCCAAAGAGAAATTTCAAAAAATGGTAGATCTATTCACTGTATCAATAATTGAGCCGGATTTGGTGTATCATAAGGGATTTTTCATTTCTGTTGATTCCTACAAATTGGATAAAAAACAATTCCTGATTAAGATATTCAACTCTAAGAATGAATTGAAAAATAAATATTAATTGGTTCTATGTTCTATTTTTTATGAAGAGAATGAATCTTTTTATCGGAGTTATAAAAAAAATGGGTCTCATGTGGGAACGTTTTAAAAGATGCAAAATAAAAAATAGTAGTATTTGCCCTTTCCCTGTACCCAGGGAATATCTATCAATTTTTCTGTATTTTATTATTTTTGTTTAAATTTATATTTGATAAAAAAATAAATTGCTTAATTTATAACAATCTAGCACATTTTAAGAATAGTCTTATAAGTCGGGAGGAATTACTTTTTAAAAATAACTTATCAAATAATATAAAATGGCCTTTTAATATAATTTTTAGAATTTTTAATATAACATGATAACTTTTAAAAAAAAATACTTATATCCTTTATTTTAATATTATATGTATCCTTATTATTACACATCAATTTACTTTATCAAATTATATAAAATGTTTCAAAATTTTCACCAACTAAATTAATTGATATTAATATTATAATTTTATTACATTAATTTTTTAATTAAATGATAAACATTAATTTCATTCAAGGTTCAAATAAAAATTTAAATACAGTAATACATACATACATACATACATACATATATATATACACACAGTTATACACACGTACATATGAGAACAGATCAAGTAACCCCCATAAGTTTATACATATCCTATTTTAGAAATTATTGGATTTACATACCTCAAATTGTTGAAATTAAATTTAATATGTATATTAGTTATGATATATAAATTATATATTAAATATATGTATCAGATTCAATTATTGTAAATATATAAATCTAATAAATTATAAATGATATAAATATATATAGATATATGCAATAGAATTATTAATATTATTAATCACGCACTCAATATTTTTAAGACAGATATAAAGTGCACTGCTCATCTTTAATTTAATTCCTCCCTATACATAAAGTGGACCCAATGTAATTTGTCATTGAATGTCACTCCACAGCAAAACATTAGCTGTTCTGTAAAATCATCGATGAATGAAAAATAATAGTTTTGATGAGATGAGAGAGCACGTGGACCAACGTCATTCCCTGATTGCATTGAACCGTTAGATCTGAGCATTGTGCCAAATCATTGATAATCTATCTGTTTTAATTGTAGTATTAAAAAAATATTAGAATATTGTCTCTCTCTTTAGATAAAACAACGTTTGATAAATATATATATATATATATATATATATATATATATATATGGTGATTACAAGTTTTAAATTATACAACTCCTATTAATTATTTTAATTTAATAAATAAGTTAAAAATATTTTATTATTTAATATTTTATTCATTGCTTAAATGATTTGATTATTATATAATAGTATTTGTATTCATTTGAAACAAATATATTTATATACAACCAAAAGTTCTACTTAAATATTTTATTTTTAAGTAATTATGATCGTGTTTATTTAATAATATAATTATTATTTTTTAATAAATTAGAATTTTAATAAATATTTTTAAATTTTTTAAAATTAATTAATTTGATAGACCAACTTTAAAGACTTTATAAGTAACTTATCCTAATGAAATTGTATATTTGGGATGGAGATGGAATTATTTTCCTTTCCATATTCTTTTATATCCACCTAATATTTCCACATCTCTTATTTTGCATTCCTCTCAGTGGTATAATTATTTTATTTTCGTTTTAAACACTCAATTAATAGTTTAATGCTATAAAGAACACAATTAGTAGCAATATCAACAAAATTAAATAAATTAGTGTCATTAATCGGGATAAAATTATGACAATATATAGAAAGAAGAGTTTTATTGATTAAAAAATTTATTAGCACATCTGTGACCTAAAAGCCTAAATAGAATAAGCCTTACTGCTAATTGCTAAAGACCACAAACCCTAAACAAAAGCCTAAACAATTATTTCTAATGTCTCTGTAAGAGCTGCCTGAACCAACATGCAGACATTTTGGGATATCTCTTAAGAGTATCATAATCAATATAAACTATACCGAACCTAGAAGTATACCCAGAAAGCCATTCAAAATTATCTACCAATGACCATGCAAAGTAGCCGACTACATTTGCCCCATCATCGACTGCCTTCTTCAGGTTTTTCAAGTAACCTTTGTAGTAGCTAACCCTTACAGTGTCGTCTAATCCCTTTGCAAGTGTGTAGTTGCCTGGATCATCCATGCCATTTTCTGAAAGAATCATAACTGGGTTCTGGTATCGTTCTTTAACATATGATACAGCTTTGTATAATCCCCATGGTACGATGTAAAGCCAGTTAGAATTTGCCCTTTGACCAATTTGCACTCCCTTGCGGTGATCTACAATTTTTTGAAATTAAAAAAGAAGAATTCGATTGGAGAAATAGAAAAGGAAAAAGAGATAGATATATATACTTACAAGCAAAACCAACATTCCAATCATTCTGATAGCTTGAGATATTGGATGGACCATCAGAAGGATTAGACATGTAGTAAGATGTATATTGGTTGACACCCAAAATATCTATTGAGCCCTTTACCAGTCGTACTTCTTCATCTGTAAACTTTGGAAGCCTGTCTCCGACAATTTCTTGCATTGTTTTGGGATACTCACCATAGGTAAGAGGATGTAAAAACCTGAGTGAAAAATCAATAGAATATGAAGGTATTCCCAAATAAATTCAGCAAAAGAAAATTAGAATGAGAAAGAAGAATTTACCATCCGATAGTAAAATCTCTTGCTCTTTGGGCTGCAAGAGCGTCAGCCTTTGAATGTGTGAGAGGTTCGAACCAAACAAAATCCAAAAGAATTCCAATTTTCCCTTTTTGTGTTTTCTGAAATTAACGGAGACATCATACATATTAAGATCGATCACAGTTTTTGTAAAAACTCAAATTTAGTTATAAATCAGAGATTCAAGGATAAACAACAACTTTACTTGGTATTTTTCGCGATATCTTTCTACAGCAGCAGCGTGAGCTAAAATCATATTATGGGCAGCAATATAAGGCTCAGTGCCGGAGTTTCCTGCTGTACAATTTCCAACTTCTTTAGAACACCTTAATGGAGGGTTAATGCCATTGTCAAATCCAAGAGCTGCTATAACCCTTGGTTCATTAAATGTATGCCAATTCTTTACTCTATCACCAAATGTCTTGAAACAAAATTCTGCATAATCTGCATAGTCCTTCCTGAAAGATTCGGGATCACAAAATCAAATAAGTAATATGCTTCTAAAGATTATGAGAAGATTTAGCAATGTTGTTTACTTACACAAATTGACAATCTAGCATTCCAAGATACTTTTCCTGAAGAGCTAATGGAAGATCATAATGATAAAGATTTGCATATGGAGTAATGCCTGTAAATCACATAAAAATTGATCATTATTATTTGTGTTGTCATTTGAAATCAAATTTGAGATTCATAATCTTTTGGGCACAGTTGATTTACCTTTCTCAACCATGTAATCAATCAATCTATTATAATAAGCCACCCCCTCAGGATTTACTTCTCCGGTTCCCTCTAGAAGAATAAATTTTCCACCAATGTGTTAATTAAGTACAAAATAGTTGAACCAAAAAAAAAAGAAGGTTGATATTATCAATACAGAATACTCACTTGGGAAGATCCTGGACCATGAAATTGAAAACCGGTATGCATCAAAATTTAGCTTTACCATAAGATCGATATCGTCCTGTAAATATAGCAGAAGATTTAAGATTTATTTACACTGAACAAGCAAATTTAACTTTATTTCTCAAGTATTATCATATTGTTGTCGAGTATTCAATACCTTGTAACGATGATATTGATCCACAGCCAGATCAGCAGTAGCATTCCCAGCAATATTTCCAGGAGTGTGAACAAAAGGATCCCAGATGCTGGGTCCTCTTCCACCTTTGTTACTCATGCCTTCAACTTGATATGCAGACGACGCCGTTCCGAACACAAATCCTTCGGGGAAGTTTTTCCGGCTCATCCCGGCAGTGTCTAATCCTTTCTTGCAGCTTTCCTCTGCTGTCTTTTGTTCATTAGCTGCATAGGCACTGTAAACTAAAGCAAAGAGACCATAAATGCTTAAGAAAACAGCTGCTTTCATGGTGAAGAAATAGAGAAGAAAAGTGATTTTCTAGCTTGAATACTTGACTATTTATAGAAAAAAAAAATTATTTAAATTTTATTATTTAAACAATATTTGATATAGATAAGATAACTGGAATCAAATTGAATGCTGTTAGCTATAATTGAATCCTTAATTTTTGTAGTCCTACCCCCAAAGGTTTGACCAATTATTTGTAATGCATTACTAAAATAAATATAATAATATAAATATTAATTACATATTTTATAATATAACATGATTACATGAATATTTAATAGAGGTTTCCGTATTATCCGCTTAATTTTTTTTAATATTACAGATTCCGTATGCAATTTAAGCTGAATATATTTGTGACATAATCTTTATCATAATTTACATTTGTGACAATCTTAGTACAATAAAATTACGATTTGTTTAATATAAATTTTCAAATAAATATTTTTAAAGTAATGTAGATTTTTTATTCGTAAAAGTTTTAAAAATAAATTTTTAAGTGTCTAATCGTCACAAATAATTTTTATAAAAAATATATTTTATTTAAAAATAAAATAAAAAATTTTAATTTTTTAAAAAATTAAAAAAATTATATTATTAAAAGTGTAAATTTTGAACCTTTTATAGTAAAAAAAAATTTAATTTTTAAAATCCTTTTTGCCGTTAATCAAAAGATATCAAAAATTTTTTTAAAAAATTAACATTAAAATAACTTTTGATTAATGAAAAAAGAATTCAGACCATCATTTTTCAAAAAAAAATTTATGTATTTTAAAAATTAAAATAACAAACGTAGATCAAAACCTACATATAGATAATTATATCTCACTTTTCAAAATATATTGCATTTAAGTCTTTTATATAGATTATTATTTTACACATATTATTGTTAATCTTAAACTATTGAATCTAATTATGTTTCATTTATTATCAATTAGTACTGTTATCAGTATAATTAATAAAATATTACCAATTTGATGTTTAATATTATATCAAACTCACAAACATAAGCACGAGAGAATCTAGATCTATTAGGAGATAGTTTGATCTTTGTGCATGAGTTTTGAGGTTGAACATTAAATAATAATTGATCCATCCATCGATTATGTTTCCTTTCATAGAGAAGGGTGTTAGATCTATTAGGCTAGCAAATCCTTGCAGATCTCTTGGCAATAATATATATCACCCTATACAAAATATATAAGTGAATATATTATATATATATATATATATAAATTGACGGATATCCCCAAAATTATAGTAAAATGACAGATACTCCTTAATGTTTTAGAAATGATAAATATTCCCTGAAATTTTTATAAATAACAGATATACCCTTTCCTATTTTTATTTTAAATTATTTATTTTAATAAATTATCATATTATTTTAATTATTAAATATTAATTTTATAATTTTATTACAATTATATTTATTATTATTTTTGTTATTTTATTCTCTGTATTAATTTATTTGTACTTTATATTCATTTTATATACAGCTAGTCATATTTTTTTTTGATAATTCTAATTTTAGTTTGTATTAAGTAAATTAATCATCTAGTAAAGATAACTTGAGTTATTGTTAGATTTAATTTTATTATTATTATTATAAAATTTGTGAATTATTTTACTGTTTTAATTTTTAATTTATGACAATAAATTATTACGATGCTTTAACTTTAATAAGGGATAATGACAAAAACCCTTCTGAGGTTTGACCCAACATACAAATACACCCTTGACGTTTGAGAAAGGACAAATATCCCATAACGTTTGGCCTAATAGACATATACTCTATTTGACTTTATTTTTGTTAGTTTGACCAACTAGTTTATTATCATTTGTATCCCTAAACTTTTATAAAATAATAATATAATATATATTTTATTTAATCAAAATAACTAATAATACTATTTCAAAAAAAATTTAGGTATTTTTTTTACACAATCATTTTATTAATATATTACTAAAATAATACTATTATTTATTTAATTAACATATCTTATATAAATATATTATATTTTACTCTTATACAACTTATTATACATTTTCATTGATATTTATTTTTATTATTTTCTTTGTATTTGAAATATGTATACATATATTTTATCTAAATTACAATATAATCATAAATATTTATTACATATGTTGTAAAATAAAATAAAATGTATAAATATAAAATATTATTTATTTAATTTCTAATAATTACGAATGTGTAGTTTATTTTTATCTAATTTCTTTCAAATAATTACAATACAATTATTTTATTAATATATTATTAAAATGATATTGTTATTTTACATAAATATATTATATTTTGTCCAATTATAGAGATTTATTAGTTATTTTTAAATAATTATTATTATTATATGGGGTATAATTGTTGTTTTATAATAAATTGAGATCTATAAAAATATTTTTAAAAATTGTTTGGACTAAAAATGACTTTTATAATTAATTAACATGAAATTTAAAGATTGAGGACATTTCAGTAAATATGTTATTTAACACACACAATGTGTGTGTGTGTTTTATTTATTATTTATAATACTATTTGATTAACTTTAACTTTTAACTATTTTTGACCTTCTAATTAATTAGTTCTAGATCTGCTCCTATTTTTAACTATCTTTTATTGTTATGTTATTTAAATTGAGATAATTGACGAAAATTGAACATAACTAATCATCTAAATTATGTCAAGGAGATAACAGGTATAAATATCTGGTTCCCAATACATTTTGTTAACTTTGTGAAAGTCGATAATGATTGGACGCAATGATGAAAAAAAGAAGGAAAAAAAAATAGTAAATTGGAGAGCACAATAATGGAAAAAATCATGGAGATCATATCTGTTAAATTTTAAGAATATGATATTTAATTAATTTTTATTTAAATAACTACACTTTTATGATGAGTAGTAGTTAATAAATTAAATTATGATAAAATTATAACATAGATTGCACATATTTAAAGATTATTAAATTTATTTGAGATTATATTTTTTTAATTTAATTATAAATGAAATTTAATACACATGAACAATAGTGAGATCGATCTAGAGGAAAGCCAAGAAGCTTTGAGTTTTATTGAATTAATGTGGTGGATGAGTCTTACGAATAATTATTTTCATTAATTGTATTAGATTATTAGAGCACTACTGGAAGTGATGATGGTAAAACACTTCTGGTGCAAAAGGAAGAAGAAGATGCTATTCTTTTCAAGATTGATTAACATCTTTCTCCAAGAAAGATGACTCTTTTCTTAGGCTATGGAATTGGAATCCAGAAGTACAGAAACAGCCAAGCGACCGTTTAGTGATGCAGCAACAGCGACCGTTGTTGGAAGCGATGGTGGTGAAATGAAACAAGTCTGGATGAAGCAGAAGGGGAAGAAGAAGAAGAAGAAGAAGAAGCAGGAGGAGGAGAAAGAGAAAATGGGGCTGAGGAATTTACTGTGGACTATCTATTTTTAGCGCCATAGAATTGGAAACCTAACGAGCACTACACGACAGGAAGATCTTGTAACAAAATATTTTATTGTTAAATGCTTCGTATTAGGTACCTTATATTTTTTATGACCGTAAAAAAAATAGTCACTTGTTAGTAGTGTTATATTCGTCTTAGAAGATTTTAGTACTAAAATTGTAAATTTCATAAAATATATAACTTTTTGTAACTAAATATATTGTTTCAAAATATTATATAAAAGGTCACTAAATATATGAAAAAAAAATTAACGAGTAGTTTAAATGCGTAAGAGGAGACCTAATTATTTGTAATAAAATTTGTTTGATCATTAAATATTTTATTTTATGATATTTTTTTCGTTGTAAAAACTAAATATAATATAGTCTACTAAATTGTTCCGCACAACAACTTAATCTCTTCAAACCTTCATCAAGGTATATTGTTAGCGAAACATCCTGTGCCATTTTTTCCTTTACTTTTGTAGCTCATTTTCTCTACTATGGATAACTATATTTGATATGCATGCATATCCAATTTAACTTTTAACTACACATTGTCTATGTTAACAACATTTATATACAAGCTATCATATACTAAATTCACATATAGTTGTGGATGTGTTCTTTGTTGACTCTGTTTAATGAGGATAAAGCCAGCTAATATTCTGCTTTGAGCGCAATTCTCTTGATAGTTATGAAGATAAAGTGTTAGTAGAAGTGAAGTCTGTATTTTTCGTAGCATAGATTTAATTAGCAGTGTTTGCACTAAATTCAGGTGTACTGCAAAGCTTCCCAACATCTGCAGCTTAATTTGAAGATTCGAAGTGGTCTATTTTATCTAGTACTATCATAATTAATCAATTGGCTCAATTTATTGGAGACTTGTATTTGATAGGCCCGTCTCATACATGAAATTTCCAACGTTGCTAATAGTCAAAGAAAATTTTATATTTAAAGATGTGACAAAAGATTAAATTTTGGATTATACTAATAATTAATAAATTTTAACTATTAATTTAAATTATCAAAATATGTTAACTATATATTTTCTTTCTTTCTGTTTTTTTTTTAAATTAAAAAATATACAGTTTGCATTAGAGAGAATACTAGTTAATTATAGAGAGGGAAAAACTGATATTAATTTGAAAAAAATAATGAGGGTTTTTTTATATATCTAATAGATCTCGAATTTTGAAAATTGACCAACACTCAAAATAAAACTAGATTATGGGAATCAATTTCACAAGACAATTCTAAAAAAGTGACGTTTCAGGTTTATTCTGTAGCAATCAAAAGGCAAAATATTCTCGAATTTTTATGACTTTTTAAGAATTAAGATAATTCATAACTGAATTGTACATTTAACCCATAACAATAGAGATATTTAAGTAAATTTGTAGACATAAAATGTTAACAAAATACTAAAATACAAAACACAATTATCATTATTTTTTGAGAAATTTCTAATATAATTTCTATTTTTAAAATATAAATTAAAAATAACCAATATCCATAATTATAATAGTATTCAAAAGTAGTGAATGGACAAATTTGCCCTATATCTCAAATTGATCATAATAGGATGCATAAATAAAATTAAAATCATTTGTAACGCTCATAAATATTGGTTACTATAAATACTATAATGCACCAAAGTAATAGTTGTAGTAGAAATATGTAATATTTTGTGATGCATATGACAATAGCTACAAATAATATACATAAAAAATTATGTAACTAGTTACTAAATAAATATACTTGATCACAATATGAAATATAAATAAAATTACAATTATTTATTGCGATCACAAATATTGGCCACAGTACATAATATAATATGATCAAATTAATGATTGTAATAGAAAATAAGTATTATATTGTGACTCATATTATAGTAGTTATAATAATATGCATAAGAGACCATGTAACTTGTTACTAAATAAATGACCAATATGATACATAAATAAAACTAAAATTATTTATAATAATCATAAATATTAGTCACAAGAAATACTATATTGTGACCAAAGTAATATTGTAACAAAAAAAATATATTATATTGTGACTCATATGATAATAGTTATAAATAATAGAAATAAAAATTATTTCTTTATTGTTAAATAAATATAATTGATCACAATATCATGTACATAAATAAAATTAAAATTACTTATGACGATTACAAGTATTAGTTTAAAATGTGACTAAATTAACGGTGATAGTAGAAAATATATATTGTATTGTGACTTATATCATAATAGTTACAAAAATATCATGTAATCGTTATTAAATAAAATATAATTGACTACAATTAAGTTTCATAAATAAAATTAAAATTTTTTGTAGCTATCACAAATATTGGTTACTGTAAATAATATAATGTGATCAAAATTAACAATTGTAGCAAAAAAAAAAAAAAAAATAGTCTTGACAATCAAATTTGTTGTATTTCTTGTACCTAGACTTCACCAGTAATTTTCCTCCACCGTTGCCGCTTCATCATGGAAGAACGTTTGCTTCGTTTGGTTCCCATTATTCTTCGTTGACTGTGAGAAAGATAACAGGGATAATATTTTGTGAAAGAATTGGATTCTAAGGTTTACAATTAGTAAATAAGCGGCAGCAGCGGAGGAAAATTACTGAGGAAGATATCGTCAAGTATTTGTCAAAGAGGGCGATGAGAGTAACGAAAGAGTTAAAGAAGCAGACTGTGTGTAGTTTCCCAGACGATTTGAATTTGTTCGGTGATTCCAATTTTAGTGAGATATTTGTATGGGAGGAAGAAGATCGAGTCTGATATTGCAAAAGGGGTTATTGATTGGTGATATTTCGGTTGAAGCGGAGATGTAGAGACGGAGAGAAAGGATGGCGGAGATTGAAAGGGTTAGAAAAAGAAGAGAGGAAAGAGTTCCTGAAAAAGCAAAGCGTGAGGAAGAAATTGCACTCTTAGCTAGGGAACGTGCGGCTGCTGATTTTCAGGAAATGGAGAAGAAAGAGGCCGAGTTTCTATTGGGGCAAAGCCTAATCAGGTCTAAGATTAGATTGGATGAAGGTCGTGTGAAGCCCATTGATATTCTGTACATGCAGCTCAATGACTTGGATGACGTAAAAGCAAGGGAACCGTATGGGGTTTTCAAGGGCTTGACAATGAGCTAAATGGAGGAGCTTCGCGAAGATATAAGAAAGCATAGATTTGGGAAGGGCAACTTACTAATGTGGAGTATTGGAAGGCGCTTTTGGTGGTTTGTGATTGGGAGCTGGCTGAAGCACAGAAGCAGGAAGCCCATGTGTTAGAAATGGGGTTGCATTTTTGTGTTGAAGCAGATGTGAGGAAACTTTTGCAGGGCAGACTTACAGGGGTCTTGAAGCATTACAAAACAGCATTTGGTCGATGATGCATGATGGAACAGCAAAAGTGGTTGAGTTTTGGGAAGCTGTTCTCAGACAACTTGAAGTTTACAAGGCAATGGCTTTTTTGAAGGAAATACATGGTAAATTGCCAAATGAAGATGCTAATATTAAACCTGAACAGGACAGAATTTTAGCAGTCCTAGAAAAGCTGCAAGGGCAGATTGAAGATGATTTGATCAAAATTGTATAGACAAGTTAATATTATATTGGGAAACAGATCTCAAATCCTTGAACACTAAAAAATTACTTAATTATTCAGTTGTGTTTCAAGAAAATTTAGTTTTAATTATCTGTATAAATAAAAGCCAAACGCAATCTAATTAAATAAATGGTAATCATGAATACATAGTTAAAGAAAACAGACTCACTCTCGGAAGGAGAGATCATGAATACACAGTTAAAATGGGGGCTGAGGGATTTACTGTGGACTATTCAAGAATAACGTACGTCGTTCTTAGAGAAAGCTGAATCATTTTTAATGCAATGGAATTGGAAACCTGAAAAGCGGCAACATCATTTGAGGGCTTATTCCTGTTACTCATCTAACTTATGGTATGTATTACAGAAAGTGGTTGGAATTCAATCTTTGACTTTGGTCAATCTAAGTTGCTGTATTTGTTTTGTTATTTAGGGAATGAGAGATTTTGTGTACTTGTTAATTAATATAAGAATAAGACCAAGAAAAGAGAAAAGGACACAGAGACAAAAACTACGTTAAATTAATGTGTATCGTACAGCCAAATAACACAGAAAAGAATCTAACACTAATCTTTAAGAATCTAATATTTAACTATAAAGCAACGATTTCCATTAAGTTTACATTCCAAAAACATATAATAACTAACGTGGATTAACTAAGCAAGACTTTACAATTCATGCATGTATCTAAACCCTAAATTAAACGACTACGTACTGATGGGTTCAATCTCCTTCTCCACTGCCCATCTTTCCCGGACGTTGAATGAGAAATATGAATCAGTTCTCGACTGCCGTTTATTCTCTTCGGGTTTCCAACTCCACGGCGTTAAAAATGATTCATCTTTCTCCAAGAAAGACGTCAGTCGTGAGTAATCCAGTTTCACAGTAGACATTTCTTCCTCTAGAATCTTCTCTTCCTCCTTCTCGATCTTCTTCTCTTCTTCTTTCAGCATCACAGTCCGTTGTTCAGGCAGCACCCATTGTTGTAGCAACACTGAACGTCCCACGAGAGCTGGTTGCAACGGCAAGAATTCAGAGCAACAACATCGCCGATAATAAAATTGATCAACTGGCGGCAATATCTGTCTCTCAGTCCAGCGTGTCTGCTGCTGTTGTTGCCACTGGAGTCTACGTATCCGAGGAGGTACGTTTCGAAGCTTGAATAAGCCAGGAGGGGCCTTCAGATGACGAGGAGGAGGAAGGATTTGATCTTCTAGATAGCGTTTGAGCATCCGAGGAGGAATAACATACCTTTCTCTTCTTCCCATACTTGTTGCAGTGATCTCTAAATTTTTCTGAATGTTTGCGTTTATGATTATGGTTATGTATATATAGTGTAGTTTGTTATTGGCCCATTAGGCAAACTTTGATCTCCTAAACCATCCCATATTTCCTAGTACGTAGTATTTATATTTCAGTTGTCTTATAGTTAGGATTAAACAAGTAGTTAAGTAAAATATCTTAATTTCCTAATAACGTAAGACTATTTTTTCTTTTTGGTTTCCCCCTTCCTTGAAAGATCCGTAATGTAATAACTATATTATTAGTGTTGTAAATTACTATTAAATTAGGTAACTTAGATACAATTAATTTCTAAAATTAATCTTAAAAATTGTATATTTTTTTTAAAAGTAAACTTCTAAGAACCAACACAATCCTCTAAGAACCTCTAAAACAATAGTTAAAATTTGAAATTCTAACTTTCTTATAATCTATATAATTTTTTTAATTATTAATTATGAACTAATTCATTTTTTATACGTATTCTTATACTATTATGGATTTTGTTTACATTAAACTGCCTGCACATCAGTATTATAACCCGATTGTTGTACTTAGAAAGACTACCTAATCTTCAGGCTTTCGAAATATCTGAAAATTTGAGTTTTTATCATTCAATGTAGTCCATAAGATTTTGTAAGCTTCTCTGTGTCATAGAAGACTCACCTAATTAAACATGTAAGGTATCGAGCTTAAATGTGATCTAATCCCTAATAAGTTGGACTCAATTGTTTAAATATATAAAACTATATCAAATTATTTGACGTAACTAAAGTTAGGGACTTAAATGTTATTTGCACAACATTCGGACTTAAATGTTATTATTCTTAATATATACTCGTCTAATACATCAATTGTGCTCACGTAATTTCGACGATATAATTACATAAAAGATATGATATTTCATAGAGTTCCATTTATTTTGTTTCGATTCAATTATATATATCAAAATATTAATTTCACTTAAATATTTTCAGTTTTGAAGGATGTATTAAAATATATATATCATGTTTTGACATACTTCATCAGGCTTTTCAAAATTTTTTTTCTTTTTTCCAAATCATAGTCATACCCATGAATTAATTAATTGTTAGTGGCTTACAGTAAATTAACAAGACAAATATTTTTAGTAAGGTAAAAGATATTTTGTTTTTAAATTTGATTAAAATTTTGATTAAATTATAACTTATAAGTTAGAATTTTAAATTAAATATAAGTTATAAGAGGTTAGAATTTCAAATTTTAACTATTGTTTAAAATGTTGAAAATTATGGAGTCTAGTTTTAGAAATCAATTGTATCAAATTACCTAATTTAATAGTAATTTACAATACGAAATAATCTTACGTTATTAGGAAAGATATTTTACTTAGCTATTTGTTTAATCTTATAAGACAACCGAAGTATAAATACTACTAGGAAATTGGAATGGTTTAGGAGATCATATTTTCCTAATGGGCCAATAACAATCTACACTATACATATAACTATAAATATCCGAAGTTACTTCACCCAATCAATCATAATCATAAACATAAACATTCAGAAGGATTTGGAGAACTGCAACAAATATGGGAAGAAGACAAAGGTATGTTATTCCTCCTCGCATGCTCAAACGGTATCTAGAAGAACAAATCCCTCCTCCTCCTCCACCTCCTGGCGTCTTCAAGCGTCGAAATGTACCTCCTCGGATACGTAGACTCCAGTGGCAACAACAGCAGCAGACACGCTGGACTGAAAGACAGATATTGCCTCCAGTTGATCAATTTTACTGCCGGCAATTTTGTTCCTCTGAATTCCTGCCGTTTCAATCAGCTCTTGTTGGACGTTCAATGATGCTACAACAATGGATGCTGCCTAAACAGCAGGCTCTGATACTGGAAGAAGAAGAAGGGGAACAGCAAAAGATCGAGAAGGAAGAAAAGAAGATTCCTGCAGAGGAAATGTCTTCTGCTGATTACTCGCGACTGACGTCTTTCTTGGAGAAAGATGAATCATTTTTAACGCCGTGGAGTTGGAAACCTGAAGAGAACAAACAGCAGTCCAGAACTGATTCGTATTTCTCATTCAACGCACGGGAGAGATGGGCATCAGAGAAGAAGACGACGGAGACTGAAGCCCCTAGTACGTACGTAGTCGTTTAATTAGGTTTTAGATACATACATGTGCATGAATTGTAAAGCGAGATTAGTTCTTATTCATTGATTAATCCACGTGAATTAATTATTATATGTTTTTAGAAAGTACCCACTGAGGACTGTCTGCACTAACGTATTTTTCTTCTTAGTAAAATAGTATTGGAGCTACCGAGCTACGTCTTTCTCAATTGTGTTTTTATTTAAGTTGTATTAATGTATATTAATTTCATGCAAGTGTTTCCAGCCCCCGCCCAAATCTAAATTCCATGAAAAAAATTTCAGAAATCGAAAATTTTGAAGCTTAATTTCTAATACTTTGATATTGATTTGATGAGTTCAACTAATTATATATCAAAAATTAATTTGCTTTTGAATGTATTTTCAATTTTAAAGAATGTGTATGATTTTTTTAATGATTCATTCATTAGTCAATGTTACCTTGATGTAGAGGCGGTAAATGGGCCGTACCGCATGAAAAATGAGCCTGTATGAGTTTTTGGGCTGAGCCGACACGATATGTACAGTAAAATATATAAGTTCAGTCCGGTTTACGGTATAATTATTGTTCATATCGTATCAGTCCAGTCCGTCAAAATGCAGTCCACTTGGGTTGTACAGTATCACTGTTTATATTAAATAGTGACTAAATTTTACTGTTTATAGGCTAAATAACCCATGTATTTTTTTTCGGCCTATCACTACATTAATATTGTTCACGGCACGGTCCACAGGCTTTTTTTTTCGGCCCAACCCGTGACAGTATCGGGCCATGTCGACGCTATTCGCAAGCTGGGCCGAGCCGTGGTCAGGCGGCCGGCCCGTTTTACCACCTCTATCTTGATGTCTATAAGACTATAACTATCTAACTAATATTGCAAATTTAATGTTATATATTTAATGTGTTAATTATGCAAATTAAATTTCTTTAGCCTAATCAAAATCGATCTAAACAACTAATCTAAGCTATACCCAGACCAAAGTTAACGAAACTTTGGCAATAATGCTACTTGTGCGATACTTTCTCAAATGCCCTCTTTTAAGGGTTAACTCTTCAATTTCATTTATATATACTTAATTGGTTTTTCATCCTACTGATAATCTCATATTCTCATTAGAGAACGGTTTCAGTCTACAACCAATTCGTACAAAGTTGATCAAGACCCTTGTTAATTTCGTATATAAGTTTAAAACTCCAATCACCTTTTAAAATTCTCAAAATTTTAAGATACAAAAACCATAACCGCTAGAAATTATATATGTGCATCTTCCAACATAGCATAATATATATCATATTTCAGTTTTATTTATTTTTTCTATTTAAAATTTTAATATGATTGAAAATTTTCCCTAAACTGTGTTTTTCATCGCTTATATATTACTTTCTTGAAATACTAATTTTAGTAGAATTATAATTTTTCACTTAGTTGATATATATTTAATATATATATATATATATTAAATAATAAATTAAGAATATTATTATAAATAAAATATTTAAATTATCCAAACGTTTATTCATTCAAATTTAAATTAAATTTTTTAAATCAATTATATTATCAAGGAAGAATGCCTGATTTCTCTCTGTTGTTTGAGCTAATACTCCAATACCTCCCTATTGTTTCGATAATACCCCGAATCCCCTCTCTGTTAGTTGACAAAGTTAAATATAATATCATATTGGTCCCTAAAATTTTATATATTAACTTGTATAGTCTTAATATTATTAAAAATATCCACAAAATTTTTAATTTATTAAAAAATAATAATTATACCCTTATATAATAATAATTAAAAAAATTATTTTCAACTCCTAATTGATAATAACATATTTTATTTTATAATATATTAATAACTAATTTATAAATTATCTTTTAAATATAAATTTATTTAAACTTTAAATTTCTTTTTAACATGATATTCATAAATAGAAAGATAAAATTTTATAATTTTTAAAACAAATAAAATAATAATAAAATTGATCATTTATAAAACAATTCAAAATTTAAATAAATTTTTATTTAAAGAATAATTTATAATATTTTATTTAATATTTAATATAAAAATATTATTTATATTGACTAACACTTATGAAGAGTAACATATTTAAAAAAACTCATATTAATAAATTACATATATAAATCTATCTATATAAATTGACATGATAATGTTATATTATATCACTACATATTTTACATTTTCATAAATATTTTAGCTTAAAATATTTTTTTAATTGTAAAAATTTATTCTTTCAGTTTAAAATATTAATTTCTTTTTAATTTTGATACTCATTATTATTTCAAATTATGAAAAAAAAATTAATGACATACGAGCCCCTAAAATTTGACCCATTAACTAATTAATATTGAAAATTTTAATTATAATATATTAATAAATATTTAGGTATCAATGGGTTATAAAATAAAATATATTATTATTTTAATATTTATTTTCAATTAGTAATTAAAAATATCCATAAAAGCTCAATTTATTAAAAAATAATGATTATATCTTTATTTAATAGTAATTAGCTAAAGAAATTAATAGTAGTTAGCTACAAAATAAATAAAATATTAAATATATGATTTATTTTATAATACCAATATAATATTGAATTGTTAATATATTATAAAATTTTATAATTATATAATAGTACAATAGTTATGATTATATATAATTATAAGTATTGTATTACAATATATTTTATTTATAAATTAATATTTATTTATGAATTTTTAATATTGTTTTATAAAATATTATTGTTTTATTTATTTTAAAAATTATAAAATTAACCATTCAATTTATATTTAAAAGATAATTTATGAATTAATTATTAATGTATTATAAAATATAATATAATATTATTTTAATATTTATTATCAATTAGGAGTTAAAAATAATTTTTTTAATTATTATTATATAAGGGTATAATTATTATTTTTTAATAAATTAAAAATTTTATAGGTTTTTTAATAATATTAAAACTACATAAGTTAATCTATAAAATTTTAGGGACCTATGTAATATTATGTTTAACTCTATTAACTAACAGGAGAGATTGGAGGTATTATCGAAATAACAAGGGAGTATCGAAATATTAGCTCAAATAACAGGGGGAATTGGGCATTCTTGCTATTATCAATCATTAAAGTCCTAGCCTCCTAGGTGAGGAAATATCCCGTATACTGTGTTTTTCTTCCCTTGTATATCTGCTTCCTTGGAATACTAATTTAATTTTAATAGAATTATAATTTCCACTTTTAATCACCTAGAGCTTAATTTTATTCCTTGCCAAGTATTTGAGATTAGGTTCATAATTGGGCTTGATTCTTAGTCTTTTAATAATGTGTCGGCATGGAATGGTAGTTTTGCTGGGCCAATATGTGGGCGAGAAATACGGTTAATGAGAACTCGATCCTTTTAGTCGTCCCTTTGGACTTTCTTTGGGCCCTAGTTAAAGTGGTGCTTTTGAAGATGAATGGCTCGTTATCTTTCAAAAGTCAGTGTTTAGTCTATTCGGGTTCTTGGTCTCGATAATATATATATATATATAGATACACACACACACATACACACATATAAGTACAAGATCAATGGCCTTTTTTTTATATAAAATCTTACATAACATAGGCTATTGGATCTAAGTATAATTATAATTAATACATATATCATATACAATCCCAATCGTTGGATGTGCTTACGTCCAACAGCGTGTATTTGATTTAAAGTTTTGTATAAAAAAACATACTCTTGATTTTATCCTATATATATATATATAAGGTTATTATCAAATTCCTCTCCTGAGGTTTGAGATTGTAGCAGCTAGATAGAAAGTTTGGGAATGTATCAAAAACCTATCTTTGATTATTAGTTAACTAACATCAAATAATACATTTACTGAAATACCTTCAGTATTTAAATTTCATGTTACTTAATTAATTATAGAACTATTTTAGTTCCAAAAGTTTGGTCTAATATTCTTATAAGTCATAATAATTTCAAAAATACCTTTAAAAATCTCAATTTATTATAAAACAATAATTATATCTCTCTATAATAATAATTATGGGATAATGACAAACTCTCTTGAGATTTGGCCTAACATACACATACCCTCTGACGTTTAAGAAAGAACAGATCCCCCCTAATGTTTGGGCTAATAGGCTTATATCCCCTATGATTTTATTTCTGTTAGTTTGACCAGTTAATTTATTATCATTTGGGGATAATGACAGAAACTCTTTTGAGGTTTGGCCCAACATACACATACTCCCCTGACGTTTGAGAAAGAACAGATGCCCCCCTAATGTTTGGGCTAATAGGCTTATATCCCTTTTGACTTTATTTCTGTTAGTTTGACCAGTTAGTTTATTATCATTTGGGGATAATGACAGAAACCCGCATGAGGTTTGGTGCAACAGACACATACCCCCCTGACATTTGAGAAAAGACAGATTCCCCCCTAACATTTGGCCTAATAAGTATATACCCCCCTTGACTTTACTTTTGTTAGTTTGACCAGTTAGTTCATTATCATTTGTATTCCTAAACTTTTATAAAATAATAATATAATATATATTTTATTTAATTATAATAATTTAGTCTATATTTTAATAATTTTTACAATATACTTTTTTAACTTTAATAATTTAGTCCTTATTTAATATTTTTCACAATATATTCAAGACTAAATAAATTTTTTAATTTATTATTTTCAAATTTTTTTAACAATTAAATATCAAATTTATTGCTAAAAAGAAAAAAGATTATAAATATTTTAACATGAGTTTAATCTAACTCATTGTTTAACTTTTTTTAATAATATTTTATTTTCTAAAATAATAAATTAAAATATTTATTTAATCTTGAATATATTGTAAAAAAATATTAAATAGGGACTAAATTATTAAATTTAAAAAATATATTGTAAAAAATATTAAAATATAAACTAAATTATTATAATTAAATAAAATATATATTATATTATTATTTTATAAAAATTTAGGGATACAAATGATAATAAACTAACTGGTCAAACTAACAGAAATAAAGTCAAAGGGGGTATATACCTATTAGACCAAACGTTAGGGGAGCATCTGTCCTTTCTCAAATGTCAGGGGAGTATATGTCTGTTGGACTAAACCTCATGCGGGTTTCTGTCATTATCCCTAAATGATAATAAACTAACTGGTCAAACTAACAGAAATAAAGTCAAAGGGGATATAAGCCTATTAACCCAAACATGGGGGGGGGGGGGGGGGGGGGGGGGGGGGGGCATCTGTTCTTTCTCAAACGTCAGGGGGTATGTGTATGTTGGGCCAAACCTCAAGAAATAAAGTCAAGCGGGTATATGCTTATTAGGCTTTACGCTAGGGGGGACATCTGTCCTTTCTCAAATGTTAGGGGGTATGTGTCTGTTGGGCAAATCTCAGGAGGTTTCTGTCATTATCCCTAAAAGTTTTAAACATACACTAAATTATTTTTAGAATAAAATTAGTAGATAAATAAAATATTTATTAAAAAATATAACTAATTTTTAGATGGAGAGTATTTTTGTCAAAAGTAAATATAATAAATTTCTTTCTCTCGACAACTCCTTGTTTAAACCAAACATTAAGTACTATTCATTTCTTCATTCCTCATTTCTTTCCATTCCTCTAATCAAACATCCCTTAAGAGTGTGTTTGATTAGAGGAATGGAGGCGAGAAAAGAAAAGATCCTCAAAAGGAATCCCATTCTTTTGATACCTAAATGCTTATTTAACAACTAAAATTTTGGGATTCTTGTTAATCTAATTAAGTGAAATTCCATTAATTAAAATGGAAGAATATAAATTTCCAAAATAATATAGAAAATGTCGAATCTTACATCTTTTTATATCACCTTCTCCCAATAAGTCTTTGAGAATCCCTCCTTTTAGATAATTCTCATCAATCATGTGGATTTTTTTTTCTTTTTGCATTCGGGTCCTTCAATAAGTTAGCATGCATGGATTTCTATTCCTTCTATTTTAGTTATAACATTATTTTGCATTTTTTTTTTTAACTTTCTTGTTCTTCAATTGGAGGTAAACTATCACATTATTCTGTAATAGAACTAATACAAGTAGGTCTCGACAGATGCTTGACTAAACAATATCAGTTTTCTTATTCATATACTTCATACGCACTAGTTAGAGAAGATAAAAAGGGTGCCATTTGGAGCAACCCAACACTATTGTAACAGGGAAAATACAAAAGTTGTAAAATAGAACTTCTTGTAATCTTGTAATCCTCCAGATTATTTGATTATTGATGAAATCAGAAACTCATCCATTACCAGTCATCTAAATTGCAATTATCTTCAGAGCAGGCCTCCGAACTGTACTCACGAACCTGAACTCCAGTGTCATAGATCGTTCCAGGTTTCCAGTCAGCAGGCAAAACCTTTTCTGTAAAAATTGACGAGGAGTCATCTCGATCTATGACTTCAAATTCAAACTTAAATGGCCCTCTTGGAACATTGTCTGCTTCCCAAACTGCACTGCGATTCCTTGTCAGTGAAATCAGATCTGAAGAACCAAGCTGGAAAGAAAAATATATGGCAAAAGGTCAGCATTTTAAGAATTCATCCTCAACATGTATAAGCAGTTTTGCTCAATGTTAAGTTTTTCAAACCTGAGATAACCAAATATCTCGTATTTCTGTTTGACCACCCTGGTACAGCACTTTAACTGCTAAGTGATTTGGCCATTTGCTTGATTCGTCCACACGCAGAGACAAGTTCTTGTTGGTGAAATCATCACAAGGATACCTAAAAATCAAACCTAAAATTCAAACCCAGAAGAGCAAATACATATATATTTACTTCTATTATACACATACTTTTGTTTACTAGGTTGAAAGACATAATGTAATATGTCATTATTACCTTTTGTATGTGACGTGGATTGTTCCATGTTTCAAAAGTTCTTTTTCCATACCCTTATTAGCCATAGCCATGTAAGCTTTTCTACTGAGAGCAAAGTCTATTTTACTGCTGTTATTATTAGTGAGCTCATCAGTCACCATCACTGTGGTTCCTTCTTTCTTACATAGTCTTTTGTTCTTGCATCTCATCTGCCAATATAAAATCAAATTAAGTTAGAAACCAAGTTTAAATAACAGAATTAATTAAGATAAAAGGGAATATTTTTTATATATATACTGTAATACAAATTTACAAACCCTATAGCATCCACCACAGAGAGCACCATCAGCGTAGAAGGAAGCAGCTGCAAGGTATCCATGATTAAAGCCTAGTGCCATTGAACCATACGCACAAGCCCCAGCTGCATCATATATCAAATCCAAAACCAAAGATTACCAACTCTAAATCTCATCAAAATTTCATCTGGGTCAACCCCAATTTTCATTTTCATAAACTAAAAACGAAAAAGAGAAAAAAAAAATAAGAAAACTGATCCGTATATGCATGCTTACATGAAAGTGCAGAGTCTTCGGAGATATATGAAATCTTGCCCTTATGCTCACATTGCGTACAATCAATTAATTCTGCAGTCGCAAATGATAAGAGAAAGAAGAGAAAGTGAAGAAAGATGGCCCTTTTTAGCTTGAGTGGAAACATAGCCACTTGCTAATTTTAGTGTAAAGATATATCGAGAGACAAGTCCAAAATATTGTGATGAGAAAACGAAGAGAGTAGTCGAGATATTTATACTGCACCTCATCAAGTGCTAATTAAAGCAACTCTTTAATTATATTTCTGAAGAATTCAACAAGTCAATGCGTGTAGGCTTTCAGAATTCGGACTGTCCTTCTCCAAAACAGCCGGCGCATTCCCATCGTGGGTTCTCTGCTGTAAACCATATATATACATATACACATCCCAGTAAAATATTTTATTGCTTGTAACTCTCATCCATCTGTTCAAGCCTGGTGCCATTGACCCATACGCACATGTAACTTTCACGTTGCCAAACTCGTATTTCATATTTCCAAAATTATTTATTATATACTGAGTCTCAATTGGTTGGCCCAAAAAGAATCTTGCAGATCTCTACAAATAATATATATAATTTATTTATTTATTCCACAAGCTAGTAGGTCCCAATCAATTATTATCTAATTCAAATTTAAAATTTTAAAATTTAAAAAAATTTACAGATGTCTCTAAAGTACGGAGAAAGGACAGATATTTTTCATAGAATATTAAAAATGACAGATACTCTTACTCTATAAATAAATGATAAATACTTATGATATTAGTTGATCATTAATTGATTAGTTAATTAATCATCACTTATATCCCTAAACGTTTATAAAATAATAATATAATATATATTTTATTTAAATATAATAATTTAATCTATATTTTAATATTTTTATAATAAATTTTTAAATTTTAACAATTTAGTCCATATTTAGTATTTTTTATAATATACTCAAGAATAAATAAATTTTTTAATTTATTATTTTAATAATAAAATTAAAATATACAATTATTAAACAAATTCAAATAATGAGTTAAATCACACTCATATACTAAAATATTTTTAACATTCTTCTTTTATTTTTATAGTAATAATTTGATATTTAATTATTAAAAAAATTTAATTAAAATATTTTTTAATATTTTATTTTTACATGCAACATATTTATCTAAAAAAAAATTTAATTCATTATATATATTTTAAAATATATGAAGATTTAAGTAAAAAATATAAATAAGAAATACATGTTATAATATATTTATATACTATAGATAAAAATAATCAAAAAAAATTTTAAACCTTTATTCATATTTCCAAAATATTTAGTATTATTTGTCGATAGAATTAATAATTAGATAGATTTTATATTCTTACTAACTAATATAATTTAATTTTAATTAATAATAAAAAAGAACATTCCTCAGTTATCTATATAATGAATATAATTATATTTTTTATTATTATTAATTAAAATTAAATTATAATTGTATTGGTTATATAGATAAATGAGGAAGGTTTTTTTTTTAATTTTTAATTAAAATTAAATTTAAAAGTTTAAAATTTAATTTATTTTTGTATAATTAAAGTTGTTTTAATGAATAATCATATAATGAAGATAGGATACAATGTATTTATATGATATATAATATTTCATATTTTGAAGGTATATTGGATAGAGATAAGATGAAAGTACATTGGACAGAGATCTATAATCCAACATCGTTTAATCTTATTTTATTTCGTCTAACTTTTATCCATTGATATTTAATATTTAGTTTTGGAATCATGATATATATGCTAAATAATATATTATTAATTTAATGCTTAGTATTTATTAAGCTGACATGAATTTAATGTTCCGTAGTATTGATTTGACTTTTATTTTTTTAATACAACTATTGAATGGAGATTTCGAATTTATAGAAAAATTCTATTTAAATTATTTAGAAATAATTTTAGCAAAGTACTTTCCTTTACGAAGAATTTTATTATGATATAATATATATTTTAATGTTATATTATAATGAAAAAATTAAAAAATATATTAATAAGTTATATAATTATATTATCTGTTAAAAAATTTAATAATAAGAGAATAAAATTATTTTTTTTAATATTTAAAAAAATTCAAAAACATAAATAAAAAAGTAGAAGAATGATAAAGTAGAAGAATTAAAATATTTTTATATTATATTATAATAATTTTATTTTTGTAAATTAGTGTGATACTTAAAAAATTAATCTTATATACTAGTACAAGTCCGATACTAAAATTATGTCATTTTGTCTAAGTAATGTATAAAGGTACAAATGAATTGGGCTAGACATGATCCAATTTAGTCTAGGTTTCACTGATATCAAACCGAATTAAAAACTTTCGGACCTAAATATTTTTAGAATCATACTAAATTAAATGTAAATGCAGAACTAAAGTTGAACCAGACTAGAATTGATCGATTCAGAGCCGATTCTCTTCTTTTAGTTTGTCAATTTAAAACTAATAATATATTTTTTAATTTTTAATTTCAAATTTTTTTCTTTTGTTTAGATTGTAGAAAATTATGTCGTTTTTCATTATAAAACAACATCGCTTTTTTCTAAAAATTAAAAAATAATTTTTAACTTGATCCAAGTTTTTGACATCAGAATCGAAATTAGAACTGAAAATTTTGACATAAGATCTTCTTGATCTATTCACATTTTCCAATCCTCCATACTATTTGATTATTGTTTGTATGCAGGATCAAATCTGAAAATTGCAGTTTTCTACAAAACAAATTAAATAAATAGTTCAAATCAAAGAACATATATTCTTATTCTTGCATTTCATATACATACATGTGAGGAACTGGCCATTTTAATCTTATTATTTAACTAGAAAAGTGCAAAGTTACAATAACAAAGCGAAAAGAGTAAGTTGGAAAATAGAACTTTTCTTCATCTTCTAATCCTCCAAATTATTTGATTATTGATGAAATCAGAAACTCTCTTCCATTACCAGCTGTCGTTAGGGCATTTATTGACATAGCAACCCTCCGATTGAGTCGCACGAATCTGAACTCCAGTGTCAAAGATCATTCCAGGTTTCCAGTCAGCAGGAAATACATTTTTAGCAAAAATCGACAAGTTATCAGTATCATCTCTTACAACAAACTCGAACTTCAATGGTCCACTTGTCACTATGTTATCAAAAACTGCACTGCCATTTCTTGACAGCAACATCATATGTGAAGGATCAACCTGGGAAACCTACAAGTATGGCGAAAAGTCAGCTTAAAATTCGTCTGATCAACATATATAGATGTATAAGCATGTACAGGTTTACTTGATGGTTATTTTTTTATACCGGATATGCGAAAATTCCATAAAGATTAGTCTGACCACCCTGGTACAGCACTTTAACTGCCAAGTAATCTGGCCATTTGCTTGATTCTTCCACGCGCAGGGTCAAGTTCTTGTTGTTAAAGAAATCACAAGGATAACTGGAAGATCAAACCCAGAAGACCAAGTACATACGCATTAATTTTATTATATATACAGATTTACTAAGTTGAAATCAGTACATAATATAATAATTATATTACCTTTTGTATGTGACATGGACAGCTCCATGTTTCAAAAGTTGTTTTTCCATACCCTTTTTAGCCATAGCCATGTAAGCTTTTCTACTAAGAGAAAAGTTTACTTTTTTGTTGCTGTTACTGTTAGTGAGCTCATCAGTCACAATCACTGTGGTTCCTTCTCTCTTACATAGTCTTTTGTTCTCGCATCTCACCTGCCATATTGTACCCAATTAAGCTTAGCAACCGAATTTTCATAACAAAAGGAATTAAAGGCAAAAAGGGATGATTGTTTTATTATTATATACAAACCCTGTAGCATCTACCGCAGACACGACCTTCATTACCGTCGAAGGAAGCAGCTGCAAGGTATCCATGATTAAAGTCCAGTGCCATTGAACCATACGCACATGCCCCAGCTGCATGATATATAAAATCCAAAGACCAAAGATTGCCCACTCTAAATCTCATCAAAACATCATCTGGGTCATTGCCAATTTTCATTTGCATAAACTGAAATAAAAGGATTAAAAAGCTGATATATGCTTGCTTACATGAAAGTGCAGACTCTTCGGAGAAATAAGAGACCTTGCCCTTGTACTCACATCGAGGACAAGCTACCCATGCAGTGGCAAATGATAACAGAACGAAGAGAAAGTAAAGAAATATAACCACTTCTAATTTTAGTGACAAGATAGCCATTTTTATTTTTAGTGAAAAGCTATATCGAGAGAAAAATGCAAAAATGTGGTGATAAAACAGAGAGTCTTTAGATATTTATACAGAAACCGTTGAGGCTTTAGTGACTAATACCGTATAGCTCATCAAGAGCTAAAGCAACTCTTTAGTAATGTTTCTGAAGAGTCAACGTGTCAATGTTTGTAGGCTTTCAGAAATCGGACTGTCCTTCTCCAGAACAACTGGCGCACTTGGATCGTGGGTTTCTAGCTGTAAACATGTTTTTTCTTTTTTCTTTTCTAATTATATATCCCAATAATTGAAAAAGTACGTGCATATAATATACCCATTCAAATTTTTAATTCATATTTCAATTATACCCAAATTATCAATTACAAACTTAGTGTCGATTGGTCGGTGAGAAATCTAGCAGATATCTCCAAATAAACAAATATAATGTGTGTGTGTGTATGAATATGTATGTAAACATGCATGCATCTTAATTCCATTTCATCTCATTTTTATCCATTAGTATATTTAGTATTGGAATCATATGAATGACCAATAATATATTAATAATTTAATATTTAATATTTATTAGACTGACATGAGTTTAACGTTCTATATTATTAATTTGACTCTCTTTCTTTAAATATGATTACTTGATCGAGATTCCCATCTAGGAAATCATAACAAATTTATTATTAAATTATTTATTTTAAGTTCTCAATTGGTTGGAGAAAGGAACCATTCCAAAAGATAATGCACAAAAAACAATGCATGTTTTTAGAGGCTACAACTTGGCACATGGAGGTGTAATTTACAGTTGTCAGACTTTATAATATATGATTATAATATCAGTAAAAATTTAAAATAGTAATACACATTTTTCAGTTATCTTAGGCTCTACGATTACGATATACTAATTGATTTCGGAAGCATCACATTCTAGCCTCAAGTAATTTCTTCAAGCGTTTCAGAACCATAAACAGATGACCATGGCTGAAAAGGAAGAAGACAATTTAGCTTCGGATCATAACCAAGCTGCACAACGAGGAAGAGGAAGAAATCATCATGGTGGCAGATTTTGATTCCGTGATAGAGGTTTCTCTTATAGTGTCGCGGCTTCAATCAGAAAAATAACAGCACAGGAAATACTAATAACCAGAGCTCGATCGTGGTAGAAAAATTGAAACTCACAACAAAAGACTATAGAAGCGATGTGTTATATGTTGGGACAAGTATGTGTCGAACTGTTATTTAACCTAAAATTTTATTTAAATTTGTGGCATCATAGACATCCAAGTACTAAGATACAATTTTCTAGTCGGATTAGTGTTTGTGTTTCTTGCTAACTGAGTAAAAATTGTAAACTGCCCTTAATTTAGAATATCAAATAACATTTTCTTTTCTCCTGAAGACAAAATACACAATAATTTATGGGGATCTCCCCCTGTCAACTCAAATCAAAATTATAGATTTTATGCTTTAATTGTTTACGATCATTCAAGATTTTTGTAGCTATTCCTTTAAAAAAGGAAAATCTTTTTGTTTTTTTGACTATTTTCTACTATATTTTATTTCAAAGACAAGCTGAAAATCAATTGAAAAGGAAAATCCGGATATTCCAATGTGATTGTGGGGATGAATTTGGGTCCAAAACTTTCCTAAATCGTCTTCAATTGTGTGACATTATATAAGTTTCATGTCCTTACACTCTTGAATAGAATGTAGTTGCAGAGCTACAACATCAGCATTAATTTTACAGCAATATAATTATCAATATGAATAAGAACCAAAATTCAAATTGTCATGATCGATATTAAATAAGAACAACATGATACTAGGAACTGTTCTTATTTTAATTTTTATTGTTTTGCCAAGATATCCAAAAAGAGTTTCGGAAAATCTGAAAGAACTTGGGACAATATAGAAAATTAAAAAATTTGTAGTACTTAAACAGGATAAAAATTACGACGATATAGGAAGAAATCAAGAATTTTATTAATTAAAATACTTATTAACAAATTTGTGAAACAGATCTGAAAGCCTGAATAGAACACATCCTTACTGCTAATTAGCTAAGGTCCTAAAACCCTAAACAAAACAACCTTTATTATTGATTTGCTTCTAATTTCTCCGTAAGAGCTGCCTGAACCAATAGGCAGACATTTTGGGATACCTCTTAAGAGTATCAAAATCAATATAAACTATACCAAACCTGGAAGTATAACCAGATAGCCATTCAAAATTATCTACCAATGACCACGCAAAGTAGCCAGCTACATTTGCTCCATCATCGATTGCCTTCTTCAGGTTTTTCAAGTAACCTCTGTAGTAGCTAACTCTTACAGTGTCATCTATTCCCTTTGCAAGTGTGTAGTTGCCTGGATCATCCATGCCATTTTCTGCAAGAATCATAACTGGGTTCTGGTATCGTTCTTTAACATATGATACAGCTTTGTATAATCCCCATGGTACGATGTAAAGCCAGTTAGAATTTGCCCTTCGACCAATTTGCACTCCCTTGCGGTGATCTACAATTTTTTGAAATTAAAAAGAAGAATTCGATTGGAGAAATAGAAAAGGAAAAAGAGATATATACTTACAAGCAAAACCAACATTCCAATCATTCTGATAGCTTGAGATATTGGATGGACCATCAGAAGGATTATACATGTAGAAAGATGTATATTGGTTGACACCCAAAATGTCTAATGAGCCCTTCACCAGTCGAACTTCTTCATCTGTAAACTTTGGAAGCCTGTCTCCCAAAATTTCTTGCATTGTTTTAGGATACTCACCATAGGTAATGGGATGTAAAAACCTACAAATTATGAGCCAAAAGTCAACAGAACATTAAGGTAAGCCCTACTAAATTCTATGCACACTTTATCGAACTTGTAAATTCAGCAACAAGATTTACCATCCGATATGAAAATCTCTTGCCCTTTGAGCTGCAAGAGCATCGGCCTTTGAATGTGTGAGAGGTTCGTACCAAACGAAATCCAAAAGAATTCCAATTTTTCCTTTCTGTGTTGTCTGAAATTAATGGAGACATCTATATATGAACATCACATTTTCCAAAAAATTAATTATTAATTATAAATCAAAGATTAAAGGATAAACAACTTTACTTGGTATTTTTCTCGATATCTTTCTACAGCAGCAGCATGAGCTAAAATCATATTATGGGCAGCAATATAAGGCTCAGTGCCGGAGCTTCCTGCCGTACAATTTCCGACTTCTTTAGAACACCTTGAAGGAGGGTTAATGCCATTGTCAAATCCGAGAGCTGCTATAACCCTTGGTTCATTAAATGTATGCCAATTCTTTACTCTATCACCAAATGTCTTGAAGCAAAAATCTGCGTAGTCTGCATAGTCCTTCCTGAAAGATTTGGATCATAAAATCAAATATCACATTTCTATGGATTAAGAGAAGATTTAGAAATATTACTGAATTACTTACACAAATTGACAACCTAGCATTCCAAGATACTTTTCTTGAAGAGCTAGTGGAAGATCATAATGATAAAGATTTGCATATGGAGCAATGCCTACAAGTCACACACAAAAATTGATCAATATTATTTGTGTTATCATTGAAATAAAATTTGAGATTGATAATTTTTGGGAAGCTTATTTACCTTTTTCAACCATGTAATCAATCAATCTATTGTAATAAGCAACCCCTTCAGGATTTACTTCTCCAGTTCCCTCTACAGAAGAATTTTTTCACTCATTGTGTTAATTAAGAACAAATTAATTGAAGAAAAGAAAAGAAAAAGTATATCAATACAGAATACTCACTTGGGAAGATCCTGGACCAAGAAATTGAAAATCGGTATGCATCAAAATTTAGCTTTACCATGAGATCAATGTCGTCCTGCAAGTCACCAAATATAAAAATTGTTAAAACAAGAAAATTTGAATTTAATTCCAAAGTAATATGATATTTTTGTTCCATCTTCAATACCTTGTAACGATGATATTGATCCACAGTCACATCAGCAGTAGCATTACCAGCAATATTTCCAGGAGTATGAACAAAAGGATCCCAGATTGAGGGTCCTCTTCCACCCTTATTAGCCATGCCTTCAACTTGATACGCAGATGACGCCGTTCCGAACACAAATCCATCGGGAAAGCTTTTCCTGCTCATCCCAGCTGTGTCAAAACCTTTCTTGCATTTTTCCTCTAATTTTTTTTCTTCTTCACTTGCATAAACAATAGCAATGAGAGTACAAACGCTTAAGATAATAGATGCTTTCCAGGTACAGTTCATGATGAAGAAATAGATAAGAGATGTGATGTGATTTGCTAGCCTGTATGCTTTGACTATTTATAGAAAGAAATTATTGATTTAAATCAATTTTAAAGAATATTGGATAGAGAGATAATACGAAAGAAATTGAATGCTGTTAGCAATATTTGGAAAGAATCGTTATAGATTTCTTTTGAAGATATATTAGTTAACAGTAAAAGCATTTGAGTAGATAAGGATAAAGTCCTCTCAATTCGAAATACTCCAATTTAGAATTTGAAATAAAAAATTAGGAGAATTTTTATACGATATCGAAATTTTCTTTAAAAGTTATTTATTTAATCAATGAAAGTACTTTTTTCTTCCTTGAAACACATTTACCATAAGTTAATTAACATTTGCCACAAGTTATTTACCACAAGTACTGTTCTTCATTTTTTTTTTCGTTGGTTAAACTATAAATGTACCTGAATAAGGAACAAAGCTTGAAATAAGAAGTAAGGATAATACAGAGAAAATTATGTACATTGTTTTCATTTAATTGTATGCAAATTCAAAGGCTAATTTATTAATTTTCGATCGTTGGTAATCATGGTTCACAATCTTAATGGTTAATAGAAGCAACCAAGAGGTGTTAGATGAAAAATAAAGAAGGGTTATTTGATAAATTAAATTATAAATGGTAGATGAATTTTTTTTCTCATGTTTAAATGACAATAGAGGCAAAGTTTTTTTCTTTTTTATGCAATCTCTAAGAGCTAAGCTTAGAGAGATTTACTAAATTAAAAAGAGAAGAGAACAACAGCATCCAACAAACAAAAAATCATAAAGAAATACAATGAATGCATAAAATACCAACAACAACAAAGTCAAGAGAATCTATAACTTGGAAACCCACACGCATCCTTTGTGATAAAGCTTTTAACTGCAGCTGGAGGAGAGTCCCACCAACGAAAAGAGGGGCAACTAAGCCCCAGGTTTGCCATGGAGTCAGCAGTACAATTGTTTTCCCTGTATGTATGGCTGTAACGAAAATTTAATTTGTTAATGAGATTCCTGCAATTTAACCAATGTTTCGAAGAGTCCAAGGAGGAGCCAAAGAATGATTCGCCAAGTACTGGATTACCAGCATTGAATCAGCCTCAAGCTAGAGATTATGCCAACCTTTGTCCATAGCTGATTCTATAACCAAGATAACTGCCATTAACTCTGCAAAGAAAGCATTAGATTGTCCAATAAAGAGACTAAAACCGCCTAGAAATTTTCCCGAATCATCTCTGAACACCTCTCCGCATGCTGCAGGGCCAGGATTACCTTTCGATAGACCATCCGAGTTAGCCTTAACCCATGATATATGCGGGGGGACCCAAGTCAAAATATAAACCTTCGGAGCCTTCCCAAGAGACCAAGGCACTCCTAATGCATGAAGAATTTTTCTATCAGACCCAAAATGAACATAGCCTGGACAAAACTTTACATGGTATCTGATATGAGCCATAACCTCAACCTGAATAGAGTTTGGAGAGGGAGATACGTCTTTAAATCGAAGTTTATTCTTGGTTTTCCATAATGAATAAAGAAGATGGTAAGCCGCCAAAAGCCACAAATGAAAAAGCTGAGGGCTGAAGTTGCAGTTAGTAATAAACTGCCATAAACCTTGAACCGTGTCCAAAAGTGGCACCGATAATTGAAACAAAGAACCAAGCCATTGCCAGAGACTAACAGCAAATGAGTAACAAGCAAATAAATGGTCCACTGATTCAGCATAAGAAGGAGTAGCACATAAGGAATATATAGAAACCATAACTATGCCACGACATTGAAGTACATCATCTGTGGTTAATCTATTATGACGAATTCTCCAAAGAATAAAAGACAGTTTTGGAGGGATAAAGGATTTCCACACCAAAGAACTCCAAGCTTTCCAATCCTGGCTCACTCTAAGAAAATTATAGCTATCCTTCAAAGAGAGATTACCATCCCGTGAATTTTTCCAAACCAGTAGATAATCACAAGGTACTTGAGGGAGAACAGTATTCAAAATAGGTTGCCAAAGCAGTGAAAAATTGACAAAAAAATTATCATAAAGCATCCACTCCCCATTCTATCAAGAAGCAAAGTTGTCTCTGCCAAAAATATATGATAACAATTGCTCTATCAAGTGAGAACCAAAGGCGAAAATCAACAAAGCCTACAAATACAGATAAGGGATTAGTTCATATAACAAATCCAACAAAATTCCACCTCATGATTATGTAGAGGAATTTATCATTCTTGCGATCAAACAACAAATCTCAAATTTGTCCCATGGTATTGATTTTGTCAGCGTATTTGCACTATTTTCTTCGGTGTGAACATTTTTAAGACCTAACAACGTAGCAATCAAAACATACAATGGTTTTGACTTTGTTGATATATCCAATGGCAACGTGTGTCAATATTCATCAATCTTAAATGAAAAGAAAGTTTATTTCCAAGGTGCATAGCACTTTCGTTGTCACATAATAACATATGTCTCTCTTGCTCAAAATTAATTTCTCTAAGAAACTTCTTCATTCATAGCAACTATTTACAAGTTTTTGTCACTGCAGTGAACTCTTGCCTCTATTGTTGAAAGAGCAACACACCAATCTAGACCTTACCATGACATAATTGTCCTCGTAAAGTTAAATCAATAATTGAAAGCAGACTTATGAGAATCAAGATTGTCTCTGGCAAAGTTTGCATATGTAAAGTCAATTAAAACAGGTTTATCGTTATCGAATAACTCATCTTTACCAAGTCAATCAACTTCAAATTAGATGTACCACATAAATATCTCATAATCCACCTCAAAACATTCTAATGCTTTTTGACTAGATTAAGTGAGAGAAAACAACTCACCATGCCAATTGCATAGGCTAAGTCTGATTTGATACAGACTATGGCATACATTAAGCTTACAACTACTAAAGCATAGGGAGTTGTTTTCATCTCTTCCTTTTCCTTATATATTATGGGACACTGATTAGTGCTTAGTTTGAAGTGAGAAGCAAGAGGGATACTAACTCTGTTAGCCTTGCTCACATGAAACTGTTGAATTACTTCTTGATTGTACTTCTCATGTGATAAATGCAACTTCCTTTTAGATCTATCCCTTCTAATTATTATTCCTAACATCTGTTTTGCGACATTCAAGTTTTTCATGGTAAAAGGCTTACTCAACTACATCTTCAAAGCATAAAACTGCATGCATTTTTACCAACAATAAGAATGTTATCTATATAGAGTAAAAAAATGATAAAATCATCATCGTAGAACTTTTGAACAAAAGAAATTATTTGAAAGGTAGTATTCTTATAGTGTTGTTCTCTCATAATTGACTCAGATTTCCCATACCATTGCCTTGGAGCTTGCTTCAACTTATAAGGATTCCTTTTTAATGTTCACTTTGAATCCATCTCATTACTCTATGTAGATTTCTTCATCTAAGTTATCGTGAAGAAAATCAGTCTTTGTGTCCGTCTACTCTCTCAAAATCAAGACTAGCTGCTAAAACTAAGAAGCTACTTGTTGCTTAGGTGATTTTAAAGAAAAAGCTTTCTGATTCATGTGTTTATAGCTTTGGGAAAGGATCATATAAGTGCTTTGTTCTGTACAAGAATGTGGAGTATTTAACATGCTGACAATATAGACGAATTAGCCGTTGGAAACAGTTATAAATGATTTTTTGGACAAACTAAAGATTTGCAATTGTAGGGTATAAGAAATATGTATTTGTTCTAGACATGTCTCTGTAAAATTTGACAATGTGAGCCCAAGTTATTTGACAAAATTTTAACATTTTTTTTGTCTTTATTTAAACTTTTGCAAAATAAGGATAAATGCGTATTTTCATTGATAAATGACGGAATTGGATGCTGTCAGGGGAGATTAGTGTTTGAATCCCCAAACTATCTCTTTAAATATTAGAATCCGAAATATCGGGAGAGGTATGTGTTAAAACTCCTTCATTTAAATGTAAAAGTAATAAAATGACAATAGAATAAAAGATAGAAAAATTAAAAATTTAATTTGAAATATAAATATTTTTTCAATAAGCATTCTCCAAATGAAGCATTCAGAAACATATATTAATAAAAATTGATTAAAAAAAACCAAGAAAAAAATAACATCTCATTCACTAACTGTATAAGGATTTGAAAAAACAAATTGTTCTTGTTCAAACAAAATAACAAATATCAAATATAACTATAAAGGAAATAAGTGATATTTTTATATAGTTTCTACTTAAGTGATACATCATAAGCCTCAAGGATGAATATGATAATATTCCCAGAAATGGCGTAATATTAAACTTATAAAGAAGCATGAAACAAATCTAAAGGAAAAAGCTTGTAAGAGGAAGATTTATGTAAAAGGAGGTAAGATTTTTTTTTTTAAAACTATTATATTACAACTGATATTTACATAAAAATTTTGTTGGGAGTTTAGATATGATAATTGTATTGTACCTCGAACCTCTACACAGTATGTGCGGTATTGCCAACACATTACCAGTAGCCAAGGGAAACTGATCCATATATAGTGGGTGATATATCCCGCATTTAGTGGGAGGAAAACCCTGCCCGAAGACCAGCATAGTCGAAGACGAGCCCCCACAAGGGGGGACTCATTGTAAGAGGAGATAACTTATTTTCAAAACTACCAATCATTTCAATAATTACAATAAATAAATTTGCATATGATGATTACAATATTTATAAAAAATGTATTCTATAAATAAATTCGAGTCTATTACTATCTATCATACCTTGAATATCCTTTAAAAAAAAAAAAGAAATTCTTTTTCTTATTTCATCAGCTTATCCATCATTCATTGTCCGTTTCTGATCTCGTATGCGGCCAAAACTTTAACCTATGAAGGGGACAAATCATACCACCTACAGACCCAATAATAAATCCGAATACAACTCCAGCAATTAGGCCATATCGAACTTCTTTATTTTCTGAGGACTGATCTAGTAAAGCAGGATCATCAATTCTTGGTTGAATAGTACATGAATGCTGTACAGTATCACCACACAATCCTGGATTTCCTTCAAAGCTGGAGCTTGGAAAAGTTTGAAACTGACCAGCTGCTGGTATCGGTCCTCGAAGATCATTGTCTGCAACACTGAATGATGATAAGAAATTTAGCCGAATAAGGGATCGAGGGATTTCACCATGTAGTCTGTTTCCTGATAAATCTAATCCTTCCAAGTTTTTTAGTTGAGATATTTGATCCGGGATTTCGCCAGAGAATTTGTTCAGGCTAAGATCAAGTATAAGAAGAAAGTTCAATCTGCCGATTTCAGCGGGAATGCTGCCAGTTAACCTGTTGTTTCTGAGGTATATTGCTGGAGGTAAGCTGAAGAGTTTATTATACTGTTGATTGTAAGTGGCAATTTTGGTTTTTGGAACGAAGAGAGGTAACTGAAGATTGCTACCGTCAGCTTTGTTTTTGGCCTCTTGCAATGCCAGTGCCGGCATTCTGCAAAACTCCTCGGGGAATTCTCCGGAAAAGTGGTTATAAGATAAGTCTATGTAGAACAGGTTTTGCAAATTCCCTAACCATCCTGGAATTGAACCAATGAGTTGGTTTGATCCCAAGTCCAAAATCTGTAGCTTCCTGAGCTTACCAAGCCAAGCTGGGACTTGACCTTTGATTTCGCAATCGCCTATCCCCAGAACTTCAAGATTTTGAAATTCATCCGAAACTATTGTTATTTGGTTTTCATCTGGAATTTCTTCATTGAAGAAATTCTTACAGAGGAGGAGATATCTGAGATTCTTCAAGCCCATCAAAATCCTGATTGCACCAGTGATATTGGTAAATTTATTGTTAGTAATTGAAAGGTAATTCAGAGACTGCACTGCAACTATTTCAGGTGAAATTTGTCCCTCTAGCTGATTAGCAGAAAGCCGAACTGCAGTCAACTTCTTCAATGAAGTAAGTGTTAATGGAAAACCACCGGTAAAAAAATTGTTACCGAGATCAAGTGTATCCAGATGGAGAAGCTTGGAGAAATTATATGCCAAAAGGTTTCCTTTCAGCTCATTAACACGTAAATTCAATGTGAAAAGATTACTGCAATTCATCATAGATTGAGGCAGAAAACCAGAGAAATTGTTTGTGTGAAGTAGTAAGATTTTCAAGTTGGTGAGTTTTCCAATATCTCGGGGGATCAACCCATTGAATTTGTTGGAGTAAAGCTCAAGAATACTGAGGCTTGTGAGGTTGACAACGCTATTGCTGATGCCTCTGGAGAGTTGATTAACAGGTAAAGAGATCTCTTCCAGTGATGTGGCAGCAAAAATGTCATCAGGAAGTGAACCTGAAAGAAAATTAAAACCCGCCCGAAACGTTTGCAGTTTTGAGCAATTTCCTAGTCCAGGAGGAACCCGACCAACGAAGTCGTTATCGGAAAAATCCAGGATCGTGAGGGAGCACAAAGAATCATTCTTCCTTACAAAGGAAGGGATGTGACCTGTGAAACTATTTCTGCTGATATTAAAACTGATTAACTTTTCAGCTAGCTGAAAAAAAGTAGATGGAAACTCACCGGAGAAAGAGTTGTAACTCAAATCAAGAGCTTCAAGAAGATTTAACGAAGAAAAGGAACTAACGGGGAGAAAACCTGAAAGGCGATTGTGGGAAAGATCGAGATGAGAGAGATGTGTCAGATTGCCGATGAACGGAGAAATCCTTCCAGTAAGACCTCTAAAGGGTAGGCATAGATGACTAACACGACCGCTGGCGTCACATTTGATGCCTTCCCAGAGACAGCAATCAATGGAAGAAGACCAATTCAATGAAGGACTATTAGAAGATACAATGAAGTTGAGAGACAACAGAGAGTCCCGATCGAGATGATTGCAGGCTTGGTGAAGATAAACAAACCAGGGCTGGAATAGTAATAGAATGACCAAACCCAAGTTCATCATTTGATCTAATCTTCTCTGATGTTTCAGGCTGAATTCCTTGCTGTTTCACAACAAAAGAGAAGAATAAACAAGAGGTGGGTAGTTGCTAGAAAATGAAGAAAGAAAACCTGTGGAATAATTTATAGCAGTTCAGATGTCATTATTCCTCATTTTCAAACTCAGTAAAATTATATTATGAATTCAGTAGAATATATGCAGGTGCATACCTTTGAAAGGTTGACGAATTTGCAAGAGTAATAATTTAATTTATTTCAACTAATGATAATTGTTATTTTAATAAATCATGTATCATATGTTTCCAAGTTTACACGAATCACTTAGACTAATAAATATAAAAAGTTTAATTATGTCACTCCTTATCTTTAATAATTATAATTCCTTTCTGGTTTATAAATCAAATCTTCTTAACGAAGGAAAGACAAAATGACGAGTCCTTTTGCAAGTGTCGGGAAAAACTTAACTGAATTATATTAATGTCATGTTTTTTAACCTTTTCTTTTTTTTTTTTTTTTTGAAGCTACCTTTTCTTTTTTAAAATGCTTCTAAAATCACTTTAAATATATTTAAGTAGTACATAATTATACAGTAATCTAAGACCAAGCATAATACTAATTAAAAATTAATAAATTTTAAAATAAATAATCAGACCCCTATATATATATATAAGCCGTTGAATTTAGGCACATCCAATAGTTAAGATTGCATCTGATGTGTGTATTAATTATAGATACATTAATTATATAGTCAAATGCAATCTCAACCATTGGATGTACTTAGATCCAATGGTTTATATTTAATATAAGATTTTGTGTTTAAAAAAAAACCATTGATCCTACCCCATATTTATATAATACTCAGTGTAACTTTAGTTTCACCGATAAAATTTAGAAGAAAATTTTAGAGAATAAAGTAGAGAATATAATTAATTCAACAATAATAGAGAAATAAATTCTCATAAATATTATAAAATATAAATTGACATAATATAATAATATTTGTTGTCATATAGATAATAAATAATATAAATTATATAATAACCTAACACTATTATATTATATCAAATTGTAGATACACTACTCCTAAGGTACGGATGTACAGATGATATATACTAATCTTTAAGGTTTTCAATTATTTCTTTCTTTCATAAAATTAAGATTGAAAAGTATATTAATTTGTAACATATCAATAGTCTTCGAATTGTTTAATGTGTTTAATTAATCCCGAGAAGTCCCCTCTTGATAGCTAGCAAGCTTTTCACTCTACCATTTAATATTCTTGTTATTATCATTATTGTATGAATAGATAGATCATATTCCTTGGCTACCAAGCTTTTGTAGCCGCTAGCTAGGGTTTGCTTAAGAAAAATAAATAAATAAAAAAATAGAAAAGACCATGGATGATGTATATCTTCAAATTTTCATATCTCATTTAGACTTGGTACAAAACTAATTATGGATATTAATTGCCAAGTGGGAATTTATATATCAATTAGGGTTGGTAGGTGAGGATCATTATCTAACTCTCTTCCAAATTCCATATTATGATTGTTTATTTTTATTTTTATTTTGGGAAAATCAATTGTAACTAGAGCTTTCATTGCAACAAATTGACCTATTCAATGTGAAAATTATTCTTTTTAGCCTTTTTCAAATACGTTATCATTGAACTTGGGGTTAGAAGAAAGTTGACTAGTTGTCATTAATTGTATATTATTAATGTACAATGTTTTCTTCTAATTGATATTGGGATTAATAAATCTCTCATTCAGACAAATTCATCAATTATGTACTATATAATATAAATATAGGTCGTCTAATATATTAATGTATTTATTTCGAAGTGGGAAATGACATCATTATGATCTATTTTATCTTTTTTTTCATTTATTAGCAACTACCCATTTCTTTTAAAATAAGAAATTTTGAACAATTCTTCTCTTAAAATTTTTGAAATAGAAAATTGTAGTAAATTATCATTGATTTATGTCAATTATGTATTTAATAAAGTGAAAACGTTCCCTCAGATGTAAACTTTTTTGAAATTTTTACATCAATATATGTCATAATTCTGATTAATAGTAAATTAAAAAATTAAAAATGTAGTTTCAGTAATTTTTTTTAAATAAATAATGTATGTGAATTTATCTCACGTGGGATAAATATAAAATTTTTAAATATATGCATAAAACACATTTTAGCGTATTACTTTGGGCCTTTCAAGATTATATGTTGAAAGTGCAAATAGTAACATTTTAAGATGTAACGGGATCCACAATAAAAGGTGTTTGAAGAATTTGATAATGGGTCAAGCAATGCAGCCCAAAATCTGGCCCAAATAAAACCTCACTCAGAGAATTGTCCAGAGATGACAATTTTTTGTACCATCCGTCTAGACATAAAATTAACAGATTTAAATTTACTTAAAATAATACGATTAATTAATTAATTATAATAACATAACACGTTTAATAATATGATTATATTCAAATTTAAAGGTACATAAATTAATTTATAATATGATTAAGACTTAGATTTAGGAGTGAACTAAGACTTGTTCTAAGACTTGTCGAATAATAATTAGAATGACCAAAATGCTCTCCGACACTTAAATTTTATGAATTAAAAAAGACAAATTTAATTTAAGCTTTGAAAAATTTAGAAATTTAATAAATGAAAATTTTAGTTTGAATAAATTATTAAAAATATTAAATTCATTTGAATTTAATTAATGAAATTTTTTGTTTAAGTTTAATTAAATTATGAATTTAATTATTATAGTTTGAAAAATATACATTTTTGCCGATATTTCAACAAGTATTTTTTGTCAAGGAGTTTCAAAATTTTTGTCTAGATGTTGGAATAAAAAAAATAAACATTTATATAAATTAATCTTTAAAAAATAAATATGAGAGAGTTGTATTTTTTCAAATTGTGTCCATAAAATTAACGGTCAATGTTAGTCTATTAATGTATATTAATTCTCCTAATCAAATTTAAGAGGAAGAAAATTGTATAAGAAGAATAAATCAAAATTCCAATCTAATCTAATTGTTATGAACTTGTTTTGTTACTTGATTAAAATATTTGTAACCATAAAATAATAGGCATGATAACATATTGTCCCACCAATAATATTGATATAGGTATATATATTTAGGTATTTGATTTGGTATTACTCACATTTTTCTATTCATCATATTAATTTGTACAAATATGTTTTGTATAAGAGCTTATTTATCTAGCAATACTCTTTGTAATAAGATAAAATTTTGTATGAAGGAATTTGTATAAAACTTTATATAGAAACTTTTTTGAAACTTTTACATCAATATAGGTCATAATTTTGATTTATAGCAAATTAAAAAATTAAAAATGTAGTTTCAGTAATTTTTTTTTATAAATAATGTATGTGAATTTATCTCACGTGGGATAAATATAAAAATTTGTACGAATGAGTTTGTATAAAAATTTATGTAGATAGCAATCATCATTTTTTTCTAACAACATAAAGTGCTTGAGAAAAAAATGAAGAAAAAGTCTTAATAATTTTTTTAATAAAAATTTTGGAAATATTTAATTATATTTTAGTATTTTAAAAAGTATTTAATAATATTTATTTAGAATAAAATTTATTAATATTTAAGTAGATAAAATTATAAATATTTTAAAATATATATGTATATTTGAAATATAGGGAATTAACACATACCTCCCTTGAGGTTTAAGAAACCTACACTTAGATGGAAGGTTTGAAGAAACCCACACTTACCTCCCCTAGCACCGTTAGTTGACCATTAGTTGACCGTTAGGATTAAGGGTATTTTAGATATTTTATCAATTTAATTATTTTATAACTTACTAGATAATTAGTTCCTACAAAATATTGTATTATTGTTTATTAATTATTCAAGATTTTAAGTTATAAGATGAAATTTTAAAATAAATTATATGAAAAATCATATAAAATATATATAAACAAAATAATACTATTATATTAATTTATAAGTAGAATTTACATGTTTAATATTATTATTTATCATAATCATAAATTTTTTTAAGTTAATAACAATTTTAAAATTATACTTATTTCATGTGTATGTGCACTAAGTTAACAAAAAATAATATAAAATATAATTTAATTAAATGAGTACATGGATATACTATATTTATTTTACAAAAATTCTAAATATTAATTCTAAATTTAAATTTTTTTTTAAAATTATAGAAAATAAGACTAATTTATATTATGTAAATGGTATTATTATATGAACAATAATACAATATTTTATGTGAATTAATTATGTAATAAGTTAAAAATAATAATGTCCAAAAATACCCTTAATTCTAATGGTCTTTTAACGGTCAACTAACGGTCTAGAGGAGGTAAGTGTGAATTTTTTTAAATCTTCTATCTAAATGTAGGTTTTTCAAACCTTAGGAGAGGCATGTAGTAATTCCCCTTTGAAATATATGTTCCTTTCCATTTTGACGTTGCTTCAGACTCTTGATTTGAGTTATAATCGTCTTACTGATAAATTTCCACCATCTTTGTCTCCTAATGACACTTAAATAGTAGATTTGTCAAGCAATCACTTCCAGGGAATGATGCCACCCACGTTTTTTCGGCTAACGAGAAATTTGGTCACTTTCAATGTCAGCAACAATAGTTTCACCGGCCTTATCCCTTCTTCAGCCTGGATTGATTCCTTCTACTCAGTCTCCTACAATGATTGATAAATCTATGATTTTAGTGTAATTGGGTGACAGAGATGATGGGATTTCACCATTAAAACGATTATAATTCAAGTCAATCGTTTCAAGCAGAGTCAAAGATGGACAGGAACTAATAGAAGGGAGCAATAGAGGAGATTATGTGAGAGGTTCAGGTGAGACAGAAGTGTGAGATTTCCAATGGATGGAGGGATGGTGCTGCTAAGGCCTTTCCAGGGCAGCCATAGATGACTGACACGACTATTGACAACACATTTGATGCCTTCCCACGAGCAGCAATCTGTGGAAGAAGACCAATTCAAGGGAGAAGATAACTTCAATCCGAGAGACAAAAGAGAACCTCGATCTATCTAGTGGAAGCCTCGGAAAAGAGGGGCAAAGCAGACCAGAAATAATATTGAAAACTCCAAGACTAAGACATATTTCTTTTCTGTCGCATCTCAGAGCTAAGAAAGAACAAGGCATGAATAAACTACTTGGTGCATCACTTGGGATAACTTGTTCATTATAGATTGCAGTGAAACTATGGACACTCTTTTTGAGTTCTGAGTGGTGAAAGCGAATCGCATTCTAAAATTCTCCTGAAAATGAAAAGGTGTGAAAACATGAACTTTAATTAACATTTACTTTAGCATTTACTTCTGTGGGATAATGCCACATTCAGGATTGGAGTAATTATTTATGGACATAGCTGGCATCGCTTTTGTGGTGAGAACTCGGATTGGTCTTCAACAAATTAATATTATAAACAGTGCTGAAACTTTTGACTAAAAGAAGGAAGAGATGTAGAAGACGACAAACAAGAAAGGGAGCTTGCAATTATTTATTTTAACGCAGTGATTGATGTTTTCAATGTAGTAATAAGCAAGCGTCACAAAACCAAGATAGAAACAAGACACTCACAAACGAAGCAGCCAACGTTTTAATCTCAAGCAAAGTCTCATCCAATACAAGGCGCTTGCGTGCAGGAATCATCATTCACTCTCCAGCCCAGCCGATGCCGAGTTAGACAAAATGAAACTTGCTATGGCGCCTCGAAGAGCTTTGTAGTCGGCAGGTAACTTGAAGGCGTCGTGGCCTCCTTCGTTAAAATGACTCACCACTTGCATACCCTTTTGCTCCATCATCTTCAACACTTCAATCTGATGGTCGATCAATATATCCGCTTTACCTGCAGTCATCAATACTTTCCATCCAAGCAATTTGATTTGGTCTAAAAGCTTTGACCCACCTCCCACCGTTGGATTGCAGTACTCATGATCACGATCAGTTCCCGGTGGTAATGCTAACTCCCACTGCAAATCACTAACGCATAAGGGACTAAACGGATCGTTCACCATTTTCAGCTCTGACTCAGTCCTCTTTACCCCACCAAAGTATGGATAATTCAATATCAGTCCTTTAATTTTCAAAGGCAACAGATTATCAACTTGTGCTGCTGCACGTAATCCTGTGTGATAAGCTATGTTCCCACCTGCACTGTCGCCCATTATAAAACAACACGAAAAATCAGCATATTTCTGTAACCATTCTTCTTGTGTTGTCTTCATCCAGTGCAAGGCTTCCATGGCATCATCATAAGCAGCTGGAAGGCGATGCTCCGGGGCAAGCCTATACTCAACAGATGCAATGATACAAGGGATTTCAGCCGCAATATTTGAGCAAAAATCATGAAAAATAGTTGTGGCTGCGCTTAAGATAACTAAACCTCCACCATGGAAGTGAAGTATGAGGGGAAGCTTGGTGGAAAAGGAAGAATCAAGTGCTTGGCGGGGAAGAAATATGCGAACCCAAGTGTTATTTAATTGGTTAACCGGAACATCTTTAGAAAGAACTAGCAGTGCGCGGTCATGATTTGGATCTTGAATGGCCACAGTGGTTGGACGAGGGATGCGGGTGACCGTGCCGTCGGGATTGGGAACGATTTGAAGGAATTTGTAGGGATCAATTGCTGAAGGAGATGAGACAGTCTCGTCGGCCATATTGATCAAGCGATGAACTAAGATTTTGATGGACTAAGTGATGACCAAATACTGCATAATTCTTAGGTGCTTGAGATAGGTACACAACTATAAAGAATAACATCAGTGATTTAATGTTCGACTGAGGATGAAGAATAACATATATAATAAACGGCAATCAAGCTCTAAATTTTGTTAAAAATTATTAATCTTTTAATAAATATTTAGAAGAGAATTGGTGCTTATTTTAAATTTATATGTGGAATATTTAAAAGGTATTCTTTTTCATTTTATTATTATTATTATTATTATTATTATTATTATTATTATTATTATTATTATTATTATTATTATTATTATTATTATTACTACTAATACTTATCCATGAATTAATGTATTTATTAAAGTTAGTGAAGGCATCATATTCTGGGAGGTGATGCACCTGGTCTTGGGTTTTGCAACTGGAGCCCAGGAAATTGGGTCGGTGATGTTGATACTCAACGAATAAAACAATGACACGTAAATCCGTTTCTATACAAATAATGGATTGAAATTGATTCATTGACCTGCTACTGCTCAGGATTAAAATAATAGTGGTGTGCATTGGGGGCCTTAATGTTCATTGGGATTCGGCCCGTAATTACTGGGCTTACTTCAAGTTTCATGGAGGGAAAGATTAAACGAAAAAGAACCTTCCAAAATTGCATTGTGTTAAATGGTTAGCAGTGACAAACCCGAAAACACATGCTTCTCGTAATGTAACCCTGCTATCAATTATCATAACAAAGCTAAAGATTGCAACATTTTTACGGGTAACAATCATTTGGTACTTCAAAATATTTTTGGAAGTATTAATTTTATATAAAATATTTATTATATCTCTATACATAATATTTATTTTATTTTATTATTTTATTTATATTTTAAATATATATTTATTTAAATTACAATATAATCATAAATATTTATTATAAATATATTATAAAATAAAAAATTTGTAAATTTATGTTTTATTAATAAATTAATATTTATTTATGTTCTATGTGTATTTAATTTTTAATAATTACAAGTATATAATTTGTTATTATTTAATTTTTAACAATTAATTTATAATATAAATGTTTTGTTAATATATTTTTAAAATAATAGTACTATTTATTTATTATGTAAATAATTATATTATATTTTATTAAATTTTATAAATTTATTAATTATTTTTAATAAATATTATATGTAAAGGTATAATGAGTATTTTATATAAAGTTAAAAATTTTTAAAATATTTTTAAAATTATTAAGACTTAGTAACATATTCAACCAAAATAATAAAGACTAAAAAGAGCTTTACCTATTTTTAATAGATCGATCAATCTTTTTATTTATTATTAGTAAATTTTATTATAAAAATGCAAGGGCAAACATCAAGACAGAAAGTCTTAACACGACACCACACCGACACTCACGCTACATCATCTTCACTAGCGCACCCTTTTGCTCCATCATCTTCACTACCTCAATCTGACGGTCAATCAATGGGTCCCCATCACCTTCCATCCTAACAATTTGATTTGCTCTATGAGTTTTGGGTCATCACCCACCGTTGGATTGGAGTACTTCATGATCTCGGTTAGCCCGGATTGGTAATCCTAACTCCCACATCAAATCACTAACACATATTGGCAAAACAGGATTATTAGCTAACCTCAAATCTAATCCAGTTCTCTTAACCCCACCAGAGTAAGGTTGGCGCAATATCAGCCCTCTGATCTTCAGTGCTAACAACTTGGCAACTTCTGTGGAATTCATAGGGATCAAATAAACTCGTAGTTTCATTAGACGTTGTAGATATTACGTGATCGATTGAACTTAGAATTTGATGAATTATGGTCAATTCTTGAAGTGGCTCTCTTCTCTTTACTTTCCGAAGAAATAGAAAATGAACGGTGGGATTGGGAATCAGATTATGTAATTAATGTTTAAAAGCTAGATAGAAAAGTTTTATAAAATTCAAAGCAAACATCATAACTCACTAGTCAGTATCATTAGTCAGCAGCTAGGCAGCCAATTTTGTGGACAAAACGAAATCTTTTATGATAAGATTCAAGGCCTTAGCCTTTGAAGGGTCCAAAATCTCTAACCCATGACTCCCACCTTCGCCAAAATTACCCTTCACTTCAATACCTATTTGCTCCATCATCTTCGCTAGCTCAATCTGACGGTCAACTAAAGGATCCCCGTAAAATCCAGCCACCAGTACTTTCCATCCTAGCAATTTGATTTTCTCCATCATCTTTGACTCACCGCCCACTGTTGGATTGCAATACTCATGATCACGGTCAGCTCCGATTGGTAATGATAACTCCCACATCAAATCATTAACACGCAACGGTAAAACAGGATCATCAGCTAACCTCAACTCTGACTCGGTTCTCTTGACCCCACCAAAATAAGGATGATGCAATATCAGCCCTCTGATCTTCAGTGGCGTTAAATCTTCTACCTCTGCAGCCGCACGTAATCCTGCGTGGTAAGCTATGTTGCCACCTGCACTACCGCCCATTAAAAAACAGCGAGAGAAGTCGGCATAGTTCGTTAACCACTCTTCTTGGGTGGTTTTTATCCAGTGCAAGGCTTCCATAGCATCATCATAAGCCGCCGGCAGCCGGTTCTCTGGGGCAAGGCGGTACTCGACTGATACAACGACGGCAGGGAGTTCGATTGCCATATCTGAGCAAAAAACATGAAACGCACTTGACGCTGCACTGCAGAAAACGAATCCTCCACCATGGTAGAAAACTATGAGAGGGAGCCTGTTGGAGTTGGAAGAGGAAGAGGAAAAATCAAGTGCTTGAATAAGTTGATGGGGTATGAATATACGGACCCAGACGTTGTTTGATTGGTTGACGGGAACATCCTTTGAGAGGACTAAAGCATTTTCAACTGGATCAGGTGTGGCTACGGTGTTTGGGATAGAGCCATTACGAGTGATTGTGCCGTCGGGGTTCGCGACGATTTGAAGGTATTCGTAAGCATCAATGGTTGAAGGAGGTGATGAAATTTGGTCTGACATGTTAAGATTATGCGATGAAGACGATGAATATTTTTCGTCTGACAGTGCTTAAAATTGGTTTAGAGAAATTCATTTTTATATGCCTTATATAATAAAAATTATTTTATTTAAGGGAAATTAACATTTACCGCCCTTAAAGTTTGAAAATATTATCTTTAAATAAAATATTTAAAAACATTTGTACTTATCTCCTCTAGACTGTTAGTTAATTATTAAAAAATTGTTAAAATTAAAGAAATTTTAGATAGTTTATGAATTTAATTATTTTTTAACTTATAAATAATTAATTCCTACAAAATATTTTATTATTATTTATTATTCAAGATTTCAAATTATAAGAGTAAAATTTTAAAATAAATAATATGAAAAATTATATAAAATATATATAAATAAAATAATACTATTACATTAATTTATAAATAAAATTTACATGTTTAATATTATTATTTATTATAATTATAAATTTTTTTAAGTTAATAATAATTTTAAAATTATATTTATTTTATGTGTATGTACACTTAGTTAACATTACTTGATTAGTTCATGTGTATGTACACCTAGTTTAGAGGAGGTAAATATAAATGTTTTTAAATATTTTATTTAAGCCTAAGTTTTTGAATATTTAGAGGAGGTATGTGTTAATTTCCCCTTTTTAAAATTATTAAATTGTGGCTACGACTAGAGCCGGCGAGGTGGAATGGTCAAAAGAATCGTATTCATGCACTTTCTTTTAAAAATATTTGTATTAAATGATCGTTACGTGGTACCAACGTTAATTTGAACTTTAAAAAACGTGTTATTCAAATTAAGCAACTACGACCTTTTTATAGCCAATAATTTTAAACTAATTCGAAATTTTTAAATGAAAAAGAATTAAGAATTAAGGAATTAAGATTTTATTCTATATTAAATTTAAGGCAAAATAAAAGTTGAATGAATTGGAATTTCTAAAATAAAAAAATAAAGAAATGAGAAATTTTATTCAATATTAAACTCTGAAACAAAATCAAATCTTGATTTAACTTGAATTTTTTAAATATTAACTTTCCTTAATAAACAATAACAATCAAAAGAAATTATTGAAAATAAAAAGAAAACTAATTAATTATATATATATATATATATATAAAATTATTTCAAATTCGAATGGGACAAACCTACACTTATCTGATCTTGTAAGTGATGGTGAAGTTTCAATAGAAGAACCAAATAGAAAATGACAAATTATATATAATTAATTGTTGATATTAATGAATGTGAAGCATTCTGCTTATGAGACAGTTCATTGACAACTAACTGTTATGGTGACGATTTATTAATTGTGTTGCAGGTATTGACAGCTATAGAATAATCAAGTATATAAGTTTGTAAATTTTAGGTAAAGCACACCCTTTATTAATCTCAATCATCAATATTTATACAAAGAGTAATGTGATAGGAAGTTAGATAGATCTCTAAACACACACTGATGCTTGTCAATTTAATAGGCAGTTATTTCTAATATAACTCTACCTACTCATAATTCCAAGATTCTTAATACCTCCCTCAAGTTGTAACATGAAGATTAAGAATGCCCAACTTGCTAAGGAGATAATTAAACTGTTGTTTACCCAAAGCCTTGGTAAATATATTAACCAATTGTTTCATCGTTGGCATGTATGAAGGCATAATCAAGCCTTCCTGAACTGCATCACATACGAAATAACAATCCACCTCAATGTGTTTCGTACGTTCATGTAAGACCGAATTCTGCGCAATGTGTAACGCAGACTGACTATCACAATAAAGAGGAATCGCCTTGGGATGATGTACACTCAAGCTCAATAATAGACCTTTCAACCATTTTAACTCATAAGTGACAGCTGCCATAGAACGATATTCAACTTCAGCCGAAGAGCGGGATACGGTTTGTTATTTTTTTGTCTTCCAAGAGATAGGCGAGTGTCCCAAGAAAACCAACCAACCAGTGAGGGACCGCCTAGTAAGAGGACATGCTGCCCAATCTGAATCACACCAACTGTTCAGGGATAAATCACTATCCGAGCGAAGGAGTATTCCCTGACCCGGAGTACCTTTCAAATATCTTACCACCCGCAGAGCTGCATCCCAATGTTCTTGCCTTGGCTTACTCATAAATTGGAATAAAATATGCACGGTATACGCCAAATCAGGGCGTGTGACTGCCAAATAAATAAGACGACCCACCAAACGTCTATACGATTCTGGATCTGGAATAAATGCACCTGTAGCACGCCCTAGATGATGATTTTGTTCAATCGGTGATGAAGCAAGCTTTGCACCCAAAAGCCCTGCCTCAGTAATAATGTCCAGAGTATATTTTCTCTAATAGAGAAACAGCCCTGCAGAACTACGTGCAACCTCAATACCAAAAAAATACTTCAGTGCACCAAGATCTTTCATATGAAAACAGGAACCAAGATAATCTTTAAATGATTTTATCGCAGCAGAATCATTACCAGAGATAATTAAATCATCAACATATACTAGGACGTTCATTTGTATTGCATCCTTGGTATATGTGAACAGAAAATAATTAGAGTACGACTGTAAAAATCCATACCCCTTTATTGTAGTAACCAGTTTTGCGAACCAGCATCTAGGTGCCTGTTTCAAACCATATAAAGATTTCTTTAAATGAAAAACCATTCCAGGAGAGTCAGAATTAAAACCTGGGGGAAGTTTCATATAAACTTCCTCATCAAGATCACCATGTAGGAATGCATTATGCACATCCATTTGATTCAGCTCCCAATTCTTCGATGCACCAATGGCCAGGAATGCACGGACAATAACCATTTTTGCCACTGGGGCAAAAGTCTCGTCATAATCAATTCCTTCAATCTGATGATTACCGAGAACCACCAATCGTGCCTTCAGCCGTTCAATGCTACCATCTGATTTGAACTTTATTTTGAATACCCATTTGCATCCTAGAGCTTTCTTTCTGGGAGGAAGGTACTCCATTGTCCATGTGCCATTATCTTCCAAGGCACGTATTTCATCTTGCATAGCATCACACCATCCTTTATTAGACATAGCTTCTTTAAAGGATTTTGGTTCCATCCCTACTGTAATCGCTGCAATAAAATTTCGATATTTCATAGATAATTTATCACAACTAACATAATGTGCTATAGGATAAGACGTATCTGAGGGAGGTTATGATGTAGAAACAGGTGATTCGGGGAGTGGACTTTGCTTGATTACTGTATGAGTAACAAAATCTCGTAACTTTACAGAAGGAAATTTTTCTCGACAACCACGACTTATAGTTTCACCTTGAGTGCCCATATTGTTATCCGTCCCCACGTTAACATCATTCTGCACCCCCCTGTAGCTGATCTCCCCCTTGTCCGTACAGGCGGTCTTGTTGACGTCACTACTGACTCCTCCACCACCTCACCTGGCCGTACTGGGGCCACAGGTGACTGCTGCACATCCCTGTCCGTACCAGCTACGATAAGGGCTGGCGGTATGGGAGAGAGTTACAGCGGTCCTTCCTCGTCGCCACAAATATACTGTAAAAAATTTTCACTGCCCTCATTGCCATTTGTCTCAGGTTCTTGCACAAAATTTGTAGCCTCACCATCCAAATATGGGAAAACATTTTCATAAAACTTCACATCTCGGGACACAAAAAATTCCTTAGTATCCAAGTCGAAAAGACTCCATCCCTTCTTCCCAAAAGGGTACCCCACAAAGATACATTTTCTACTCCTACTCGCAAATTTATCTCCCTTCGCTCTTTAATTGTGAGCGAAGCATAAAGAACCAAAAACACGTAATTCTTTGAAAGAATGTGGGTGTCCAAACAAAACCTCATATGGTGTCCTTTTATTAATAATATTAGAAGGTGTACGATTTATAATATGAGCAGCAGCTAGTACACATTCGCCCCAAAAATCTATTGGTAAACCTCCCTGAAATCTCAAAGCACGAGCAACATTCAATATATGCTTATGTTTTCTCTCAACCCTCCTATTTTGTTGAGGAGTACCCACACAAGATGTTTGAAAAATTATTCCATTAGCCAAAAAAAATCTTTCATACAATTAAATTTTATCCCATTATCACACACCCTTTATTAATCTCAATCATCAATATTTATACAAAGAGCAATGTGATAGGAAGTCAGCTAGACCCCTACACACGCTGATGCCTGCCAATTTAATAGGCAGTTATTCCTAATATAACTCTACCAACTCATAATTCCAAGATTCCTAATAAGTCACTTTAACCAATGAGAAATTTATTAGTACTAGAGCTCTCGTAAAACATATTAAGTAATTTGACGGTCCAATAGTTTGTTAGGAATAAAATTTATAAAATATAAATAATAATAATATTATTAAATTATAAAATATATTTAAATTCATAATTATAAAAAATATTATAAAGATATATAAAAGTAAAATAGTCATTTTTGTGATAGTATAATAATTTAGGGTATCTATCTATTTGGTCAAATTTGAGGGAGATATTTATCTTTTTTTAAATATCACAGAATATCTGTCTATTACTACCCTCTCTCGTATCTAATCCACGTTTCGCGTGAGGGAGGATATCAATTGTCCCACATTGCTATCTCTCTAGGCTGTCATCTTTGTTATATATGGATTGAGCACTCTCTTCTCTTGAGCTAACTTTTGACTTGAGTTTTACCCAAGCTCATTTCTAACATGATATCAGAGCCAGCTTCTAGGCAATTGTGGGATTCTGTTCCTCTACCCTCTCTAGCATTTGATCCACACTTCGCGTGAGAGAGGGTTCTCTAGGCTGTCATCTTTATTATATATGGATTGGGTACCCTCTTCTCTTGAGCTAACTTTTGGGTTGAGTTCTATCCAAACCCATTTCTAACATAGTATCAAAGCCAGTTTCTAGGCAATTGTAGAATTCTGTTCCTCTACCATCTCTTACATCTGATCCACATTTCGCATGAGGGAGGGTGTCAATTGTATCACATTGCTATCTCTCTAAGCTATCATCTTTGTTATATATGGATTGAGCATCCTCTTCTCTTAAGCTAGTTTTTTGTTTGAGTTCTACCCAAGCCTATTTCTAACAAACTAAATAACAAAAATTCAATTTAAAATTCAATTCTCTCAAATAACAAAAACAACGTAACAATAAATCAACAACTAAAAATTAAACAACATAAATTCAATTCAATTCTCCTAAATAACATAAACAACAAATCAATAACTAAAAACTAAACAATATAAATTTAGTTCAATTCAATTCTCCTAAATAACATAAACAACACATCAATAACTAAAAACTAAAAAATATAAACTCAAATATGAATTTTTCTTAAATAACAACTAAGAACTATTAGGAATATACTATTTTCTAAAGATGAAGCACTGGAGATATTAAGTTTAATATCTCTCTAGTGAGATCATTTAATTGGTCACGGATGCTTTCTGTAATAATTACAAAAATAAATTATAAATATCATCACTTATAAGTAATAAAAGAAAATTTTAAATCAATTATATAAAATATTTATTACCGCTTTTCTCATACAACCAATCTTTTGTACAAAGTAATGTCTCCACTATATCCGGCTTAAGTGCACTTCAAAATCGATTGCAATTGGGTGGAAATGCTTTATGAGGCTTATTATTTGGCATTCTAATTTGGATTTGATATCTAATATAGCATAAGCATTGTTCATCTTTTGAACTTCTATTAAACTATTATTAATCAAATATCTTATGAACTTTCTATTAAACTATTATTAATCAAATATTTACGTTACCAATTGTTTGTTTTTTTAGGGAAAAGAAAGTGAGTGAAGGTTTTCTTTGGTGGGATCACTCGTGTTATTGTGGAGATTGTAGCCTATATATAATTATTTTAATTAGTTTTCTTAAAACTTAAAATAATCAAAACACTTCCAAATTCGATTCCAAATTCGGAATTCCAACTTCTAAATAATGTAATATAAAAATTATATTAAGAAGAATACAAATTACAAAATATGTAAAAATAATTTATGTACAAATCATAAAAGATATATAAATATATTTATGAAACTTAAAATATAAAGAAATTTCTTACAGAGAAGTAGCGATGAAGAAGATTTCGTAGCCTAATCGGTGCTTTAGAGTTTATAATTGAGGATAGAATTTAAGTGAGAAGCTTGGAGCTACGGCTGCAATGCAAATCGAATAAAAAATGTAAAGTTTGTTGATGAAGATTAAACTTTTATTTAGTTATTCTCAACCTTTCTATATAATAAAAATAAAATATTTTATCTAATATAAGATATATTTAATAAATAGATGTTTATATTAGGTTTATTTGTTATAAATAAATTTATATTATATATTTTTTTAATTTTTAAAATATATTCATTTAAGATATGATTATTCATTTATTCGTTTAAAACACAATTATTCGTTCAAGACACCGTTATTCATTTATTCTTTTAAAATACGATTATTCGTTTATTCGTATAAAATATATTTATTTATTTAATTAATTATGCCTTAAATAAATAATTATATCTTATATATTAAATGCGAATACAATATAAATAATAATTATTTGTGTTAAATTTTTTAAATTTAAATTTATTTAATAATATTAAATTTACATCGAATGTGTGTCATATTGTCCCTCTTATTGACGTTAATGAACGTAAAGCATTCTGTTTATGAGGTAATTCACTAATTGTTATGGTGACGATCTATTAATTGTGTTGCAGGTATTGGCAACCATAGAATAATTAAGAATACAAATCACTATAACCAATGAAAAATTTATTAGTACTAGAGCTCTTATAAAAAGCAACTGGTTGGTTTTATTGCGACAGGTTATGAGCTAAATCAGTTTAGTTGGAAGCTATACATGCACTCATGAAAGTCGAAACCATATATAGTTGCCTTTTCTTTTATCATTTATTATATTTAATTTTAACAAAAGATTACTCATGCTTTCAATAAAGCTGAATTTGAATAAATTCTTTTGTTAAATCATTAGTAAGATATCTGTCATATTCTAAACAAATCTTATATAATACAAAAGAAAAATGTTGAGTATTAAAAATAGTAAACTTTAATTTTAAATTAACGTATTTTAAATTAAAAAAATTAAAAAATAAAATTATAATAAATTATGTATTTAAAATAGATAACATCTCTAATAAACTGAATTATTACAATATTAATAAATCATTACAATAATGAATAGAAAATAACAAAAAATACTCTCATTTCATAACAAAAATTTAAAAATACCCTCCTAAAAAAAATTCATTAAAAAAATTCTATTTTAAGTTTTTTGAACTAAAATATCTTTGATACCCTAAATTATTAAATTTAACTTTAAGTACTGTAGCGTTCTCGAATTATTGTAATCACTCGAAATTAACACTTTCAAGTAAGTAACATAAAAATAATACTTTCGAATATTGTAACAATATAAAAATAACACTTTCAAGTTACTGTATTTATTCGAAATTAATACTTTCGAGTACGTATTACAAAATTAACACTTTCAAATTACTGTAATTATTTGAAATTAACACTTTTGAATTACTGTAATAACTCAAAAGTGTTTTATAAATTTTGAGTATGAGTGTATCTTAGTTCAAATATGTAAAAAAAAAAAGACATTTTTAAATGAAATTATATAAGGTGAGTATTTTTAAATTTTAACTATAAAATAAAGATATTTTTGATTATTTTCCTAATGAATATTTGAGGCAGTACATACCATGGCATACATCAAACTCTCAACTGCTGAGGCATAAGGAATCTTCTTCATCTTTTCCTTTCCTGCATATGTTGTAGGACATTGTTTGGTGCTCAGTTTGAAGTGAAGAGCAAGAGGACTGCTTACTATCTTTGCCTTGTCTATGCAAAATCGTTGAAGTGCTTCCTAAATGTACTTCTCTTGTCACAAATATAACTTCCTTGCAGATCTATCATGTTCAATTGTCATTCCCAATATTTGTTTTGCAGCAACCAAGTCTTTCATGGAAAAAGACTTATTCAACTGCTTCTTTAAAACATTAATCCTACAAATATTCTTGTCAACAATAAGAGTGTCGTCTATATAGAGTAAAAGTATGATAAAATTATCACCAAAGAATTTTTACACAAAAACACAATTATCTGAAGTAGTCTTTTGATAACCTTGCTCCCTCATAATTGACTCAAATTTCTTGAACCACTGTCTTAGAGCTTGGTTCTATTCATAAAGATTTTTCTTCAATTTGCAAATGTAATCTTTTTTGTCTTTCATTTTGAACCCCTTTGGCTGTTCCATATAGATTTCTTCCTTCATATCACTATGAAAGAAAACGGCCTTTACATTCATTTGTTCAATCTCTAAATCAAAGCTAGCTGCCAAACTAAATACTACACGGATTGAAGTTATCTTGACAATTGGAGAAAAATGTCTCCAAAATCAATTCCTTTTCTCTGCCCAAAGCCTTTAACAACAAGTTTTGTCTTATATTGCGGCCTTGAATTGTGTTCTTCATGCCTTATTCTGAACACCCACCTATTCTTTAATGCTTTCTTGCCTTTGGGTAACTTCACCAACTCAAAGGTATGGTTTTCATGCAATGAACACATCTCATTTTGCATAACTTCAATCCATTCATCCCTGTGACATCTTCAATGGCATCTTTATTACACTCAGGTTTTTCTGTCTTAGTCAATAAGAAGTACTCATATACAAGATATCTAATAAAAGATTGTCTAACTCTAATGGATCTTCTAAGTGAAATTGCAAGGGTTTCCTCTGTTGGCTACTTCATGTGAGCATCATTTGCTACTTCCTGTATAGGACTGTTAATATCAACTTCATCTAGTTAATCATCATAAATATCATCAACATGTTGACCCTCTCTTAATGTTAGAGGAACTATGTCTAAGTCAACATATACACTACTACTTAAAGGCTTTATCATTTCTTCTCTCTCAAGTTTGCTTAAGTCTGATCTTTCATAAACACAACATCTCTACTTTTGATGATTTTCTTCCTAACTAGATCATACAACTTGTAGCCAAACTTATCTTGGCCATAGCCTAGAAAAATGCATTGTTTAGTCTTCACATCAAGTTTAGATCTTTCATCTTTGAGGATGTGCACAAAAGCCCTTACAACTAAAAATACGCAAGAGATCATAACAAATTTTCTTTCTAGACCACATCCTCTATGGCACTTTTAGCTATAAAGGGATGCTAGGAGAAAGATTTATAACTTGCACTGCGGTACTCAAAGCTTCACCCTAAAAGGATTTCGGCAACCCAGCGTATGAAATCAAACATCTGACTCTCTCAACCAGTGTTTTGTTCATCCTTTTAGCTAAGCCATTCAACCTACAATGTCTTTGGAGTAGTTTTCTTGTGTTTAATACCCAATTCATTGCAATAACCATCAAATAGCCTTATATATTCACCATCATTATCTGTTCAGATACATTTAAGCCTCTTTCCTATTTCTCTCTCAACTGAAGTCTTAAACTGCTTAAACACAAGTAACACTTGGTCTTTTGGTCTCAAAGTGTAAAGCCACATTTTTCTTAAATGTTCATCAATAAATGTTACAAAATAATAAGCACCACCTAAGTGACATAGTTAACATAGGACCGCAATCATCAGAATGTATTAAATCTAGTACCTTAGGTTTTTCGAGTAGGTAAGTGACTCTTGAAAGAGAACTATATTTTGCTTCCCTGCTAAACAATGAATACACTTTTTTCAAGTGCACTTTTCTCATCTCGGGCAACACACCTTTCTTAGCTAACTCAACAACCATTTCTCACTTATATGCATAATAGTTTGTGCCATAACTAAGTTTCATCATTTGAGTCTGCTGCATGCACAATATCTTTAACAATTTTAGCTTGAGTTAGGTATAAATAGAATATTTCTTATCACTATCCATAACCTATAACATCTTTGATGAGTTTTCAGTTGTCTCTTAAAAAGTTATTGTCATGGTCATTATCATAAAACTTGCCAACTGAGAGAAGGTTAAGTCAAATATTAGGTACATGCTTTGACACATTTGAGAACTAATCTAAAACCATTTCTAGTCTTCAAGTATATATCTGCAATATCTCCTACATCGCGTCACTACCTTGATTAGTGTCCTAAAATCTCCAAAATGACCAGGTGTGTAAGAGGAGAACAAATCCCTTTTAGTTATAATATAAATATAGGCATCATTGTCTATCACCCAACATGTCTCAGTCTAAGCAAAGTGATTGCTCATGCTCTTTGAACTGTCAAAATATCTTTAAAAGTGACATTGACTTTATCATCATCACTCTTGTGCTCCTTCTTTTTTTCTTTCTCTTTGTTCTCCTTATTCTCTCTTTTCCATTTGTAGTAGTATTTCTTGATATGCCTTTTCTTATCATAATAATGACAATCAAGATTTTATACCCTTTTCTTGACCTTATTTCTATTGTGCTATTTGTTCTGGGAATCCCTACTCTTGCTTCTCCCCCTAGATTCTGTAACTAAAACTTCTAATTGTGAAAAAAAAAATCCTGTGTTTTCTTCTTGACTCTTCATTTAGAATATTGTTTTTAGCAAACTTCATGAAGATAATACTATCTAGTGTATAATTAGAAAGTGATGTCTTGAGTGTCTCCTACCAGTTTAGAAGCCGTAACCCTTGAATTTCTTCATTAAAACTTATTCCGATAAAAACAAACTGATTTATAATCCCCTAGAAAGTGTTTAAGTGATTTATCATCGGAGTTTCATCTTTTTATCTTAATGTCATCATCTGCTTTATCAAAAATAGCTTGTTATTTTTTGACTTTCTGGCATATAATTATTCTAACTTGTTCTAAAGTGTTTGTACATGTTTCTCTCCCACTTATGTGATTCAAAACATTATCATCTATGCATTGTCTAACGTAACCACAAACTTGTCCATGTAACAAAGCCCTACTCTTCTTCTATTTTATATTCAGGTTTCTCAGTAGCAAATACCAGTAGATAATAACCTTTGACATAGAGTAAGTCTTCTATCTTACTTTTCTAAAGGGCGTAATTATAACCATTCAAATTCACCATTATGCTTATATTGACTTCCATTATGTAAAGCAAAACAATAGCTCACCAATTAAATCGTGGCTCTGATACCACTTGATGAAAGAGGACTGTGAACTCTAATCGAACCTTGCTTTTATGTTAGAAAATGAAAGCTAAATGAATCAACAACATAAAACAACACTGACAACAAATCAAGGAAAAAATAGATTGAGAAGAGATAAGAAATTTTACGTGGAAAAAACTCTCCCTCATTATGAGTAGGAGAAAAAAACTATGACCAAAAGTGTAGAATTTTTATCACTACAAAATGATAAGGTATAAAAGCATTTACTCAACATTATGACCCTTCAAAATAAAAATTCAGCCACCACCATAAATCCAACAAAAACAATAGCTCAATAGGAGCACATAGATAAAGAATCAGAAAAACAAAAAGCCAAAGGATATAGTATTTGCTACATAATAGGGCTGCTGAGTTCTTCTTTTATAGGAGCGTTAAGAAAGCTGAGATGGTCAATCAAACCGATCAACCTGAAGAAGCATACGTCATGAATGAACCTTAAAAAATATTAGTCGAAAATGACTTCAAATCGCCATGCGATGGACTGTTCATAAAAGGTAGGGCAAAAATATAAAAATAGAGAAAAACATTTGGTTCCCTGGCATTTTTGTTTGTCACTTCACAACAGCAAATATTACAATTCCTTGTTTTGGCTTCTGAAAGAAAAACATAAACAAATGGCATTTACATTTCTACATACTTGTTTCACCATTCTTAATTTGCATGCTTGTTACAGTCTCAAATGAAGCTAAAAACAAATATTATCAAAGATGTAGAATATGAAATCCACAAACACCTTTTGGACAATCCTCTGGTAGGAGTGAAAGTCCAACACCTGAAACCATCTGTTTTGTGAAATCCTTTTGTCATAAAGTAGCCTCTACTTTACAATTTCAAGGTAACAATCTCTAAGGACCAATACTTTGAAGAGAGTTCATTCCTTCTCTGAGTTAAAAACAAATTGTACTAATCCTATTTTAACCTAGGGAATCCTCAGAAAAAGAGCTTATCATCCATAACGACTTATTACACCTCAATTGTAAGCTAAAATTTGAACTTTCTGGCACTTTAATATACAAACACTCTTTGTGAGCATCCAAATTGAAGTACAAACTTTCTAAGATTTCATTTTTGTACAAAAGCTATTTGCCCTATTAGGTGACTGAAAACATTGGCAACAAAAAGCTTCAAACTTTTAAAGTAGTGAAACCCCAACATAATGCATGACTCTCTCCAATTTACCTATGAATATGTAATCATAAAAGTTAGAAGTACAATACAATGTAAAGAGATACCAAGCCTAGTACACAAAACAGAATTTTAATTATTACAAATAAAACCCTAATAGCCTATTTTGTTATTTTTAAGGTTATTGATAGAAACTCCTTACATTTGCAAAAAAAAAAAAACAAATACATATAAAATATAACTTATTCGATAAATACCATAGGCATAAACTGACATTTAGATTTAGTTAAATCAATTTCTAAAAGCCCTAATCAACATGGGTTAGAAGAGTACTTTGCATCAAAAGTTAAACCAACAGAAAGAATAGACAGAAGGGTGTGTTTGACAAATAATTTAAAAGTGAAGTTCCATTTGTCATTTAGACCATAATATGGGATTCATCCAACGTTTGCCTATTACTTTTATAATTTATTGTAACTAATTAAAATATATCTTTATTTGATTTTAAATATTAAAAATTAAATGAATCATGAAATATATCTTTATTTGATTATTTTGTAACTGGAAAAAATTAATATAAATGTATACTATTATTTTTATTAGAAAAACAAATAAATCAGATAGTTCTTATAAAAAAGATTGAATTAATTTATAAATTATTTTACTATTTTTAGTAAGTTACTTGCATAAAATACCATTATTTTATATTTCAACAAATTAAAATGCAAAAAAGTTTGAGTTAAGAAACAATTTTTTTTCATTATTATAGTTAAGAAACAAACTTTGAGTTAAGAAAGTTTATTTTATCATTTTATTTTGTTATAATTTGTGATTATTGACTTTAACAGGTCTTATATAGAGATATAATTATCAATTTTCAATAATTGAGCACTTTAAGATTATATTTAAAACTATTGGAATTAATCAAAATATTACATCAAATTTTAGGGACTAAAGAAATTTTACCCGTTTTGCTCGGATTAGTGTTTTATTTTGGTTTAGTTCGAATGTTTCTGAGATTCGATTCAAATTTCGACTTCAAAAAAACCGAACCCGACATAAAAAACGTGTAGATCGCTAGACACAAAAAAAAGAAGATTTTTTTTATTTTAATTTTTTTAAGATGCATATATTTATTTGGTTGGGTTTATCTTTCTTTAACTAACTATCAAACTTCAAGAATTTTTTTAATTGTTTATGCTGTTAATAAGTATTATTATATCAAACGTTTTTTAATTAAAAATATTACCTTTCATATAATATAACATTATACATTAAATAAAATTCACATTAATATACAGTTTTCATTAACAAAAAATATATTTTATTATTAATTTAATATTTAAAATTATAAAAGCACAATTTAAGATTATTAGTTTTTAAAAAATTATTTCAAAAAATAACTTAACATTTATATTAAGATTTTTAAAAATAAAAACGTTATTTAGATTTAGATATTTAAATCAACTCAAATTTTAAATTAAAAAAAAAAGCTACTAAAACTCTCAATATAAAAAATCATATATCTATAGTCAAGTATATTTTATTTTTTGAAGTACTAATATTATAAATTAGTGTCAACTAAGAATTTACATAATCGATTTTATAGTATACCTTATATCTACTTATAGTATGTGAGATATCTACCTTTTTTAGGTACTAATATTATAAGTTAGAGCCTACTAAGAGTTTACATAATCAATTTTAGAGTAAATCTCATATCTATTCATAGTTTGATAACTACCTTCATTATTAAAAGTATTTAAAAGTCATGGTAGAGTTACTTACATCAATCGAAACTCAAACTCGTGACCTCTAAGAAATAGGGGTGGACACGACTCGGTTCAGTTTGAATTTAAGTAAAATTGGATCAAATCAAAAAATTTTAATTTCTTATTTCTTAAAATCAAAACAGAAATGAATAAAAATTGAAATCGAACCAAATACATTTGAATTAGACTGAATAGCTTGGGTTTCAATTAGTCTGGTTCAATTTTTTAGATTTTAATTTTTTAGAATTTTTTTTACCTTCACAAAATGACATTATTTTGATGTTAAAATATATGAGAAACAACATTGCTTTTATATAAATATATAAAAAAAATTTTGTTTGATCCAAATTTTTTATTAGTATTAAAACTGAATTAAAAATTCACATTTTTGAAAATTATAACCGATCTCGAACTAACCCATTGTTAATAGTAAATTACTATTATAAATATAATTATTATTATTTTTTTGTATTTTAAAGTTTGAAAATCAATTTAAACCAACCAAGAAAATTGAATAATGAATGACTTATTAGATTAAAAATAATAATAAATTGAACAAGTTAAAAAATAATAACATATAAAATAAATTACAATTTTACTATTTATTTAATATATTAACATTTTAAGCGGCAGCATTTATAATAAGAAATAATTAAAATTTATAATAAAATATAATAAATAATTACATTTTGATCATAACATATTAAAATATTCTACGTATTCATACATATAAAATTATAAATACATAATATAATATAATAATTATAATTATAATTATAATTAATATTCTATAAAAGAATTAATAAATATAATTAATTAAGTAAAATTGTAAAAATCTATTCAAGTAATCATACAATAATATATTAATTTCTTTAGTAATTTGAATATAAATAAAAATAATCATCAATATACTATACTCTTGCATTTCTAAATAACTGTTATATGTATTATGCAAATTCCATCAATTCCATTAGTAATTTAAGAATTTTAAAATTTATATAAATTATGTTAATTTTTTTAATTTGTTTCATAACTAAATAAATAATTAGTAAAAGTAGTAAACAAATTTTTATTTTTCAACGTAATAAAATACAAAGTACAAGCTTTTATATTTAATATTTTTTTATTTTGTATCTAAATAACAAATTATAATTAACAAAATAAATGAATGTTACAATTTAAAAAATTACAAATCATAGTTACGTTTCTATTTTAGACTAAGTTGAAATTGACATTAAACAAAAATATAATATAATTATTATATAAGTTCTATATATTATAAAATTAAAATTGTATGTTTTATGTAAAATTTTAAATTTAAATTTAAAAATTACATAAATTTTATTAAATAAAAATGAATGAATAATTAAATTTTATTATAATAATTTTATAATTTCACTTTTATTATTAAATTAATATTATTTTTCAATAATAAAATTATATAAATGTGTAAAATTCACTGTTTACAGACTGAAAAATAGATCAAAGTAGCATAGTTGAATAGTAACGATATGATTTAATAAGATATAAATACTGTTCACAACACAGCCCGGCACGGCAAGTAAGTTTTTTTCTCTACCTAACCTATAAATAATGTCATGCCATGTTGAATCGTATACTGTTCATGAGCTCGTTTTGCCACCACTATTAGCTTTAAGACAAATTGTTTTACTTTTGATCACATTGATAAAATAGTAGCCGTTGATTTTCTTTTGGTTTATATTAAATTTTAGGGGATTTAACACATACCTCCCCTGAGGTTTCAGCTTTTAACACCTAAAGAGATAATTTGGAGATTTAAATACTTACCTCTCCTAGAAGCATCCACTTCCGTCCATTATCACGAAAAATACACATTTGCCCTTTGTATGTCAAAAATTAATGCTAAAAAAAATTAATATTATAAATAATATGGTCCTACATTCTCAAAATTTGTAGTAATTTGTTGTTTTAAACAAATATATGCTTTTTGCTTTGAGAAAAAAAAAATTTGTTATTTCATTAATTTAAGTTGTCCAGTGCCATTTATACAATGATGTCTTAAAAAAAAATTTCTTGAGATAAATTTAATTTGATAATAAATTTTGTATTTTTAATTTTTTGTGATTTAAAAATACATTTGAAATCGTTTTGGGACTTTGATGTATTTTCAATTTCAAACATTATTTTCAATATATTTTAATTTATTATAAATTTTAAAAGTGAAAAGCACTATTTTAACTTAGTAATAGTATATCATTAAATAATTAAACAAATTGAAAAAGTATCATTTTAGTTGAAATGCGAATGTGCAAATAAGTATATGTTTAACATCAATATTTTCTTAATTTTGTATCAATAATATATTAAATGCACTGCTATATATATTTAAAAATTTCAAAGTTTTACGTGTATTTCAATGTTGTAATTTGATATTTTAAGTTTCATATTAGAGTTTGTATGAATGTATTATTATATCCTAATTTTCTAATAACCAACGTTGGATTATACTTTTCATTTGGTCCCAAGTTATGCTTTAAATTTAAACATAATACATCTTTTAAAAAAAAAAAAGTGAAAAAATATTCCCTTGTATCATTTATTTTGGGGTAAATTCACATGTATAAACCTAAAGATTCACATTGAGGGATCCAATAAAATGCCCGACCCAGTTAAAGACCCCACCCACCCACCTGTTAATCACACTCATCACAAACAAAGTTCCACATGTCTCCCTCTTCCAATCACGTCTACACTCTCTTATTGTTCTTCATGCTCTTTATTCTTTTCATTTTTTTGTTCTCTCGATTAACCTTTTTTTGAAGGGATTTACGTTTTTCTTAGATGTTTATAAACTATCACATTCATGACTTCTTATAAAAGAGCAAAGGTCACACTCGATGCCTCATGCAATCTCCCTTCAAAAATAGCTCCTAAAACTTTATTCCATAAACATATAAGTAAATTATATTTCAACATCAAGATACCAAAAATTTCAATTCCACAAACCTATAAACCAACAATATCTGAAAAACACCAGAATCGAAGGTGTCGTACGTCTTATACATGCTAAGACCCCAAACCCACAAAACCATCTCATACTATACTTCCAATACTCTTTCAATCTCAGATACAACTGAAATGGACCATTATTCCACGACAAATATTGTGAATACCCACACATATTTCAACACCAACAATGTATAGAAGTAGGAAAATCAATACATGTATGAGACAATTGGATTATTCGTTTACTTGGTAAATCGATGGAATCCTCCCATTGTAGAAGTTCTCAAGCTTGATTAAAGTTTTTTTTGAGACTTAAAATGGCACCTTTCAGCTCCAACGTCCCTCCATAAATCAAGCCTTCTCTCTATCCTACAAGAATGATGGCCAATTTAACAAGAAATGAGCCGATGATCCAACATTGCATTCGGTTTTTGCTTTGAGAGACTTGGCTATGAAGGGCAAAATCTCCTCTACAAATGCTTTCTCTTACAATGTCAACGCAAGAACTAAAGAGGAAAGTTGATTATTTGTTTACCATAATGCCCCTTAAAGTAACGGCTATTGAATGGAAGTGGATGTCTCTAGGGGAGGTAAGTGTTTGAATCGTCAAACTATCTCTTTAGGTGTTAAAAGCTGAAACCTCAGGGGAGGTATGTGTTAAATCCCCTTAAATTTTATAAAATTTAGGGAAAAGGACTGATAGGTCCCAAAGGTATGACTTAATATACTGATAAGTCCTAGTCCGTGAAATATTTGACGGTGAACAGTATTTTTACATTTTTATCCTTGAAATTATATTTTCCGGCCGCCGTTGACCACCGTTGACCAAAATTTTTCGATCTCCATTTCTTTCACTATATATATGGTTAGAATCCTTATCGAATGCTCTACACAGTGGTACCATTATTATCTTCGTTTGAGTAGCCATGAGTCGTAGATCTGAAGTTAAAGTTTTAGATTCGAAAAGTTTAACTTCAGATCTACGACTCATGGCTACTCAAACGAAGATAATAATAGTACCACTTTGTAGAGTATTCGACAAGGATTCTAACCATATATATATTGAAAGAAATGGAGATCGAAAATTTTGGTCAACGGTGGTCAACGGCGGCCGGAAAATATAATTCCAAGGGTAAAAACGTAAAAACTACTGTTCACCGTCAAATATTTCACGGACTAGGACTTATCAGTCCCTTTTTAAAATGTTTAGGACTTAACAGTATATTAAGTCATACCTTTGAGACCTAGCAGTCCTTTTCTCTAAAATTTACCTAAACTTTACATTGTAATCCTGACAAACTTTCACATGTTTCTCAATTTATTTTGTTAAATATATCAAGTTGGTTCTCTTTTTACAGTGAAAAAACGGCTGTCAGACATTAAAAAAAATTCAACTATCATCAGTGGCTATTAAAAATCCAAGTCAATCATTATAATTAGTCCATTGCTTAGTAAACGGCATTTTTTTCCACCACCACAAGAAATGTCAACGAGTTTCTCTCTTCCTTAGTCCATTGCTTCCCGGAAATGCAGTAATCTGCAGTCAAAAAGAAGTTGGTGGGCCATCTTATGTTTTGTTTCTGCTTCTCTTCCCGGAAATGCAGTAATCTGCAGTCAAAAAGAAGTTGGTGGCCATCTTATGTTTTGTTTCTGCTTCTCTTCCTGTTGCAGGATAGCAAAGCAATCTGGTCTTTTCCTTTACATACATCAATCAGAGAACCATGCCTAGTTTGGTCTTGAAGCTTGTATTGCTCTTTGTGCTCTGTTACCTTTCTGTTTGCCAAGCCTGCAACAAGGTAGATCAAGATTCTCTCTTTTTTCTCACCCTCAACGTGTCTTCTCCACATCCTTTGAATTGGTCATCTGCCATTGATTGTTGCCTGTGGGAAGGGATAACTTGTGATTCTGCTGGTCGTGTTACTCGTTTATGGCTGCCCTGGAGAGGCCTTGAAGGCAATATTTCCCCTTCCATAAACAACCTCACGCATCTACATCATCTCAACCTGTCTCACAATAGGCTTTCTGGTACTCTCCTCGCTAGTTCCTTTTCGTCTTTGACTCTGCTTGAAACACTTGATTTGAGTTATAATCGTCTTATTGGTGAATTTCCATCATCTCTGTTACCCAATTACATTAAACTCATAGATTTATCAAGTAATCAGTTCCAGGGAATGATCCCACCCACGTTTTTTCGGCTAACGAGAAATTTGATCAGCTTCAATGTCAGCAACAATAGTTTCACAGGCCTTATCCCTTCTTCAGCTTGGATTCAGTCCTTCTGTTCAATCAGGATTCTGGATTTCTCCTATAATGATTTCGGTGACTCCATTTCTCCTGGACTTGGAAATTGCTCGAAATTGCAGATTTTTCGGGCAGGTTTCAACCATCTTTCGGGGCCAATTCCAGATGATATTTACTCTGCTACTTCAATTGAAGTGCTTTCCTTACCTGTTAATCTCCTCTCTGGATACATCAGCAATGAGATTATTGGCCTCACAAACCTTACTACACTCGAGCTTTACTCTAATCAATTGACTGGTGCTATCCCCAAAGATATTGGCAAGCTCACCAACTTGAAATATTTACTCCTCCATATAAACAACCTTTCTGGTTCTTTGCCCCCATCTATGATGAATTTTACCAATCTCAAAACCTTGAATTTACGGGTCAACAATTTTGGAGGCAATCTTTCGGCCTTCAATTTCTCCAAGTTGATCCAATTAAATACGCTCGACCTCGGTAACAATAATTTTAGTGGTAGCTTTCCTTCCACTCTTGCTTCATGCGGGTTGCTGACTGCAGTTAGGCTGGCAAGTAACCAACTAGAAGGACAAATTTCAAGTGAAATAGTTGCTCTGGAGTCTCTGTCTTTCCTCTCACTTAGCAAGAACAGTTTCACCAATGTCAGCGGTGCAATCAGGATTTTGATGGCTATGAAGAACCTTACGGCTCTCATCCTCTGTGAAAACTTCATAAATGAGGCAGTCCCGAATTACGATTACTCAACATTCTCAGTCGGATTTCAAAATCTCCAGATTCTGGGTTTAGGTGGTTGTCAACTCAGAGGCCAAGTGCCACTTTGGCTAGGTAAGCTAACAAAACTTCAGGTCTTGGAACTATCGGTCAATCAGATTGCTGGTTCAATTCCAGGGTGGCTAGCGTATTTGCCGAGCCTATACTACATAGACTTATCCTATAACCTCATCTGGGGAGAATTTCCCAAGGAATTCTGCAGACTGCCAATGTTGGCATCAAAACAGCCTTACGATCAGCTTGATGGGACATATTTAGAATTGCCTGTCTTCGTCAGGCCAAGTAATGTCAGTAATATGCTATACAATCAACTCTCCAACCTGCCGCCAGCCATATACCTGAGAGACAACAGCATCAGCGGCAGTATCCCCTTCGATATTGGTCAACTGAAGTACCTTCATGTTCTGGATCTTAGTCACAATAGCTTCTCTGGTGAAATTCCAGAGAGTATTTCTCAACTTGCCAACTTAGAGAAGTTGGATCTCTCAAGAAACTCTCTGTCCGGAGAAATCCCTGCAGCACTCAGAGGTCTTCATTTCTTGTCTTCGTTTAGTGTAGCAGACAACAATCTTGAAGGACCAATACCCTCAGGTGGCCAGCTTGATACTTTTCCTGCCTCCAGCTTTGAAGGTAATCCAGGTTTATGTGGCACAATTGGAGAGCGTTCATGTATTCAACCAAATAATACCATTGTAAGTCCTTCAGTACCAAGTGAATCCTCAAGCAAAGAACTTGGTTATGGACTCATTGCTGGAGCTGTTTTTGGATTCATTATTGGGTCCACAATTGGGATACTCTATCCACCCCATAGCTTAAAGTTTCTGCAGCGGTTGAGACTAAGGGGCTTTTAAAAAAGGCAGCAGCATCAAGATCAGAATTGGGAAAGACATAATAGCTTTGAGAAAACTTTGTCAATAACTTTAGATTTCTGAGGATGTATGAAATAAACCTAGATAGGATTGAAAACTTAGCTTGTTTTCAGTGGCACAAAAAGGACACTGAATTTGGGAGGAGGATGATAAAATTAGAAAGAAATAAACTTTTGCTCTACTTGTATTTACCTCAGATATTGCATGCACTCACAGATTCAGCTGTTAAAATCTGTCTCTCTGCTTCTCTGCCTTCTCTAATGAATCAGTAGCTTTGAATTACAAGAGTAGAATTTGTGTGTGAGCTAAGAAAATTGGCATAGATCTATTGACATCATAGTAAATAGAGTTTTCATTCAATACTAATTATAAACTGTTTTCTTACTCTCTGACCTCTTCGTAGAAGAAAACGAGTTTGAAAAGGCTATGCCAGTACCTGCAGGACAAAGATACGGAAGCAACCTGAGATCTTTACACTTCAAATCTCAACAATTTAATCTCCAGTTATTCTTCTTTTATTCAATTTTTAACATTCTACTTTTGACAGGCTGTGATTTTCCTTGTCATCCTTTCCCTTCATTTTGTTTGCATCAATGAGTCTCGGTACTTTTCAAATTTCTGTTCCGTAACATTTTGAATTCAAAAATACTTTCAATTACTAAGAGATATGATTGATGACTTTCTAACACCAATAGTAATGATTTCAATTAAAATAATTATTCTTACATCTTCCAAGGTATTGTATCTATATATTTAAATCCTCAGTCACCACCCCTGAATTTATATTTCAGAGTTTGAAGATGAGAAATGAGATAATGCTATATCATTCAACATTTCATTTTTCTTGTTTATTCTTCTCTCTGATATAAGATAAGCACGGAAAACTGCAGCCTGACACATCAAAGAAAAACCATGACTCATTTGATGTTGGAGCTTCTATTGCTATCTTTATTATGCTATGCATCCCTTTGTCAAGCTTGCAATCAAATAGATCAAGATGCTTTCCAGAGGTTTTGTCCAATGCAACCAAGAAGAACTACAAGTCTAGCTCTACCAAGTGAATCTTCAAAAGAGGAGCTTTTTTCAACTGAAGCTGTTTTCGGATTCATTATTGGAGCCACAGGAGGGATATTGTATCCCATTCAGAGGTCAAAATTTCAGAAGCATTCAAGGTCCTGCTTGCGCCATTGAAAAGCAGGGACAATCAGAGATCTAGCAACCTCAAGATAATTGGGAAAGACAACATAGCTAACATAATGAACATTGAAGTTAAAAGGCAATGATACAACTAGAAAGGAACAGACTTTTGTTCACAAAACATGCCTAGGATGTATGAACAAACATTAGATATTGCAGGGCATTGCTGCTTCAATTTGTTGAAATCTCTCCCTCCGTCTCTCTGTGTCATGAGCTAAGCAAGTTACCAGAAACCTGCTGAGATCAGCAAATAGAGTTTGCATTCAATTCTATAGATAAATTCTTCGTAACAGAAACAAGTTAAATAGGCTATGCAAGTAATGCTGAAGGAGAGACTAAAGCAACCTGAAATACTAGCATTTCACTTCTCTATTCCATTTACACTTCATAAACAAAATTTAATCTTTCAGAATTTTTCTTCAGCAGAGACCCTTTTCATCAAAGAATAATTAAACCTTCAATTTAACGTCTCAAAATTACTAAATTCTCTTGCCCTTGTTTCAAAAACTTCAGATAACCAAACTGTGTTTTCACATGCATGAAGTTAATGAAAAGACATTAACGCCTGATAATATTCATATTCAGATTTTTAATACAATTGATGAGTCTTTAGCCTCTTCCTGTTCTTGATACTGTTAGGCACAAAATAGCATTAGAACTTTGAAAACATAATTAAACCATAAAATCATAGGTTAGCTCAAAATTTCAGCTTGAAATATATCATTGATCTGAGAGCACTTACATGACAGTTGTTTCATCAATGCAGGAAATTTCTTCCATCAGCATGGTTTATGCCTCATAAATCATCTGCACTCCTTTAGCAAGCAGCACAAATCAAGTAAGTTTGATGACAGCAACAATAGTTTCAGAGGCCAATCAATTCTTTTGACTCTCAAGCTTCTAGACTTCTACATCAAACAAAATTGCCATGTTTCTCTTGCTTGCAGAATTTTCCAATGTCCAGTATGTAAACTGGTTATGCGCTTCGATAACCCATTCTAGCATACTTTTTAAAATAAGGTGGCAATAAAAGAAATCTTCCTACCATCAATAACCTTGCTAGATCTACCAGCGACTGGCAGCGATTGTCCACCTCACCAACCTCAGAATTTGCCACCTCTTTCCTAAAACACCAACTGGTTTGATTCCACCAAATAGAGGCAGGCTCTCAAACCTGTAACAGTTGCTTCTTCACAGCAACAACCAGCCTGGTTCTCTTCCCCCATTCTGACTTTGCAGACTTCACTCCAGTAGCCATTACTTTACTGGCAGCTTGTGACATAATGTTTATTCATGTGGATCACTGGTTGCTTTAAAAATCAGCTAGAGGGATGAATTTTTTTAGACATGCTTGCACTCATTTTAACACAGATACAACTTGCACTCAGTTTAAAAGCAATCTAATCAATGTGAGAAGTAAATAGAGAACTTTGATTGGTTGCAAGAATCTACACATCTAACCTTCTAAAAATTTTGTAATGGAGCAACTTGAAATGATGACAACAAGCACTCAGATGGATTCCCAAAGCTGAAGGTTTTGTATTGTGTTCAAGTGAAATCCTTAACAAGTTCTCCAGAAATCATCTATTTGGTGAAAACCTTTTGCCACACAGTAGTCTTTATTATACAGTTTTGGATAACAATCTTTAAGGACTAATATGTTGAAGCAGTTAGTTCATACCTTTTTCGGTTCAACTTTTCAAGGACATCCGGGATTTTGGAGTGCCGTCATACAATGCCCTTGTTTGAGGCAACCAAAATATCAACAATCCTGTTTTACCAAGTGAATCCTCAAAAGGAGGAGCTTGTCATCCATAACTGGTTGATTACACCTCAATTGTAAGCTAAAAGGTACCAACAAATAGCAGTTATGTTTTTCCCAAAATCAAAGGAATATTTTTTATCCATTACAGTTTCTTCAATAAACTGGACAATAACAGATTAGCTTAAGATTGAACTTGCACAAATTTAACAAGAAAGACGGAGCCAAAAAAAAAAATAACGTGAGAATAGTAAAACATGAGAAGACCATACTGCAGGCATCTATCTATCTATCAACTGCAGTCATCTATCTATCTATCAACTGCAGTCATCCATCTTGTTGCCCGATGCACATACCAAAACAAAAGTTTGCAGTCTATCTCTCAGTAAAATAGTTAACGGACCTTAACTATGAATTCTGAAAGCAATTAGTTTTGCATTGTACCAAGAGTTTGTCTAGAGAAAATACTTGCAGAAACTAGCATTTACATCCTTTTAACTTGTCTAACTATAGAAATCCCTAAGTCTTCAATATTCTAACAAGCTTTGCTGGCATCCAAGTTACAGAACAAAGTTTCCAAGATTTCATTTCTATAAAACAACTAGTTTCCCTATTATGTGTCTGAAAACATTAGGAACAAAAGGTTTCAAATCTTTGAAATAATGAAAGGCCATCGGAGTGTGTGACTCTCCAATACACTTGTAAGTTTGTAATTATAAAGATTGGAAATTCAATATAATGTAAACAGATTTGCAAGTCTACTCGACAAAAAATCTCGAAATTTATACTAAATGAATGTAAATGCAGCAACTTGATTTCTCATAAATCTATTTCTGCAGAGACATCATAAGTTATGTATTATTCAGTGACAAGATGGAATAAAAGATAAATCTTTGCAATGTATAGGATCATTTCACATTTCACATTTCAACATTTTCTTCTTTTTCCTTTCATCTAGTCAATAGCCAGAGTCAGTTTATGCTCATTTCACATCTTCAATCCTCTCTAATTTTTGTTACAGTCTGTGGCATTACAAATTGATATAATAAAATGAAGTAAACCTCTTGAATTGAGGTCCTTGGCAATTCTCTACACATACTGACCAAATAAAAATCATAATGCAGGTTTTTTGTCCTAGACCTTAAACCAATCCATTTTCTGAACAGCAATCGATGAATCCACACACCAGTCATTCATGAAGAATGCTCAGGCCTCAACACTCTTTTAGGCAGCATATTAATTGGACAAAATAATGATAGCTCTCCATTACCTGAGCATGTCTCCGGTATGCAATTGCAGCCCACTCAATGCTGGGGAAATTCTGAAAATATTACCATCACTATAGAATTGGGAAGCACATGATTGAGTCACTACTTCATCTTTTTATCTGCCTTTTCTAACGAGTCAAATTGAAAATTAGAGGAGCATTCTTTGTGAGGTAAGTTTGTTAGAATAAATATGTTGAGCGTACGGAAAATTGAGTTTTCCCCCAATACTGAAGATCAATGGTTCTGTCACTCTTAACTCATCATAATATAAAAACAGTATCCCCATAGAAATTGGTCAGTTAAAATTTTCCATTTGCCTGATTCTAGAAATCACTTTTCTTATCGCAACATTCACAATCAAATGGCTCACACCTCTAACATAGAGAGATTGGATTTCAAGGGAAACCATCTATCTGGCGAAATTCTTCTGTCACACAGTAGTCTCTGTTGTGAGATAAATCACCTGTAAGCAGTTGTTAATGCTTTTCAAAAACCAAAATCTGGAGTAATTGTCTAAATTAAAGTGGCTTCTGGCTTCACTTTCAGCTCCATGAGGTACAAACACTGGCGAGAGAGTAGAAAACAGTCTAGAGATAAAATAGGAAAAACCAGACAACTTTAACAGTTAGCTTTAACTGAATTTACACAAAGTGGACAAGAAAGAATCCACAAGACTAATAAGATGCTAGTCAAGAAATTATTGCAGAATTTCCAGCACATGGCGGAAAAAAAGATTTAAGGTAGTTTTACATTTATTTTTCTTTAACTAATTGAGCTATAGACCCCAACATTCTTCAATATACAAACAACACAATTTTTCTGTAATTGCATTTATATACAATAAGAATTTTCCCTATTAGCTGACTGAAAATACTAGGAATAAAACGTCTCAAACCTTTGAAGCAGTGAAACCGCACCAGACTCTCCATAACTCTGTTCCACATACCTGTGAGTGCATAATTATCAAGGATGCAAATAAAACACAATGATAAACAGAATTGCAAGTCTAAATTGCCAAAACAGAAAACAGCTTAAGCAGTTATGCCCGCTTTGTTAATAAAAAAAGATAATCTCAATACATTTACAGTTTAATACATGGAAGTACCACAACCTGATTTCTTATAAATCTATTTCTTCAGAAATACCATATCAATTCCATTTGTTTATTAAGAAGATGGAAGAAAAGATAAAAATCCTTTATTTCTATGTCATTTAACATTTCAACACCCTCTTTCCTTCCATTTTCTCAAAAGCTGAACTGTGTTTATGCTTGTTTCTTGTGTGCTTCACTTCCATCAACGAGTCTTCAATCTGCCCCTAGTTTTTGTTACAGTCTGCAGCATTACAACTTCATAAATTTAAACCTATCATACACAGGTTGGTTTATAATCGGACCTCTTGAATTGAAGATAGCTATTCTGTACACAAACTGACCAAATACTAACAAAAATGTAGCTTCTTCATTCCAAACCTTTAACCAATCCAATTGCTGAACCACAATCAGAATCAACTCAAAGATCTTTTATGAACAATGCTTATGCCTCAACATCCTTTTAGGCAGCAAATTAATTGTACAAAATAATGATCTTTCTGCATTACCTGAGCATGTCTCCAGTATGTAATTGCAGCCCACTCAATGCTGGTGAGATACTGAAAGTATTACCGTTACCATTATCATAGAATGAAGGATGTCCGAGAGGCATGGGCCGATCAGGAATTGCCGGTACTTCGATGTCTCCCTCTAACATTCTTAAAGCCTCCATAATGGTAGGCCTCAAAGCCACCATGACATGAGCGCACAAAATCCCAACCAAGATGAATCTCTCCATTATTGCCTTCGGATTTGAATTCCCAAAATCCCCCTCTTTCAACAAAGAAAGATCTAAAGCCTGCTCCACTTTTCCGGCTTTCACTAATGACCAGGCCCAATCTGTTATCAACAATGCACGAGGAGATCCCGATGACGACAAATCAAGAGCTTTTCTCCCACACATTATCTCCAGAATAACCACCCCGAAGCTGTAAACATCACTCTTTTCAGTCAACTGCCCATAAAGTGCATACTCAGGGGCTAAGTACCCATGAGTTCCTGCCACTCTAGTGGTAAGATGAGACTGCCCTTCTCTGCTTTGTTTTGCAAGCCCAAAATCTGCTACTCTTGCTCTCATATCTGCATCTAGTAGAATATTTGTGGCCTTAATATCCCTGTGATATATTGCAGGTCTTACTCCATAATGCAAGTAAGCTAACCCTTTGGCGACATCCAATATTATACTCTTCCTCTGAGGCCAAGTCAGTGGCATTTTAACAACCCCACTTTCTTTATCGACAGAAGGGAACAAATGATCATCAAGATTTCCATTAGGCATGTAATCATAAACAAGATATCGCTCGCCCGCCCTCTCATAGTACCTCTCATTATCTGCATCAATCACACAGCATCCTCTAAGAGGCACAAGATTTCTGTGCTTCAAATTGCTAATAATCTCGACCTCGTTACAAAACTCTGCATCACCATGAAAGTCTGACTCGATAACCTTTTTAACAGCAACAGTTGTCCCATCTTGTAGAAGCCCCTTGTAAACAAGTCCAAACCCACCTCTGCCTATAAAATTCTTTGGTGAAAAGTTATTAGTAGCCCTTTCAAGGTCCTGAATCTTGAACCAAATTGAACCAGCATTAGGCCTCAATTTTGGCCTAGACCCTTGTTCCTCTAAACGATCTAAATTAGACCCATAAAATCTTCTCCTCAACTTTTTGTCCCACCAAAAATACAAACCCAGCAATCCAAACATGACAAAAATAGCAACCCCGGCTCCAGTCAAGCCAAAAGTAAGAGCAGAATTCTTCTTATTTGAAGAACTCGCTTGAGAATTCAATGACAATCCAAGAATACATGACATAGCTCCACCACTTTCTGGCCCAAACTCATTAACAATACCGGCAGCATATAGTACTGTAAAGTAAAAGCACTCGGTAGCATGAGTTCTATTACCATCAATAGCAATCAACCGTGACTGAACTCCAAATCCAGCACTAACACAAGCATCACAAGCAGTAAGATCAGTGAGATCACCCTTACAAGCCGAGCTCAACTGAGTTGAATCACCTAGCCGGCTCTCCCAATCCTGGATTGACTCGATACTTGCACATATATTACGGCTGAGTACAAACTGTAAAGGGTCAAAACAATGAGAAACCACGTTATCAGGCAGAGAAAGAGATGACAGCTTTGTCTGGTAATCCCGGAGACAAGAAACTGAGGCGGGCAAGCTTGGAAGCCGAAACAGAGAAGTTTCCTTGAGATGCTGAGCTAAGGCAACACCATAGAGGGATAATAGATTTTGGCAACATGGGTTTTTCTCATCACTGATATTGGTGTTGTTGACTTGAAAATTCTGGCATTCTGTTCTGTTCCATGGAATTCTCACTACATAATTTAGGTCCATTGGACATGAAGAAGAATTTGTAGGAGGAGAAGCAGCAGAGGTTATGTAGAAAGCAAAGAGAGAAAGCAGAGAAACAAGAAGTTGCCAAAAATAGCTCTTCATTTCTGTTTTCTGCAACACTTACACCTCAGATTTCGTATTTCAAGCTACGGGTTATTCAGAGGAATAACAGAGTAAGGAAGAAAGAAAAAAGGAAATTACTGGTTTTTGACGCCATGAAATGATTTTCTCGTTGATCTGATAAGAAAACCAGTCAAACTTGCCAGTCTTATCAATAGAGGACCTTCTGCTAGTTAATGAAGGTCAGAGGATAGCCCGTGTGATAGACGCTGGATCATAGAGGAAGAAGATGATTACACGCGCTCAAAATCTGCGAGGATTTGCGTTTGTGTGTGCTGACAAAGTGCAGATGTCATTGGAAGTACTCAAGCAAAGACGGCCAAAGCCGCCATAAGGCCCATAACACCAAGTCATAAGCTTCATATTACCGCCCACCTTCGGGGTAAATTCCATATCTGGGATATTAACAAATAGGTCCCTTTATTTACTAAAATAATAAATACAATTATTTCTAACATATAGGTCCCCACTATTTCCTATAAGATTCGAGACTTATTGGTTAACTTTATTCAAATATGTCTTTATTTGTCTTTTCTCTAAATATTAATGAGCTATCTGTAGTTGTCCTATTTTATTTATTTTTTAATTTGATTACAGAAAATATTATATAATATAATAGGGATAATAACATCAGGGTTCCAGTAGTTTCTCCATTTTTAATTAACCGGTCCCAGGCCCTCCTGAAATGACGAATTTATTCCCAACATATATTTCTTTTGACGCAAAGATAAGGTAAACTTGAAGGGTATTTCAGTCATTGGATTATGGTTAGATAGCTATTTATTAAAATGGACCAACTTTGTCCTTATTTGATAAAAAATATAAAATATAGACCGACATAGGAGATACTATATAGAGGAGGTGAAATTACTTATTTTACAAAATTCATTTTTTTTTAAATTAGTGATATTATATTATTGCTAATAGTAAACAATAGAAGGTTCCAAAATAAATAATAATCAACAATACGTGGCCTTTTAATAGCTAAATATTGGAGTGATATAGAAGTTTGATTAAAACATTAATTTAATTAAATTGACTTTTATTTTAGCTTGTTTGTTACATGTTTAATTACAATCTTAAAATTAAGTTTCAATCCAAAATCTCTCTTAATTGGGGTTTATTGAGAATATTTTTTTTATGTATTATGCAGAGGATTTTAAATGGATTTTAAAATTCATCAAAAATAATAATAAAGTCACCTAGATTTGATTATATATATATTAAAAAAAATTAGATAATAGTGAGAAACTCTATAAGTAAAACATGAAAAATTTGTCCCTTATTATTAATAACTCGAATTTATGATAGTTTGGAAATATCACATGTGTTTCAAACCACCTAAGTTTCGTCCAAAATATTATATGATTAATTTAATAACATTTTAGTCAATCAAATTGGATAATCCACTTAAGTAGTAAAGTTAATCAATTGAATCGGTATCTCATTTATATAATACATTAATTATACATTAATTTATATTTCGATTCAATGTCAACTATTAGATATACTTAAATTAAACTGCTTATAAATGATATATAAATTTATTTAAGAAAATGAACTCTTGATCTTTCCTTATATATGATGAATCAATAATTTATTAACTTTTGTACAAATGATGAATCAACAATTCATTAACTTTACATATTTTTTTATATTATTTATAGATCGTTAGATTTAGATATTTTCAATAATATATTAAGATTAAATCTAACACATCTAATTAATGTATGATTAATATATCATAATTAATGTACATATATGTATTTTAATAATTAAAAATAAATAAATTTAACGATTTATAAATGATATAAAAAAATATAAAATTAAGGGTCTCATTCATTCTTTCTTATATATAATAATGAAGTTATTTATCATTGTATACATTACTAAAAAAAATATTATTTATTTTGTTTATAAGAGAAGATAATTATTTTGCGTAGGTTAATTAAACACAAAGATTGATTGTGTGACAAGATAGATTAAACTTTTAAAATAAATTCAATTTTTTATTGGGTTGTTTGGATGTGTTTGGATTCATCATAAAAAAAAAATCCTTTAATTTAAAAAAAAATCATAACTAAATTTTTGTAAAACATATTTTACCAAAAAAACTTTAAGATTATAACAATAATTTTTTTATACCCTGAAAAACAATTATTTTATTTATTTTTTTATTTTTACAATATTATTTTAATCAAAAAGATTACCTAATCCTCCCTTAATGATTAATGATTCCTTAATGTGTACAAGTTTTTCAAGGCGATGGAGACCTTGTCAATGCCAATCTCTTGACAAATAAAATGGAAATCAACATCATACACATAGTCTTTCTCTTACTTTGAGAACTTTGACCATTACTTGATTGCATAATCCTACCTAATTATTTCCTCATTGGAGGATTATTAAATTGGAAAATAAAATATTTACAACTCAGTTCTTGAGTTTCGTCAAAACTATAAATTAGGAAATAATTTGCTCAATTTTTACAATTTCATCCCTATTACTGTTGAAATATTAATAAAAAGGGACTCTAATACCGTCTTTTAAGTTTTTTATTAAATTCTCATTCTCTTATTTATAATTTTAAAATTAAATAAATAATATATTTAATTAAACTCATATATTTCTAATTTTACGTTTTACAAACTCATTCTGGTTAGTTAGAAATATCAATAATAATAGTTGTAATTATGTGTTTGCCCTTATAAAATAAGTCTACTTTGGATTCATGTGATTTTTTTTAACGAAATAGCCGGAGAGAAAAATGGGAAAAAAGGATTTACTCTTTATATCGTTTTAAAAAATAAAAGGACTATATTGAAAATATGTATTTATTACTGTCATAATCTATTATTTTGATGAAATATAGGGATTAAATTGTTAATATCCCAATGAAAAAAAATTTCCTTTTTGCCAACGGGATACCATCTCCTCTCTCACTTTTTCTCAAAGAATTTTCTATTTTCCTAATTTCCACTCATCAAAAACCAACCAATTCCATAAAATTCAATTTCTCTTCTCTCATTTTTTCTCAAAGAACTGTTGTTTTTCTCAAATTTTACTCATTAAAAATCAACCCATTTGATGATTATATTTCACCAAACGGTTTACTTGTCATCGTTATCTTATCTTAATTATTAGACTAAATTCTAAATTATTTTTTAAATTTATTAAGAAATAAATAAAATTTAGTATCTTTAAATATGCTGAAAATTAATATCTTTTGAATACTATTAAAATTTACAATAATTTTGAATTAAAATATATTGTACATAATTTGTAAATTATATAATATGTAATAGAACCCATTTCCCACATAAGACAGAGATATCATTTCATGGAAACAAAAGTTCTCTTTTAGAATTATATCAAAGGGACAAAAAATTATAAAGAACTAAAGATTTTATCTTAATAAATAATATAATATATATATAATTTTCATATATGTGATATAACGTGATTGATTCATAAAGTGAAGATCATATAATAGTGATAATGATATATTATGTATGATTGTTAAATTTATATATAAAATATTATATAAGATAATGATTTATTTATTATTTTATTGAAGTCTATTGTCCACTTTTGAGCTAGATATTTGCATATTTTAAAATTGAAAAAAAGGGATAAAATAATCAAATTTTGTCTTTATTGATGTTAAAAGAAGTCTACAAATTGACTAAAATGAATTAAATAAGTCAATTCGGTTGTTTTTCTTTCACTTCTTCACTATTAAAACAATTCATTTCCACCTCCTTATGTTTCTTAATTCATGTATTCAAAATTGGTTGGCTTGTAAATAGGAATCGAAGAAAAAATTAACTAAGAACATCATCTATTTAAACACGACTCTCTTTGCACTTATAATTCAAAGAAAATATTATCAAAAGTCTTAGCATATGATGATTTTTTTTTCAATAAATATAATATTTCGTCTAAAATTTTCATTTATTTTTGTCTAAAACTTCTAATATAATTTAGTTTTAATCACATGTTTTATTGTGTTTCTTTTTAAACGTGCTTAAAATTTACAAATTTGATAATTATATATAAATAAAATAAAATTCATAAAATATTTAACAATACTCTTAAATCTAATTTTTATATAAATTTATTTAATTATAATTTTAAAAATAATTTTGTAACTTTTTTTTAATATCTAATTATCTATAAGATTTGATATTTTGATATATTTTCAGATTGTGCTTTAAAGATTATACCCACTAAACACATCGATTTTAGTGTAATTGAAAGAAATAAGACACTCAAATAAAAAATTTTTATAAAGAACTGACCTTCAATTTTTTTTTATTGCTAAAAAAAAAATTCTTTAAAAACTCAATCTCCATCATAAGCTCATAAAGTGAGTATGGATGGTTGGAATAACTATTTATAAGCCCTTATAGGCTTAATTATTTAGAGACATGGAAGATACCACCTATACTATTTACCAAGTCAAAAGGCACTCATGCATATCTAGTTAAGAAGATAGATTATATCCCCTAAGACCAAAATTAAATTAATGCTTGTCATCTTCCAAGATCAGGAACCAATTAATCTTTTGCTAAATTAAAGTTTATTTCTTCTTTTCTAGGCTAGATTACACCAATCTTTAAATTTCTTTTAACGCCCATTTTAGTATCTCCTAGCGTTATAGGTTCTCTCTTTACTCCTTGCAAGCTAAAGAAAGAAACACAAAGATGGACAAATTATTTTACGAAGGCTCCAATATTCAAAGTCTCTTTATTCTATAGAAAAGAAAAATACTCTACAATAGAACTTGTATGCTCATTTGAGACTCTCACTAAACTCAATACTTATTATCTCTCGAGCACTTTGAGGTCCTATTTATATGTACATATTTGCAACCAATATCCTTGATTGCTTAAAGACAAACATAATATCCTAATAATTTTCTTGATTTGCACTGTCACCTAATAATTTTACCAAGTTCAACAAGTAACTAAACTCATTTTCTATGTCATTTTCCTTGATTTAAAAAATTACTATATCATTTTTATGGTGATCTAGGCCTTTCTTATTGTATTAAAGAAGTAAAGTCTGCCTTGTATTATTTACAGTAAGTGCATCCTTCTACTTGGCCATTTTAAGTTCTTTTGCCACTATTTAGAGATTTTAAAACTCGTAGGCCACGTCTTTTTGAACCCTTGTTACTTTCTTTCACCACCCAATTTGTTGTTTAGCTACATTACTTACATATATTTACTTTTCTTTTAAATATAATTTTGTTAGGTGAGCTCCAGCATCGAAGGTTGTATACGTTGTATTTCTGGAACATTAATCTATTATTAAATGTTGTGCACACCTAGTGTGTTTATGTTATATGCTCTTATATCAAATTTATAACATATTTAGCGTTACTTTTATTTTTCTGCAAAATCTTGACTTGTTGCAAGGCCTCAAACTAAGTCTATATGTACTACGAGAATTAAGGATCGAATAAACTCCTTTGCTAAAAAATTTTGATGCCCTTATCGAGAAAGTGTTTAAAAGCACATTAAATACTTTTTGGGCTTGTCACTTAATAGCCTCTTTCCAACTTATAAATTGGTTTGTTCTTCCCAATATTGCCCACATTTGAACAAGCTTTTACATTGCTCTCAATTTCTTAATATTAACTCTATGATTATTTCTACAATGTTATTACCTTTATTATCACAAGATTTTTAGTCAAATGCATTCCTTTTAATTGTCTGTAATTTACTACACAAAGAAAATGTGACTTTTATAATCTTGTACATGTGTTTGGCATTTCTTTTGCTACTCTTTTTCATATTAAAATCTTAATGCAACGTGAGGGTTAAACCATCAAATATTACCTTGAACATCTCCTTATTTTGAGCTTTGTACTAGTACAATGAAAACATTTGCTCTTAAAGCTAACTCTGATATTTCAATTTCTCAACGTCTATTTGGTGCTTTATTAACCTAATAAGAGATTTTGCCGCAAACTCTTAATATTATCAGTATAAAAGACCACAATGCTCTTCCTAGAACTTGTTTTAAGGCTGTTTTAGAGAGTTTGATGCCTGTTACATATTTTGATTTAACTCTTTCCTTAACAAATCTATTACCTCAAATAACTTTTCTATGTAAGGGTCATGTGCCAGGTTTTTGCATGAGATATTTGCTCGTGGTTTTTCACATTTTTGTTTGATATTTCAAGAAACCTCAATGATTTTGTCTCTTTTGAAACTCATCCTCTATGGTTGTTCTAACCTCTCTCTAGGCCCTTTCTCGCTTGCTCTTGACAAGTGCTACCATATAAGGCTCGAATCATTCTTTCTTGACCTTGATATCCAACCTTTGATTGTGTATGTATTATTGTTCGAATGATGGTTCGAACAACTCAAATTATAAAAACTTATGTTGCACAATCCTAATACATCCATCCTTGTGATGAATAAACTCCACAAAATAAGACATGACATATGCCTTGGTTTGAAAGAATAGATCAAAATCTATTATGAGATTGAAATCTAGTAGATTTATTACATAAATTATATGAATCCGTTCCAAGCTTTAACTTGCAAATGACTTACAACTACCTTCTTGATATCCATATTTATCGAATTAACAACCTTCATAGCTCTCAGCACCCAATGAACTTACAATCTTAGATGTTGCATTTCTTATGATGTTAACAAGTTGTTTTGTTACTCTAGCATCCAACAATGTCTTTATCACCCATCCATTTATACACATTGCGACATACATGAGGCCCCTACTCAAGTCATATCTTAACACATTGCATCTTTATTGCAATAGATTAAGCCTTTGTACATTTTTCATTTTTGCCTTAGTTTTCAAAGATTTCCCTTCTATTATTAAAGCATTAAGTCTCTCATACTTTAGGCATTCTTTTTCCATTATCGATGTGGTCTATCACAAATAAAGTATATGAAAATCTTATTTTCTTGTAAATTGCACGGCTTAATTTTGTGTTTCCTTGAAATGATTTCCTTGGCTTGGATACGAGTTGTAAACCATCAAACTATTTCTAACTATTATTTTACTTAGTAAGTCTTGAATAAGTGTTGAACAATCTCGTCTCTATCCATGACTATAATTCTTACATGAAAATGAAGAACTTGTTTTTATTTGAAATGTTCTTGCTGTCCAACATTAAGAAAAACTAAACTATTACACATAATCTCTTACATACTTCATATGTTTGAGATCTTCAATATCTCTCTACCATGCAAATCCACGTTACTAGACAGATTAAGCCTTAAATTCTTGTTTAAGTCCCGCATCTTTATTGTTGTACGTTGTGCACATCAATATCCTCTGTTAGTTGAATACATCAATAAAATTATGCATCCTTCTAAGATGGATGCCATGGAAACTTGGTTTATCTTTTTGCATTCTAGAAGCCTTGAAATTTTGCTCTATATTCCATATGAAGTTCTATAACTTCTTGGTATGCTATGCTCTATAAAAAAAGCTTTGATTTTAGCATCTTAACTTTTAAAGGCTTGCTTTTCTAAATGTAGTGAAGTATTAATCAAAGCCATCTATATCAACTTCACCTCAGTCTCATATTTTCGGTACTTGTCTTTAACACTCTCACCAAAGACATCACATCTTTCATGATATAATTCAATTATCCAATCATCACGTAAACTCCTAGTATTATTGCCACAAGTCTACAATCTCTATATTATTGAACTCAACTTTTACTACCAAAGTACTTGCACTAGATGGATTGACACCACTAATATTTTCCAAGTGCTCCGCTTTTTCTTTCTAATTGTCCCTTAACATATTCGTACACACAAATATAAAAGAGAGAAAAAAAAAAACATTACCGCAAAGGAACTGAACTCTAATACCATTTGTCACAAAGTCTTTTTGATGTACATAGTACCTTAAAATGTGTTAAACAATAACTTAGCCAACAAGCCTAAAAACTTTGTAACTCTATCTACTCTTGTATACTCGTTGCGTGCTATAGAATGAAATACACAAGTTAGTTTTCGAAAGCTCTGACCTTCAACTTTCCTATATTTCGTTAAAAAAAACAATAATACACTATATAATGAAACTAGTGTTTAGAAGAGACTCTCATTCAAGTCAATACCTACTGCCTGTTATGCACTTCAAAAGTTATAGGTGCATGTTTGCAACCAACATCTTCAGTTGTTTAAGGGCAAATGCAATATTTATACACAATCACCTAATAGTTTTACTAAGTCAAAAAACAAGTAAAGTCACATCTATATTGCCTCTTTTTCAAAGAACCACTTTACCACTTCTATGGAGACTAAGTCATTTTTTACTTCATCAAGGAGACTACTTTGCATCATTTCTAGCAAGTACATTCCATTACAAGCCTTTGTGAGTTCCCTCGTCACTATCTAAAGACTTTAGTCTTATAGTCCACGTTTGTTTAAACTCTCATTATTCTTTTTCACCACCTATTTTACTTCTATGTTGCCTATATTTTTTTTTTCTTTTTGTGTAATCTTGATTTAGTATAAGTCCCCAAATTAAGTCTATGTGCACCACAAGAATTATGGGTCTAACATCTAGCCTATAGATTCATTTGCTATTGTTATGAAAGCTTGCATTCACTACCTGCAAATGTCAACCCCTTCTTATGCATATACTCTACCATATGAATGCATATTCTTGCACGTATTTTTTTGCGCATACCTTAACTTGTGTGTAAAGGATTTTCCCTTATTTGAGCTCTTCAAAACTAAGTTATATTACTATATCTTCACAATTTCTCCACTTTGTGCAAGGCCCTATCTACCAAGCTTCAGTTTGTCTCAGACTTTAATGGTCTAAGATTTATATACTTGAGAATAAAAGATGCAATGTGGTTAATTAAATAATCGACTTAGAAGGAGTGACAAAGTATTTTTAACATAAGACACTATTATTTATATACATCAAGTTCTATTTACTTAAACTTTTTGCCTTAAATTTAAAAACAAAATTGTAGCCATAGATCCAACAATAAAAGATAGATAAGATTGTTGAGTTAGCAATATTAAATGTCAGTTTTTGATAGATTTTAATAATTAGATTGAGTGAATCTGATGGTTAAATATTTATGTCTCATTTAATTCATGAGAGCTTGCTTTTAATTTATATTTAAAGAGTCAACCATGCAAAAGAGTAAACGTTATGATGACTATAATATTATCTCATAATTTAAAATAAAATTAAATATTTTTGTTAACTAATAGACGCATAAAACTAAGAGCCTATTTGAGATTGTTGTTAGGAGCTTTAAAAGTAAGTTTCAATCGTTAAAATCTATTTGAAGTGTTTTGTAATTTTTCTGAAAATTACTTTTATCCAAAATTTACAATCTCACGACAGATTTTGAGAAGTCTTTACCTGCTTTTCAAAATCTATTTTATTTATATCTTAATTTCATATATATATATATATATATATATATATATATATAAACATATATATCCCTACATACATTATATAAACCAAAAGTTGTCCTTAATATAATTTATTTAAACAATTTAGTTTATTTATTTTCCTCTATATATACTTTTAGTTTTAAAAATATAACTTTTTGCTTCTATCACATTATTGTTGTACAACCATCATTAAGGTTAGTATAATTTTCAGTACTTTAATATTTTATTAATTTATTTTTTGGATTTTGTTGTTCATTAAAATTTAAAATTATATAATGTTTAAATTGTATTATTTAATAATAAAAATAATATTTTTTCTTGTTATAAATTATTTTATACTACATATATTTGGAGAAATAAATATTATATCAAACATTATATTTCTATTTTAGTCCTTTATATTATTATAATATTTTAACAATAAAACTTATCAAATACATAAAATTATTTTTTAAATTCACAACATTAGAAATAAAAAATAATAATAACTTATCATGTCGATGCATTAATTGTTTTTATTTATTAAAAATAATAATATTATTTATTGGAGTTTATGTATAATTAAAATTTTAAGAAACAAATTATATTATTAAAAATTATAAAAAGAAATCATAGGGTTTATTTATATGTATTAATATTTTAAAAGTTAAATATATATATGTTATTGAAATATACAAACCATTTAATGAAATTTTTCTTCACAGGTTCCAAGCAGCCGTAGAAATTCATAGCTAGAAGCATAATTCAAATATTATGAAACAATTATTTATTATTAAAAGAAATTTTCTCATTAGTTTGTTTTTTTGCATTTGATTAAATTTTAAAAATAAATATATGTTATTAGAAATTATTGGAAACTAATGTTGGGCTGTCTTGCTAATTTACGACGCAAGTGAAATTGCTGGGCTGTGAATTTTGTTAACATTTTATGGACTGGGCTCTGTTTAGATGCTAGGCTATAGGAATGATTGGATTTTACATTGAAATGTTTTTTCAGTAAATTTTATGAAATATTGGATCATCTTTTTTCACATTGAACGGCCCGGCCAAGGAAAATGAAGTCCAAGCGGAGTCACGTGCCGGGCTGGCCCGTTAACTGGTTTGACTTTTGTTAACTTTGAAAAATTAAGAAAAACTTAAACATTAGAGGAAATCGAACATTAAACTCCAATGAATATTTAAATGACATTACCACCAGGCCAATTACAATTATAAAATTTATATAAAGAAATGATTACCATACATATTTAATTTATATTATTTAAAATAATATTTTAAAATTACTATATTAATAAAAAATTATGATATAAGATAATTCAAATTTAATAATTATAAATATTATTATCATTAATAATAATGTAACAATAATTTTATTTTTAATAATTATTTAAAAATAATTTTAAATTATTATGCTGATATAAAATAATTTATTTAAATTATAAATTACTTCATATGATACAAAATTCTTCAAAATAAAGAATATAGTAATCAAATTCTCAAATATCACATACTTAATACTAAAAAAGCTAATAAAATCATAAAAATAAAAATATTGTACATAACATTAATAATTATCTACGTAATTTATATTTATAAAAAATATTATCACTTACAATAAATAACGAGTAATTGTGAGAGGAAGATAGAATAGTGGGGAGTGATTCATGTCGTTTTCATATTTAGAATTTGAATATTTGCATTATAATTTAATTTTACAACGATCTCTATTAAATTTAATATAAATGTTGAATTTATTAATTTAAATAGTTATTTAAAGCATTTAATAAAATTTAACTTCAACAATTATAATTTTTTAATTTATTATTAAAAATGTGTTATCAGTTTTTAATTTTTTATTAAATCTCATAATATAAATAACTATTTTATATATATTTTTTATAATAATAAATAAATTTTTTATACGTAAAATCATCATTTGATATATTATTAAAATAATATAATAAAAATAAATATTTAATTTTTTTATAAAATAATTCATGAAAATAGAGAAAATATTATTTTTTCTAATGTAAAATTTATAATTTAAGGTAAATTTTAAATTTCAATTTCAAAATCAAATTTTAATTCAATACATTTTTTTAAACTTTTTAAAAAAAAATAATTAATTTTTAATTAAATTTAATTGATTAAAATTAAAAATTATGATATTAAAATATAATTATTATTCTTTCAAATAATTATAAAAAATTATAGTAATAAAATTATATTAATAATTATTAAAGATAAATATTTTTTATCAATAATAACAATTAAATAATTTTTTTTAATAATATAAATGTTTTTAGTGCTTTTATTAACAATATTTTATTTTGAATCCATAATTAGTAGCCTGGTGGTAATGTTGTCCACTATCTTCTCTTGGTCTTGTGTTCGAATTGAGGAAATTATAAGATTATTTTCTCTTGCTCTTCAGTTTAAATTGAGGAAATTATAAAATTCTTTTTTATTAAAAGTAAAACTTGCCAACTAAAATGAGATGGCCCGTGGGCCGGCATGTGGGCTGAAAACCTTGGCTCAATTTGATCCGACTATCGCACACAATACGGTCGTGTCGATACTATTCATATGCCGAATCGTGCTAGACCGACCTATTTACCATCTCTATTGAAATGTCTTGTTAATTTATGACATAAGTGATTTTACATTGACATATTTTTGTTAGATAATTTAATTAGTATCATGTTATTTAAAAATATATTTTTATAGAAAATATTTTTAATAGAAAGACGTATCATATTATTTACAAACCCATCAAATAATTTTAAAACTTATCAATCATAATAGTAAATATTAAAAAAATAAAAATAAAAATACATAACATAAAACATGATAAAAAAAATCAAGTAAATACATATATTTATCTATAAAAAAGACCAAGAACTTTAACATTATTAATAAACTCAAACAATTCTAGTTTTTCAAATTAATTATTATGTAATTTGCTTACCTAAGTATTGTCTCCAATATGCAATATTTCTGCTTCAATCAAGCCTAGATATTGCTGAAAAGTAATACCATCATCATCAGAGGATACTGAAGGATGCCCAAGAGGCCTTGGAAGATCAGGAATCGGTAAAACTTCCATGTTTCCTTCAAACATTTTTACAGCATCCAAAATTGTAGGCCTGGAAGCTGCCTTGAAATGAGCACACAAAATCCCAACCAAGATAAATCTCTCCATTGTTGCCTTCATATTAGAATTATTCTCATGAGAATTGCACTCTCCCAACAAAGTTTTATCCAGAGCTTCCTCTATTCTTCCAGCTTTCACCAATGACCAAGCCCAATCAGTGATCAAAATTGCAGGAAAAGATCCTGATGATGAAGATAAACCAAAACCAAGAGCCTTTCTCCCACACATTATTTCCAAAACCACAACCCCAAAGCTGTACACATCACTCTTCTCAGTCAACTGCCCATAAAGTGCATATTCTGGTGCCAAATATCCATAAGTTCCTGCAACTTTAGTTGTAAGATGAGATTGCCCTTCTTTGCTTTGTTTTGCAATGCCAAAATCTGACAACCTTGCTTTCATTTCAATATCCAGCAGTATATTTCGAGGCTTAATATCCCTATGATAAATTGCAGGCTTAACTCCATGGTGTAAATAAGCTAATCCCTTTGCCACATCTAATATTATGTTTTTCCTTTGAGGCCAAGTCAATGGATTCTCGGTAGTTTCACTTGTATTATTGACAGAAGGAAATAAATGATCATCGAGATTTCCATTAGGCATGTAATCATAAACAAGATATCTCTCATTATTTTCATCAATCACACAACATCCTCTAAGAGGAACAAGATTTCTATGCCTCAAATTGCTAATAATCTCAAGCTCATTAAAAAACTGTGTATCACCTTGGAAATCTGACTCGAGAATTTTTTTGACAGCAATCATGGTTCCATCTTGGAGAATTCCCTTGTAGACAATTCCAAACCCACCTTTGCCTATAAAATTTCTTTCAGAAAAATTAGCAGTTGCTCTTTCAAGATCCTGGATTTGGAAGCGTATTGTTCCAGTGTTTGGTCTCAATAATATTGGCCTACGTATTTGTTCCTCCGAACCAAACCCAGAAATTATTTTCCTGGATTTTTTCTTCCACCAAAAATACAAACCAACCAAAATGGCAAAGAGTATTGTAATCCCAGCAGCAGTCAAGCCAAAAATAAGAGCTGAATTTCTCTTATTTGAAGAACTCTTTTGTGAGTTGAGTGACAACAAAAAAATACAAGACATAGCCCCGGTACTTTGAGGACCAAGCTCGTTAACAATACCAGCGGCATAAAGGATTGTAAAGTGAAAGCAATCAGTAGCATGAGTTCTATTACCATCAATGGCAGCCAACCGAGATAGGACAGTAAGCCCTGCTGCAACACAGGCATCACAATTAGACGGATAAGTTAGATCAGGCTTACAACCCGAGTCAAGCTGAGTGGAGTTACCGAGTTGTCTCTGCCAATCCTGGATTGACTCAATACGTGCGCATAAGTTAGGAGAGATCACAAATTGTGATGGATCAAAACAAAGAGAGACCAAGTTATCAGGCAAAGAAAGAGAGGAAAGCTTTGCCTGGTAATCCTGAAGGCAAGAAATGGAGGCGGGCAAGTCTGGGAGTTGAAAGAGAGAGGTTTCTTTCAGATGTTGTGCTAAAGCTACGCCAAAGAGAGATAAGAGAGTTTGACAACATAGGCTCTTGGAATTTGTGATGTTTGTATTCGTTTTGTATTGTAACTGATGACAATCTGAGGCGTTCCATGGAATTCTGAGAACGTAGTTGAGGTCTACTGGACATGTTACAGAAACATTTGAAGGAGAAGTGAAGGAGAGAGCAGAGAAAGAAATCATAAAGACAAGTAATGATACTAAATAAAGTTTCTTCATTCTATGTTTTCCTATTTTTCTGGCTCTACGGTCGACAGATTCTGTGTTTCAGGCCATGGATTTTTTCAAACAAGAAAGAGAGAACTTGAACAAAGATGATACCCAAAATTGGAAGAGATGGAAAAAGGTGGTCACTAGTGTTTTAAAAGTCTAAAGTGGCTTCACTAATGTGCACTTGATAATCTCTTTGGAAATTCTAAATATCTATTTAGACCAAGTCTATGCCTTAAAGTAAAGTTACTTTTAATTTATTATAAATTTACAAGATAAAGTTTGTAAATTTAATTAAATATGAATAAAAGTATCAAGAAAATACAAAATTATTTTAAATTTTTTGTATCTATTAGTATCAATAGTAGTACGGATGCAAAGTCAATACAAATTGATGTAATAGTATTATATTATTATCTCAGTATCACAATTTTCGTATGCAAATAAAAGAAAATAAAATATGTTAGCCGTAAAATTATTGTGTTAGCAAAAGTCTTATGATTTTTATTAATCGTTTTCAACTTCAATAGAACATTCTATTGTTTAATTGTCAATATAAATAAACAAGCTTTTAGGCTCTTTTGGCTTTTTCATGTTAATGGAGATCTTGTCTATTATCTTGATTTGCAATTTAAGGAAAAAGCACATGCAGATTTCTAAATTTTAGTTTAATGTATTGATTGGTCTTAATAATTTTAAAAAATTCACATAAATTCTAGTTTATTTTAAAATGAGAATTATACTCTTATTAATAATTGTTATTCAACAAAAATTATTATTAAAATTTTAAAAATTGGCAAAATAAAATATATTTATACAAAATACATTAATAAATAGTATATTAATAATATAATATTTAGATATATTATAAAATTTTATATTTTATAAATAATATATTTTATTTTATTACTTATATATATTAAATATATAATATATTTTCACTATAATATAAATTATAATATACTCATAAGTATTATATTATGGTATATTTATTTATATATTCATATTTATTTATGATTTTTTTTTCTAATGTGTAATTCATATTGAATTCTTAACATATTGTAAAATAAGTAAATTTATATTTTAGTTATAATATATTTAAAAAGAAGTATTTATATCATTTATAAAATATGTAAAAATTTATGACATTTTATAAATATTGTATTATTAATAAACTATAAAATAATATTGTATTATTTTATTAATGTATTTTTGATAAATATATTAAATTTTAAAGATTTAATGATAATTTTTATTAAATAAATATTATTAATAGAAATATAATTATTATTTTAAAATAAATTAAAATTTATATAAATATTTTAAAAATTATTAAAATTAATCAGTACCTTTAAGTAAAATCTTAAAGAAATATATGTCTTTTTCTCTTCAATTTAAAGAAAACAAAAGGACAATATCCAAAGTGTTCTTTCTTTGATTTTGACCCAAGTCTTTCATGTGGGTTGGAAAATATTCCATGTCCTACATATCGCAATTTTGCCCTTTTAGGGGGGAGCTAAAAGCGAATAATTGAGATATTAAAATATTTAAAAAATAAAATTAATCGATTAATTTTTTAAAAATAATTAATAAAATAAAGAGTAAATAATTATTTTTTAAATTTTTGTGTGGTTAGTATGCGTAGTATTGCAAATAATGGTTTCAACTGCAATAGAACATTCTATTCTTTAATTGTCAATATAAATAATCAATTTTTCAGGCTCTTTTTGGCTCTTTCATGTTAATGGGGACCTTGTCCATTATCTTGAATAGCAATTCAAAGAAGACAAATGATCAACATCCACAGTCTTCTTCCATTGACTTTGACCCAAATCTTTCACATAGATTGGCAAATAAATGTCCTACCTAACCCTATTTCGGCTTTTCTGGCCCGGCTTTGTTGGGGAATTATTTATTACTCATTGTTGTGCATGTTCTCTACCATTTTCCTACACATTCTTTTGCGTATTTTTGTTACTCACATTCTAGTGTCGAAGGAGGGAGTCAAGAATGGATAACCTGAGAGACTAAAATATTTGAAAAATAATTAATGAATTAAAGGATAAATCTGATAGTTTTGTAAAGTTGTTGGAGCTAAATTATATATAAACTTAAAATGTGTATACATAACATTTGCCCCTACTAACCAAAGATGTTGATTGTTGCTATACATATATATAACACAAAATCTTACATCAAATATAAACTATTGAATTTAAGCATATCCAACGATTAAGATTACATCTGACATGTGCATTAATTATAGATGCATTGATTGTATATTAATTATATGATCAAATACAATCTCAATCGTTAGATATACTTAAATTTAACGGCTTATATTTGATGTAAAATTTTGTGTAATAAAAGAGACCATTGATCCTACCCCATATATATATATATATATATATATATATATACATATATACATACATATGTATATATGTATGTATATGCATACATGTATGTATTGTGTTAAAGATTATTAAATGAGTTGAGTGAATTTTTAGTACACAAGTGTCATTGTAAATTGTACTCTTTTCTTGAGGAGAAATAAGAAAAGTAGAAGGTGAGTTTCCTTCGTAATATTGTGTGCAACGTATTATTTCTCATTCAATTGTTAAAAAGGATAATTGACAATAATCATTAATTTGATTGAGGTGATTAAACAATTTATATAAAATATTGCTAGTAATAAAAATTTTGTTAGAACAATTTAGCCAATTTTTATATTAAAAAAATGAATTTAAAATTTTTTACAATTGATTAAATTGAAACCTCGTAAATAATTATGAAAAACTCAATTGACTAAATTAAAAAATTATATTTGTATTGTTTTTGTACTCCCAAGGTGGAATCCATAAATTCCAATTAAAAATTTAAATTGCGATTATTAATAAAATAAGACTTATGCAAATTATTAAGTATGATTGATATTATATTATATATTTTACACTTTATATTTCATTATGATTATTTAGAAATTTTGATTAAGTTATAATTTAAACATAATTAGTTATATTTTTAATTTTTTAGATAATATATTAAATTACTAAATTTTATTTGTGATTGATAAATAATAGTTGATAATTATTAAATTGATAATCGTTATCAATTATTTTATTTTCATGAATTATTTTGTGGAAAAAATCAAATGATATAATGTTTTGTTAATAAATTAAAATAGTAGTTGTAGAAGTTAATTTTGGTTAAATACTTTAAATATGCATTCAAATTAACAAATAATTGTTAAAAATAAAATTATTGTTAGATTAATAATAATAATAATAATAGTTATAATTATATAGTAGTATTGTATTATCACCCTATGCCACATATTTGTATACAAATAACAAAAATTTTGTGATGGAGAGTAAAAGAAAGTAAAATATATTAGTCCTAATATTATTGTATTAAGTACTGAAATACAGTGTCCCTCTTATAGTAGCATTGGGGGGTAAAAAATAAATCTTTTCTAAAATATATATAAAATTAAAGTGTCATAATTAACCTTTATTTTTATTATATCTATATAGTTTCTAAGCTGTCGTATTCACTTTACCTTATCAATAGAATAAGGTATGCTCACTTAGCATAAGTCTTTTATGATTTTTATTAATGGTTTCCAACTTCAATAGAACATTCTATTGTTTAATTGTCAATTCTTCAGGCTCTTTTGACTTTTACATGTTAATTATGGAGACGTTGTCCATCATCTTGACTTGCAATTGAAAGAAGACAAAAGAATACAACACCGACAATGTTCTTTCATTGACTTTGACCCAAGTCTTTCAGGTAGGTTGGAAAAAATACTTGTTGTAGATAACGCGATTTCACCGTTTTGACCCCGAGACCAACATATTTATAAGAGAAAATTAGTTGGATTAATATTTTAAAAATAATTAACAAGAGAATGTATTTTTCTCCCTTAATTTTGGGAAAAAGAAAAATACCTCCCTAAAATTTTTGTTAATTCTAAATATTTTCTCACTTTTGAAGAAATATTAAAATACCTTCGAGACACTATTCTATATACTATTTAGACTTAAATGAACTATTTTATCCATTAATTATTAAAAAATATATAAAATAATTTAATTATTTTTATTTTTATTTTATAATAACTAATATAATTTTAATATAATATTTAAATTTAAAAATTATAATAATATTTTAATTTTTAATTTTTTCTTTAAATTTATTACTAATTTTTTAATAATATTAATTATACATATTTTAAAATTGATCATTTTGTTAAAATGATAAATCTAAAAAATTATGTATAATTAATATTGTCAAAACTTATTGTTAATTTCCTATAACACTAATAGTCAAAATATTTATTTTGAAATTTTTACAATTAATTTTTTATAGCTAACTAAAAAAAATTTTATAGCAAATTTTATTTTATAAAAAGTTTTACGATTAATGTTATTAAAATTTACTTACGATTAATGTTGTAAAAAAATTAAAAATTAAGAATTTGATAATATTAATTATATATAATTTTTTAAAATCGATTATTTTAATAAAATACAATTTTAAAAATATGTATAATTAATATCATTAAAAATTAATAATAAATTTAAAAGAAAAATAATTATGAATTAAAATATCATTATAATTTTTAAATTTAAATATTAATATAAAATTAAATTGATTAGTACAAAATAAAAATAAAGATAATTGAGTTATTTTACATGTTTTTAATAGTTAAGAGCTAAAATAGTTAATTTAAATCTAAATAGTATATAAAATAGTGTCTCATAGGGTATCTCAGTATTTTTTTAAAAGTGAGGGGCATCTAAGACAAACAAAAAATTTAGGGGAATTTCTTTTTTTTTTCCCAAAAAAGAGGGGATAAGACACATTATCCCTAAATTAAAGGGTATATTTGATAACTTTGTAAAATTGTAAGAGCCAAATTATATATAAACTTAAAAGATCCATAGGTTTAAAATATAAGTACTATAGTAGAAAATTTTGAAAAGTGAAAGTGGCGTGAAAAGTGGCTTTACACTTGCTCATTAGATTTGATAAAATGAGTAGTGGCAATTTGTGTATATAACTTGTGCCTGTAGTAACTAAAGGTGTTACTTGGGCCTGTATGTATATATAGGGCAGCATAATGTGCTAAAGGTGAATTTCTAGCACACAAGTACTATTAAAAATTGTACTCTTTTTTTGAAGAGAAATAAGGTAGAAGATAATTTTCTTTCATAATATAGGTGTATAACGTATTATTTCTCATTTAATTGTTAAAAAATGATAATTGACAATAATCATCAATTTGATTGAGACAGTTAAATAATTTATATAAAATATTGCCAGTAATAAAAACTTTATTTGAACAATTTATCAAATTTTTTTATTAAAAAAATGAATTAATTTTTTTTGAAGAGAAATAAGGTAGAAGATAATTTTCTTTCGTAATATGGTGTATAACGTATTATTTCTCATTTAATTGTTAAAAAATGATAATTGACAATAATCATCAATTTGATTGAGACAGTTAAACAATTTATATAAAATATTGCCAGTAATAAAAACTTTATTTGAACAATTTACCAAATTTTTTTATTAAAAAAACGAATTAATTTTTTTTGAAATTGATTAAATTAAAAATTTATAAATAATTATAAAGAACTTAATTGACTAAATTAAAAAAAATTATATATGGATTGTTTTTGTTCTCTAGAAGGACTAGAACCCATAAACTTCAACGGTAAAAAATATTTATGTATTGATATCATTCATTATTATAATATTAAATTACTATATTTTAATTGTAATTATTAATACAATAATATTTATGGAAATTATTAAATATGATTGATATTGTAATTAATTATCATTTTTATTTAATTTTCTAGATAAAATATTAAATCACTATATTTTATTTGTGATTAATAGTAATAGTTTATGATTAGTAAATTGATAATTGTCATTAAATATTTTATTTTCGTCAATTATTTTGTAAAAAGAATTAAATATTTTTATTATGTTATTTTGATGATATGTGAAAAATTAATTTTATTATTATTAAAAAGTTAAAATAATTTTATTTATATTATGAATATGATGACAAATTTAAAATAGAAGATAAATTTTTTTAATAATAAATTAAAATTGTAATTGCAAAAAATAATTTTTATTAAATATATATTTATTAAACATAAAATAATTGTTAGATTAAAATTATTGTTAATTAAATTAAAATAATATTTTTAATAATATAATCAAGTGTATACGAGTGACGTAGGGATAGAGTCATTGCACATTTGCCTTTGTGTTTGAATCTTTGTAATGGTAGATTTTTAACTTATTTGCAAAGTCAAACCATGGTCAAATCGGCCCGCGGAGGCCGTGCTTCATGGCTTCATAACTCTCAACCGGATTTCTATCTCAGCAACTAAACAGCAGGCTATATAAACTCAACAGCGTGGGCGACTGTTTGGACGAGAGGAGAAGGTGAGGGCGGCGGCTGCAAGATGAATAGAAGAATAGTTTTACGAGGGTTGTTCGACACATATATAGGTATGTTATATGGGTATTAACATTAAGGTCCCTATAGTTTTAAAAACTATCATAGTTTTCTTAAATACCATTATAATAAATAGATTCTTATGTTTAATAAATTAACAGTATCATTTACATTTTAGATTTAGGAAGTTGTTTGTTATGCATTAATGTCTATTTTAATTATTTTTATTTTATCATAATATAAAGACCCGTACATTATTTTTACTTCACTAAGATCTACAATTTAATAAATTATTTTAACAATATTGTGCATATTAATAACACATTTTAATTATAATATATTACTTTAACAGTAATTATCTATAATTAATTTTATGTCAAAATTCATAATTATGATTGATAAATATGTTATCTTATGTCCAACCGAAATTAATTATCAATTCTTCTTATTTTGAAAATAAACAATAAAGCAACAAAAAGTAAAACAAAAAGATGTATCACAATAAGATTGTTGATAATAATTTTTTACATAAATTCATCAAAATCATAGTTGAAGAATTAATAATGATTTAGTTTCTATTCAAAAAATTGATATTAAAATTTGAATATCGTAGATATATTTATTTTTAAGGTAAAGTAATAAGAATGTGTTTCCGAACAAAAACAATTTCATTGATTATACAGGGGCAATCAAAAGCATAACAATAGATTGAATTTAATTTTCATAATCAAATGATTAATATTATATTTTTTAAAATTAGCTGATATAATTGTCTTACTAGAGAACCTTTTTGTTAAGAAAATTTCATAATGGAATCTTTAATTTTTCCCCCTCTTTAGTTAACATGTTAAATTATTAGTATTGAATATATTTCGAAGATGATCATGAAGATAATATATAGTAATAAATATGCATTAATGATAGGGTAGGCAATTTTCTGAGTTCGGGCTGAGTTTTTAAAAGCCTAGCTCAGACTCAAATTTTTTTTTTAAAATCCAGTTCAAATCTGAAAAAATTACTTTTAAAATTCGGCCCAGACTCGAGCCTAGGCTTTTAAATTTGAACTTTGAAGCTCGAATTTAAGTTATAATAAATATTCGAATCCGAGTCGAGTTTTAAAAAATATGATCCTGATCTATCTAAATATATATGTATACAAGTTAAAATTCGAATATTCGGGTCAGACCTGAGCCTAAATTAGACTCAACCCAGAATATATTCAAATTTTAAATTAAAAGTCCTACAAAGAATCAAGTTTAACTGGGCCTTTTAATTTGGATTTTATTCGGGTCGGGATGTAGGCAGGCATTTTTGCCCACTATAATTAATGAGTTTGCAGGGGCACTCGCACGTAAATATATTTATTTATACATAAAACTAAAACATGGCTTCCGAAAAAAAATAATTAAAAGCTAATGGAAATAGGGTGATGACGATTTTATAGGCAAAGAAATCGGATTAATTTTGCAAGTAAAAACTAACTTTATTGCAAGAATAAGTAATTAGCCGAGGTGGTGGAAGTCCAGTAATTAACTTTTCAGATTTAATTAATATAAATGTTTTTGTTGTTGAATATGAATGAATTATTGGTAGCTAGCTAGCCAGGTTGCTAAGTAAAAAATGGAAAGAGATGTAGAAGAGGGAAGAATTAGAATAGGCAATGCAGACTTGCCCGAGGAAGTGATGATTGAAATACTGTCAAGAATGCCAGTGAAATCAATTTTGCGATTCAAATGCATTTGCAAATCCTGGTATGCTTTACCCAAAAACCATAATTTCATTTCCAAGCACATAAGAAATTATACCAATGAAAATACTCATATCGTATTTACTTTGATACATATTTATCTTAACGAGGCAAGCTTAGCCTATTATTTTCCTGACAAAGAACATGTAGATACATCATGTAAAGATTATTATGCTGTATTTCCAGTGAATGCAGCAACTGCTATATGTTATTATGAAAATTGATTTTTTTTTATTATCGCAATCGTGTTATCACTTGGAACCATGCAACTAAAGCGTTGAGAACTCTCCCTCGACTAATTAATCCTAGATTAAGTGATGATCATCCTCCTCGTGGTCACAAAAAATTTTCAAATCCTTGTATTGGATTTGGATTTGATCACGTAAGTAATGCGTATAAGTTGGTTTTCTTGCAATCCTTTAACATGACCATAAACTTGACTCGATTATGATACAAAGTTAATTTAAAATAGTATAATTAATAAATATGTTACAATAATGTGACATGATTAAAAATTCAGTCGGGTTTGAATTTAGAGATCTTCATATGTAAGTTCATTTATGACACGATTAACTAATTTATTTATAATTTAATATATTTATTATATATTTGTCATATTTTAAAAGTGTTTAATTAATTTTATTATATTCCAAGAAGTATTTAATGTTATTTAGAATAAAATCTATTAACATTTGAATAGGTGCTATTATAAATATTTTAATAAATATGTAGAACTAGAGTTTTAATTTTTAACACAATTATTAAATAGATCGAGTTCGAATTACTTTAAAATATTTTATATCACATTAATACAATATGCTAACCCGAATAATTATTTCTAATTAACTAGAAGTTTTTTTGTTTGATTTAATTTTTTATTAATAGATGAATATCTTTATATTTTATATTAATTTAAATGATGTATTATTCGTAGTTTATTTTTACAATGATTTTATAGATATGGCTTTTGTAGTAAATAACTTAGATCTATAAACTATATAATTAATAAGAGATATTGTGCTTTACCCCCCTCATTTTTTGAGAAAAAATGATATACCCCCATGAGTATTTGAAAAAAAATATATACCTCCTAGGTTTTTGAAGAAAGTCTAAGATACCCCCAGGGTTATTATTTACATCTTAGTCTAAATACCCCAGGGTTATTATTTACAATCTTAATTTGACTATTTTACTATTTACTAATAACAATATCTAAAATAATTATATTATCTTTAGTTTTTAATTTTATAATAATCAATATAAGTCTGTATTGTAATATTTAAAATTAAAAATTATAATAATATTTTAATCCTTAATTATTTATTTTCTTTAAATTTTATAATCAAATATTTATAATATATAATTATATAGATTTTTTTATAACATAAAATTTATTGTCAAAAATTCTTAAATTTTTACTTAATTATAATAATTTGGACAATATTAATTATACATAATTTTTAAAATAAATTATTTTAATAATATAATAATTTTTAGAAAATATATAATTAAATATTATATAAATTTACCCCCTAAGTGTGCTTTGTGATCTAACCCTGCTTGTCACAGCATAACAAATACTAGAATACTAATTAATTAATTAATTATTTTATTAAAGTTAAGGATAGAAATGCTATTATTTTATTGAATTAATTTACACATCTAATGAAAGTTATGGGTTTACATATTCTAATTAAAAACTCCAAACAACCCACATGAAAACTCATAAAATTGTTTAATAATTTATTAAATTACGAGTGCATGCACTCTTATGCGTATATATATATAGGTAGGGATGTATGAACCTTGCTACAAAATCGTCATCTCCATTTTCGTATTGTGTTGCTAAATTAAATTTCTTCTCTTAATTTTTCTTTGCTAGCTATGTTGACAAACATAAATTTTTTTTTTTATTTTCTATTTTCTTCATCTTGCTTCATATATTATGTCTCAAAATAACACAAATTTTCAGCATTTTTTATTTTCACAAACTTGGCCAAATGGTTTTTGTCATGAGAACAATTGCAACACCGATCCACCAAACTATTTTACCATACATGGCCTTTGGCCAGTGAATAGTAATGGAAAGCCTTTAATGACAGAATTTAACTCATCTATATGGACTACAGCAAAAAGTAGATCAATGAAGTGTTTGAATGCTATTGACAAAAAACATGAGGTAAGTTCCACTATTTTTTTTTTTCTTTCAATTCTATTGTCGTCAACTATTTTTCTGAGTATTCTCTAATTCTTGCAAGCTCATCTAATAATGAAAATGATTGTTATTCATATATATTGTCTTGTAGTTGTTGAAAGATATGGATAGATACTGGCCAAACCTTCACAATAAATCTAGGGATCAGAGCAAGAAATTTTGGTGTTACCAGTGGACCAAACATGGCATACAACAAAATCTCTTTTCCGGGCTAATTGATTATCTTCAAGCCACAATCGACGTACGAGAGAAAATTTCACTCCTGGGTATTCTTAAGGGAGAAGGAATTAGACCAAATGGTAGCTATTTGAAGGAATCCTTTATCAATGCTATAAGGAAACAAGATTACGGCGTTCCAATTCTCAAATGCAGTAATTATAATGATAATATTTTAATGGAGATAAATTTTATGTTATAAAAAAATCTATATAATTATATATTATAAATATTTGATTATAAAATTTGAAGAAAGTAAATAATTAAGGATTAAAATATTATTATAATTTTTAATTTTAAATATTACAATAAGATTATATTGATTATTATAAAATAAAAAATAAAGATAATATAATTATTTTAGATATTTTAATAGTAAATGAGTAAAATAATCAAATTAAGATGTAAATAATAACCCTATGAGGTATCTTAGACTTTCTCCGAAATTTAAGGGAGTATGTTGCTTTTTTCAAATACTCAGAAGGGTATATCACTTTTCCTCAAAAGTGAGGGGGGTAAAGAACAATATCCCTTATTAAAATTATATAATTTTACAGGTCTAATTTATTTACTTCAAAAATCAATATCTATTAAATCATGTAAAAAATAAACTACGAATGATACATCATTTAAATTTATATAAAATATAAAGATTATTCATCTATTAATATAAAAATTAAATCAAACACAAAACTTCTGGTTAATTAGGAATAATTATTCGGGTTAGCATATTGTATTAATGCGATATAAAATATTTTAAAGTAATTCGAACTCGATCTATTTAATTATTGTGTTAAAAATTAAAACTCTAGTTCTACATATTTATTAAAATATTTATAATAGCACCTATTCAAATGTTAATAGATTTTATTCTAAATAACATTAAATACTTCTTAGAATATAATAAAATTAATTAAACACTTTTAAAATATGACAAATATACAATAAATATATTAAATTATAAATAAATTAGTTAATCGTGTCATAAATGAACTTACATATGAAGATCTCTAAATTCAAACCAGACTGAATTTTTAATCATGTCACATTATTGTGACATATTTAATAATTATATTATTTTAAATTAACTTTGTATCATATTCTAGTCAAGTTTATGGTCATGTTAAAGATTGTCACCCTTGTAATAAGTAATTTTACAAGAGTAATACATAAACTTTATTGATAGGAGTAAAAGTAATTTGGTCAAAATTAAATTACAAACCTAAAAGGTACCATGGAATTTCAAAAAAATCTTCTTCTCCAACACCAATTGGAAGCAGACTCTCCTTATGAGCATAAAAACGATTCTGACCATCCTGCCGCTCATCGTTGAAGGATACCAAATGCTTTAACTGTTCAGTATTAATATCGTACATGAACAAATTTTCTACGTCGCCTTCGAAACAAAATACAGAAGAGTTGTTCCAAAAAGCATATGTATGTAGTGATTGAAAAGTAAATTTAATAACACGGTGTTTGGTCCAACATCGTGTGTCAAGATTCATCAACCAGATATAGAAATCATCATTAGTGTCTTCATCTAAATATGCTAAAGATAGTGAATCATTATAGCAACCAAGATGGGGATATAGAAAAACCAAATCTGAATTATCAAGAAATGGTATCTCAATCAATTCAAATACCTCTTGACGTAAGTCAAATGCAAATAGGGTTTTGTGGAATTGTGCTCCAGATAGTACCCAATAACAAACTCCCTTCAAGCATGTGTTTTCATAGGTTTCACCCGTACTGTAAGGAACTATTTCAGAATTATAAGACTTGTAGGAGTTAGTACTTAGGTTGTATAATGCAACACATGTATATGAAGGTGACCCATAATAGTCTCTATTCCGCAAAATAAAGGATTGCAGGAAAACCAACTTATACGCATTACTTACATGATCAAATCCAAATCCAATACAAGGATTATAAAATTTTTTGTGACCATGAGGAGGATGATCATCACTTAATCTAGGATTAATTAGTCGCGGGAGAGTTCTCAACGCTTTAGTTGCATGGTTCCAAATGATAACACGATTGCGATAATAAAAGAAAATCAATCCTTCATAATAACATATAGCAGTTGCTGCATTCACTGGAAATACAATATGATAATCTTCATGTGATGTATCTAAAAGTTCTTTGTCAGGAAAATAATAGGTTAAGCTTGCCTTGTTAAGACAAATATGTATCAAAGTAAATACGAGATAAGTATTTTCATTGGTATAATTTCTTATGTGCTTGGAAATGAAATTATGGTTTTTGGGTAAAGCATACCAGGATTTGCAAATGCATTTGAATCGCAAAATTGATTTCACTGGCATTCTTGACAGTATTTCAATCATCACTTCCTCGGGCAAGTCTGCATTGCCTATTCTAATTCTTCCCTCTTCTACATCTCTTTCCATTTTTTACTTAGCAACCTGGCTAGCTAGCTACCAGTAATTCATTCATATTCAACTATAAAAACATTTATATTAAATCTGAAAAATTAATTACTGGACTTCCGCTAGCTTAGCTAATTAATTATTCCTGCAATGAAGTCAGCTTTTACTTTCCAAAATTAATCCGACTTCTTTGCCTATGAAATCGTCATTATGCTAATTTATAATTAAGCCAAGTTTTAGTTTTACGTATAAATAAATATATTCACATACGAGTGCACCTACAATCCCATTGAAGCATATTTATAATTAAGTGTATATTCTCTTCATGATCATCTTCAGAATATATTAATAATTTGACATGCTAACTAAAGAGAGGAAAATAAAGGGTTTCATTGTGAAATTTATCTTACCAAAAAGGTTCTCAAGTAAAACAATTATATCATCTAATTTTAACAAATAAAATATTTTTTAAAATTAAAATTAAAAGCCAATGCAATTAATTAAAACAAAAAAATAAGGTATTAAATTGACTTATCTATTTCACCATTTCAATTTCAAAATATTATGACACTTCAATTTGTACTTCTATGAATTGTATATTTAAAAAAAAAAAATAAGCTTCCTAATTTAATTTTTTTTGGAACAAGTACTTTTTCTTCTGAAGTATATTTTTTAAATACGCTATATACGGGTCTATTTAGACTATTTATTTTTCAAAAAACAAATTATTTATCTATTTATTTTCTTAAAAATAAGAAAAGTAGTTAAAGACTTATATATTTATTTTGTTAAATAAGGAAAACAATCGAAAATGTTATAATACTTTTAAAAAGTTCTTTTTGGAAAAAATAATAAATAAATAAATAAAAAGCAGGAGTTGAACATGAACGTAACGAAATTCGATATAAAAATGTTTTCGTACAAAGAAAGTATGATCGGCTGAGATTTTGTGGTTACAAATTGTTTATAGAAAACAGTGTTTGTTGTTTCGTTTACTTTTTGGACACGTGATTTCGGTGTCGGAAAAATTGGATTAAATTAAGAGATGATGCGAAATTAATGAATTAAATTAATTAAGATTATGGATAAGAATAGTATTAATTAAATACTTAGGGGTTTAAAATAATAATAATAATAACATGTTAGACATACAAATAATTGAATGGATTTGCACGCGGCGGGACTGAGCGCTCTTCATTTGTTTAATTTTAATTAATTAACAGAAAATGACAATTAACGGTAAACTGTCTCCCGGTCACATAAAAAAAATTATGAAGTTGCTTTACGAATTTTATTAACAAAATGGCATGGATCGGAGGGATAGATATTAAGTTAAGCTTTGTGATTGTTGATAATCTAGCCGAATGATTGATTTGATTGTACTCTTTGTATTATATAGTAGGTGGATCGCAATCCGACTTGAAAAGATGTCTTCAAGATTGAGGTATTAAAGTCACTCAGATATGATAAGAGCTCACCAATTATACTAGTAAATTTATATAAAATTAATTATTTGAACTCTCATTATTATTATTATTAGGGTTTTAATATATATAATATTAAAAAAATTAAAATATTAAATAATTTTAAAAATTATAGTTATTTTAAAACAGAGATAAAAGTAGGGTGAATTTTATTAAAAATTAGTGTTATTTTTAAAATTGAATCTAAAAATTTAAATAAATTTTACAATTAATAAAAATTATAAACATTTTACAATTAGGTTGATTATGAAAATTAAAATTCAATTGATTGTTATGCTTTTATTGCCCTTATATATTCAATGAAATTGTTTTATATTACTTTACCTTAAAATTAAATATACCTACGATCAAATCTTAATATCAGTTCTTTGAATGACAACTAAAATAAGCATTAATTCTTCAACTATGATTTTGAGGAATTTATATAGAAAATAATCATCAATATCTTAATGTGATACAAATTTTGTTTTGTGTTGTGTTGCTTTGCATTGTTTTCTTTTTGTTTTTTAAAAGAATAAGTAATTAATTGAGGTTGGACTTCTAAATAAGATATATAATTTCTTGTCATATTATGAACTAAAAACTTTATTTGTTTATGACTCATAATGAATACCAATTTCTAACCACTAATTGACAATGGCTTTCTAAAAATCCATAACTAAGATCAATTAGTAATATATAAATAAATTAAAACTATTTTTTAATTAATTAATTTGGAAATAATATTTAATCAAATTAAGCTATCTCATAACTTCAAATAACTTAATTTCGATAAGTTTTACCTATAAAGATATTATCATTGTAGTCCCCAAACTTAAGTAAAAAAAATAAAATATGAGATAGTTTTCTCTAATTTACAATTTAGTCTCATTATTTTCAACGTATTGGAGATCAAAATATCAAATTTAAAAACATTTGCTTTATTTTATTATTTAAAAAAAACTTTAGAAATAAAGATATATCTAATTCAAATTTTAACTGTTTAACAATAATATAATTTTCAAATATTTATGTATCTATTAAATAAAATGTTGTATATATTTTCTTTAAAAAATTTATGATTATTAGATACTGAATTATTATCAATAAAATAAAAAATTTCATTTTTATTTAAACAAATTATATATTTTGTAACACATAAGTTTGTCTAAATTTATTGTTAGCATTTAAATTTAAATAAACTATATTTTTATTTCTAAAGTTTCTTAAAATAAAGTAAATTCTTTGAAGTTTAACATTTTAGTCCGTAATATGATGGAAATAAGGCACTAAATAGTCAATGATGAGAAATTATTTTGTTATTTTACTTAAGTTTAAGGACTACAAATATAATATCATAACATATCAAACTGATAGAAGCTACGAAAGTATATTCCTATTTTCTCATAACTTTAAAAAGTATCTAGCACACCCTAAAATTAGAGGATATTTGTTGTTTTCTTAAATTAAGGAGTATATCATAATATCCCATAAATTAAACCCTATTATTATAAAATGTAAGTAACTATTAAATAATTCAAGCATTAAAATTAAAAATAATTTGGTATATTATGGTTAACGTAGTATTGTTTTTATATTAAGAAAAATAAAATTGAAAAAATTATTGTAAATATGGATTTCACACCTTTTTCATTAAAAAAGCAAATTAAATAATTTTATGTACTTGGTGCATTAGATTCCACGTTCATGTTACTAAGTTTTTCACTTATTGACTTGTACTATATATATATATATACACTATTATATCATATCATCATTCGACCATTGATTAAAAAAAAGAAAAGCATTTACTATATGATCAGTATACAAAAATATTATATATATTATGGGAGAAAATACAGCTGGATACATGGTGAAAAGTAAGCCTACAAAAATTTGAACTAGTGCACTGCGAGGTAACCCACCTCGTGCCCACCTTAAGGCAGGACATGATACGAGCCCTTACTCATTGCAGTTAGGTACGACCCACCTTGAGTTGGGCTTCTCGCTAAGTATCGTTGGAATATTTGCCACTGGAGAGGCTAGGTAAGATCCACATTAAACTAGGCTCCTTGCTATGTAGCTGCCAACATATTCTCCATTTGCTGATATTGCCCCACGAGACCATATACCATGGCACGTGTGGCAAAACCCATGCTATCATATACCGTGGTGCATATGAAAGTGTCTATATGACCATATACTGTGATGCATATGGAAAAACGTGGCTATATATCATAGCATGCATAAATAGACGAGAAAAATGACTCAAATTCTCCTTGGAACGACTGTATCCGCCTCTGATGAACAAGAGCTTCGCCCTCTTGAGTAAGGGAGGTGGGATATCCCAACTGTCCAGGTAGGTGGGACGCCCAGCTGCCTAATCACCTAGGTGTGTGAGAGAAGGACACATGTGGTGGTAAAAACCTTGAAATTAGGGCAATGTAAGTCATCTAATCAGGTATGAGCATTCATTTCTTTCATAGAAAAAGGTATTTTTCTCATTTTTGCAAAAGACAAGTGATTAGCCACAATATTCCTAGGAAAGGAGAGCTCTTTTCCCAAGGAGAATTTTCTCTTTCTTCTCCCATTACCATATACACAGCCTCCTATGGCCAACAACTCTATGAGCGCACATAAAATAGAGAAAAAATCTTACTGTTTTGTTACTTTTAATCTCTATCTACCTAACTCGTGACATTGCATATACCTTCTTTTTGTGTTCCTTTCTCACCGCCTTGGCATGTCTCTGATTTTCTTCATTTAGATGGATATACTCAAGCCCTCATCCTTTTTCTCTCTAACTTGAGGCTAACTTAGGCATCGAAGAGGGATCGCTAAAGAGACAACTCCTTACTTGAGCCCTGCTCTGTTTCGTAGGAAAATACAGACCGGCTCAGTAGAATCCTTAGGTTGGGAGTGTTCAGGTGTAAATAGAGTTGGACTTGATAGTTATTTGAGAAGCGGGGTAGTAGGTGTATTGTCGCTCGAGGGGTCTCAAAAAGTTTTAGAGTCATCGGAAATGAGCTTGAAGTTGGGAGGTGGTCAGAGGTAGTGAACTGGGACAATAGGGTAATGTGGGCATTATGTAAGTGTTTGGACAATGAAGCTCAGGGTGGTATTTGGTGGGTTGGGATTGTAGACTTAGCTCGTAAGTGCACGCCTGACTCGAGCCACTCAACCACCTTGGCTGCATATATTCTATCTTTTTATGTGGGTGCAGAGTTCACAAAATCCGTGTATCAACAATACGCATCCTTCTATTTTGATTTATACTTTAGGTAATTTAACTAATTGAATGTTAATTAAATTCGTTAAAATCCAAAACCAAATCTAACCGCTTTAAAATATTGCTAAGTGTGACTCAACTCCATTCCCAATTACCTCACCATTAAAATTATGTGGTGAAAAAGTTTCTGAGTTTAGTATGCTCAAGAAGACATTCTCTACTTTTTATGCATCTAATATAATTTTGCAACAATAATATTGTGAATGTAGATTCAAAAGGTACTTAGAAATCATCTCATGCCTTCTAGTTGGTGAAAAAAATAATGAGCTTTTGTTAAAAAAACCTTGAATCATGTCCAACTGGCTTTTTACCATTCTAAGAGTGGATGCCAACATACATAATAAAAATGGACGAGATGAGATAGGTTGGATGATAAAAATAAAAAACTTGACCTATAATTTCATCATAATTAAATTGATAATTGATAGAAATTAGGATATGCAACTTAAAATTTTAGTATTATGAATAATATTAGAGATATAAACTTACTATCATAAACATAATATTAACATCAACCCAAGTGAGTTCGCATATCATAAACTTTGATAGAATTGTATATATATTTAGCATTATTGTAGCATTATATATACTTCAATTCATTAATTATTGGCCAATTGTAGCAAATTCTCAAAAGAAATTAATTTGGAGGCAGATAATATTAAGAATTGAAGATATACATATGATGTGTAATAACAATGTCTAATTATAGGGTGATTGAGAAAAGTGAGAAATCCTCTTTGATAATAATAACTGGCATGCATGACCAATTCTTTTCTCCAAACTAACGACAAATTAAACTAACAAACAAACAATTAATTCCGTAAATTGAAAGGCTTTTTCTTTGCTCTTCCTCACATTTTCTCTGGTTGTTCTCCATTGTTTATCTTCAATCTCTCTTCTGTCAAAATTCCTCTCTTTTGATTGATTGATTAATTAATTAATTAGTTTTTGCTATCTCATGGGTGATCATCATCATCCACGTTCTCCGAATAATGATTCTTACAGCATCTTTGGCTTCTCCAAAACAGCCCTTGGAAAGACTTACAAATTTGTTACCAAATGGAATTCTGATAATAAGAGCCCTACCCACAAATCAGAATCTGATGCCGAAGCCAAATTCGAAGACAAATTTGAACAGTACAAGAAGGTATTCACAGCTCCACCCTTTTTCTTCTTTTCTTCGATCTTCAAAAAATCTTTTGTTCATGCATGCTTACATGATTCAATTTGTTTGAAAGGAACGTCCTTTCATAACTCTTCTCATGAAGTCTGTCCTAATGTTAGATTTTATGTTTTTTTAGACCCTTAAAGTTTTTTATGCCCCATCATGCGAGATAATTATTTTGGAAGACAAAAATTTCAGACATTAACTTGCATTCGAGAGGTTTTGTAAGATATTAACTAACACATGATTTTATGTAAGACCATTTTTTCCCCTTTTTCTTTTTTCTTTTTAATTTTTTATTCATGCATACTTACATGATTCAATTTGATTATTAGAAATTTTACAACTACCTTGTCATGAATCTTGCTCCTATACTAAAATTTATGTTTTCTTTCCTTAAGACCTTTTATATCCTAATCAGTATGTAATAAATAAATAAAATAAAATCAGTATGTAAGATAATTTGAAAGACAAACACTTACTCGCAAGACAGTAACTTGCATTCGAAAAGGTTTGTCAGAAATTAATTAACTTGAAATTGTGCAAAACAAATTCGCAACACAATGTTTTGCAATATATCGAAGATTGTGTCTTATGTATACATCTTTTCAACCAAGTTGAGGTCTAAATTAGGAGTTTTTAGTTACGGGTCAAAACTTATGGTAAGACAAACAAGGGTCCTCCCATCTTTTTTTTTTTTTTTTATGATTCATCCATACATTAGCAAATGTCTTTTTCTCATGCCTTTTCATTATTGTCTGGTTCCAATTTAGGGCCAGAAGAAGAAGAAACAAGATGAGAAACAAACAAATAATGATGACCCATCAACGGCAGGCGAATTCCACCGTAAAAGCGTCGATGATAGCTACTTCTCACGCCCATCACCTCTTCTTGCAAAGTGTCCAACGAGAAGAAGCCACACACCCTCCGCTCGATCGTCCTACCTTTCCAACAGTACAAGTCGGCACGTCCCCAGCCCAACGACAAGTTTCCTATCCAGAACCGTAAGCAGAAAGAGCCGCTCATTAACGGAAACTGAAGATTCAAGTAGAAAGGGGACAACGTCAGAATCGACGGAGGGGTCAAGTAGAAGGGGAAGAACATTATCAGAAGCGGGAGAGGGTTCAAATAGAAGGGCAAGAACACCAGAAACGACAGAGAGTAGAAGCAAAAGTACGAGCAGGAGAGGTACGACCTTATCGGAAACAGATCAAAACCCTAACATTTCAAGAAGTGGGAGCCGGCGGAGCCCTATCATTTTCTCTCAAACCACCGCAGCTAGAAGGAAACCACCGCCAGAGGAGAGAAAACTTTCTTGCACGCTTGAGGAGCTGTGTCATGGATCTGTTAAAAATATCACAATCAAGAGACAGATCGTGTCCGATGACGGGTTTGTATAACATTTCTTTCTCTATCACCATTTTTTCTTCTTTCTCACAGCAGTGCGAACCTTAAGAATGTTACAGATTCAGGTGTAGACTCACAAGTTATATTGTAGGGCTAAAATATACACGGGAAAGAATCAGCAGCCCTAAATTCTTTTCCTTTTTTTTATACTTTTTTACATCAATTCTTGACTTTTAGATTTAGATCACATCTAATAGTTGAGATTTAATCTAAAATATATGACTCATATTTAATTAATATACTATAGTTAATATACATATTAGATTTAATCTCAACCGTTAGATGTGTATAGATGTAAGAGTTACGAATTGATTTAAAAAAAGTGTAAAAAAACTAGGGCTGTTGATTCATCCCTATATGTATATATGAATGAGAGAGAGAAGGATCAATGGTTTCATATTTTTTTACGAATATATTTATACTTCTTTTAGACTATTGTATCTATACACTTTTAACGGTTGAAATTGAATCTGACATATATAATTATTATTATTTAAGGTATATGTCAGATTTAATCACAACTATTAAAAATGTATAGACTCAACGGTCTACAAGTGAGTGTAAATATGTGTAGAATATAGGGCTACTGATTTATTCTCATATACATATATTTATATAGGGAATGATCAATGGCCTATTTTCTTACACAATTTTTTACATTAATTTTTAAGCTGTTGGATCTAGGTACATCTAAAGATTAAGATTGCATATAATTATATAATTAATGCATTCATAATTAATTCATATATTATATGTAGTTTTAACTATTGGATGTACATAAATCCAACATCTTACAAACGATAAAAGAAATTATATTAAAAAAAAGGGGGGGCCATTGATTCTCCTTAATATTAATCTTTTAACTTAGCGTTGTAAGGCTCTAACGTTGCTACACCACTCATTCTCCTTATATTAACAGTATCTTTAGAGAATAAAAAGAAACTAATTATGATTACGAGACAAAATTTGATTAAATAAAATTAATAAAGGCAAGAAGTATTAATACCTTGTACTGTTTTTGGAAATAAAAATTATGATTTAGAAAATAAATGTGGGTTAAAGTATATTATAAAAACTACTAGCACTTAGTAATTTTATTATTTAAAAGAGGGGATGCAAAGTAATAGAGAATGACTCACTTTCAATCCCACCAAGATTTTTGTTGGATTGATTTAGGGTGAAATCTAAAAATTAAAAAAAAAAAAATTGCGAATACATAATTTCTATTACATAAAATTTAGTAAAGATACTGTTTATCATTTGTTTCTTTTCTTTTTGATAAATTTGTTTGGAATTTCTCTTTCTCCAATGGTTTATGTGCAGGACAATTAGCCAAGAAGACGAGAAAATAAGGATAAAGTTGAAGCCAGGATGGAAAAAGGGAACGAAGATTACATTTGAAGGAAAAGGTGATCAGAAACCTGGGTATTTTCCAGCAGATATAATTTTCCAAATAGACCAAAAACGACATCCTTTGTTCAGAAGAGAAGGAGACGATTTGGAAATTGGTGTTGAGATTCCCCTGGTTCAAGCTCTCACTGGCTGCAATCTCATAGTTCCTCTTTTAGGTGGAGAGAAAATGAACTTGTCAATTGATGAAGAGATCGTATATCCAGGATATGAAAAGATAATTCAAGGGCAAGGAATGCCAAATCCAAAAGAAGAAGGAGTAAGAGGTGATTTGAAAATTAAATTCTTGGTGAATTTTCCTACACGATTGACCAATGCACAACGTTATGAAGCTTTTGATATTTTGAAAGATTGTTCTTGACCATGATTATGTATTTAATTTTGATAATTTGTAATTACATATGGGTTTTTCTTTATTTTGAGATAATATTTTAGCGCATTAATTGTAATTAATATACACTTTTCATGTAATTATTAATTAGCTTTTACTTAATTACACTTATTTTCATGAGAGGGAAATCTCAAGACAACATATTTATACATTAAGGGGACAAAATAATAGAGATGGAGTTGAGACTTAGATGCTCATCTAAATTTTTATCTAAACAGATACACATATGTGCTTAGTAATTGATAAATAAGAATATGATAAAAAATTAATCCAAGCATAAATAAAAATATAAACATATCTAAAAATTTATTATACAGCATATTGTTTCATATGACGAGCGTTCTAATAATTAAATAAACGTTATAATGATACGAAATCTTATTAAATATATTAAATGCGTAAGAATGAATATATATACACATTATTTGTTGTTAATAAATGAGGATATAATAAAATAAATAACCCTACATAAATAAAATATACACGTCAAGAAAATTATGATAAAGGTAATTATATATAACTTGCAAAATCTGATAATTAGTATAAAAGCTTTATTGATTGCAATGTTATAGCACACATTATTATTAAATGTGCACGAGCGAACATATATATATACACATGTGATTGATTGGTAGCCAATAAATTAGACTATAATAAGAAAATAAATTGACCTTACATAAATAAAAATGTACCCACGTGAAAATATTAAAGATATAATTATGACTCACGCAAGCTGATAATAAGAAAATGAAAATTTTATTGATATATACCTTATAACACACGTAATTATTAATTGTGCATGAATGAATCTAGAGAATAAATTCGTAACTTAAAAATCTTTCTCTTTATATATAAGATGAAAAAATTGTACGATTCTGTATGCTTGATTCTTCCGTTTTGCTATTTGCTAAACTCTTCCTTCAAGCTTCTTATAGGCTATGAACCCACCAACACATTACGATTTTCTGAAATTAGGTCAATCCCATGCTTGGCCAATAAAAAAGGTGTTGAGTGAAGAAGAAGCAAATGTATTTTACAGTTATCTAGCTATACCAACAAAATTAACAGAAGAACACATCATCAAGAACATGTCGGATGATCAACGAAAGGAGTTGAGTAGTAAAGGATACGTTGCAATTCAAGTTAGAGATACAGATATTATTGATAGAATACAAAATTATACTATGTATTTAAAAGTCAATAAAAGAGTTTATAAACTTCTTGATTGGGGGCTTGCTGCAATGGATAGGAAGCTTGAGAAAGGAGCAGAAATAGGGATGCATTGGAGTGATGGAAAGTTGCATTTTTCAGTATTATCTAATAGAAGTAAACATGCTAGAAATTATAATAAGAATAAGCAAGCAATGAACACAAGTCAATGGATATAAAGAATAATATTGCACTTCTAAAAATATATTGATAGAAAAGAAAACTTTGTAGATTATATCAGTAAGTTGTGTATATGTACGTATACATATTGAGCTCTTCTAGCACATAGGATTCCTCTATTTTTAAAATACAAATTTAAATAAGTTTATGTTGACTTTGTACAAAAACAATGCTATTTTACTGTAATTCAATGTTAAATTGCATGAAATCAGCTTTGGTTTATTTGCTTAAAGTCATATGTTAAAAATGCAAACAGAAATATATATATATATATATATATAAATCGAATTTAACCATATATGTAACATTTAACATAAAGTTATTGATATGTACTTTTCACTCCCACTTCATACACAAACAAAAATTAAAGACATTAAATATATTTGATTCCATACATCAAATCTCCATTTTAACTTCTCTAAGCAAGTTGCTCAAGGCTTCAACCTACATAGAAATACATGTTTCACATGTATTGATCCCTCAACGAAAAAGTTACAGCTCAACGCGCAGCTTCAATCAGCCAAAATGGGGACATCTATAGCAATTTCACATAGCTATTAAACAAGCAAAACAATTTTAATTTCACCAATGATACAGTAGAATATGATTTTGTTGATGATCATGATCATCAATATATATATTGTGTTAGTGAAGTTCTTAATTTGTGCCTGCTTGATTTGTAACTGAATAAAAAATACTGTTGACTAAATAAGCCCAACAGCAACAATGAGTAAAATTTTATAAAGGTAAAATAAATTTTCAATTGGTGAGTAAAATAAATTGACAAGGTCTAGAAAAATAAAATAATAAGAAAATGATTTTGTAAAGATAAATACCTGACAATTATCCCATATTACTTTACAATTTAAAATCAATCAATGATCGTTTATACTTATCATAATATTATCTATATACGAAAATAGAAAATGAAATTCACTTCTCATGCCTATATAAATCCACCATACTAACTAACACGTTGAAACTTAAAACTGTCTAAGCCTTTTTCGAGAGTGAAGTTGCTCAGATTTAATCACACAGCAGGAATGAAAGCAGCAAAAGCAATTGTAATTTTAGCTTTAATAGCATGTTGCTTCAGCCAAGGGCTGGCTGGTAGTGATGAAGCTGCTGCAGCTAATAATGTTGCAGCATCAGGAGGGCATGAATTGTCATGGTTCCACCACCACCCATTCCCATTGCCGCTATGGCCACGATGGCCAGGTCCATGGGCACATCCTCACCCACCGCTACCATCCGAAGGATTCGGCCCATGGAAGTGGCCCCACCCACCTCTACCGTCCGGGGGATTCGGCCCATGGAAGTGGCCCCACCCACCTCTACCATCCGGGGGATTTGGGTCTCACCCTCCTCCAGCATATTAACCATGGAATTGGCCTCGCTTGCTTACCTCAACCACCTAAACCAGCAGGAATAAATTATCATCATCTATTTATTCAGGAGTTAACCTCTTGTTGCTCTGCTAGCTACCTACGTTTAGATTTCATTACGCAGAAAAAAATCAAGTTTATTTTCTTTTATTACTCATTTCAGATGTAATCAAGTTTACAATATAATAATAAGTTAGTTATTGTTTTTATTTATTTTTTTTAGTTATTATTTTATTTATTTTTTCTTTTCTTTTACTAGAAATAAAATCATGAATTCAGAAACCAAAAAAGTTTAAAGAAAAGGACAAAATAACAATATCTTCTTCAGTATTCAAACTATTAGAAGATAGAAATGTAGTGCCTCTCAACTAGAGTTAGGCTGTAATTAATACAGTAAATGCATTTAACCTCCTTAATAATGGAAACTTTGGAGCCGTCCACTGTAATACAACTAATCACTGGATCCCTGAGATCAAACTTGGATACGATAAGCATCTTTAGTGTTCAACAAAAGTTGGTTTACTTGAGTATATTTTTTATCACACCAAAGTGTTGCCCAAGCCATTGATAGAATGTTAATTGAAGTAGAAAAGAATCAAGAATTTGATTGTACTTCAATGTAAAAAAGGGGGAAAATATCGATGTTTTTCATTTGGACAATCTAACAATTGTACTAAAATTTGAAACTTCAAGTAATATTGCAGATTCCCTCTATAATTGATAACTTGTTTGGGAGAACTTTTGATCCTCATATATTTTTCCTCAATATTGACACATATTCAATATTGACAATGAAGTCATAAGTAAACACTGAAAGTAACAGTTGAATAACAAATTATCATGTTAAAAGAGTGGGTTAGATCAATAAATGACTCCTATTAGGGCTTTACGAGTGTGTTTTACAATTTCTTCAGTTTTGCGACGCTTTAAAATCATCCCAAAATATTAAAGTTGTTGAAAATAAGAATTTTGTAAGGATTCAAAACACTCAAATATATTTATTTCTCATATAAACTTACAAGAAATAAACAACACTTTCAAATACTTGAACAAAACGCTTAAGCTTTTATTTCTAACTTAATTATGAAACTTTATGTTTAATATATCTAGCACACTAATGTTTATCATATTTAGTATACAAATGTTTACCATATCTAGTATACCAATATTTACCATAAGACAAATCAACATTCTAGATTAAGTTTACAATTTAACACTCCCCTTAAACTTGATCTAATCACACCATGAATTTCTCAATCTTATAAGGTCTTCTTATTTGAGTGGCTTGGTAAAAATGTCAGCAATTTGATCCTGAGACTTCATGTACCCTATTTGTATATCATTTCTTGCGATGCACTCCCTTATATAGTGGTAACGCATATCCATGTGCTTTCTTTAATCATGAAACATCAGATTCTTTTCCAATGCTATAGCTAATTTGTTATCAATATAAATCTTCATTGGCTTCTCTTGTGACCACCTTAACTCATTTAGTAGGTTTATAAGCCAAATTGCATAGCAAACACATGATGTGGTAGCTATGTACTCAGCTTCACATGAAAAGAGTGACAATTGGTTGCTTATTTGACATTTAGGTACAAGCAGTGTATCCCATAAAAATACAAAACCAGATGTATTTTTTCAATCATTAGTATCTCCAGTCAAATCACTAATATCGTTATATCTAACAAGTTCATAATCATTTAAACATGAATAGAATAATCCAAAGTTTATTGTACCTTTTAGATAACGAAAAATCCTTTTGCAATATTGAAATGTGTGGTTGTTGGAGTTTCAATGTAGCGGCTTACAAGTTCAATTACATAAAAAATATTGAGCTTTGTGCATGTTAAATATTGTAAATATCCAATTAAGCTCTTGAAAAGAGTTGAATCTATATTTTCTCTTTCTTCATGCTTTGAGAGCTTAACTCAACACTTAATTGACGTACTAATCAGCTTGCAATTTTTCATTTTGAACTTCTTGAGGATCTTCTTTGTGTAGCATTGTTGTGAAATGAAATTCCATCTTCTGTTTGTCTCACTTTAATACTAAGGTAATACGCCATGAGCCCAATGTCAATCATCTCAAACTTCTTGGTCGTTGTTTTCTTGAAATCATTGAACAAACTTGGATTGCTTCTAGTAAAAATCAAATCATCTACGTAAAGCATGCGATCAAAATATCTCCATGTTTAATCTTGATGTAAAATGTCTGTTCATAGGGGCAATTAGTGAAGCCATTCTTTTGGAAATACTTGTCAATTCAACTATTCCATGCTCTTGGTTTTTATTTCAATCTATAAAGAACCTTTCTCAATTTCAGTATCTTGTCCTCTTGACCTTTGACTTCGAAACCTATTGGTTATTGTATGTAGACTTCTTCTTCGAGAACTTCATTTAAGAATGCAGATTTCACGTCCATTTGATAGATCTTCCACTTTTTTAGAGCAACTAAGGAAATGATTAGTCTTACAGCTTCCAAGCGTGTTACTGGAGTAAACACCTCATTATAGTCGATGCCGACTCTTTGACTGTAGACTTTTGCAACTAGTTTTGCTTTGTATCATTCAATTTCTCCATTTACATTCTACTTTGCTTTGTATACTTATTGACTCTAATAGCTTTGTTTCCTTTAGGAAGTAAAACAAGCTTCCACGTATTATTCTTTACAATCACTTTAATTTTTTCATCCATTGCATTTTTTCATTTCTCATCTTATGTAACTTTTTCAAAGCTCATTGGTTCACATTTACCGGTAAGGCAAAAAAGAGTGAGATTATCTAATTTTTTAATTACCTTATAAAGATCTTTGAGACTCTTTGTGCGTTCTTTATTTCTTTCATTTAGAAAGGATGGTTATGAATCTCCTTGAGTTTTTGTTGTTGGTGAAATAGGTGAAGTATGTGAAGTAATAAGCTCTTCTCTTACATCTCGTACTTGCTCTATTATTGGTTCTTCTTTAAATAAAGGAAAGAAGTTGAAGTCATCGTTATTTGGACCAAAATATTACATCTCAGTTGATCGCGATCTTTTTGTTGTTTGGATTGTACAACTGAGCCGATGAAGATAAACTCTCACTTTTATTATCCAGCTTTCTTTTTCTCTCATTCGGTATATGAACATGAGCTATACTTCTAAAAACTCTTAGATAAGAAATACCAGGCTTTTCTTCCAATCCATGGTTCTTGTGGTATTTTTCCCCACAAGCTTCTATTGGAGATCGATTGGATAGATAAACAGCAGTTGCTACAAATTCAGTTCAAAACTCCTTTGGTAGTCTTTTTCTTTTCAATATACTCCTCGCTGTGTTGAGAATTGTTCGATTCTTTCTTTTAGCAATACCATTTTGTTGGGGGATCTCGGAACAGTTAAGAAACGTCGAATTCCATTTTGCTTCACAAAATTCTTAGAATTTCTCTTTGATTTACTTATTTGAATGCTTAGTTAGGGGTGTTATCAGCCTAAACATGGTGGCATTTGTTGAAAATTTAGCCAACACATCAAAATATATGTTTCACAAGTATTGACCAATTAACCAAACAACTCAACGCATAGGAGGAGGTCCTTATACTGTATCATTATATGATTACTATGTACCCCTTTATAATCTCCAAGCTAGAGCGTAGGGCAATAACATTAATGAATAAAGAAAGAAATACAATATCACAAAAGCAAAAACAAGGCTTGAGAAATTAGTTCCAAGAACATGAAAATTGATAAGTGCGTAAAATACGTGCTAGTCATTTATTCATAGACTTGAATTGTTTGTTTAATCCTCAAGTTTCATTTGGATTTAATGTATTTTGGTTATTTTGTATAGAAAATGATATATTTGGCTATCCAAGATGAATTTGATTTGAAAAAGATGAATTTGGCTTGAAAAGGAAGATGTTTGGGAATCAATGTGTAAGAGATTTACGGACTAAAATGCAGAAAAATCAAAATAAGGGAAAAACAATCAAATTACACAAATATATAGGGATCCAATCGATATTATCCAGATTGTCTACCTTTGTTGGCAGAAGCAGGTGCGCGATCGTGCAGCAAGGTGCATCGCATTCTGCCCACGTGGATCAAAGTGCAACAAACTCAGGACTGAAATACAATAACATCTATAACTTTGGCTCAACAGTCTAGTTAATCACACGTTATGGATGCAATTGATATTTGCCAGTCAATTTGCAATTAAGGGCAGAATCAGGTGTGCGGCCAAATAGGGCCCGCACGACGCCTCCTTCCCCTAATTTGGATGATTTTAAAGCCATAGGAGAGGAAGAAAATGGACTTTTGGAGAGTTTTTGTTTTGGTTTTAGTTTTTAGAGAGAGAAGAGAGAGGATTGCTAGGGAAAAGAAGGAGAAAATCAACAAAAGAGTGGGGGATTTCATCAAGAGATTGGGGATCCTCATCAATCTTGTGGATTCAAGCTCTCCTCATTTAGTTTTTTCTTTCTCTCCTCTTTTAATTTAATCTTGAATTTGACAATATTGTGATTAATTGAAATTATGTTATCCATTGTTGACTTCTTGATTGTGGGATTTAAATATTATATTATGTGTGGCTAAACCCATTTTTTAGGGCAATGATTTAATCTATTTGAAGCATTCATTTATAATATTGTGTTGTTCAATTGATTTGAGATTGGGCGTTGAGTATTTATCATGGTAATTAATACTTTTGAATATTTTGCCAATATTTGAATGAATTGTCGATTGATAGGAATTGAGAAATGAATATCATATCTAGACCGTGTGATAAATATCGTAAATTGCATATTAGATAGAGATATACTAATATGATTTGCGTAGTTTAATTAGAAATTATCACTAATTGTAATGCACTTCTATTTAATTAATTTTACATAGAGATATAGTGAAATTTTAGGTGTGAAGTAGACTCGATTGATCTCGAGAGAGACAATCAAATAAATTAGGATAATTAACTAGCAACACGTGTTTTAAATTAGAACAACGTCAATTGAAGAATTGGATGCGACCAAATACGATAAATCATTAGCCCTAGAGATTTCCATTACTTGAATTCTTAGTGTTTTGCTTAATATTTATTTTCAATTTCCTAAATCAAAAATTATTTCAATTTATTTAGATAAATTCGTACGTTAATCACCTTCGGTAATTATAGGATTAACATTCCTCGTGGGATCGACATCCGCTTATCACTTTATTACTTGATTGCGACACATACACTTGCGTTCGTTAAATTTACATGCAACAAGTTTTTGGCGCCGTTGCCGGGAAATGTTGACTTCCTTTAATATCGATTTGGATTGATATTGAGTTTAATCTAAAGTTTATTTTTATTTGTTAATTTTTGCGGGTTTATCTTTTTTGTGCATGAAAAAAAAAACAAAAGTAGTGTTCTATTGCCTTTCGATACCGAGATGGCTGCAAACGCTTTTTCAGTGGCCTTCAGAATGTTTGACACCTAGGAAAAACCTTGGGAGTTCATGAAGTAGACAGTATTTCTGCACTTAATGCTCAGCTTGATACCTTAACCAAGCAACTTGGGGCCATGACAGCAAACTTTATTCATATTCCGCAGATGGTTTGTGAGCTATGCAGTGGCAATCATTCTAGTATGGATTGTCAAGTTGGTAATTTGTTTGTTGCGTCATCCTTCGAGCAAGTTTCATATGTTGGGAACTATAATCATCAAAACAATCTTTATTGTAACACCTACAATCAAGGATATCATCCCAATTTCTCTTGGAGGGTAAATCAAACTGTTACAAGACCACTACCTAACTTCCAACCTTAAGAGAAAAAGGTTAGCCTAGAAGAGGCCCTTGCTCAATTAACCATGAACACTTCTAACTTCATGACAAAAACTGAAACAACCTTGGAAAACCAAGCAGCTTCCATTCAAAATCTAGAGGTGCAAGTAAGGTATATGGTAAAGGTGTTAACGGAGGGACAACAAAGCTCATTGCTAAGAAGTACGGAGACAAATCTAAAGGAACAAGTGATGGCAATTACACTTCCAATTGAAAGACAATTGATGGAGCCGAACAACAACATGGAAGAGGCACTACAAATGGAAGCAAGTTCTTCAAAATCACAATCGGAAGCATTAAGCTCTCCTAAGAAATATGTGCCACCAATACCGTTTCCTCAAAGGTTAGGAAAGCCAAGTAAAGGTCTTCAAACTAAGGGAACCGTTGGAGAAAAGTTCGATGTTAAAAAAGGCACACTCACACTTGATGTTATGGGTAAAACTGAAGAATTCAAAGTTCCTGATGCATTGAAGTTATCATGTGATGAGGAATGCTAAATTGTTGGTACTAATGAGGATGTAGTGCAAGATTTGGTAGATCAAAGTAATATGAAAAATTCTTTGGAGATCATTCACAACCAACACGAGAAAATGAATTCAAACCAGTCAATAAGTGAGAATAAGCAATTGGTTGTGGATGTGCATGCATCAAATAATTTTTCAAGCTTTCCATACTTAGATGATACATTAAGCAAAAATTATCCTTTTGATCCTGGAGAATGTTTCAACATATACTGTGATCATTTGAAGTCACACTTGGATACATTTGGAAGAAGTGTAATGGCTGAATCTTACTTTAGAAGAGTCACTTGACACTTAGAGAAAGAACTTGGTCCGGCTAAAGACGTTAAACTTAGCGCTTATTGGGAGGTAACCCAAGTTTCATTGTGTTTTGTGTGAATTTTTTTTTCTAGTGAGTTTTGTTTTATTTGTTAACATTAATGAAATTATTTTTGTGTGTATTTTTGTAGGTGGATAATTCTAGGAAGTTCATAATCAACATTGAGAGATGGAGGAGACGTTTTGGAGCACAAGTGCAAGTCTAAGAGCTTTCCATTGATTTTGAATGAAAACTGCAGAATTTAACATTCTGCATATAGTATACTAAACCTATCATAACATTTTGTATAAAACTCAAAATTACATTCCGTTTATGGCATTAGAAACTAGACATCCGCAGCTTCAAGTGGATATATCATATGGCAGAATTAGGTGCGCGACCGTGCCCTTCTTTTGTCTACAGCATGCCTGCACAGCCCCCCCACGGTTTATTGTCTTCCTTTTCATTCTTACCTTTCCTTTCCTTCCAAAAATACAAACAAAACCCCTCCTCAACACTTTCTACCTCTTTGACTTCAAATCAAAGCATACAAACATCAATTCAACTCCAATTTTGGGACTCCAAATCAACTTCAAGTAAGTATCTATATTTCAACAACTTAGGTTTTCATTTTATACTTGAATTTTGAAGTTGGGAAGGTTGTGATTGTGATGAACAAATTGAAGCTTTTGGGTGACAATTTTGGTTAAAGGTGTGGTGGAAGTGATTGGTAGAATGATATTTTAGAAGTGCTTGTGAATGAATTGTGATTTTGTGACAAAAAGTTTGGTAAAAATGAAGGGTTTTGTTGTTGTGTTGGGTGTTTTTCATAATTGCACACCAAGTATTCTACGAATTGCTTGAGTGAGGTTTAATATAATATTCTAAGTTTGATCATTGGAAAATATTTGGAGAGTGTTTTAAGAGTGAAAGGAACCTAATACAATGATTGGAGTGCAACAAAAATGGTAGTACAAGTGTACATTCTAAACGTTCGATGAATTGCCCAAAAATATTTTCAAGTAAAAATGACACCAACAAAGAGTATTACTTTTCCGAACTTCCTTCATTTTCACAATTTTTGCCTCCGCAAGGGGATGAGATTGACAATGCACAACGAGAGGCAAGATTTTCACATCTTGCCTCCTAGGTATGATCTCTTTGCTTTAGCTTTTGATAATTTTATGCTTGAACATTGAGGGCAATGTTTAGATTAAGTGTGGGGGAGGGAATGTTATTGTGGAAGAATTTTGTATAATGTATTGAGAATTAATTGATCATGCCACCAATTGCATACAGTTTTTTTTTCTTCAATTTAAGTTTTAATTTTCATATTTTAGGAGTGTTTATGGCTTATTTGTTAGTTTTAAAATTTGTTTGTTTTCTTTCAAGCATTTTCTTTTCATGGCCTTTATTAGCGTTTTTTTCTCTCCTTTTTGAGATTGGACTTATGCTTGTTGAGCATGCTTTTGCTTGAGTTGAATAAAAAGCCAATGATATAATTGTGACGTTGAATGCTTAAATTGTGGAAAATGATGAATGTTGTCATAATCCTTAAGTTTGATTTGTTAGCAAATTTATTTTACTTGATAGTTCCTTAAGATATTTTAGTACTTAGTCACAAATGCTTGGGTGTGTAAATATTTAGAGAAGGTTTATGTGAACTTTGTAAGGATTTTAAATCCTAGTGAACTATAGAACTTAATTGATTGTCATTTGAGGCGAAATCCTAGAGGAGACTTCATTAAGGAAATGAATTAGGCATTCTTTGGTACGTTTGAGCCTTTCAAGCCAACCTACAATTAATCAATCCTTAGTCATCCCCTTTGAGCCAAAAATTTCTTTTCTTATTTTATCACTCACACAATAGCTAGCTTGAAATAAATATACCTTCCTTTTGAGTAGCACCCTAAATTTTCAACCATGCTAAAACTTTGAAATTAAGGGAAGTTGAAGGAGTGTAGAAATAGCCGAACTCTTATTGAGTAACCGGATCTCATGCCTAGGCAAGCATAGAGAACTCGCGTCAAAAGATAAGAGAAAGGCCAATTATGAGCGAAAGTATGAAAAATAAGCTGAACTCTTACCAAGTAATCGGGTCTCATACCTAGATAAGCATAGAGAACTCGCGTCAAAAGGTAGAGCGAGGTTTAAAAAAAAAAGAGAAGAAAAAAATGAAAGAAGAAAAAAAAGAGAAAAAAAAAGAAGAAAAAAAAATTGATGAACCTTTGCAATTAAATAAGTTTGGGGGTAAAGATCTCTTCTTTGTATAAATTTAAGTTCAAATCATCATTTGAAGGATGAATGAAGAAGAAAGTGTTGAAATTGGGTGATGATCAAAGGATTGAAGAAAGAGCTCTAGGATAGTTTAATAGCTAGGGTGCTTGAACCTTACTTAAAAATCAGTTTTCCCCACCTTAACTTTGGCCGATCATTACAAGCTTATTGAAGTCCTAAAGATCCTTGATGTGATTTTCTTCTATACTAGTGGAGAGTGACATGAAAATTAAGCTTATAGAGTTCCCTTAAATTTCAAAATGAGTTTAAATTGTGCATAAACTTATCCGAATTGATTGAAACCCCAAAGTTTGTAGTTTTTCACACACACACGAGGAACTTTTGAGTAAAACGACATTTGTTCTTCAAGTTAAATTTTGGGACAAAATGAAAGCATTTTGAAGTTTTCTTTAATTTGATTATGTAACTTAATCTTTGAGGCTTTATTTTGCTATGCTAAAAGTATGTTCAAATATTTCATTTGATCTCAAATATGGATAATTTTGATTAATGCCTCTTACTTCTCTCTCTTTGGTTTAATTTGTTTGAGGACAAGTAAACATTTAAGTTTGGGGGTATTTGATAAGTGCGTAAAACACGCGCTAATCATTTATTCATAGACTTGAATTATTTGTTTAATCCTCAAGTTTCATTTGGATTTAATGTATTTTGGTTATTTTGTACAGAAAATGATATATTTGGCTATCCAAGATGAATTTGATTCGAAAAGGATGAATTTGGCTTGAAAAAGAAGATGTTTGGGAACCAAAGTGCAAGAGATTTACGGACTAAAATGCTGAAAAATAAAAATAAGGGAAAACAATCAAAATACACAAACATAAGGATCTAATCGATATTGTCCGGATTGTCTAGCTTTGTTGGCAGAAGCAGGTGCACGATCGCACAGTAAGGCGCGCGACCACGCACCGCATTCTGCCCAGGTGGATCAAAGTGCAACAAACTCAGAACCTGAAATGCAATAACATCTATAACTTTGGCTCAATGTCTGGTTAATCACAAGTTATGGACGCAATTGATATTTGCCAGTCAATTTGCAATTAAGGGCAGAATCAAGTGCGCGGCCAAAGGGGGCCCGCACGACGCCTCCTTCCCCTAATTTGGACTGATTTTAAAGCCATAGGAGAAGAAGAAAATGAACTTTTGGAGAGTTTTTGTTTTGGTTTTAGTTTTGTGAGAGAGAGAGAGAGGATTGCTAGGGAGAGCAAGAGAAAAATCAACAAAAGAAGTGGGGGATTTCATCAAGAGATTGAGGATTCTCATCAATCTTGTAGATTCAAGCTCTCCTCATTTAGTTTTTCTTTCTTTCCTCTTTTAATTTAATTTTGAATTTGACAATATTGTGATTAATTGAAATTATGTTATCCATTGTTAAATTCTTGATTGTAGGATTTAAATATTATATTATGTGTGGCTAAACCCATTTTCTAGGGCAATGATTTAATCTATTTGAAGCATTCATTTCTAATATTATGTTGTTCAATTGATTTGAGATTGGGCGTTGAGTATTTATCATGGTAATTAATACTTTTGAATATTTTGCCAATATTTGAATGAATTGTAGATTGATAGGAATTGAGAAATGAATATCATATCTAGACCGTGTGATAAATATCGTAAATTGCATATTAGATAGAGATATACTAATATGATTTGCGTAGTTTAATTAGAAATTATCACTAATTGTAATGCACTTCTATTTAATTAATTTTACATAGAGATATAGTGAAATTTTAGGTGTGAAGTAAACTCGATTGATCTCGAGAGAGACAATCAAATAAATTAGGATAATTAACTAGCAACACATGTTTTAAATTAGAACAACGTCAATTGAAGAATTGGATGCGACCAAATACGATAAATCATTAGCCCTAGAGATTTCCATTACTTGAATTCTTAGTGTTTTGCTTAATATTTATTTTCAATTTCCTAAATAAAATATTATTTCGATTTCTTTAGATAAATTCGTACGTTAATTACCTTCGGTAATTAGAAGATTAACATTCCTCGTGGGATCGACATCCTTTTATCACTTTATTACTTTATTGCGACACGTGCACTTGCGTTCGTTAAATTTACATGCAACAAAAATAGAAAACAGAAAGATAATGCAACAACCAAATAGATCTGCACTAACCTATGCAAAATTGGCAGCAACTCAACAAGCATGGTGCGGTCGCACGTTGAGGTTGTGTAAATAAGCCTTGCATGCTACTCGAATGGCACAGGTGCATGCCTGGTATGGTGCAAGTGCGTTAGCCTTGCTGTCTTGGGGTGTTTTGCAAAATACATTATAGTAGCAAAATCTAACTACAATAATTTAGCTCCCAAAGTTAGATGGAAGTCCATTTGCCTCCTTTGCGAAAGGTAGTTAACTATATAATCAATATCTAGGAATCATAGTCCAATAATAAGTTTGTCTATCCTTTAGAAGACATCATCTCAACAGCAAGGATAACAACCACCAGTTTAGCAAAATAAGCAATATATATTATTGCCTAAACGCATGCCAAAACCACCTACAAAATCACCCGAAGCATCTTTGAACAATGCACCACAAGCTGCAGCTCTTTGGATGTCCATCAAAATTAGCCTTAACCCAACAAAAAGAAGGTGGCCACAAAGAAAGTGTAATGATCTAAGGAGCCTTGCCCAATAAGAAAGGAATGCCAAAAATCACATCCCAGTTATGACCAAAATGAACAAAACCCAACACAAAGGCTGTAAAGAATTAAATACAAGAGTCATAACTAGTTTGAATAATATCACGTGAAGAAACCAAATTTTCCTACTACAATCTATTCCATGACTTCCACATAGCGTAAAAAAATGATATAAAGCAATAATTCATAAATTGAATAATTGGAGACTAAACTACTTATGAAAAATCACATCCCACAACTCTTAAGATTGAGCTTGTTTGTGGCATCAAGGTTTGAAAATGAGAAGCCAACCAAAGCCAAAGCATCTTAGGAAAAGTGCAGCCCATGAAAACATGATTAACATGATTATACTTTTATATTTAATGTAATTTAAATTTTCATAGATGTTGTAAAATTAATTAATTAATTTTGAATTAACTTCTAGGTAGCTTCAATAAGCCAAAATTGAGCATCTGAAGTAAACTCCATATAGCTATTAAACAAGTAGAATAATTTTTCACCAATGTCACAATAAAAGCTAAGAATAACCTTATGAAAAATGTTGATGTAATTGACAATAAAAAGTCATACAGATCATGATTATAATCATGAAATATATATATTGTATTGGCATAAATTTCTTTGTGTGTCTACTTGGTGTGTAACTTTTGTCCAAAATTGTAGTAAAGAAATCTACAACACTACAAAGGTAAACGCTACAAAATGATGAAAATGAAGAAGATAATTACAACAATGGTGGTGATGCTAAAACATTATCGTAGATGTCAACAGCTAAACCCGTGAAAGATACCTTTAATAGAAAATAAGTGGTTGAAGCTTTGCAACTCCTTGATCATAAAGATAATACTCTTGATATTAGTGGTTACTTATGATACATGAATAAGTATGCATAAATAAGTGCTTGTATATGCATTGATTAATTAATTCGATGTACATACAAAATAGAAAAAAAAAACACAAAACAAAAATTAAAAAGGATCTAAAAATTGTAACCCAAACTCTAGCTACCATTCCGACAATTACTTCCCACCATTTTGAAGAAATGTTTCATTTCATTTATTTAGTTGAAGAATACATACAAACACATTTATATAGCTACGAGCACAACATGATGGGCTCATTAATTATGGAGAAACACATGCAATTTATAAGAAATTTAAAATTCGGTACAGTTTTTGTTGAGGCAATGTAGCCATTGTTGAAGAAATATTTCAACACTCTTCCTCAAGCTAGTGCATAAATATCTCGTATGCCCAACTTGTTTATAAATTTTGTGAATATTCAATTTTAGATAACTTTTGTAAGAATATTAACAAATTGATCTTCTGACTAAATCTTGGGTAGTTTCACAACTTGTTCTTTTAATTTTTCCTTAATAAAGAACCTATCCACTTCGACATACTTTGGACAATCATGTTAAACTGCATTTTGAGCAATATCATATGCAACTTTATTGTCACAATATATTCAAATTGGTTGCTAAGGATAGGCTAAATCTTTTAAGAGAAATTTAAGCCATAATACCTCATAAACTCTAAAAGTTATGCCTTTGTATTATGTTTTTGCACTTGGACGAGAAACTATATGTTATTTCTTACTCTTCTTTGTGATAAATGCCTCCCCAAAGATGAATATCCTAAAGTAAAACATCTATCATCGATTGCTCTAGCCCAATCAACATCAATATATATATATATATATATATATATATATATATATACTTTGAAAATTTGTATTCTTAGAGAATAAAATTCCTTTTTCAGGTGCATACTTTAGATACCTTAAAATATGCGTTACTACTTTAATATGTCGCTCTCTAGGATTCTGTATAAATTGGCTAACAATACTTAATGCATAGGCTTGATCTAGTCTGGTGGAAGCCAAATAAATCAATCTTTCAAAAAGCCTTAAATATCTTCTCTTATTAATATCATTTAAAAGATCTAAAATATTCTTTCTTCGAAATATAAAAAAATCTTTCCTTGGATCGCTGGCACCTCGATTTTTAGAAATAATACATACAAATACATTTATATAAATACGAGTACAACATGATGGGTTCCTTAATTATGGAGAAACACATGCAATTTAGAAGAAATTTGGAATTCGATATAGAGTAAGTTGAAGCAATGTAGCCATTGTCAAAGAAATATTTCAACACTCTCTCAAGCCAGTGCATAAATATCTCATATGCCCAACTTGTCTATAAACGTTGTGAATATTCGAATTGATATAGCTTTTGTAAGAAAATACTTCAAAGGATTTGAATCCTTTATTTCGAATTCTCTTGATAAGTATTTTTAGAGAGCTTTTCTTTCTTCAACATCATTTTCTGTAACCACTATATCATCCACATAAATAATAAGAGCAATAATCTTACCTTGCTACTTCTTCATAAATAAGATGTGGACTAAATTGCTCTAACGAAAACCGAAGTCTTATCATAGATTTTGTGAATCTTGAAAACTATGCTTTTAAAAATTACTTTAACACATAAAAAAATTCATTCAAGTAAATATATTTGTCTGATACTATGCATCCTAGTGGAACATCCATATAGACTTCTTCAAATAATCCTCTATCTAGAAATGCATTCCTCACATCAAACTAGTGTAATGGCTAATAAAGGTTTACAACCAACGATAAAAGGAAACGCATTGTGTTGATTTTAACCAAAAGTGCAGACGTATATGTATAGTCAGTCTTATAGGTTTAAGTGCATCTTTTTGCTATAAGCCTTGCTTTTAATCGTTCCATGGTACCACCTGCTTTGCATTTCACAGTTTAATTTTATCAACATTCTGTTCTTTTAAAGAGATTTCATCTCTTCCTACATATTGCTAGAAATAGATATAGTAGATAATTAATTTGTAAATGACTTATTTGATTATAAAGAATTATGGTTAGACACATAATGGCTCAGAAAATATTTGACTTTACTAGAGAGTTAAGCTCATATATTTTTTTAAAAATACCTCTATTTTAATGTAGTAGTAATATCTTTTTATCTGGATCGAAGGTTATAAGAGCATCTTTTACAATCGATTAATTAGGTATATCAGCATATTGCAATAGAGATTTGTACTTAAAGGCAGATAAACATAAAGTTGTTTCAAATTTTGGACGTTTCATGGCAACTTGATTCTACTTCACAAGCCTCTTTGCTACTTGTTTGAATTTGAGAGTTATTACTAATTAAATCCTTACTTTCTTCATTTTGATAATCTACAGCCTTAACCTAATATCTAGATTCTATGAATTGTCCTTCTTTTGAGATCAAATCATATATAAGGATTTGAATTTTTGTTTGTCTATACTCGCCTTAAAATTCAAACTTTAGATAGTAATATATAATATGTTCATGAAAGACGAGATTCACGGTAATGAACATTTGTTTTGTTAGAGGATGATAGCATCAATACCCATTCTAATGGATGGACATATCTTACAAAAGCTCAATGTAATGCTCGAGGAGCCAACTTGTTACGTTGATGCTTATGCAGGTGTACAAATGCCAAACAACCAAATACACAAAGAGGTCAGTTTGGAACATTTGGTGTAACAACTTCAAGAACTTGAAAAGGTTTATGTAAGTTAATAGAACTAGATGGTACATGATTGATCAAGTATGCAGTAGAGATAAGACCTTTTCCCCGATAAAACAACGACATATAAGCTTGTATCAATGGTGTCACAAACAACCTCTAATAAGTGCTGGCTTTTATGCTCAGCAACCCCATTTTTTTGGGGTGCATCAAAACAAATGGTTTGGTGAACTATTTCATTTGATTTCAAATACTATTGTACTTCAAAACCCTTGTTAATTTCTCCTCCGTTATTGCTATATAGAACTCGATTCTATGCATTGAGTTGCATACGCACCATTTTATAAAACTTATAAAATAATAAATTTACGTCACCTTTAGATTCTATCAAACATGCATACTCAAGTTATCATTTATAGTCATCAATACATGTAACAAAACAATATGATTTTGCAAGAGTATGGACTTCATACTTCAGAATAAATAACCATAAAATGAGCAAGACTTTTATTCGCAGTTAATGAAAAAGACACACAATGACTTTTGATCAGTTCACAAACTTCACACTTAAAATTCAAAACATCAAGATTTTAAATAAAATGGTGATCAAATTTCTAGATCAGTTGGGCATATGAGATATATATACACCAATTTGTAGGGACGTGTTGAAACATTTTTTCAGAAAAAGCTGCATACTCGCTATACCATCTCAACAAAAATTATACTGAATTTTAAAATTTTTTTAAATTGTATGTGTTTCTCTTCTAATAGTTGAAAGTCGACTCTTGGTTAAATAATATCTACAATAAAAAATGAGGATTCTAGAACCGATCGGGATTAATTAGGAACCGACCAAAAAATAGTTGAACCAACTACTGAAATAAATGATTTGGTTCATTTGAACCAATTAGACTGATTTAAAAAAAAAATGATCATGTTGAACGGATAAATCGGGTTGGCATGAACTTGATTGAGTCGAATTGGATTGATGTGAACCAGATTACATTAAATCAGGTTGTGCAAGTACACAGGTCAGGTCGAGTTACAAATCTAGTGAGTCATCCAAATGGGTTGGACTAATTTGTTAAATTTAATAGATAAATTTGCCAAAACAATAAATTTTACAGAATTAGGAATCGGAATGAACTTCCCTAAGTTGCCTTCAATCTCAATCCACGGATGCACCCTTTGAGAGTGGTGGCACCTGGCAATATTTCGGCGGGTCTTGTGCACGCGTCTCTAGCACCTCTAGCATATTAGCCATGGAGTTGAACTCGCTTGCTTACCCCATCCATATAACTCAGCAGAATAAATTATCATCATCTATCTATTCAGGAGTCAAACTCTTGTTGCTCTGCTAGCTACCTACTTTAGATTTCTTTTATTGCTAATTTCAGATGTAATCAAGTTTACACTATTATAATAATAATAATAATAATAAGTTAGTTATTATTTTTTTATTTTTTCTTTTTCTTTTCATATAAAATCATGAATTGAGAAACCAAAAAGGTTTTGCATAGTAAAGATACCTACCTTTTAACCTCTGATTTTTCTCTATATAAAATCTTTCAATATACTTTGAATTAAGAATAAGATACAATTTATACATTCTACTTTTAAAAAAAAAACTCTTCAAATATCACTAATTTTCATTATTTTCCTAAAGGAAAAAATTGTCTTAAATTCCATGGAGGCTTCATTGCCACCCTAATTTTGATGAAAAAACAGGCCAATAAATTCAAGCATCATAAGATTTCCAATATGAGATAATTAATCCCAATAAACTTCTACTCTATATATAATCAGCAACATCAGTTTATCACACAACCACCTTTTGTATCAAATTCACCAAATACATATATAAATATACAGAAGACGCAAAATAATATAGTACAACAACAAACCCAGCAAGGTACAATACCTAGCATGATAATAAAATAAATATCAAACATTCTCAACTTTTAAAAATATAAATTTTAGTAAGTTTACATATATTTAGTATAAAAACGACGCTATATCATATTAATCACCGTCGTTTTGTACTAAATCTATATATGCAAACTTCTTCAAATTCATATTTTAAAAAGCTACGAACATCCACACTCGAAAAGATGCTTATGGAGACGGTGAGGGCGCCGGAGAAAATTGCAATGAAGTTGAATTAGGTCGAGGACCCGGACAACAATTCTTGCACTGAAGAAACTGGTCGTTGAGGCAGCAATATTGTTGCTGAGATGACTGTGCGTTTTGACATTGTTGATCCACATAATTTTCGGCTTCAGTTATTAACCAATTTACTAAATCAGTAGCCTCTTTTATTTTACCATAATATTCAGGAACTCTTAAAATATATCTTATAGTCTTAAATAAAGTGATTAATGGAGCAACCGATAGAAGTTCTCTTTTCGTTTCTCTGCAAATTTGGAAGAAATATTACACAAATTTAAAATTTAAGATCAAGATATTATGTAATGCAAAATTAGGAAAATAAAAAACTTACATGAAAGTATTATTGTTCTCTTGAGTGGAAATATGCCCAGAGATTACAAGCATGAAGATTCCAAACAAAACGAAATTCTTTGATCCCATTTCTCCAAATAATATGAATTTTGATATCAGCTTCAGGTGAATTTATAGACATTTCCAGTGGAATTTATTTATATTTTTCTTTCTAAATAGAGAAAATAAAACATCATTTTCTGATGATTTTCTAGGAAATTGCAAGATGATATCAGCTATATTCAATTGACCAAACAAGTTCAAACAACTGGTTTGGTCTGCGGGCGGTGCAGAATTCTGTGATTGCAATACCTACTTGCTTTTCTGATGTAATAACTTGGGGATGTATATGTATTTTTTAAATTAATCTATACCATATAATAATAATTACCTAAAATTAATTTTTAAAAATCGGTAAATTTAATTTTAATTTGAAAAATAAATAACATTACTATTTTCTTTTAAAAAAAATTCTTGTTATGTACTTTCATTTTAAAGAAAAAGACATATAAGTCTTTAAATTTGTCTTATTTATTAGGTTGATTATTTCAAGTAATTTTAAAAATATTGCGATTAATGCAACGGGACTTATAATCATAAAGACTTTAACAGTGAACTAAAAAAATAATTATTAAACTTTTAGAATTTGCTCAAATTATATACAATATATTTATTTTAAAATATTAATAAAAATTACTATTTATTTTATTTTACACAACAACTATAATCTAATATTTATAAATATATAATATCTAAAATATAAATTTATTTATTAACAAATATACTGCAGGTAATTTTATTGTTAAAAATCTAAAACTTAAGTATAATTTTTATTAGTAAAGAAAAAATAATTTTTCAATTGCAATAAGTCAACCCGTCATCTAGTTATAATCGAATCACATAAAACAATATAAAAAGGTTGAATTAAAGCTTCTTAATTATTTAACAACCTAATTTTACTTTAAAAAATTTATTTTATTTATTTATTTTTAATTAACTTATCAAATGTAATTCACTAGTTACCTTCTTCAAGGTATTGACTTAGAAATAGTCCACAGTTTGAGCTTAATTTATTGTATATTCAATTCGATACTAATGGATAAGAAAGCAAATTGACAAATTTAAATCTTACAACTATTACCTTTCCGTGTATCAACTTAATATGTATGAATTCTGAATGGACTTATTATTTAAAAATAAAAATATATATTGAGCCAAATTACAAACTTACCCTCCATTTATAGTGCTTACAATTCTGACACTAGGGGCATGACCGTAAATAATGGATTATGGCAAATTTTATTAAATTATCTTTGTCAATACACAACAGTGTGGTAAACAAACAAGTGTTTTCATTTTAAATAAGGAGTTATAACACATACCTCCTTAAGATTCGAGATTTTAATACTTAAATAGAAATTTTGAAAAAAGACACACTTATCTCCCCTGGACATAGAGATAGGAAGTTTTTCTGAACTTGTAGGCCCCGTCCCGCCCCATTCAGAGCAAGTTCGGGGTTACAAAATCTAGCCTGTTTGAAGATTGGGGCTTTGAGGCCCAAAAACTCAACTCGTTCAAAAATAGGGGCAGATTCAAGGATTACATGTTTTGCCCCGCTCCACCCCTTTTCAACTCGAAATACTATAGCAAGGATATTGTAGTGATCTAAAAAAATTAATTCAATACTATAGCAAGGTACTATAGCAGATAATGTAATAACACTATAGCTCATCAAAATAGGGTAAAATTGGACCGAGTTGAGATCGGGTTGAATGGGTTAAAAATAGAAGTGGGTTAGCCTCGACCCTATTTCATTTAAAAATATGATAGGGTGGGATTAGGGATGGTAAAACTCGCCCTAATTCCATCCCTACCTGGACTGTTAGTTGATTATCTATTTTTACTTAAATAACTATAATATCCTTAATTGTTTTAAAATTAAAATATAAGAAATTCAATTTTAATTTATAAAGTGTTTACAAGATTAAAATAATTAAAAATTTAACAAAAAATTATATTTATATTTATTTAAATTATAAATTTCATTAATAATACTATAATTTGACCGTTTTAGTTTTTATTTATCTATTATTTGTTAAAATTAAGAATTTAATTTGATCATTTTAGTTTTTATTTATTTAATATTTATTTAAGTTAGGAATTTAATTAATGACAATTTATTTTTTATTCATGCATCATATTTTTTCAAATCTCAAACCCTAATATATAAAACAACTACTTTTCTAATTTGATAATTTTAGTTTTTAATCATGTATCATATTTAATATTTATTCAAAATTAAAATTGTTGTTGATTGAATTTTTAATGATTTTAATCTTAAACATTATATAAATTGCAATTGAATTTCTTAAATTTAAATTTTAAAGTAATTAAGGATATTATGATCATTTAAATAAAAATAGATTATTAACTAATAGTCTAGTGAAGGTAAGTATATTTTTCCTTAAACCTTTTATTTTAAGTATTAAAATTTCAAACTTTAGGGGAGGTATGTGTTAAATCTCCTTTTAAATAACTTTTTTAAAATTTTTTAAAAGAGGTGGGCAAAACTCAAATTATTTTTGGATTCCCTTAATTGTATTGAGTAGTAACACCGTAACCATTCCTTCCAACCTGTGGGGCTAACAATTGTTTAATTGTATTCTAAAAGCGAATCATATGCATCATTAGATTGGCAGGGGAAAATAGTTTGAATAGTCAACTCTCTCTCTCTCTCTCTCTCTGTCTATATATATATATATATATATATATATATATATATATATATGTATGTATGTATGTATGTATGCTATTTAAGCTTGATGTGAATCTAAGATTTAAGTTTTATTAAAGTTGATTTGACCAAATTCAAATTAATTTTCTTAAAAGAAAATATTCGGTATTCCCATGTTTACGAGATCTAATACTCTACCATCTCCTTAAATTTTGACTAATATCCTATCACTTATGTCGTCATTTTTATTATAATTAAAAGTTATTTTTTAACATCAAGTACGAGTGGTGAGTTATTAATTCAAAGTTTAGGAAGATGAAGGTGTATTAGGACTAAAAGCATAACATACATTCTCTTTTTTAATTTGTCAAAAAAATTATTATCATATTATTTTTTAAATTTTTTAGAAAGCAATGAAAATATTAATAATTAACTCGTAATATTTAGTTATTTTAGAAAAATAAAAATGCTATTATATTTAAATATTAATTTTTAATTTTTTTAATTGTAAAAATTATTAATCTTAAGGGTATTTCTACATACCTTGACTTGGCTTTCGAAAAAATATTAGATATCCATATAGAGTTTTAAGCAATATTAGATATCCTTAAGTTTTAAGCAAATAGCTAAAAAGATGCCCTATAATTTTTTTATGATTAAGTATAAAATTATTACTAAGAAAGTATAAAAAGATGATTAGAAATATTTAGCAAATGGATTTTATGTAATGTATTGTTAAATTTTTTTAATAATATATATTCTTTTCTGAATTTTTTTATTTAAATAATAAACAAAAAATTTATTTAGTCTTTAGTGTATTGAAAAAAAAGTACTAAATTGTTATAATTAAAAACTATATCTTAATATTTTTAGTTTACTAAAATGTAGGGATAAAAATGACAATAACTAAGGGGATATTAGTGACTTTTTCATATTTCTAGGGTATTATTTTTTTCCAAACTCTAATGAGTATCTATCAGTTTTTTCATACTTAAAGAAGGTATCTGCCAATTTTTATAATCAAATTCATAGCTGTAATTAAAAGAATATCACTAAATAGAAACGTGTAAGCATGGACTACAGAATTAAATTTTTGATATTTAAGAAAAGGTTTTAGACAAAAATCAAAGATTGGATTCACGTGATAGTAAATAAACATAACAATAATTGTATATAAATTTTTATCTAAATAGAGACTACTAATTAATAAACTAGATTTTTTATCTATATTTTAGAAATCATTGAAATTAAACAATTGAAAAAATATCAGATACCTCCTAATTTTTAGCCAATATCTTTTCAATTTTATCCTTTACTATTTCAAATAAAAATTAATTGAACTAATTATTTGAACCGAACTAGACGTTTAAATTGGTTTATCTTTTTAATTTTCTCCTTTAATATTTTAAATAGGAATTAATTGAACTAATTATTTTAATCGAACCAATAGTTTGAACGATTTTTTTAAAATTACAAAATAATATGTATTAAGGGAATTCAAACCTAGAAAATGGATGAAACACATAAGATCGTCTACAACTTAAGCAAATGTATTTTGATAATAAAATGTCAAACTTATAATAAATATCACTTTTGAAAACACACACACACACATATATATATATTAAATTCTATTAATATTAATATAATAAATTTTTTATAATATAAAAAATTAATAACAAATAAATCAAGTTTAAAAAATATTGAATAATCATTAATAATAATTTCAAAGTAATTTTATTTTCATAATAAAATAGTCTCATTTTCTTTAGCAATTATTTAAAAATAATTTTATTATTAAATTTTAAAATTCAAATTATTTTAAAATAAATTGTTATAAAACCATTTCTAAATTATAAATTTTTTATATTAGCAAAAAAAAAAATTATTATATGTGTTCAAAAAGGATATTCATTATAAATGGACATTTTGCCATCAAAATAGATTTGCTTAAGTGATCAAGCATCTTGTGTGTTTCATATATCTCCTAGGTTTGAATCCCCTTAATGCATATTATTTTTTAATTTTTAAAAATCGATTCAAACCACTAATTTGAAGCAAAAAATTTATTCAATTAGTTCCTATTAAAATAGTAGTGACAAAATGAAAAAGATATAATGAACAAGGGGGTGATGGGGTATTTATGAAATATTAGTGGGGTATCGAGCATTTTAGGGCTAAAATCTCTTTTACTTTTCATATTGACAAATTATGCTAGGGAATACAATAATAAAAGAGAAAATCTAATGCTTGTGCCATGATTTTATTAAATAATCTCGATCATACATCTCACCTAAAGCTTTCTCATAATTAATTACAAGACATTCCTTTTTTTTATATAAGATGATAAAAACTAATTATCGTATATAATTCAATTCTTAATTGTTTTTCTTTTCTCACACAAAATTATGAGTCGGGCAAATACACATTATGATTTCATGAATTTAGGCCAAAGACATGCTGGGCCGATAAAAAGATATTTAAGTGGGCAAGAAGCAAATCCAACTTACAATCATCTAAAATACCAAGAACTGAAGCTGAGCAACACATCATCAAGAACATGTCTGATGAACAACGCAAGCAGTTGCGTAAACATGGATATGTCGAGATTGAAGTTAGATGTGTAGATCTTGGTTATAAGGTGAAAATTTATGAGATGCCGTCGCCGCTCCTCTTCCTCACATGCCTATGCCGTCGCCGCTCCACACACATCTCTAAAATATTTGTGCTTTAACTTCTTTCATGATCAGGTATATGCAAGTGAAATATTTCGTGAAGAACACCACGCTTTAGGAATGTCAATGGTGAGCTTATTGTAATCGAGAGATTGAATTGAGAGCTTAATTTATTTCAGGTTAGCACAACTTGGGTATAGGATTGGTTGTTAGGCTAGGATGGTTTTTCTGGCACAGATGCTTTACTATCTTTTCTTTTTGGTGTTTGTATGTCCAGAAATACATGTAGCCATATCTGTTTTTGTTTTCTGAACTTTGTGGATGATTTTACAATCCAACCAGCAGAAAAATGGGTGCAAAATCTGTCAATTTTTTCAATGGAAACCAGCCATCATGTTTATTTTGTTTAGTTGGTCTCCTTTCAAAACTACACACTTCAACTCCTAAGGCATTACAAGCATTGGCTTCATTATGGTTCTTCCACTTCATATTACTGATTTATTCATAAGTTCCCAAGTTTATGCATTGATTAATACATGACTAGTGACTAATATTATATGACTAGCTGTGAACACTTACTTATATATGTATTGATTAATTAATTTAAGCACAAAAATAATTAAAAAGTACCCAAAAATCCTAATCCTAACTCTAGAAATCGTTTCGGCAACTGGTTCCCACCGTTTCAGCCGCCTTCGCCATCGATGAAAATATAGTTTTCTAAATAAGCCCAACAACAACGAGTAGTTAAATTTTGATAAGGTAAATTAATTTTTCAATGGGGAGTAAAATAAATTGACAAGGTCTAAAAGAATTTAATGATAAAAAAATAATTTCATAAAGATAAATATCTAAAAGAAATCCCAGATACTTCTAAAATTTAAAATCAATCAATGATCATTTATAGTTATCCTCTTATTATCTATGAAAATAAGCAAAAAATGAAAATCACTTCTCATGCCTATATAAATTCCCCATACGAACAGATTGAAACTTGAAACTATCTGAAGCCTTTTCGAGAGTGAAGTTATTCAGATTTAATCGCAACAGTAGGAATGAAAGTAGCAAAAGCAATTGTAATTTTAGCTTTAATAGCATGTTGTTTCAGCCAAGGGCTGGCCGGTAATACTGATGAAGCGGCTGCTGCAGCATCAGCAGGGCATGAATTGTCATGGTTCCACCACCGTCCATTGCCATTGCCGCTATGGCCACGATGGCCACGGCCTCACCCACCTCTACCCTCCGGGGGATTTGGCCCATGGAAGTGGCCTCACCCACCGCTACCGTCCGGGGGATTTGGCCCATGGAAGTGGCCCCACCCACCTCTACCATCCGGTGGATTCGGGCAATGGGAGTGGCCTCACCCACCTGTAGCATATTAGCCATGGAAATAGCTCAATTTCCTCAACCACCTCAACCAGCAGAATAAATTATCTATCCAGGAGTCAGCCTCTTGTTGCACTGCTAGCTATGTACGTTTAGATTTCTTTTATTGCTCATTTGCGATGTAATCAGATTTACAATATAATAATAAGAATTAGTTTTTGAGTTTTCAGTTTATTCTTTTTCTTTTTTTTCTTCCATTAGCAGCAATGGAGCTTAATTTTCTTAGAAATAAAATCGAAACAAAAAAGTTTTGCAAAACTAAGATCAACAAGTCTAAAATAAAGCACAAACTAACAATTATTCGAATTTACCATTAAGAAAGCTCATGCTGTCATTTAGAGGTTTTAACAATCTAGGTTCTGCATTGCTATATAGTATATATATGTATGTACTATTTAATCTTTCAGTTTTGGCATATGTCATCCATCTCATCGTGTTTCCATTTTGTGGAGAAATGGGTATAGTAAGCCAAGAAAACAATATGAGCTCTGCATTGCCAGTGTTTTATACTTCTTCTTTGTTATTCAGACTATTAGAAGATAGAAATATAGTGCTTCTCGACCAGAATGAGGCTATAATAGGGTCAATGCATCTAACCCCCAAACATTCAAAATTTTATTACAGCAAAGCCTCTTGATAATTGGAAGCATACGATGAGTTTACAAATGAAAAATAGTCTAGTATCCAAGAGGAGCCCTGAAAGTCTAGCACCTTCACTCTTCTCTGTTGAATTTGAACAAGATTGAACGAGAAATTTATTATTTTGGATTGATTCTGAACTGAACTTCAGTAGTGGGGAATTGACAGGGAAGATTGTCGCTTTGTGTCCTGAAATTCAGTTGAATCCTTATGTTACAAATGTCACTTATATATGTTTCCAATTTGTGCTTCTGCTATCCCTGATGCTTTTGGTATTGTTTTCAAAGTGACGTTGTCCAATTCAACTGCCATAGTTGTTAAGGAACTCAAAATAAGTGGTTATATTGAAATGATCCAACATATATATCAGCCTTGTTGGCTCTGTTGGTTACAAGTTGGAAGGCGATGCCATGATAGACTCGAGCATGCAAAAGTTGCTTCCTGGTGCATTCAAGATGATGAGAAGGCCATAGGCCAAATGGAGCAAGTAGATAAATTTTAAGGGGAGTTTCAGAAGTAGGCATACCTCCAAACCTGGGCCCTGGTTTCTTCAACACCTCGCATAAGATTGGAAAAGCTTTATACGTCGAATCCTAGACAAATAGAATTTATCTAAAGGAGTTGTACGAGTTAATTAAATTTTGTTAATTTATTTACTTTTAATGAACTTGTTAAATTTAATTCATAGTATAAGGTATCATCCCCTTTTAAGGCAATGACCAAGAAATTGTTCATAGTTTGAATTTAACTTAATTAATTGTAATGAATAAAACAAACGGGTTGCTTGGTGGAACAAGAAACCAAGAAATCGTATAAATATTACCTTTTCGAGTGTATCAAGTTAATATGTCAACTCCACGTTGGCTTATTAATAAAAAATTAAAAGAAAAAATTATTGAGCCAAATTATATACTTGCCCTCGATTATATTGTTAGAATTCTAGGGCTAAGGGCATGAATTAAGTATGTAACTGTGCAGGTCAGATTTTATTAAATAATTTCTGGCATTACACAACTATAATAAACAAACCAGTTTTTTTTATTATTTATAATTTTTGGTCATGAGATTATCTCTTACGAATAAATTGAGTGTATTTTGAAGAAAAAATTTAAATAAATATTTTTAATTTTAAAAAAATTGAGAAAATTGGAGTTTACAAATAAGTGGGACAATGAGAATCACTTTTAAATTAATACGGTATTAGAATTTTTTTTTTTTGGGAAATAAGGGCTAAATAGTAGTATATTATATACTGTAATAACTTAAGTGATTGCTTTTCTTTTTGAACCTTTGGATTATGTTAGCAAACAAGCAGGATCTAGTTGAAAAAATGCATATACAAACCAAAACAATAGTTCAGATTTGTAGCAATATTCCTAAAAAACATAAGAAAATCATAACCAAAAATAGGAAAGCATATTGAAAAAGGGGAGATGATGTCTCAAACTTGGACTTCTGGCCTTTCTGCGTTCTCTTTCTTCTCCTCTGGCGATTCTTTGGGTTTTCTAGCTGCTTCTCTTGTTGATTTTCTGCTCGCATTCCATTGAAACTTGTCAGGCATTCCCCAACATACATTTCTTCATACTCTTTCATATCCAGGTTCTTAATTATTCTTCTTTCAATATAATCATAAGCAATGATTTCCTCATCGTTCAGAACAAAAATCACCATACCATCTCTTGCGAATTGGGGTTTAATATTTACGTTGATTATCTTTTCATCTTCATCCATGAATGTCAAAGCAGGAATAACAATCTTACTTTCACTGAATCTCTGCTTCATATAATCTTCCAAAACCAAGACATGGAGTTCCATATTAACTACTGTATAGAACGATAATTTTCCTTCCCAACAAAAGGGCGATAACTTGTCCGAATCTGAGAAGAAACCTTGAGGCAAAGTACTGATGACTGTAGCACACTCATTCTTCAAGTTAATCCAAACCGCCTTAATTAACTTTTGCTCACGAATCCTAACAATATGAATAGCTCCATTAGATGGTGTTGAAACGTAAAACATCTCCGTTGTTTCTCCGAAATCGTGCAAGTGTTCAGAGGCTTCCAGAGGTCTCCAATGATCATCGATCCCTACAGTGAGAATTTCGCAACCTCCTGAACAAATATTTTTCCTATACGTATAAACGGAAAACACTTTGTATAGACCAGTGTATTGATCCTGAAACATGAACATTAAAAAGCTATTAAATGATGGAGTAGGCAGATCAAACATTTGACGGGTTGCCGGGTTCCTGATGTGGTAACTTTGATTAACTTTGTTCCTCAGAACTAAGAGGCCACGGTTATCTTCAAACAAAACCTTGAATGTTTCATCAATATCAAAATCACAAGGTTCTCCGACTTTAGATTTAATAATGCGATTACCGCCTCGATACATATGCATTTGGATGAAGCGGCGGTCTTCAATTAAGTCACGCCATTCCTTGGAGAGACACCTGAATCTTAGCAAAGATTTTACTGGTAGAAAACTCAAGATATCAGTAACAACGTCAGTTGGAATGGAATGATTTAGGGGAGTTTCTGTAACAGAAGCTAAAGTAGACTTCTTGGTCTTCTTGTTCTTAGCTGCTGCCGCGTCTATAGCTTTATAAATCTCTCTGTGCTGTTGCATTTTCTGGTGTAGTTGAGACATAATATTATTAATGGCACAAACTTTTGAAGGTTATATATGTTGATTGATTGATTACTTAAAGCATAAGAGTTTCCAAAACAAAGGAAATTCGAGTTATTAAGTTCTTAACATAATTGAAAAACCTTTCCTAAGCAAATAAAAGCTGAGGCCCTAAAAGACGTACAATTCAATGCTTTAAATCAATGGCATAATTATCGAACTTCATGGGAGAATCACAATTAAGAAGGAAAATAACACAAAGAGATTGGGTTTTGAATTAAAAACGAGATTGGGTTGCAACGAAGTAAAACTTGGCACTGTTCTGATTTTGATCATACCCAAAGGAAAAACAGTTTAGCTGGAGAAAATAATTAAAAGACATATATTGATCATAAATTGTAATTTTAAGTAAAATTATTCTAATCATACCTTGATAAGTAAAATATCGATGGGAGCACGCCCACAGCCTCGAAGCTTGAAAAACCACCCACTATTATTTTTTTGTTTTTGCTTCTGTTTCTCACGGGCCCTGATGTATATATAAGATATCCATGTATAAAAAGAAGGAAAACAGTGATGAGTTAGGAAACCCAATCATAATCGGATGACGATTCTGAATGAGCATTGGCAGATTTCTTTTTAATTCTTAAACAAATAAAACCTTGGTAACACTTATATGGCATGGATATTAATGAATTTGTCAAGAAATCGTAATAGATCCTCAGCAACCGCGTTTGTCCTAGAGATAATAATGTCTAAGATCTGCAAGGGATTTTTAACTTCTAACAGACCTTAAAAAGTTGACAAGAATCCACTGCTCCTACTGATTAAATCTTCCAACAACTTGATGAAATACACGGAGAAAATATTAAATTATGCAGAATATTTTTTTCCTGGTCTGGGAAGGAAATTAAATCCTTTCGTAGTTGAGAATTTGACTTCTTTCCAAATTCCAAGAGATCTTGAATTTTCTAAAACTTGAGTTTTCTATTAAGTTAACGGAACCGAAGATTTAAGTAGGAAGGGAAGAACGTAAGAATCGACGGAGGCAATCTCACAGTTCAGAAGAGAAGGAGACGATTTGGAAATTGTAATTAATAAATAAGAATGTAATAAAAAAATAATCCAACATAAATAAAAATACAAACATGTCAAAAAATTTATTATAGAGGCTATTATTATACACCACGTGTGCATGCTAATAATTAAAAATAAAAGTTTTATTTGATACGTATCTTTAGCATACATTAGTATATATATATATATATATGTATATACAGACACACTATGATTGGTAGTTGATAAATGATAATACAGTAAAAAAAATTCTGACTCCACACAAATAAAAAATTATACGATGTATTTAAAAGTCAATAAAAGGTATACAGAATTCTCGACAGGGAGCTTGTTGCAATGGACAGGAAACTTGAGAAAGGAGCAGAAATAGGGATACATTGGAGCGATCGAAAGTCGCATTTTTCAGCGTTGTCATATAGATGTAAACATTCTTGTAATTATAATAAAAAGGAGTAAGCAATGAACACAAATCAATGTATATAAAGAGTAATACTACACTTCTCAAATTGTATCCTGAATTTGTTTTCACGTGCTATGTTAACTGACTTACCATATCACCTCATATATCAATTAGTATGCTTAGTGATTAGTATTCTAAGTTAATTAAAATTAGTATATGTTGTGAGGTGTTACCGATAAAATCAAGTACTATATTGCTTGAGAAGAAAATCCTGGTTCACCGAAGATTATCCCAGTTTAGTGGTTTCCCCTGTCTATAGGTTGCGTTAAGGTTAACACCGATGGTTTGTCTAAGCAAATCTTGGCCTAGCTGCTTGCAGTGGTGTCTTCAGAGAAAACAATAGTGTTTTCTTAGGTGGATTTGCTTCTAGTTTAGGTATACAATCCTCCTTCTGTGCTGAGAATAATCTTGGTCAAGAGGATGGGGCGAAATTTGGATTGAAAGTGAATCTCTTATTTTGGTGTATTGTCTTAAGAGTCACTCATTTCTCTCTCCTTGGAATCTTCATAGGAGGTGACAAAATTGTTTGTTTTTTAATTAAGCATATGGAATTGCACCAATATATTAAAGGATTGGCTAATTTAGATTTATCCTTTCCGACCATTATTTGGTGGACATCACCACCCACCAATATATTAAAGGATCTTCATCTAAATGCTTTAGGGGTTCCTAATTTTATAATTTTGTAATTTCTCTTTGTTCTTTGTCACTGGTTGCTCTTATAATCTCCTTAACTCTTCTCTATTAATAAGAATTTTTTTTAAAAAAAGAACAAAATTTTGGGATGCAACTTAGAATGTCAAGTGTTGCTATGTATATATACAAGATATTTCCATCTAATTTTTGGAATGTTGTACTTGTAATTAGTTTAAGCCTATATACGTTAGAAGTTATAATATGACTACAAAATAAAGAACAAAATAAAAGTACGAAATTTCTAACAGTGTTGAACATACAAGAAGATATATTTAGATATCGTACGTTTTAAGAAAACTTTGCAGATTGTACCAATAAGTCGTGTATATATACGTACACGTATTGAGTTCTTCTATAAAAAAGGTTTCTTTTATTTTTAAAATACAAATTGAAATGAGTTTATGTTAACTTGTAGAAAAACAATGTTGTTTTATGTAATTCAATATTAAATTGCATGAAATCAGTTTTGATTTATTAGCTCAAAGTTATATCTTAAAAATACAAATAGAAATATACATATACAATCCGAAATTAGCTATATATAGAATCAGCTACATATATAAATAATGTACTTTTCACCCCAATTCATACATAAATTGAAATTGAAGAAATTATGGTAGAAAATATAATTTTCCTAAAAATTAAATTCAACCCCTACAAAAACATCTTTAATTCTGTTCCTACGAGTACATCAAATTCACAAGCTAAAATGGCAGAAATTAAATGTATTTGATTTCATTTCAAAATTGAACTGAGGTCAAATCTCTTTTTTAACTTCTCTAGGCGAGTTTATCAACCATATTATTGATGTTATTGTGCAGAAAATATTCTATGTACTGTTCATGTGACTATTTATGGATATTGTTCACCTAGAAAAATATGATGTACCTTGTATTTTATTAGCATTTTAATATGATTACATCCTTCTTCAATGGACATAAATGGCTCTCTTATAGAAGACCCCAACATTATTTCTAGTCATATTGTTCAATTTTACTCCAGTCTCTATAATTCGAACTCAGATTTTGTAAACCTTAGCTTGATTGATAAAGTTATCCCGCACTTGGTGTGAGAAGATGAGAATTCTGTTTTGATTCATATTCCTTCTGATGAAGAGATCAAGAATACAGTGTTTTCCATGGATCCTCACAGTGCTCCGGGCCCTGATGGTTCAATGGTTTTTTTTTTCAGCAATGTTGGGACATTGTAGGACAAGATGTGTGTTGTTTTGTTAGACATTTTTTCTTAAAGTCTTGGCTGTATCCAAATGTCAACTCTAACTTTATCTCATTGATTCCCAATATTTCCACAGCAATAAAAATTGAAGATTTCAGGCTGATTGCTTTGGCAAATTTTATTTTCAAGATTATTCCTAAAATCATTATAGATAGACTTAAGGTTGTAGCTTCTCGGATTGTCTCCCAACAGCAAGCCGCTTTTCTTAAAGGGCGTAAGATACACAACTGTATTGGCATGGTCTCTGAAAATTTGCAGTTGATGGATGTTAAAAGTCATGGTGGGAATGTTGGCCTTAAGTTGGATATTATAAAAGCTTTTGACACAATTTGTTGGGACTTTCTTCTCATAGTCCTTAAGTGTTTCGGGTTTCACAATACTCTTCTTGGTTGGATCGAAGTCCTGCTATAATCTTCTCGTCTATCAATTCTAATTAATGGCACTCTCCACGGGTTTTTTTCTTGATCAAGAGGGGCTCGTCAAGGAGATCCATTATCTCCTATTCTTTTTTGTCTTGTAGAAGAATATCTTAGTCAGGGTCTTTCTTTGCTTTATAACTCTAGTGCTGTCAAGAGAATCTCAGCTCCTAAGGGTTGCGTACCACCCTCCCACGTTCTTTTTGCAGATGATATTTTTATTTTCTCTAAGGCCGACTCTAGGTCCCTTTAGAATTTAGCTTCTTTTTTGCAGGATTACTCTTCTATCTCTAGGCAGCACATTAATTATGAGAAGAGTCATTTTTTCCTTGGCAAACTTTCAAAGCATCGTCGTACTATGGTTATTGACATTCTTCGCTTTAAGGAAGGTTCCCTTCCAACAACTTATTTGGGGGTACCAATCTTTAAAGGCAGCCCTAAAAGTTCCTTTCTCCGTTCTATTGCCGACAAAGCAACAACAAAGCTTTGTAGTTGGAAAGGAAAACTTTTGAGTTTCGCTAGTAGAATCCAACTACTCCATTCAGTTTTCACTTCAATGTTTCTTCACAGTTTCTACATTTATAGATAGCCTCACACTTTGCTTAAGTCCATAATGGTTTGTGCATGAAACTTCCTTTGGTCTAGGGACCCTGATTCTCGTAAGCTTATTACTGTCCCTTGGAAAATTGTTTGTCTTCCTAAAGCTGAAGGTGGTTTGGGCCTTCGAGACCTCATTCAGTTAAACTCAGCTGCTCTCTTAAAGACAACTTGGGATATTTTCACTAATCCTAGCGATTGGAATGTTTATTTCAAGAAACGTTTCAATTTGAATCTATACCATATTTCGATTATGCGAAAAGTTTCTTCTATTTGGTCAGGCATTCGATCTGTTTTAGACTCAATTTTGGAAAAAGCGCGTTGGATTGTTGGAGATGGCAACTCAATTAATTTTTGGCACTCTAAATGATCCCTACATCTGTTCTTTCCTATATAGGCATCTCACGTCCTCTTGAATTAAAAGCAAAAGTTGCAGACTTCATAAGTAATCAATCATGGTCTATTCCATTGCAGTTTGTTCAAGCTTTCCCTGATCTCTCTGAATGTATAAATTCAATTGTGCTCCCAAAACATCCTTGCAAAGATTTACTTGTATGGTCTGATTCAACTAATGGTTCTCTCTCATTTAGAGATTGCTTTAATGAGATTAGGCTTAAAAAGCCTTCTTATCCTTAGTCTAATGTTATCTGGTCTAACTCTTTGCCTGCAAGATTCTTTTCTTTGGTTTGGCGTATGGTTTACAACAAATTGCCCACTGAAGACGTTCTTCAACATTATGGCGTACCTTTGGCTTCAGTTTGTAGGCTCTGTTTTTTATATACATAATCAATAAACCATATTTTTGTAAACTGTTCTTTTTCTCATGCTCTATGGGACTGGATTTCGACCACCTTTCATACTACATTACCAAGTTCGAGTAGCTTCATGTCTTTATGGCAAGCTATTATTTCCAAGAATTTTCATTCTAAGCTTGCTCATGTTTGGCGCTTTTCCTGTTTTCTCATTTTCTATCACATTTGGAAGGCTCGTAACTACATTGTTTTTGAAAACACTACCTATTCTCATGGAAAGATCATTATGTCATGTAAATCTTATTTGAGATCTTGGTCTTCAAGTTGTCCTGGTTCTATTTACTCGATTTCAGACCTTCGTATTCTTAAAGCTATTGGAATTTCTGCCAACAATTGTAGAGCTCCACGAATTACCCAAGTTCTTTGGCTACTTCCAATTTATTCTTTTATCAAAGTGAATACAGATGGACTTTCTAAAGGTAATCCTGGTGAGGCTGCTTGTGGTAGTGTCTTTAGAGATCATTTTGGCAAATTCTTGGGAGCTTATGCAGTGAGTTTGGGTCATAATACTTCATTTTATGCTGAAATAATGGCAATTATTTATGCAATAAATCAGGCTGCTCAAAGGGGATGGAAGTTCATTTGGTTGGAAAGTGATGCTCAAGCTGCTCTTTCTTACTTATTGGACCATTCTTATAAGCCGCCTTGGTGTATTTATAATGAATGGATCAACTGTCACTTTCTCCTTTCATAAATATCTTTCTATTGTAGCCACATTTTTAGAGAGGGAAACCAAGTAGCAGATTCAATGGCCAATGTAGGATTATCTTGTCCTACCTTTACTTGGTTTGCTTATCCACCAGTTCAAATCAAAGAGATTCTCTTTAAAAACTGTTGGGGATTTCCAAATTTTCGATTTAGTTAGTTTTTGTTTTGCATCAAGCCCTGAATTTAATAAATATAGTTTTTGGTTCTGTGTGGTTTTTCAGGAATTGTCCTTTCTGATGCAAGTATATTGCTTGATGAGCATAGTTGAAGGCGGGCTTTTTTGATGTTGCATTGTAGTTAAAGTTGATTATGCTTCTCTGTTACAACACAAGCTTTGGACTATTAAAAAAATGAAAACTCAAAACAGAAAGCTAACACTTCGAGGGGCTAGCACCTCCCAAGACAATTCTCAAATAATTTTTAAGCACCTTTATTCCTTAGCCCGTAGCTCATTAAATACAATAAAAATAACAATTATCCAATAAAATAGAAACTACCACTACAATCAAGGAAATAGATAATATTTAAATATGGATAGCTTATAAGAATAAGTCAAATCAATGACTTGGCCTTCCATTAAATAGCATTCACGTGCCATGCAAATATTATTGAGTCAACTCGAAGTGAGTCACTCGGTTGGTCTTTCTTCCCATGCATGCATGCAACAGACTCCCTTCCTCTTAAGAATCCACTTCGTCCTCGAAGTGAAAATCTGGAAAACGCTCCATGATAGTGTCCTGAAGCTCCCAAGTAGCATCTGCAGGAGACAACCCTTGCCAATGAATGAGAACCTCATACTTCCCTTTTCGAACTCGGTGATCTAGAATCACTTGAGGAGACGATGTCAAGGAATCATCTTGGGCAATATATGGTGACGTTTGTTTTACCATTTGTCCATCACCAATTTTCTTTTTGGGTTGAGAGACGTGAAAAACAGGGTGAAGTTTTGAGGTAGAAGGTAATTTCAACCTGTAAGCAACTTGTCCAATTCTCTCAATTACTTCAAAAGGACCGTAGTAGCGTGCAGAAAGCTTGTAATTCTTCCTCAAGGTAACAGACATTTGTCTATATGGCTGCAACTTAAGATAAACAAAGTCACCCACTTGAAACTCCCGCTCATTATGCTTGGAATCATATAACTTCTTCATTCTAGCTTGAGCTTTTGTTATGTGATCTCGCACCTCTTTCAAAATTTGGTCACGAGAGATGAGTTCTTTCTCAACAGCTTCTACCTTTGTCGTTCCAGGAATATAGTCAATTGACCGAGGTGGATTTCTTCCATAAACAATCTCAAAAGGTGTTTTTCGAATTGTCGAATGCCAACTGGTATTATAACAAAATTCAGCCCATAACAACCATTGCATCCATTCCTTTGGCCGTGAACTAGTGAAACATCGAAGATACATCTCCAAAATCCGATTAACAACTTCACTTTGTCCATCTGTTTGTGGATGATAACTCGAACTGAAATTGAAGGAAGTTCCATTCAAAAGGAATAATTCTCTCCAAAACATGCTAGTAAAAGTTGAATCCCAATCACAGACAATTGACTTAGGTAATCCATGCAACTTGAAAATGTTGTCAAAAAATAAACGAGCTACACCCACTACTGTGTAAGGATGAGAAAGAGGAAGAAAATGGGCATATTTTGATAAACGATCAACCACAACAAAGTCCATTGATATATCTTCCCAAATTTGAGAGGGAATTGGAAGTGGTTGTAATAATCCTGCTGGTGCTGAATGTTCAACTTTATGTCAGTTGGCATGTATCACAGCTCCGAATAAAAGCCTTAATTTGTTGTCTCATTCCCTGTCAATAGAAATTTGATTTGATTCGTTGAAAGGTCTTAACATAACCTTCATGTGTACTGCCATGAAACTCGTTAACTATAGTAGTTGTAAGTTGCGATTCAGGAGCAAGATAGATCCGATCTTTAAATAAAAGAATTCCATCAACTTCTTTCCAAGGTCCTACTGCATCACCATCCTGGATTCTTATTCGTAAGGCTTGGAGTGTAGGATTAGTTACAACTTCTTCTTTAATGGCTTCTAACCAGTGTGGCAATAATAGAGTTAAAGCAAGCGAAGTTCCTGAGTGCAATTCAATTTCATGTCGCCGAGAAAGAGCATCAACTACTACGTTTTCTCCTCCCTTTTTGTACTCCACCTGAAAGTCATATCCCATCAATTTATATAGCCATCGTTGCTGAGCCCTGGTAGTGATTTTTTGTGACCATAAATGCTTCAGACTTTGATGGTCAGTCCGCACAATAAATTTTCTTCCTAGCAAATAGGGCCTCCATTTTTTAACAGCAAGGACAAGAGCCAATATTTCCTTCTCATAAGTTGAAAGTATAAGGTTTTTTCCATGAAGAGCTTGACTGAAAAATGCTATTGGTCTTCCTTGGTATAGAACAGCTCCTACTCCAACCCCTGAAGCATCACATTCAATAAAAAATGTTTTTGAGAAATCAGGTAAAGACAATACTGGAGCTTGTGACATTGCCATTTTAAGACTTTTGAATGCTTCGTCAGACATAGCACTCCATTTGAATGAATTTTGTTTCAACATTTCAGTGAGAGGAGAAGCTATCTTGCCATAATTCTGGATGAACTTTCGATAGTAGCCAGTGAGTCCTAAAAACCCACGCATTGCTTTGACATTTGTTGGCTTGGGCCATGACAACATTGCCTCCACTTTCGAAGGGTCAACCGCTACTCCTTGGTTGGAGATTAAGTGCCCTAAATATTGCACTTGTTGTTTCCCGAATTGGCATTTCTCCACTTTAATCTTCAACATATTAGCTTGTAGTATATCAAAAACCACTCTTAAATGTTGCAAGTGAGTATCCCAGTTTCTACTATATATTAGTATATCATCAAAAAATACTAATACAAATTTTCGCAAATAATTTTGGAATATCTCATTCATGAGTGCTTAAAAAGTTGAAGGAGCATTGGTAAGTCCAAATGGCATTACCAAAAATTCATAATGACCACGGTATGTTCGAAATGTTGTTTTCTCAATGTCATCAACATGCATGCGTACCTGATGATAGCCAGATTTGAGGTCTAATTTGGTGAAGTAATTTGCACCAGTTAGCTCGTCTAGAAGCTCATCAATAACTGGGATGGGGAACTTATCTTTTATGGTGATTTTATTCAAAGCTCGATAGTCTACGCACATTCTCCATGAGCCATCATGTTTTTTTACCAACAATACAGGAGAAGAGTATGGGCTTGTACTTTGTCGAATAGTACCTGCAGCTAGCATTTCTTGAACCATCCTTTCAATCTCATTCTTCTGGCAATAAGGGTAACGGTATGGTCAGCATTGCTACTGGTCCATGGCCTGGAAGCAACGGAATGCGATGATCATGATTTCGTGAAGGTGGAAGTCCTACAGGTTCAATCAAGATATCTTGATATTCTTGCAACAATTGCTGGATTGGATCTTGGAGTGAATCAATTTTGCTAATGACTTCTTCGTTGCTCATAAGTTGCAAAGTAAGTTCACGCTTTGACCTAGTAACTTTAGTCAAAGGTATGTTGGAATTAATTTTATTTTCTAGATTTATAATTTCACACAATATTACCTCCTTGCTATCCTTTGAAAACTTCATAAGTAACTTCTCGAAGTCCCACTGTATAGGCCCCAAAGTACGTAACCATTGGGTGCCAAGCACCACATCATAGCCCTCAAAGGGTAGAATAAAGAAGTCTGCTACAAATGAATTTTTTTGAAGATTGATAAGTACCTGAGTGCATTTTCCTGGACTCAAAAGTTTCTGGCCTGAAGCCACTAAGACTTCCAGTTTTCCCTCAACATCTGGTCGTAAATTCAATTGTTGAGTAACTTGTGAATTTATGAAGTTATGGGTGCTTCCAGAGTCAACTAGAACCATCACAGGTTGTTCCCTGAGTTCGCCCCAAACTTTCATGGTTTTTGGTGTTTGCATTCCTGCCATCGCATGCAAAGAGATTTCTGGAGCTGATTCTTCTACACCATCTTCAATTTCCATCTCTATATCTTCATCATCTATACCCCAACAAGCTTCTATTTTGAAGAGTTTCGGGCAATTGTGGCCTGGGCTATACTTGTCATTGCAATGGAAGCATAATCCTTTTTTCCTTCGTTCAGCTAATTCTTCTGGCGTCATCCGCTTAGCTATTGAAGCTGGCGCAAACTTGTGCTCTTGGATTCCGAAATTTGTTCGCAGAGGAAGTATTGGTCGAGGAGCTTGAGTCAATGTTTTCCTTTGCGCGTTATCACGAGCTTCGTACAGCTTGGCTAGTCTGATTGCCATGGTAAGTGTTGTGGGTCTATTTGCTTGTACATCTGTCCGAATACTATCTTTCAATCCAGTAAGGAAACAACTCACTTTTTTCTCCTATGCTAAAGAACCAATCTTGACTAGTAATCGTTCAAACTTGCTTTGGTAATCTATCACAGAGCTCGCTTGTCGTAGTTTAATTAACTCACCAAAATGATCTTCAAATTGATTGGGGCGGAACCTAGATTGAATTCCAAGATTGAAATCTTCCCAAGTAATATAAATGAGTTTCTATTCCAACATTTGAAACCATAAATCTACATCTCCATCCAAATAGAATGAAGCTAATGTGACTTTATCAGATTCTGCAATCTCATGCAGTGTAAAAAAATTTTCTACTTTACAAATCCACTTTGTAGGATCATCTCTGCCCTTATATTTTGGAAAATCCAATTTCACAGTCTTAAGAACAAATGCATGAAATGAACCACCGCCTCTTGAAGGAGAATAATGATTGTTACGACTTTGAAATTTGTAAGGAGAACTTCCATCTTTTTCTGCATGGGTTTTTCCAGAAATTTGTTGACTCAGTTTCTTCATTCTGCCTGTGAGATGAGTCAAAAGCTCCCTCTGGTTCGTAATTAATTCTTTTTGGCCAGTTGCAAGAGATTCCACCATATCTTCTAATTGCTTCACTCGATCCTCCATTGCCTAGTTCTGATACCAAAGATGTTACAACATAAGCTTTGGACTATTAAAAAAATGAAAACTGAAAACAGAAAGCTAACACTTCGAGGGGCTAGCACCTCCCAAGACAATTCTCAAATAATTTTTAAGCACCTTTATTCCTTAGCCCGTAGCTCATTAAATACAATAAAAATAACAATTATCCAATAAAATAGAAACTACCACTACAATCAAGGAAATAGATAATATTTAAATATGGATAGCTTATAAGAATAAGTCAAATCAATGACTTGGCCTTCCATTAAATAACATTCACGTGCCATGCAAATATTATTAAGTCAACTCGAAGTGAGTCACTCGGTTGGTCTTTCTTCCTATGCATGCATGCAACATTCTCTTGCTGCTTTTGCATTCCTGGATGATTCTACAATTCTAGTTGTTCGGCGATTTTCTAGTTTTTTAGCAAGGTTTCTGACGTCTTGTTATTATGTTGATAGTAAGCTATTTGTTGCCACCTTACTGCTAGGTCGTTTAGGCATGAAAGTTGTTCTGCTTCTCCTCTGTTGCTTGTTGTCTATGTGTTACTATTGCTCTGCTGCTTCTGCTGCTGAGAACTGTTGTTTGGTGGTTTGCTGCTGCCCTGCTTAACTGCTGGGTTGAAAGTGCAGCCCCAACTTGGTTTTTCTGTGCTTTTTTGCAAATTTTTTATGCTGCTTCTAGTGACTTCTGTTTTTCTGTATGCTTACTGCTTTTGATTTATGGTTGTTACATCATCTACATGTTGTTCTTGCAGTTTTTTGTTTTGTAATCACCTACGGGCTTCTCCTATTTTTCTTTAATAATATTTTATTTGGCTTAAAAAAAAATGATTACATCCCACCAATGATGTGATTCACATGTAGGTCTATTGTGAAAAATATATAAAATGCATTTGTGGTGAAAGATCTAATCAAGAGTGTTCAAATTTGCCCAGAAAAATTCTTGAATGTGATTGCCCTAAATACTCTATTTTGCTATTGATTTTTCAGTTTTTTGTATTGTTTTAGTTGTTGCAACTTATCCTTCTTTGATTTACTTATTTGGATGCTTAGTTGGGGGTGTTATCAATCTAAACATGGTGGCATTTGCTGAAAATTCAGCCAATATTTTCTGGTATCAGAGTTAGGTTGCAGAAAGTGAAGAAAGTTAAGATTTAAAGCCAAAAAACAAGATGGCTAGCACAAGCTCTTCAAGCCCCACGATCCAGTAATCTTATGTTCCGATTTTTTTATGGAGAAACTTATGATTTTTGGTGTGTGAAGATGAAAACATTCTTTATTTTATTAGATCTTTTGGATCTAATAGAAACTGGAGCTTTTGAACCAACATTTACATCTCCCTTGATAGAACAAGAGCAATGAAATTTAAAGGAGAAGGAGCAAAAGGATCCAAATACTCTTAGCAAAATTCAGCAAGAAGTTTTTAACAATGTATTTCCAAGAATCATTGGAGCAACAAAAGTAGAGGAAGCTTGGGAAATCTTATAATAGAAGTTCAAAGGGAGTGTTAAGGTAAGAGCTTCTAAGCTTCAAGATCTTAGAAAAGATTTTGAAAATGTGAGAATGAAAGAAAATGAAATAATGCAAGAATTTTCTGATAGATATACTGAGTTAGTGAATCAAATGAAGATTTATGGTGAAGAAATTGAAAACAAAAAACTAATAGAGAAGGTTTTGGGTTCTTACCAAAAAAAATTGATCTCATTGTGTCAGTTATTGTAAAAACAAAATATTTAGACATTTTGACATTACAAGATTTATATATAATATATCTATTTAAAAAATTTCATTATATTTTTAATAATAATTTATATAAAAAATATGTTACACTTATTATAAATAAAAATAATTGAAGATCTCTTCTTTTTTATATTTTTAATTAAAATTAAATTATATTATTTACTAAGAATATAAAATATATTTAACTATTAATTCTAGCAATATGACACTAAATATGATTTAAATATTGTAATGTCTTGCTATCGCCTTATTTAATAGAAATTCTTTTAAATATTTCAAGAGATGTAAAGGGTTATGAGCAAATATAAAATATTTAAAAAGTAATTTTTTAAAATAAAACAAGAAAGATAAATGATAATATGTGAATTAAATTTGGTGTCATGTCTTATAATTAATAATTAAATAGACTTTTATATTATCATTAAATAATATAATTTAATTCCAATGGAAAATATAAAAAAGAAGAGATTTTTAATATATATATATATATAAATATATATAATCATGTACGTTTTTTATACTTTTTATATTTATATTTTCAAAATTTTTGTTAATCAAAAAAATAAATTTAATATAATTTTCTACATAGATATATTATATATAAAAATAAAATGTTAAAAATATTGCATTTAAATTTTTTTATGATTAAGTATAAAATTATTACGAAGAAAGTATGAAAAGATGGATAGAAATATTTAGAAAATGGGTTTAACGTAACATATTGTTAAAATTTTTTAATAATATACATTCTTTTCTAAAATTTTTATTGAAATAATAAACAAAAAATTTATTTAGTCCTTAGTCTATTGAAAAACAAATAAGGACTAAATTGTTATAATTAAAAACTATATCTTAATTTTTTTAGCTTACTAAAACGTGGGGAAAAAAATGATAATAACTAAATATGTTAACTAGAGCATAAGCCAATGGGATATCTGTGATTTTTTTTATATTTCAAAGGATATTATTTTTCCCAAACTCTAATGAGTATCTATCACTTTTTCATACTTCAGGGGATATCTGTCCATTTTTTTAATCAAATCCATAACTCAGACTGGTAATTAAAATAATATCACTAACTAGAAACGTGTAAGCATGGACTAGAGAATTAAATAGTTGATATTTAAGAAAAAAATTTAGACAAAAATCAAAGATTCACGTGATAGTAAATAAATGTAACAATAATTGTATATAGATTTTTATCTAAATAGAGACTACTAATTAATAAACTAGATTTTTTATTTATATTTTGGAAATCATTGAAATTAAACAATCAGAAAAATATCTAATACCTCCTAATTTTTAGCCAATACCTTAATTCCTTCTAATTTTCAGAAATATCCAATCACGTTTATAAACCTTATATCTTTTCAATTTTATCTTTTGCTATTTCAAATAGAAAATAATTGAACTAATTAGTTTAACTGAACAAGTGATTTAAACCGGTTAATCTTTTTAATTTTATCCTTTAATATTTTAAATAGGAATTAATTGGACTAATTATTTTAATCAAACTAATAATTTGAACCGATTTTTTTAAATTAAAAAATAGTACGTATTAAGCAAATTCAAACCTAGGAAATGGGTGAAACACAATAAAATCCTCTACCACTTAAGCAAATGTATTTTGATAATAGAATATCAAACTTATAATAAATATCACTTTTGAGAACATATATATTAAATTCTATTAATAAGTTTTGTTATTAATATAATAAATTTTTTCTAATATAAAAAATAATAATTATTAAGTAATCATATATCATTAATATTTTAAAATAATTTAAATTTAAAATTATTATTGTCATTAAATTATAAATTTTTAACTTACCAGCACTAATAATACATTTAACATAATTTTTTTTATAATAAACTCGATTTATTTTTTACTAATTTTATAAAAATATTATAAAATTTTAGAAAATTTATAATCATTAATAATATTTTCAAAATAATTTTATTTTTATAATAATATAGTCTCATTTTCTTTAGCAATTATTTAAAAATAATTTTATTACTAAAATTTAAAATTCAAATTATTTTAAAAATAAATTGTTATAAAACTATTTTTAAATTAAAAATTTTTATATTAGCAAAAAAAATTATTATATGTGTTTAAAAAGGATATTCATTATAAATAGACATTTTGCCATCAAAATATATTTACTTAAGTGGTAAAGCATCTTGTGTGTTTCATCTATTTTCTAGGTCTGAATCCCCTCAATGCATATCATTTAATTTTTAAAAACCGGTTCAACTCCTAGTTTGGTTTAAATAATTGGTTCAATTAGTTCCTATTTAAAATAGTAAATGACAGTCAAGGGGATGGGGTATTTTTGAAATATTAGTGGGGTATCAGCATTTTAGGGCTAAAATATCTTTTACTTTTAATATTGACAAATTATGCTAGTGACAACCATAATAAAAGAGCAAATCTAATACGTATGCCATGATTTTATTAAATAATCTCGATCATACATCCCACCTAAATCTTTCTTATAATTAATTACAAGACATTTTTTTATATATAAGACGATAAAAACTAATGATCATATATAATTCTATTCTTAATTGTTTGTTCTTTTCTCACACAAAATTATGAGTCGACCAAATACACATTATGATTTCCTGAATTTAGGCCAAAGACATGCTTGGCCGATCAAAAAAGTTTTGAGTGAGCAAGAAGCAAATCCAACTTACAATCATCTAAGCATACCAAGAACTGAAGCTGAGCAACACATCATCAAGAACATGTCTGATGAACAACGCAAGCAGTTGCGTAAACATGGATGTGTCGAGATTGAAGTTAGATGTGTAGGTCTTGGTTATAAGGTGACAATTTATAAGATGTTGTTAATGCTGGACAAAGGAAAGAGATTGTACGGCCTCCATAATTGGGGTTTTGCTACTTTGGATCATAGACAACTAGTAAAAGGAGCAGAAATTGGTATGCACTGGAGTGATGGAAAGTTGCATTTTTCTGTGTTATCAAATAATAAGGTATAATAATGGATTTAATAAGAATGTAAGTGAAAGATGTTATGTTGTGATTGTAAAACGTGTTATATAATAGTACATGGTCAAGTTAAAAAATGTTTTAACAAATTTCATATTTTCTTGTGCCTTTAAAGCTTTAGTAAATTTCATATAATGGATTTAAATGTTTTTAAGAAGTTGAATTGTTTAAGATTTTTTAGTCGATATATATATCACATGATATGTATGCTCTAAAAATTTAAATTATAAGAAAAATACCTAATGCCCTCTTATTGTTTTGACCTAATACCTTATTGTTCCCTATTGTTTGACAAATATCCGATCACCCATAATGTTAGTTTCATTATTGGAGGCTATTACTTAGGATAATTAAATAATTTGATATACTGCAGTGACATGTTGCTACCATTAAATGCGTATTATAAATATTTTTAAAAATATATTCTTTTACTTTTGAATACCTTATTCTAAAAAATTAAAAAGTAAAAATATAAAATACTGTAAACACATTAATCTATAATTTAATTTAGAACAATAATTTGGAGTGGTTATCTATAGAGAAAAATGCTAATAGAAAAAGAGAGAGAATGAAGAAAATTTTTTTTGGAGTGTTTGATTGTAGAGAAAAATGATAATGAAGAAAGAGAAAGAAGGAAGAAATATAATTATGGAGTGTTTGGATATGGAGAAATAAAAAGGAGGAAAAAAATAATAGAGGAAAAAAAGAGACATATTTTTTGTCTTTTAGCAAGGATATGTATGTAATTTTAATATACTTCTTATTCGATCATGATTGACAGCTGACATACAAGGCTATATATGTAATTGCACCTAAAATACAACTCTTTTTTTAAATAAAGATGACGTCAAGCTGAGGTGATGAAATATTTATCAAAAAATAAAAAATAAAAATTCTCCATAAAATGTATTATATATTTAATACTTTTATTAGAATAGCCCTACCTAGTGCTTTTTCTTTGTTCTTTGTGCAACTTTCAAGGAGTACTCTTACTTTGTTAATTCCTTTTTATGTTTTAGCAAGATATGACTACTTGTTTTTCATATCTACTATGTATTCCTAATATGTGTTCATATTTGTAACACATATAATCTAAACTTGGAAAACATATTTAATTTAAAGACAAAAGCATGCATTCAAGATAATTTATTTATCCTTATAAACAACACCAAATAGAACACAATCAGAATTCATTTTGTAATTAATTTTTAGATTTGTCATTGATTAAAATGTATTACATATAATTAATATTGATGATCAAATTCTTAGCCTGATAATTAAAATAATAACATTAACTAGAAACATGCAAGCATGGGCTAGAGAATTAAATAATAGTAATTGTACATAGATTTTTATCCACATAGGGACTACTAATTAATAAACAAAACTTTTTTATTTATATTTTAAAAATTATTAGAACTAAGCAATCTAATGCAAAAAATATTAAGACTAAAATATCTTTTATATTTTTAAAATTCACAAATTATGCCCATGACTACAATTAAAAGTGGGTAAAATCGGGTTTGATTTGGTTTTTATGAAATCGAACTGAACTCAACCAAATTAATTCAATTCGACTTGGTTTAAGTTCAAGTTTGGTTCCTGATTGGACTTTGGTTCCACCTTGATTTTGGGTTTTAGTTATTTTTAAAAGAGTTTATATAAGTCCTTAAACGATATAATAATTATAAAAAATAAAAAATATTTTGAAGTTATAATATTTTATCTTATTTGTATGTAAATTTTTATCAAAAATTATAAAATTATTATTTATCTATAATTTATTAAATTATTAAGATATAAAATTGTGCAATTGGTTTGAGTTTGGCTTTGGTTAAAAACTTAATTTGAACCAAACCTATTGCTTGAAAACCGATTGAAATCGAAGATATTTTTGTAATCGAATCGAACCGAATAATTCAATTGGGTTCAGTCCGGTTCGATTGGATATTTTAATCCAATCCTATCTACAATAATGAAAAAGAATTTTAATACACGTGTCGTATTTTTATCAAATAATTTTTTTATGCATCCCACTTAAATCTTTCTCATACTTTAATTACAAGATATTCTCTCTATATATTAGATGATAAAAATTAAGTATCATATATATAATTTATTTTTAAATTATTGTTCTTTTACTTAATTAAAATTATAAGTCAAGTAAATAAACATTATGAGTTCATGAATTAGGTCAAAAATTTCCGAACAAAAAATATTTAAATAAGAGAAGTAAATCCAACCTATAACCATCTAAACACACCAAAACAAAAGTTGAGCAACACATAAAAATATGTCCTATAAACAATAAAAGTAGTCGTATAAATATTAATAAATCAATAGTGAAATTAGATGTGTGTATATTTGTTATAAGGTGAAAATTTTACGAGATGTTGTTACTAGACAAAGAAAAGAGACTATATAGACTATAACTAGGGATGGACACAAAAAAGCCAAATATCAAAAACTGAACCGAACTAAAGCAAAAAGTCGAGTTTGGTTTAATTGGTTTGTTTTGATGGGAATATAAACTAATATAAAAAATCAATCTACAGATAATGGGAAACCTGGTTGGTGTCCTCCTCTGCTCTTCCATATTTCTTTTCTCCTTATTTTTCTCTTTTCCTTTACTCTCTCCTTCTTACAATCCTCTAGATCGATTTTTTCCCCTTTTTTTTAAGTGATGGGGGATGTTGAAAATAAAGGCACCCAAGCAATAAAAGATGCTTGGGTTGTCCTTTTCCTCTTTTTTTTAATTGTTTTTATTTTTAATTTTTGAGTTGTTAATTTTGAAGAAGAAAAGAAATGTTTGACTAAAAATAAAAGAAAAGTTATTCTACTTTACATATATACATATGTACTATAACACACTTCATTGAGTTTTACTAAAAAGTCTAAAAATATTATTATTATTTTTAAAATATTACGAATTATATTTATAATTTATTAATATTATATTTAAAATCTACTGAAAATTAAAATAAATTTATTGAATTGAGTTTAGTACTGTCTGAATATCTATACCTAATTTGAATGATATATATCCTCACAAGAAGGGATACTAACTCGCACATTAATACAGTAGACATCGCTTAAAAAAAATAAAAATCCCAACATTTAGTGAGGATCCCACATCAATTAGCAAGATTCGAAAAACTTGACTCCTCAGTGAACAGTCAAGTTTCTATGCCCGAGTGATTCTAAATATATTATTAAAACAATTGAAGGATGATACCAAATTACATGTGTCATGCATACTTTATTGAAAACCCGAGTGGTTCTAAAAATTTTATTAAATCAATTACAGGATGATAGAGTATTTAACTAAATTACATGTGTCATATATACTTTATTGAGTTGATAATTGTTAAAATAAAATACAAAAAGTCTGAAAAATATTATTAAAGCAATTGAAGGATGATAGAGTATTAAATCAAATAACATGGAGTATCGGACATTCTACCTGTGTTTTAGTTGTATGTATATCAAATTATTTTAATGGTCAACGGAGAAATCATTTCTACAATTTAGTATTGGATCATTTTTATGTTTTTCTTCTTTTAATAAATTTTTCGGAATTAGAAGAGAAAGGCTCTAACGTTTTAAGATGTTTGGTTGTACTTGAGAAACAAAATTAATTTACCAAAACTTTGTTTTGTGCATGTTCTGTAAAATACATTTCGAAAACCAAAACATAATTTTTTTTTTTCAATTTTTTATTGTTTTCTACTTTAAAATATATTTTTAAAGTTAATTTTTTTATTAAAATAATTATCTTACAAATAATTCTTAAAAGTTATATCATACACTTTCTCATCGTTTTTTATTTTGTAAAATTATTTTTAACAAACACTTTCAAAAATATTTTTTATTCTTAGGAACATCATTTTTATATTTATGAACATGATCAAATTAACTAGTATTTTAAAGATATTATATATAGTACAATATTAGGAGCTCAATACATATATAATGTCATTCTTAAAACGTATAAAATCTGTTAATGTATTAAATTGTGGCAATAACGTCCCATAATATTACAATTTAAATTTATAATCATCCCTTTTACAATTCCTATGAACTTAAATAAATTCAAAATACAACATGTACTGGTACTGTGAGATTAATTTAATGATTTATGAGTAAATATTTAACATAATAATTTAAATTTTATCGTTTATAAAAGTATGTTGGATAATATTTTTTAAAGTTATAAATAATATTTTTAGAAAGTAGTCATTTCAAGAAGAGAAAATATATTTGGTATACAGCGATCACCAAAAATAATTATCTAAAATGAAAATAAAAAATTTATTTGTAATTATTTTTTACGTTTAGATATATTTTTATTACTTAAACATAATTTAACTGATTAAAATATTCAGAATATATAATAAAATAACGACGTAGTCTATAGAATCAGCCTAGTTATTAAACAATCTTATAAGTTGTGTGGTTCAAAAACAATCAACTTATTTCGTAAGTTTCCAAGTTTATGCATTGATTAATACATGACTAGTGACTACTTATATTACATGACTAGCTGTGAATACTTATATATGCATTGATTAATAAAAATAAAAATAAAAACACAAAAATAATTAAAAAGTACCCAAAAAATCCTGACCCTATCTCTAGTTGTCGTTCTGGCAACTGCTTCCCACCGTTTCAGCCGCCTTCGCCTTCGATGAAGATATAGTTTTCTCGATAAGCCCAACAACAACGATGAGTAAAATTTTGTTAAGGTAAATTAATTTTTCAACGGTGAGTAAAATAAATTGACAAGGTCTAAAAAGATTTAATAGTAAAAAAATAATTTCATAAAGATAAATACCTAAAAATAAACGAAAATTTAAAGTCAATCAATGATCATTTATAGTTATCCTCTTATTATCTATGAAAATAAAAGAAAATGAAATTCAGTTCTCATGCCTATATAAATCCACCATGCTAACACGTTGAAACTTGAAACTATCTGAAGCCTTTCCGAGAGTGAAGTTATTCAGATTTAATCGCAGCGGTGGGAATGAAAGGAGCAAAAGCAATTGTAATTTTAGCTTTAATAGCATGTTGTTTCAGCCAAGGGCTGGCTGGTAATACTGATGAAGCGGCTGCTGCAGCGTCAGCAGGGCATGAATTGTCATGGTTCCACCACCGTCCATTGCCATTGCCGCTATGGCCACGATGGCCACGGCCTCACCCACCACTACCGTCCGGGGGATTCGGCCCATGGAAGTGGCCTCACCCACCGCTACCGTCCGGGGGATTTGGCCCATGGAAGTGGCCCCACCCACCTCTACCCTCCGGTGGATTCGGACCATGGGAGTGGCCTCACCCACCTGTAGCATATTAGCCAAGGAAATGGCTCACTTTCCTCAACTACCTCAACAAGCAGAATAAATTAACTATTCAGGAGTCAACCTTTTGTTGCACTGCGATGTAATCAGATTTACAATATAATAATAAGAATTAGTTTTTGAGTTTTCAGTTTTTTCTTTTTTTTTTTTCCATTAGCAGCAACAGAGCTTAATTTTCTTAGAAATAAAATCAAAACAAAAAAATTTGGGAAAACAAAGATCGACTAGTCTAATAAAAGCACAAACTAACAACTATTCGAATTTACCATTAAGAAAGCTCATGGTGTCATTTAGAGTTTTTTAACAATCTGAGTCCTGCATTGTGATATAGTATATATATGTATGTAATATTTTAATCTTCCATTTTTGGCATATAAATATAGCCATTCATCTAAACGTGTTTCCATTTTGTGAAGATATGGTTCGTAAAGCAAGAAAACAATCCGAGTCGTGCATTGCCAGTGTTTTCTGCTTCTATTTTTTCTGATTTTAAAATCCGTTTCTCCAAAAGGGTCTGATACCATCTCTACAGTTGCAGTACCTCTTCCGACCGATCTGTAATTGGTCTCCACCTTCTTCTTCAGTATTAGAAGATAGAAATATAGTGCTTCTCGACCAGAATGAGGCTGTAATAGGGTCAATGCATCTAACCCCCAAAGGTTCAAAATTTTATTACAGCAAAGCCTCTTGATAATGGAAACTCTGCGGCAAGAAATACATTGGAACCGTCCAGTTTAATATGGCAGAGTTTTGATTCCTCAACTAATCATTGGAAGCATACAATGAGTTTACAAATGAAAAATAAAGTCTAGTATCCAAGAGGAGCCCTGAAAGTCAGCACCTTCACTCTTCTCTATTGAATTTGAACAAAATTGAACGAGAAATTTATTATTTTGGATTGATTCTGAACTGAACTTCAGTAGTGGGGAATGGACAGGGAAGATTGTCACAGTGTCCTGAAATTCAGTCGAATCCTTATGTTACAAATGTCACTTATATATGTTTCCAATTTGTGCTTCTGCTATGCCTGATGCTTTTGGTATTGTTTTCAAAGTGACGTTGTCCAATTCAACTGCCATAGTTGTTAAGGAACTCAAAATAAGTGCTTATATTGAAATGATCCAACATATATATTAGCCTTGTTCGCCTAGGGAAATTTGTGTAGAAGCTTCAAAAAGTTTATAATCACTGTCATTTGAAAGAGCGCGAAGATTCAAGCCTGGCAAAGTAGATATAAAATTGCAACTGGTACTGCTAAAGGACCGGCTGGTCTCCATGAATGGTGCACATATTGCATCATACATTGTGATATCAAGCCTGAACATATTTTGAAATTCAGAATACGATCCAAAAGTTGCCGACTGTGGTTTTGCAGAGATCATTGGCAGAGAATTTAGCCAGGTTCTAACTACATCGTGAGAGGAACCAGAGGTTATTTAGCAGTCGGAATGGATCTCAGGTGAAGCTGTCAAACCAAATACTGTTATTTTTAGCTGTCGATGCTGCCTTTAAAAGTTATATAGAAAAGAAACAAAGACTAATTGCAAGAAGGTTTTGATGATTATTTCCCTCTTTGGGTTACAACTATAATCCACCAAGGAGAAGGCGATGCCATGATAGACTCGAGCATGCAAAAGTTGCTTCCTGGTGCATTCAAGATGATGAGAAGGCCATAGACCAAATGGGCAAGTAGATAAATTCTAAGGGGAGTTTCAGAAGTAGGCATACCTCCAAACCCGGGCGCTGGTTCCTTCAACACCTCGCATAAGATCTGGCCAATCCCATGGTAAATGGTAAAATCGAAAATATTTAAATTATTAAAGAGTAAAATTGAAATACAAGGAGATAATGAGATATTTAAAAAAAATATAGGAGGGTGATGGGGTATTGAACAAAAAAATAAAGGTGTATTAGATATTCTCCCTATGTAAAAGAAATATTAAAGTTTTCCATATAATTAGTTTATGCTTGACTTCAAATTTTATTTTTTTAAATATAATTTTTTTAAATTTTTATGTGAGCGAGATCTGAATCTCAAAATATTTACTGGCCGTTTCTTATTTTTATTTATAAGATTTTTTTAAAAAAAAAAGAATTTGAATTGAATTATTCTTCTGAGCTTATATGTTTGGCATATTATAGTTTTAGTTAGCTACGAGGCTAAATTATTATATAAAGCAACTCTTTTTAAGGGATCCTATGCCGTAAGTTTATAGGGCAGAGAAGCAAATGGGTCCATAAAATCAGTATTAAATTATTCGGAAACTTCTCGGTCTAAGGATTTATGTGCTTGAATTCACGTGTCAGTATACATCAGTTTCAAAGCAGTTAAGCCCAACAACGGTAATCATGATGACGATCAGTGCGTTCAAAATAAGTGCTTATGGGTTGAACAAGCAATTTGTGTAGAAATGGTATCATAAAAGCAAGAAAAATATTGTTGCTACAGTATTTTCTGCTTATCTTGTTTTATGTTTCTAAAATCCCATTTCTCCGAAGATTTGAATCCAGTCCTAGGTCATTGTATTTTAAAAGGTTTACTAACTAATTTTAAAATAATTTTTTTACTTTTTTAAAATACAATCTCAACCTTCTATTTCAATTCATCTCACGTGTCAATAAATCTTTAAAAGTCTAAGATACAAAAGACTAAAACTGGATCCAAATTCTTTCTCCGAAGAGTCTGATACTATTTATACAATCCCATCGTTGTTGCAATATTTAAAACTGCTAGGCAATTGTTAGTTAACCCACATCTGTAGAATTTCTAAGTGCTTCTGACTGTGTATTATATATAATTACTTCTGCTTGATTATATAGCATCTGGAAAGTTCAATCTACATGCTTTGATCAACCCATTTGGTTAAACATTACAATCTACAATAAAAAAGATGTGAATTACACTTTTAGCCTTGTAGGAAGTTGAGGCAAAGTCTGAATTTAAACTTTCTTCAGTATAAAGCTCCGCCTATCCTATAGTCACATCAAACACGTTCTCAAGTTCATAAAAGAATCTTTGTGTTCAACACAAGTTGGTTTACCTGATCAGTATATTTGCTATCACGCTAAGTGTCGCCTAAGCCATTTATAGAACGTTAATTGAAGAAGAAAAGGATCAAGAATTTGATTCTACTTGGATGTAGAAAAACAGGGCAAATATGCATGTTTTTCATTTCTCCAATCTTAACATTTGTAGAAAACTTTGACACTTCAAGTAATATTGCAAAATTGTTGGGTAAAACTACTAGATTCCCTCTATGGTTTAGGCAACTTATGTTTGCTCTTTTTTTTTATTTGAAAAAAAAAATAAAAACAAGCCAAAGCTAGGAATATTCATTGAAAATTAAAAGAAAAGAAGGAATTAAAAAATCAAGCAGGACACTATGAGCCTTACCCTTCAATAAAACTAAAACAGAAACTTGTGCTTGCTTCAACCAGATAACTTGTTTGGGTGGACTCTTGATCAAATCCTTTTCCTATTGACATTGAAGTCATAAGTTAACCCTAGAAGTAACAATTTAATAACAAATAATCATATTATAGAACGGCGTCGAATCAATAAAGTGACTCATATTCATGAAAGAAATATTCAATCTTACCTTTAAGTATGAAGAATGTTTTCAGCTAGTGCACAATGATATGGCTCCAATTATGCCATATTTGCTTTTAGCAATAATTCTATTTAGTGGAGCATTAAAAATGCCACCGTACATTTGGAACCAAATCTAATGGTTATGATTCATTTCCTTAGCCTATAAATAGGCCTTGAATTCTTATGTTGAAGGTGTGGAAGAAACACTTATGAGCTAAGTGTTTTGAGTGGTTCAACTCTTTTTTGAAGAATTTGAACATTAAGAGATTGAGTTGTTTCTTTGGTTCTTGAGAATGAAAACCAAAGGGTGTAATCGGGTTTTTGAGAATTGAGGTTGGACTAGTAGAGAAATTATTCTCTCGTGTACTCCACTTGTAAAATTTTGCTAGTGGAGATTATTATCTTTCTCTCTATGGACGTAAGCAAAATTGCCGAACCATGTTAAAATTTCTTGTGTTATCTTCTCTCTATATCTTTGCTTAAATTTTCTCATATCATTTTTACTAACAATGTCGCAGCTACCCACTTTTGCAATATAAGTGGGATTAGAGCGGAAGGTTCATCTTTGGTGGATACATGCGTAAAAACAATTCTATCAAAGGAGTTATAATTACCTAAGGAGTCTGGATTTTAAGTGGAACCATTGTGACCCATCTAGTCTTTTATGAAAATTTTTTGAGTACATTATTCACGTGAAGGCTTTAATTGTGGAGCTATGGCAAAACCATCTTTTGATGGAAAAACTAATTTCAGCATTTGGCAAAATACCTTGAATGATGTGTTGGTACAACAAGGTCTGTTTAAAGCTTTACTTGACAAAAGACCCAAAGATATGGAAGATGATGATTGAGAGGAATTACAAAGAAAGACAATAAGAACAATATTACAACAAGGTCTTGCTTCAGAAATTAAGTATACAAGGATGAAAGAAACTTCTTCAACAAAATTATGAAAAAAATTGGAAAAGCTTTATATGCCGAATCCTAGACAAATAGACTTTATCTAAATGAGCTGTACGAGTTAAAAATGCAAGAGAGTATAGATGTCACAAGCCACCTCAATAAGTTCAATAAGTGTATTACTCAACTTTAAAGTGTGGAGGTAAATATCAATGAAGAAAATCAAACCATTATTCTGTTGGTTTCTTAACCAAAATTGTGGAGACTTTAATGATCACATTACTAGTTGGAAAATAGACTTTTAGGGTAAGTGAGGTGTCAATTGCTCTTTTAGAGATTAATAAGATCAAGTAGCCAAGTAATTATTCTCAAGCTGAAGGCCTTGTTGCAAAAGAAGATAACAAACAAAGACAAGATGTGGTAAAAGTAAATCACATGAAAGGAATTTTAGTGAGAATGATCATTTCAAGTCACGTCCAAGAAAGGATGTGGAGTATCATTACTACCACAAGAAGGGACATATTATAAGATCTTGTAGTGAATTAAAGAAAGACTTAGAAACAAGGAAGAATCAAAAGCCAATCGAAGCAAATGTCAACAATAAAAAATCTAATAATGCTGAAGAAAGTGATATGTTACTGGCATAAAAAAATGAAGGATCTCTCTCAAATTCATGGATACTCGACTTGGGATGCAATACCACATATGTCTTTATAAAGAATGCTTTAACACCTATGATAATGGTTTTGTTCTTAATGGGAAATGATGCTACCTACAAAGTTATTGGAATCGATTCAGTGAAGATTAGAATGCACAATGGAGTCATCAAAACATTAGATAATGTCCAACATATTCTTGAGTTGAAGAAAAATCTTATTTCCTTGGGAACCTTAAATTCTCTAAGCTTTAGTTTCTCGGCAAAAGGTGGATTATTAAAAGTCTGTAAAGTTGTGGTTATGAAAAGAGAGAATGTTGGGAACTTATATAAACTGCTAGGAGATACTGTCTTAATTGGAGTCGTTACTATCTCGCATACTAAATCTTGTAATGACAATACTGAATTATGGCATATGCGGTTAAAACATCTTAGTGAATATGGGCTATGTACAAGAAAAACCCTCTAAACGGCTTGAAAAGATGCAATTTAAAGTTCTGCAAATTTTGTTTATGAGAAAATAGAACAAGCTAAAGCTCAACATCTCGTCTCACATCACCAAAGGTATTCTCAATTATGTTTATACTAATGTATAGGGACCATCACAAAATTAATTGCATCCCTTGGAGGTTCAATTTATTTAGCAGTTTCATAGAAGATTATTTTAAAAAGGTTTGGATGTATTTCATCAAGCACAAATCAAGGTGTTCAATAGAGGAAGGACTTAGTAAGGCATCTTCACCGAAGAGCGGGTTGGCCTTTGAAGACTAAGCAAGTAGGGGCTTGCCACTGAGGATTCCTAACAAACGGAGGGCAATAGGTAGCCAACATTAGAATCTCTCTTTATGATAGCCCGCCTTGACCGATATGATTTGTGAAGTGCATTATAAGTGACAACGGTACCGAGTATAAAGAAAATGCCCTTTTAGGATTCTACAAGAAAGAAGGAATTATTCAATACTGCTCTGCGAAGAAGACCCAGCAACAAAATTGAGTTGTTGAAAAAATGAATAAAATGTTGTTGGAAAAAACTCGGTGGATGAGGCTCAAATCAAGATTACTGAAGAATTTCTAGGCAAAAGCAGTTAACATTGTGGCTTACTTAGTTAATCAGTCTCCATTCTCGGTTATAAATTTCAGAGTCCTTATAGAGATTTGGACCAATAGACCAATTGACTACTCCAAAGTATGCATTTTTGGATGTCCAACTTATATACATGTACTAAGTGTCGAAAGGACAAAGCTAGATCCAAAATAAAAAAGGTTTCTTTTTCTCGACTACCCAAAAGATGTAAAAAGATATATGCTTTAGGATCTAGAATAAAAAAAAAAAGTTATCAACATAGATGTCTTTAATGAAGCCAACATGTTGAAGAAAGAAAATATGAAACAGACTTCTAATGAAAACTGGAGAACTCAGTTTTAAAGGAGTAGACTTCCAATGCTAAAGGAACAAATTTATATGTAGCAATCTGAAGGTTTTGAGGAACAAAGAAGGACCTAATGTAAACTGATGAAATCCTTGAATGGATTAAAGCAATCACCCAAACAATGGTACAAGTGGTTTGATATTTTTATGGTATCACTTAGATAGACTCATTGTGAGTATGATTGTTACCTTTATTTTAAAAACTTAGATTATGGTTCTTTTATTTATCTGACATTCTATATGTATGATATGTTGATTGCTGCTAAAAATAAATCTCACATCTCTAAGCTTGAGAAAATGTTGAGCAGTTAATTCGAGATAAAGGATGTTGCAGCTATTAAGAAGATCCTTGGTATGGAAATCTACAAAGATAGGAAAGCTGGCAAACTGTGGCTCATCCAAATGAATTATGTAAAGAAAGTTCTAGAAAGGTTTAATATGCTTAATACTAAACTAGTGACAGTTTCATTAGTACCGCATTTTCAATTGTCTTCTGATCTTTGCCCAAAAACAAAGGATGAGATGGAGTACATGGCTCAAGTTCCTAATGAAAATGTTATAGAAGCTTGATGTATGCAATGTGTGCATGAGGCCATATATCTTATATGCAGTTAGTGTGGTAAGCATATATATGTCAAATCCAAGAAAGGAGCATTAGAACATAGTGAAGTGAATTTTTAGATATTTTGCTGGCACAGTTAATTATGGATTGTTATTTGAACAAAATTTTTCTTCAAAAAAGGTAATTAGATATGTAGATTCTAACTATGTAGGATATTTAGATAATAGAAGATCCATAATTGGATATCTTTTCAAGTTTTTTAGAGGACTAATTTCATAGAAATCTATTCTACAATCTACAGTTACACTATCTACTATTGAAGCATAGTACATAGTTAATGTTGAAGCTGAAAAGGAAGTTTTATAATTAAAGGGATCTAGTTGTGGAACCTGGATTTAAACAAAAAGATATTCAATTGCATTATGATACTCAAAGCATTATATTTTTGGCCAAGAATCAAGTATTTCATACAAGGTCAGAACATATAGCTATTCGATATCATAAAATCAGAGAACGGATCATCGATGGAGAAATTTGTATGTCTAAGGTCCACAAAAAGGATATTGCAGCTGATATGATAATTAAGACAGTTGATATAGAAAAGTTCAAGCATTGCTTAGACTTATTGAAAGTCACCTTATATCAAGAAATGGTGTGGTGCACCCTTACTTATGAAACAGGGTGCATGTATGGTTGCCAGAAAAATATAGTACCCTCATAGATGGCAAAAAATAAAGCCAAGGTAGAGATTGTCGGCTAGTGCACAATGATATGACTCCAATTATGCCATATTTGTTTTTAGCGATAATTCTATTGAGTGGAGCACTTAATAATTGGAAGGTGGAGAACTAAAAATCCCACTGTAGATTTGGAACCAAGTTTAATGGTTGTGACATTTCCTTGGCCTACAAATAAGCCTTGAATTCTTACATTGAAGGTGTGGAACAAACACTTATGAGCTAAGTGTTTTGTGTGGTTCAACTCCTCTTTGAAGAATTTGAACATTGAGAGATTGAGTTGTTTCTTTAGTTCTTGAGAGTGAAAACCAAATGGTGAAATTGGACTTTTGGGAAGTGAGGTTGAGAGTAGTCGAGAAATTATTCTCTCATGTATTTCACTTGTAAAATTTTTTAGTGGAGATTATTATTTTTCTCTTCGTGAATGCAGGCAAAATTGTCGAATCACGTTAAAATTTTTTTTGTTGTTTTCTCTCTGTATCTTTGCTTAAATTTTCTCAATTAACTTTACTAACATTGTCACAGCTATCCGCTTTTGGAATACAAATATGTTTTAAAATTTCTTCGGCTCCACAGAAATGCTTTACGATCATCCTAAATGTAAGAACAGAGGTGGATTTGAATGTTAAAATTATTTGGAGAAAGCTAATACAAATACGTAACATGTGAAAATCTAAATAAACTCATAAATTTCCTTAATATCGACTATCCTTTGTTTGGAAAGATGATTACCATACGTGATTTATTGTGAATACACATTTACCGCTTCACTTACAGGTTTAGTGACACAACATAATTACAAGTCGAAATCAGATGAGTAACCAAACCAGAAAGATAATAGTAAGTCGATACATTACAGATGGATATTAAACTCCGTGTTAGCAGCCTTGGAACAGTCTGATCACCAAAAGAATTGAAGATCAAACTGAAGAATACCACTCCTAGGCAGCATCCATGTCAGCAGAATTCCCTTTCACTTCCATCATCTGTGTCTTCATATTTAACTTCTGGAAATTCTGTATCAAGCGGTCGGTCCTCACTGAGCGTTTGGTGCACGCTGTAATTCAGCTTCTATTTCATCCAAATGTCATAGGAGACTTTTTGTTTTTCATGTTACTTGGAGTAGCATGAAGTGCAAGTTCAGGACCAAAATTTCGAAGTGTAACACCAGTTTCGTAGCATCAACAACGAGCAACATTTCGAAGTGTATAACCATTGCCACCCAACAACAACAGCTTAACATTGAAAGATCTCAGGAGTTCAACGCATTCTCCATGGCCTTTGATAGAAAGATCAAAACAACCTAATCTATCACCAGACAAAGATCCGGCAACACATTGTAAAACGATAGTGCTGGGTTTGTAAACTTCAATTACTTTGGTCATGATTGGTTTGAATAGATACTAGTAACTCTCATCATCAATCCCATATTCAAATGGAACATTCAAGGCATAATATTTCCCTTGCCCAACTCCAACATCATTCTTATGTGTTATGCCTGAAAAATAATCTCCAAACTTATGAAACGAAACAGTCATAACCCTGTCTGTGGAATAAAAAGCATCTATGCCGTCTCTGTGATGGACATCAGCATTAATAGAAGCCCGACATAAGTTTGACAGAAAGAGTAGAGACAGTAAAAAACAGGACAATCTTCACCCACTTTAAATCTTTTCTATTGGTGGGTCTATGAATCCTCTTTTCAATTGGTTGGGTGAATGAATCTTGCGATTTCAGGAGTAACCGACTTTAAAAAGTCCATGTTATCATCGTTAAAGTTCGATGTAATCATTGGCATAGAACCAGAAAAGGTCTGTATATTTAGCAGAAGTTGGCCTAAAAACTTGCATGTGTTAAAGGAGGCCACAGTGAGCGATAGCGTGAGTCATTCTGATTCTGCAAGGTTTCATTGAATGGCCCTGACCGTAATAGTAATTACCAACTCTTGGGTGGTAAAAGTAGCAAATCTTTTTCTTCTTGCCATCTACTGCTGCTATAGATTGGACGGAATTGCCTCCAGTTTTTTATTATCAAATTAATCGAATCTTTTTGATAAACTCAAAAGTTTTCCATTATCAAACTGACCAAATGTTTTTGATAAAATAAAAAATTTATCAACAACTAGGCGAGCAATGGAGAAAATATGAAATTGGTGAAGAATACTTATTTGTGTTTGTGAAGATCTATATATAGCATTACAGATGCAAGTCTTTTTCCTGGTTTGCAAAGCAAATTCGTTGAGAATTTCATTTCTTTGCCAAATTCCTTTACTCGTTTTGACTTCTTTCAGAATTCCAAGAGATTTCGTATAATTATATATATATATATATATATATATATATATATATATATATATATATATATATATACTCTGAAATTTAATACGGCTTCAATTATATAATTTTTTTTTATAAAAACAAAAACGTTAACGGAAACCGAAGATTCAAGTAGAAAGGTAAGCATGTCAGAATCGAAGGAGGGATATAGAAGAGAACGACCATTATGAGGAGCGGGAGACGGTTCAAAAAGAAGGACAAGAACACCAGAAAGCAAAATCGATAGATGTTAATGTATTTTTCTCTACTAATTATATTATGGGCTTCTTGGGCTGCTATTGTTCTTTTCACATCTCCATTAATTTTAGAACCTTCTTTTGACTGCTAGTTATCTTAAAGCGTAATTCTCATAATAGTTTCTTTTCTCATGAGGAAAAATATAAAGTAATCAGTCAAATCTTTATATATGAAAAGTGTAACTATCCAAAATTAGGATATGTTTATTTTCTTTTAATTTTAAATTTTTCTCTACAAATTAAACCTTGTAATAAAGTATATTGATCACTAATTTTCATTATTCTTCCTCATTACTTGGAGGTTTAAGAAGTATATCCTTTCGATGGGAAAAGGAGACCTTAGGCTTATGCTTAAATTCAAGCATCATAAGATTTCCAATATGAGATGATTAAAAGTATGGAGGTAGCAATTAATCCAAAATAAACTTCTATTCTTTAAATAAAATCAGCAACTTCAGTTTCTCACACGACCATCTTTTGTATCAAATTCACCAAATACACAAATCATCAATACATATACACAATACAGAATACTATAATACAACAACAAACCCAGCAAGCTGTTATACTTAATTAATTAGTATGATAATATTCTAGTACCCCATATAATTAAATGTAATAAAATAAATATCAAACATTTGCAACTTATAAAAATATAAATTGGAGAAAGTTTACACATATTTAGTACAAAAACGACGCTATTTTATATAAATACCATTGTTTTGTACTAAACCTATGCAAACTTCTTCAAATTCATATTTTAAAAGCTACGAACCACACTTGCGAAGTATATACATTTATATATAGATGACTATGGAGACGGCGAGGGCGCTAGAGAAAATTGCAATGAAGTTGAATTAGGTCGAAGACCCAGACAACAATTCTTGCACTGAAGAAACTGGTCGTTGAGGCAGCAGTATTGTTGTTGAGAAGACTGAGGATTTTGACATTGTTGATCGACATAAGTTTCAGCTTGAGTTATTAACCAATTCACTAAATCAGTAGCCCCTTTGATTTTACCATAATATTCAGGAACTCGTAAAATATATCTTACAGTCTTAAATAAAGTGATTAATGGAGCAATCGAGGAGAAGTTCTCTTTTAGTTTCTCTGCAAATTTGTAAGAAATATTACACAAATTTAAAATTTAAAATTGAGATATCATGTAATGTAAAATTAGAAAGAAAAAAAGAGTAGAAGACTTACACGAAATTATTGTTTTCTTGAGCAGCAGGTACTTGAGTGAAAATATGCCCAGAGATTACAAGCATGAAGATTCCAAACAAAACGAAATTCTTTGATCCCATTTCTCCAAATAATATGAATTCTGATATAACTTCAGGTGAATTTATAGGCATTATTTCCAGTGGAAGGTACTTATGGTTTCCTTTCTGAATAAAGAAACTAAAACTTCGTTTTCGGATGATTTTCTTAGGAAATTGCATGCTGATATCAGATTTTAAGATAACTTTCCAGTTGACCAAACAAGTTCAAACAACTGGTTTGGTCCATGGGCGGTGCAGAATTCTGTGATCGCAATACCTAGTTGCTTTTCTGATATAATAACTCGGAGTCCACACGTTTTTCTATTAACTTGTGCCAATATAAAAATAATTATCCAAAATTATATTTTAAAAATTAGTAATTTGACAATTCAAAAAAAAAAATAAGATTCTTATTTTCTTTTTATGTATTTTTACCTTTAAAAACAAGATATATATAAATCCTTAAAATTTGCCTTCTTTGCTTTAAGTGATTTTAAAAAATAATTATTAGACGTATAAAAATTTGATAAAAACAATGCAATATATTTATATTTTTTATTTTATTTTAGAGCACAACAAGAATAAAATCTTTACTAAAATATAAATTTATTTATTAAAATATTATTCTAATTCTATTTTTAAAAAATCTAAAATTTAGGTTTAATTTCTGTTAATAGAGAAAAAACAACTTTTATAATTTCAATAACCCAATATTCTTCTCTAGTGATAATCAAACCGCACAAAAAAAGGAAAAGAATTGAAAATTAAAGTTTGTTAATTATTTAACAACCTAGTTGTATTTAAATAAACTTTTATTTATTTATTTTTAATTAACTTGTCAAATTCAATTAATAGTTGCCTTCTTCAAGGTATTGACTTAGAAATAGTCCACAATTTCAGCTTAATTTATTGTATATTCAATTGACATATTAAAATCTTACGAAAATTAATTTTCCGTGAATTAAGTTAATATTTAAAAATTAGAAATTTATATATATTGTGCAAATTAGAGACTTGTCCTCAATTTATAGTGTTACAATTCTAAGCGTGGGGACATGAATGTAAATCGAATCTTTGCCAATACACAACAGCATGGTAAACAAATAACTGTTTTTATTTTAAATATTTTTTTCAAAAACTTTTAAGGGGGTGGACAAAATTCAAAATTTTTTTTAATTTCATTATTTATTTTTTAGTAGTATTTTGAAATTGCATGGAAAGCAAATTAAGTAACAAGTGTGCAATTGTATTCTAAAAGAGAATTTATCTAACTCATATGCATATCATTAGATTGGCAGAGGCAAATAATTTGAATAGTCAACTCTCTCTCTCTCTCTCTCTCCATATATATATATATATATTTATATGTATGTATATATATATATATATATGTATGTATGTATATATGTATATATATATATATATGTATGTATGTATGTATATATATATATGTATGTATGTATATATATATATGTATGTATGTATATATATATATGTATGTATGTATATATATATATATGTACGTATGTATGTATTATATTTGTCCTTTACAGCGAAAAGTCAATTTTTTTTTTATTATTTTAAACAATATTCACCTGCCCCTACTTTTTTAAAAATATCCAGTTATCTCTTTATATTTTCTATTTGGTAATTTTTTGTTGTAATTAATTAGATAATTTTAACCTTGATATAAATCTAAGATTTGGTTTTTATTAAAGTTGATTTGACCAGACTCAAATTAATTTTCTTGATAGAAAATGTTCGATATTCTCATGCTTTTAGATCTAATACTTTATCATCCCCTTAAACTTTGACTAATATCACTCCATGTCGACCATCTCTGTTATAATTAAAAGTTATTTTTTAAGTATCAAATAGGGGTGGTGAGGTATTAATCAAAGTTTAGGGAGGTAAATATGCATTAGGCCTAAAGATAACGAGCATTCTCTCTTTTTTATTTGTCAAAAAAATTATTATTATATTATTTTTAAAATTTTTTAGAAAGCCATGAAAACATTAATAATTAACTCATAATTTTTGGTTATTTTAGAAAAAATAAAAAGATACTGTTATATTTAAATATTAATTTTTAATTTCTTAATTGTAAAAATTATTAATCTTAAGGGTATTTCTACATACCCTGACTTGCCTTTCGAAAAAATATTAGATACTGTATAGACTTTTAAGCTATGCTAGATATCCTTGAGTTTTAGGCAAATAGAAAGCTACCCATGACTTAGCTTTTGTTAGTTTGATCGGATAAGTATTATCATTTATATCCTAAGCCTTGATAAAAAATAACAAAATTAGATATAATATTCTTACTAATTAACAATTTAGTCCGTATTATCTACAACATATTAGAGATTAAAATATTAAATTTAAAAATATTTATTTTATTTTATTATTTTAAAAAAATTTAGGAATAAAAATATTATTATCTAAATTAAAATACTAACAATTAGTTTGTGCAAACTCATAGGATAAAATGCTTCTAACCCTCATTTTTTTACTTCTTGGCAATAATTTAGTACATAATGATTAAAAAAAATTTAAACAAAAATTGTATAACATTTATTTAGTATATTTATTTAAAAAATTATATTATATTTATTATATTTGATAATGTACAAAAACATGCGCTAATCACTTACTTTAGGTTTGATTTATTTGTTTAATCCTTAAACTTCTTTTGTATTTAATGCGTTTAGGTGATATTGTACAGAGAGAATTGGCCAATCCAAGGTGAATTCAGATCAAAAAGTAAGATGTTCGAGGACCAAATCGCAAAAGAATCAAGGACCTAAATGTAAAACATTTGGGGACTAAAATGCAAAGTTGCTAGGACCTAATTGTAAGAATTTCAAACTTGAAGAGGAGTCGTGCGTGGCACGGCTGCGTCAAGGTTTGGCACGTGAACGCCACATGTTTTGCCTATGGGCAGAATTCGTGGCGCAACTGCGCCATCATGCAGCATAGCCGCGCCACCTCTACTACCGTCGTCATGCTACTGCTCCATTTTCAATGCCCTAGTGCCTACTAGACTCGATTTGGATGTTTTCTAGATTAAATTGTAGCCCTAGGATCATATCTTAATGGCTTGATTTGGGTAAACCTAGGGTTATTTATTTTAGAGGTTTTGGGAATAAGGGAGTCATTTTTTAAAAGGATTTGGTTTACAAGAAAAGAAAAAGAAAGAAATAGATAGAAAATTTAGAGAGAGAGAGAGTGGGATTGGAAGAAGTGGGGAAGCATCAAAGTCACACTTTGAACGATAAAAGCTCTCCTAATATACTTTTATCTCTTTCTCTTGTTTTAAACTTTTGTCTTGAATTAAACAATATTGTAATTATTAATTATGTTGTCAATTGTTGAATTCTTGATTGTTGGATTTGAATTCTATATAATGAGTGGCTAGACTTATTTTCTAGGGTAATAATTTAATCTATTTGAAGCATTCTATTTTTGATATTGTGTTATTCATTTGATTTGATATTTAGTGTTGAGTATTCATCATAATGATTAATACTTGTAAATATTTGGCTAGTATTTGAATGAATTGTAGATTGATAAGAACTGAGAAGTGAATATTATATCTAGACGGGGTGATAAATGTCATAAATTGCATATTAGATGTTAAAACCAGAAAAACTTATGAAAAGATAAGGAAATTGGGAGAAATCACTCTGTATTATTGAAAAGCAAACTTGGCTATTATATAGCCTTACATAACAGACTGAAACAAGAAACAACAACCCACGTTTAACATATCCTAATAACGTGGTATGACTAAATCAAACAAACAACTATCCCTTAATAATAGGGACTTATTGCACCGAGTGGTAACCACCCAATAAAACAACCTATCATCTAGAATAACAAAACTTAACAATTCCCCCCTTAAACTGAATGCTATAAGCATTTCGTTTATATCCATCTCAAATCCAACTCCCAATAGCCCTCGCAGCTTCAAAAAAACATCCAACTTTAGTGGTTTAGTCATCAGATCAGCCAACTATTCCTGTGTGCTACAAGGCACCAACTCCACAGTACCAGCCTTTGTGAGCTCTCGAAGGAAATGGAAACGCACATCTATGTGCTTACTATGACCATGCATTACTGGGTTCTTTGAAAGTTTAATTGCAGAGCTACTATCACAGTAAATAATAGTCGGCTTGCCTTGACTTTGACCCAGCTTTCCCAACACCCTTTTCAACCATACTGCCTGGCATGCACACGAAGTTGCAGCTGATAAATTCTGCCTCTGTGGACAACAGACTTACTATTGGTTGCTTCTTTGATGACCATGATACTGCTCCTGAACTCAATAAAAACACATAACCTGAAGTACTCTTTCTGTCATCAAAATCTCCAGCATGATCACTGTCCGTGTAAGTAACAAGCTCATCATCTCCTCCCTTCCTATAGAAAATTCCAAACTCAGTTGTTCCCTACAAATATCTCAATACCCTTTTTGCTGCTTGTAAATGAAGCTCAGTAGGATTCTCCATATACCTACTAATAAGACTCACCACAAACATCATGTCTAGTTGAGTAGCTGTGAGATACATGAGACTACCTACAACCTGTTTATAATAAGTCTTGTCCATCTTAACTCTACCTTCATCTTTCATGAGCTTGAAGCCAAGGGACAATTGGATTATGAACAGAATTACTTTTGTCCATTCCAAACCGTTTCAGAACCTCCAATGCATACTTCTTCTGACTAATAAAAATACCATCAGATCTTTGCAAGACTTCAAGACCAAGGAAGTACCTCATCATACTAAGATCTGCCATGTCAAACTCATCCTTCATGGAATTTTTAAACTCTGTAAACATCAATTCATCATTTCCAGTAAAAATGAGATCACCAACATAAAGACTTACAATTAATACTTTGCCTTCTTTTCTTGTCTTGATGAACAAAGTATGCTCATAGTCACACTTCTCAAAATCTTCCTTCATGAAATAGGCTTCCATACGACTGTACCAAGCACGTGGGGCTTGTTTAAGCCCATAGAGTGCCTTCTTTAACTTGTAAACCTTCTGTTCATGTCCCTTTTACACATAACCACAAGGTTGCTCCACAAAGACCATCATCATTCAACTCACCATGTAAAAATGCAAACTTCATGTCCAGTTAGTAGATGGTCCATTTTCTTTGAGCTATAAGTGCTACCACCAAACAAATTGTCTCTATACGCGCCACAGGTTCAAATACTTCAGTATAGTCTACCCCATGCTGCTGAGTATAACCCTTGGCTATAAGTCTAGCCTTGTATTTGTCCACTTCTCCATTTTCATTAAATTTAGTCTTATAAATCCATTTCACTCCAATCTTCTTTCCTCCCTTAGGTAACTCTGTCAATTCCCACGTGCCATTTTTGTTTATTGCTTCCAGTTCCAAATCTATGGCTTTCCTCCATTTTTCACTCTTTATGGCATCTTCAAAGTGAATAGGATCAGTAGCTGTAAACTTAGCCAAATGAGCCTTATTATCTTCTTCAGAAAGGCCTTTTCCTATTTCATAGTCTCTCATCCAAGCTAGTGGTCTCCTAATCCTCCCTATAGTCGAGCTAGAAGAGCTTTCTTCAGTTAAAGAATCAAAGGAAAAATTCTCCTCTTCTGCTTCTATATCAGCTTGAAGATCAGATTCAGTCCCCTCTTCATTTTCATCAAACATAGCTACTTCCTCCTCATGATCACCCCATTCCAAATCACACACAATGGATTCTTCACAAGTCTTATCCCAATCCCAATTCTTGTCTTCTTCGAATACAACATCCCTACTTATTATGATCCTTTGTGAAGTTGGATCATAGAGTCTGTAAACTTTTGATCCTTCACTAACTCCCAGCAGAACACAACTCAAGCTCTTATCATCCAGCTTAGTTCTTTTATTGTCAGGCACATGAACATAAGAGATATATCCAAAAACTCTAAAATGCTCAACTGAAGGCTTGACTCCACTCCTATTCTTCTTCTGGAGTCTTATTTTTTACTGCTAATGTTGGACTTCGATTCAAGACATGCACCGTCCAGTTGACTACTTCAGGCCAGAAAGTTTTGGGGATTTCTTTTCTGAAATCATACTACGAACCATATTCATAATAGTTCTATTCTTCCATTCCGCAACTCCGTTCTGTTGTGGCGTGTATGCAGCTGTCAATTGTCGTCGTATACCATTTATATTACAGAAATCGGTGAACTCTTGTGATGTAAACTCTCCTCCTTGATCAGTTCGTAAGGCTCTAATAAACGAGTTTATTTCCTTCTCAACACGAATCTTAAATCTTTTAAAAACAACAAAGGCTTTTGATTTCTCTGTTAAAAAATAAACCCATGTTTTTCTACTAAAGTCATCTGTGAAAGTGATCAAATACCTTTTGTTGCTATTAGAAATGGGTTTGATTGGCCCACAAATATCAGCATGCACTAATTGGAGAATTTGTGAAGCTCGCCGAGTACTCTTCCTTGGAAATGAGTACCTTTGCTGCTTTCCCACCAAGCAATCCTTACATAGCCTCAAAGGAGACTTAAGTTGTGGCAACCCATTCACCATATTCTTTTGTTGCAAAGTCTTTAAGCCCTTAAAGCTCAAGTGTCCATATCTACATTGCCAAAGTTGCACTATATCCTCCGTAATTGTATTGAAACAAGTAGATGTTATAGGCTGAGAAATAGCATGCAATATGAACATTCGATTTAAAGACATCTTCATCTCCATGATTAAGCCTCTCTCAGGATGAAACACTTTACACTTTCCACTTTGAAATAGAATGGTAAGCCCTTTTTCTTGCAATTGCCCAATACTCAATAAATTGTTCTTCAGCTCCAGCACATAAAATACTCCTATGATGATCTGTGCTATTCCATTCACTTGTAATCATACATTACAACCATGCTTAAGTTGTTGCCCAGCTTCACTGAATCTTTGAAACTTCCATCAAAATCTGAGAAGTATTCCTTCTTCCCACACATATGATTGCTACATCCTGAGTCAAGGAACCACATATCTTCTCTATTGGCCTTATTCATATCCACGTAAGCCATCAGCAACATCTCTTCTTGAGTCTCTGCATAGTTAGCCTCCTTCTCCTTGCTTGGACATTCCCATTGAAAATGCCCTAGCTTGTGACAATTATAGCACTCCATTGTGGCCTTGTTGAAGTTTTGTCTGCCTCGTCCCCTTCCTCTTCTTCTAAAACTTCCACGACCTCGACCTCTTCCTCCATATTGATCTCCATGAGTAATTTTCAAAGCATGTTCTTCTTCAACATGAGAACTCATGCTGTTGTTCATGCACAATCAGGCTGCTTTGTAACTCGTCAATGGTTAAGGTGTCTATATCCTTAGACTCCTCAATGGACACACGACATAATCAAACTTAGGAGTCATGGATCTCAAAATCTTTTCAACTACAACAACATCTCCCTTGTTCTCACCGTTTGCTTTCATCTTGTTGGCTATGGTAAGGGTCCGAGCAAAATACTCATTCACAGATTCTTCTAGCTTCATGTGAAGAAGTTCAAACTCTTTTCGGAGAGTTTGCAAGTGTGCACGCTTTACTCTTGTTGTACCTTGATATTTCTGCTTCAAAGAATCCCATATATTCTTTGTCGTATCCTTGTTGAGGATTGTCTCCAAGACTGAACGATCTAATGCTTGAAATAGATAGTTCTTTGCTTTCAAATCTTTCAACTTCTGATCATCAATGTTCTTCTTCTGAGCATCTGTGAGAACAACACCTGCTGCTACTATAGGAATCCTACTTTCCACCAAGCCCTAATACTCCTTTAAACGTAAAAAGTTTTCCATGAGCATAGCCCAATGATCATAGTGCCCATCAAATTTCGGAACTGCTGGTTGCACAAATGAATTCTCTGCCATTATACTTTGATCACTACACACATAAAAGACTGTTGTTTCTAATTTTTAACCAGGCCTCGTGATGGAGCTATGATACCAAATGTTAAAACCAGAAAAACTTATGAAAAGATAAGGAAATTGGGAGAAATCACTCTATATTATTGAAAAGCAAACTTGGCTATTATATAGCCTTACATAACAAACTGAAACAAGAAACAACAACCCACGTTTAACATATCCTAATAACGTGGTATGACTAAATCAAACAAACAACCATCCCTTAATAATAGGGACTTATTGACCGAGTAGTAACCACCCAATAAAACAACCTATCATCTAGAATAACAAAACTTAACATTAAAGAGATATATATTAATATGGTTTACGTAGTTTAATTAGAAATTATCATTAATCATAATACACTTCCTTTTAATTAAATTTATATAGAGATATAATGAATTATTTGGTGTAAAGTAGGTTCAGCTAATCTCGAGAAATTTTTTTATTATATTCTTTTAAAAAAAATTATCAAGCACATAATGAATATATATACATATATGTATATATAAGTACATGCATATTATTTTATTACAAATAATGATAACTAAATTTATCTTCTTTTAAATTTTCAATCAAAATTAAATTAAACTATTATAAGAGTTTAAAAGTATGTCTAATTATCAATTCTATTGATACATAACACTTAATTTACTTTACATATTATTAATTTATTATTCTCATTAGTTTTAAATTTTTTTCTTTGTAATATTTTATAAATTCTCTTAACCCATTTTTTTCTAGAGAAATAATCATATAGATTTTTGTAAAATTATTAGTAGTATCTTAATATTAATATTGTCGTTTCTGAACTTTACAAAATAAGACATTAAAAGAATTTTGTTAAATTTAACTTTTTAGTGCTTAATGGTAAAATAGTTTGAAATTAAAATAAGAACTAAATTATTATAATTAAAAAATATATCTTACTTTTTTATTTTATAAAAGTTCATAAATACAAATAATAATAACTTAACAGGTCAACTGATGAAAAGTATAAGTCAAGGAATATCTATCCTATTTTCTCAAAACTTGGCAAGTATCTAGCACACTATGAAAACATAACCAAAAGATAGGGAGTATATTACAATATCTTTAATAGCTTTTACATAAGCAATTACTGTTTTGTAATTAAGAAAATATTTTGATATTAACAAATTACTAAAATGGATATTATAACATTTTTTGAAATTAAGTAATATATAAAATTAATAACATTTTTTACATTAAATTACATGAATTAATAATATTTTTAAATTAAATTATATAAAATTAATATCTAAGCATTATTAATTTTTAAATAAAAATAAACATTTTAAAAAATAATTATAAAAATAAATTGACATTCTATATTTTAATTGATTATTATATGAAATTTAATAAAGACATAATAAATATTCATTTATTAGTCATATTTTTAATAATAATAAATAAACTAAGAGTAAGATAGCATCAAATAGTATTTTCATATTTTATAAATATCTCTCAAAATAATTACTATTTGTTATCTTGATTACTATTATAAAATAATTAAGTAAATAAATTTGTTATAAAATTAATTATAAATTTAATAATTTTAAAAATATATAATAAAATAATCAATTAAAAAACAAAGATAACAAAATAGGATAAAAATTAGAATTTTTAAAGTTAGCAATGAATAAATTCTTATTAAAAATGGAATAAATTTTTTAAACTTTATTGAGGATAGTTTTGGAATAACAATATTTTTTATTAAACTTGAGAAGATTTTAAGTGTTAATGTCATAAAATACCTCATTAGATGCCAATTTAAAAAATACCCTAAGTGCTAATTTTATTTGGATAAATATCTTTTGCTCAAATTGTCAAACATACACTTAGATATTTTTAACTACTGTTCAAATATAAGTTAAAAAGTTAATACCTTTGAATTTTTTAATAATCATACTTCAATTAAAAAACAAACAAATCTTAAGATGATAACTTTTTTTTTCGTTTTTTGTAATTTCTCGTGATGAGAATTTATTTTCTAATTTATTTTTTTATTGATTAAAATATATTGCATATAATTAATATTTTGTTGTAATTATAAAATGTGCTGTATAGTAAAAATAACTTCATTTCCGTGAATTTTAAAGATAAATTTTTCAATGCATTTACAAAATATCCGATATCATTATCTATTTCTCGCTTCCCAATATCATTTTTTCTCCATCTTTTTTCCTTTTCCTATCAAAATTTTTCGTAAACCAACTCAAAACAGAATGAATTTGTTATTATAAATACAAATTTCTTCCTTTATTTTTTGGTTTGTTCCTTATCATGGAAAAAGAAAGGACCAATAAGATAAAATAAATAACCGATATTAAAAAAATATTGTAAAAATAATAACATATTAATTTTTTAACATAAAAATAAAAAATAAAAGTAATGTTTCAGCTGTATTAGAGATTGCTTCAGTTTTCTTCATTTTCTAGCAAACCAAACAGAACAAATTAGAAAACTAAATTAGTATCAAGCTATCAAGAAACAATTAATACTAAAAACTGTTAAATATCAAGAAGTACACTAAACCAAACCTGGTGCTACAAATTTTCTGTCACTCTTCACTTTGCTTCAAGAGCCAAAACAATAGCAATTGACCAATTCAATAAACAATAGCAATCAACCTAATACGCTCGATGGTGCACTTAGACTCTAAATAGGGTTCATTTGCAGTTTGTATCTTTGCCAGAAGCAAACTTATTGCATTCTAATTAATATTGAAGTACTTTTATTTAACATAATTAATTTAAGATTGTTTAGATTAATTGTGGAATGCTGAAAGCTTCCGTAGAGTTGAGAAATAAGAAAAGGAAGATGAATTTATTAAGAAATGCTTTTTGATTTTGATGGGAAGATAAACTAATAGAGATGGTCATATCTACTTTATACATGTCCATGTGTCATACATACATTATTGAGTTGATAATTGTTAACGTAAAATACAAAAAATGGCCCTAAAAAGTTACTTTTAAAACTGAAGGTATAAGTTCAATGCATATACAATATCATACTTAGAAACGTGTAAAATCAATCGATGTGTTAAATATGTGTCAATAACATTCCATAATATCGCAATGTAAATTTACAATCATCTTTTGTCAAACTCCTATGAACTTAAATCAATAATTCAGCATACAACATGTACTGGTAATGTGAGATTAATTGTAATGATGATTGAGTAAAATACTAACATAACAACTTAAATTTTACCCTTTATGGGAGTACATTCGATAACATTTTCAAAATACTTTTTAAATTATCAATAATATTTTAAAAGTAGTTATTCCAAGGAGAAAAAATATGGTTGATAAATAGTGATCACCAAAAATAATTATCTAAACGGAAAAAAGAAAAATTTATTTGTTATTATTTTGTACGTTTAAATATATTTTTAGTACTTCATGAAATTCAATTGATTAAAATATTCAAAAGTATATAATAAAATAAGAATGCAGACAATTTTTTACATGGCTTGACTTACTTCATAGAATAATTCAATAATTAAGTTATGTGGTTCAGAATTAATCACTTATTTCAAGAGCCACGGCTAACTATTGAACAATCTAATAAGTTATAAAATATTATAAATATTAAACGAACTTAAACAAATAAAGATTCTCTAATTTTGATGCCACAATGTAGAATCAACTAGTTAGATTTTTCAATGAATACCAGTCATTTTGTATATTTTGTAGCAGTTGAACTCCCTTCAAAGCCACAAAACTTCTACTCGTGAAGAACTTCTGTTGAAGAATCACAGTGATAAAGATCTAAACATGCTTAAAGAAAAAATTCCAAGTTTAAAACTACAAAGATTTACTAATCTTAAATTAATTCTTTAAATTAAAGATATGCTTATAACACTTTGTACCTCATGTGCATAACATCATATCTCACAAGCACTTAAAAAAAAATCGTGATTTGTAAAAACTGACCTAGCAAATCTGTCTATGCGTGTGTATAAAAATAAATGAATCAGTCCAAGAACAAAATCCCAACGAGCTTGTTAAAATAAATCGAAGGGTTAAAAATGAAAAAGAAAACCTGTTTGTCTAAAGCTAAACTAACAAGCAATTGAATGAACTAGGCGACCCATAACTTCAAATCATCTCCAGAAGGCATCAAGTTCAAATTCAAGCACAAAACTCTTTTACTATTGCATTTCTTCAGAACTTGAACTGGCAAGAGAGAACGAGTCACCAACCCTTCTGTGCTTCCTCATGTGACCGCCAATCGCTTGGCCAACAGAAAACTCAAGGCCACATACCGAACACTCATGTTGGCTTCGGTTTCTGCGGAGAAACTGAGCGATCCAAGAAGTCTCCTGCCATAAGCGTCGGCTTCTTGTGGCTTGCTCTGTGGCCTCCTAACGCCTGAAAACATGAGAACTCTCTGTTGCATGTTTTTCATACGAAAACGCGCTTTGATTGATCCGATTCGCCAACTTTAGACAGAAGCATTAAGCATTCAGGCACGTTCACGGCCCCCATTTCAGCCTCTTCCCTGCCTCTCTTCTTAACTAATTACAGATTAAATATGAATATGAACTGTAAAAGCTTTGAAATTTGCTGCTAACTGTTTTCGAGTTTGTGGAATATTGAATGGGAGTAAGATACGCTGGAAGTTGGTATTTATTAATCGTTTAATTGTTATAAATAATTTTTTAAAAAATTTTAATAATTATTTTAATAAATAAATTTTTAGTATTTTATTTTAAAAAAATATCTAAAAATTTAAAATAAAATAAAAATATTTTAAATAATTTTATTTTTAAAAAAATAAAAAAAATTATTGTCAAAAAATTTAAAATTTAAATTATTTTTAATAAAAATAAAATAATTTTTAAATTTTAAATTTTTTTTTAATATTAACTAAATAACATTAAAAATTAAAAAAAAATTATTAAAAAAAAATTATCGATTAGAAAGCTGAATCAAACAGCCACTTGACCTGTGTTGCCAGCTTTGCCACGTTAGCTTTGCGGGAACGCGTAGATGCTGAACGAACTTGGAAAGGAAGTCACTGTAAACGAAGCGAGGAGATTTCGGTCGTGCTTTGTATGACGTTTCTAGATCATTTGGCAACCTGACTCGCACTGAAGGCACGTGTAAAACACAGGCTAGAAGCGCGTGTGCTAGGAAACGTCAAGGTCAAACGTGAATGGCAAAGTACTTGTTAACTCTGACTCAAGTGGCGCCTTTAAGTTTAACAGTAAATCTACGCGGCCCATTATTTAGTACGAAGTATTGAGTTTCCTATTTTGAGTATAGAATAGGGAATTAAACGAAAATAACCATATTTTCTTCTTCAAAATCAAAAACAACCACCCACATAAATTGTAATCAAATATAACCACAATAATAATTGTTGGACCAAATTACCCTTTATTATTTAAATTAAAATCTCACGAGCACAATTCTAATTTTAATTCGCTCGTAAGTTACAATTCACTCGTGAGCTATTCCAGTTCTTCCTCCAATTGACGGTCTACTACAGGTATGTTTCTAATCTTGCATTGAATTCATGAATGGGGTGGAAACTGCGTATCGACAAACGCTCATCAGTGAACAATTGGACTGGGGGGTCGTCGGCCAGTGTCTCAGCCAGCAGAAACGCGGGGGCAGCAACCGCCCCCGACTCGGTGCCGTTCGTCTAATCGGAATTTGGCGTCGGCGGACGCCTCAGCCAGCTGAAACGCGGGGGCAGCGACCGCCCCCGACTCGGTGCTGTAGCATCGAGTCGGGGGCGCTCGCTGCCCCCGCGTTTCAACTGGCTGAGGCGGTCGCCGATGCCCAATTCCGATTGGACGAACGGCACCGAGTCGGGGGAGGTCGCTGCCCCCGCATATCAGCTGGCTGAGACGGTGGCTGGCTCCTCCCAGCGCAAAAAAAAGGGGGGCTGCTGCCATTCTCGTGAGCGCAGCAGCCCCCTTTTTTTTTTGCGCTGGGAGAAGCCAGCCAAGATTGCAGGAAAAAAAAAAAGAGGGGGGCAGTGGCCCCCCTCTTTTTTTTGCGCTGGGAGAAGTTCCGAGAAGATTGCGGGAAAAAAAAAGAGGGGGGCAGTGGCCCCCCTCTTTTTTTTTCCCGCAACAACGCTGGCTGGGTTCTTTTTTTTTTTTTTTCTTCAGAATAGCCTGGAACTTTTGGATGAATGGATTATTCTGAAGGATTCATCAGTGAACAAATAAGTAGTAATTATATGTTAGTATATATTCTTTGCATTTATTTATTATTGTTATTATTTATTTTATTGCAGAAAATAATGGTTGAGTTAGGATGTTTGAGACTCAGTCTAGAAGAACATTTCGAAGCTGAGTGTACATCATTGTCACATTTGAGTAATTTAGAAATGATATGTGATAAATTAACTATAAGACAACGTTTATTATTTAGACAAACATGTTTTGGTCATTTTTTAGATATATCTTCAAGTTTAAAGTTTTCTGGAAATTTAGTTCATAAAATGCTGCTACATGAAGTTCAGGCTGATGATTCAAAGCAAGAGATGTGGTTTAAAATTGGATACATGTGGACTAGGTTTTCAGCTATGGAGTTTGGGTTGATGATAGGGTTGAATTTTGGGTCATTTCCGGATATTGAAGTAAATAGTACTTGGCTAAGAGATATGTATTTTGGTGGAGAAGATGCTCACACGGTTGATACTGTTTATCAAGTTTACTCAGATTTGGACATGGCGAAAATCAATGATGTGGATGCAGTGAAATTGTCACTGTACTTCCTATTAGAGCGTATTCTTATCGGTAGGGGTTCAAGATATCCGGCAGACACATGGATACTACAGATTCTTGATGACTTGGATGAGTTTAATCGATATCCGTGGGGTTTTGTTGTTTGGCGGTATACGTATCGTTCACTGAGTCGGGTATTAACAGGCGCTGCCGCGCGGTTCAAAGTCATGGACATCATGGCTAAGGCTAAAGGAAAAAAACGTGTCAATAAATACAATGTTGAAGGATTTCCTATAGCATTTCAAGTACGAACTAACACTTTGAAGTTGTTGAGTTTAGATTTTATTTTTATCTTCTATTGTAATAACTTTATGTGATTCACTAACAGGTGTGGATCTATGAAGCTGTGTTGCCGGCAGGATCTGTATTTGGCCGGTGTCTGAATGATCGCTTACCACGGATGTTACGATGGCAATCTCAGGCGAAAAATGTCAGATCTAAAATATTGGATAACACGATTTTCAAAGCGCAGATGGTGAGTGAATTTTAAAAATCAAGTCCTCCATCAGGCTCATATTGTTTCATTTTTATACTGTGTAACTTATATATATTTTTTGTGTTTCTTTGTTATACAGCAACCTCCGGTTATACCGTTTTTAACTCCTACTGAGGATGAGATGATGTTGCCTTATGCGCAACACCTTTTTGATAATGTCGGCCCTCCAGAGTGTCAGTACGGAGGTCACGTGGCTATGGATATCCCAAGCAAACATGAATCACAGCGAACTCCTCCTACATCACCAGCTGCACATAATACGCCGATAACTCCAAAGAAGCCTAAGAAGGTATAGGAATACATTCACGTGATCTTGACTATATGTTGTAGCAGAAATGATGTCTCTCTAACGTAAAATTTCTTATCATTGCGATATATTTTCAGGGAAAACGGCCGTCCCGCAGCAAGCAGGAGCATATCCCACCGGAGGTACAGGTCCCTGAGGTTACCACACCCACTCGACCGTCCCTTCTAAGTGCCATTTCACACAATATTGAAGTATTACGAAGTCAATTTGAAGAATATCGAGATATGCAAGAGGGAAGTAGTAGAAATCACGATGAAGCTTTGCGGCAACACACTAAAGTTTGCACCATCATACTGAAGCTTTTTCAGAGTTCGTGGATGAGTTTCGGAGACTATTTCGATCGGACCCAAAACAAGCAGAGGGGGTGCAGTTCTTGTCTTTCTATAACCTTATGTCAGTTTAAGTTACTTTTTCGTTACTAAGTCTTAGTTATCGAATAATACTTTTGTTACGTTGCAGGACACTACTGTTGGATATCAGGGTTCACCAACAGTTAAAGTCCTTTCCGTACCACCTCCTTTGGATCCGCAAAGTCGCTTTGGCCGAACGTACAAGAGGGGGCGTGCATTACGGAGTCCATACGTTAATCCATTTGGTACACTTACTGCTAGGGTGCGAGCTCAATACGGGATTGGATACGAGTTCCAACCTCGTGCTCCTGTCCCTAATGAGATGTACTCTTCCTTTCAACAGTGGTTAGCTACTCCGCGAGCATCACTCGAGGGGGAGACTGTGACGATCACCCCCTCGTGGATTGGGGTTGTTCTTACACCAGGCGGCTGGCTAGATGACGGAGTAAGTATTGTCAATTTCCTTTTTTTCTCCTGCAGTTATCAATAAATGACTTAAAAATGAGCAAATATTTTGGTGCAGCATATCACTGAGTACATGGACTTGTTAACTCATCGGCAGATGGTACTTAGAGGCATGGTAACACAACATTGGACTGTCACATCACCGCATTTATATGTTAGTACTCTATACGTATAATTCATTTATGTTGTTTTGTAGTTTGTATGTATTATGATATATTTTTTTATGCTAAGTTGTAATTACCTTATATTGTTGTAGACATCGTTGCGTGTGGCGTGGAATGGTTACAAGAGGAGAGAGCTTGGTCTAGGACAGTTCTATCCCAACACTGACTTGGAGGGTTATGTCTTGGGGAGGAGGGGTTCACTGCAGAGGGATTGGAGATTTCTTGATAACGTATACATCCCTGTCAACGTGTTAGATGATCACTGGGTAGCTTGCGCTGTCGATTTAAGATTCAGGCAGATCACGGTGTACGACTCGGCACCAGGAGTGCATGGAGATGATGAGATGGCATATGCTATGGCGCCGTTGTGTGTCCTTTTCCCGTACATGCTTCAGAATTCAGGTTTCTACAGGTACCAAACGGATGTTCACACGGACCTTTCTCCATTCACGTACATCCGTCCAGTTCATGGTATTCCTCATCAGGCTCCAGGTTCAGCAGATTGTGGGATTTTCTTGTGTATGATTATACATTACTTGACATTAGGTCGTGTATTTGATTTTGGCCCTGAGGATGGACCTTCGATGAGGATTAGAGTTGCTGTAGATTTGTGGAGGGGTCAGTTATCATAGAGTCATTGTATGGATACTGTTTTTTTCATATTAATCCATATTTATTTTTATAATTGAACATTTCAAATTATTCTTTACTTTCATTAATACAATATAAACACATGAATTATAGTTGAGAACTTCGTATATGCACCAAGACATAACAATATATAATATAACAGCAATCCATTACATACATACCAAATACAATTATTTCATATAATATATTAACGCAAAAGAAAATTGGCTAATATCAGCAAACTTAATTGAGTTCATTTACAATCCTCATATGGAAAAAAAAAACTAAAATCTTATTCATGGAGCGGAATAGGATTCTTGCACGTGGCGCGGTTGTGACCAACGGCGTGGCACCGAGAACACCTCCTAGGGTTGATGTCTTCTCCTTGTGATGGAATGCGTTGTTTTCTTGGTCGACCAGCTGGAATGCGTTGTCGTGGCGGTTTGACGTTCATCTCGTGTAACTCTGGTGGAATGATCCAATCCCTCTCATCGCCAACTGGATTGATAGCCTCTGCATATGCATGCACAAGCGCATCCGTACTGTAAAAAGGTGATGACATTAAGTTCACAGACATCCGTACATGTCTGCATGCGGCAAGAGTGTGAGCACACGGTAATTGTGAAATTTCAAACTGTTTGCAAGAGCATTTCTTCTCCCTAAGATCCACTACATCCACCCTTCCCCTATCATTAACCTGGAACTCAAAGCGCGTAACGGGATCGACGCTCATTGTTCGCGAAAACTCTGTTTGCTCATCGATAACACCCTGCGCCCACGCAGTGAAGTATCCTTCTCGAGCAGCGGCAAACTCTCGACGCTCGTAGAACCACCTCTGAACAACAGACCTAATAGATTCAACCAACGGTACGATTGGGAGAGCCCGTGCATGTCTCAACAAGGAATTCATACTCTCAGCAATATTAGTAGTCAACAAGTTGTATCGTCGAGCCGAAAAATGTGATCTAGCCCATTTGTGAACACCAACCTCATTTTCTAAGTATGCAGTAGCGGTAGGATTCATCGACCTCATACTAATTATAAATTCGTTGAACTCACTAATTCTATATGCCTTAGCAGCGTGCCAGTATGCTGCCATAAAAGTTTCAATCCTTTGTTGTCGCATCTTGTATTTTGCCTTAATATTTTCAGATATGTGATAAGCACAAAGTCCATGCACTGCAGTTGGAAAAACTGTGGAAATTCCTTTCTCTATGGAAGTGTGTCGATTAGAGATGAAAACCAAGTCCTCCATCGGCCCAATAGCATGCTGTAACTTCTCAAAAAATCACTTCCACGATGCATCATTCTCCGAATCCACAACTCCGAAGGCCACGGGATATATTTTATTATTTCCATCTATACCAAACTGCAACAAATAATGTCCCACGATACTTTCCCTTTAAAAATGTACCATCCACTGCTATAACTGGTCGAACAGCATTGCGAAACCCCCGAATACATGGACCTAGTGCCATAAAGAAGTATAAGAAATGTCCATCAGAATCGGTTTCTATCGCAGTAACAGTTCCTGGGTTTTTTTCTTTAAGCACATGACAATACAAAACCAACTCCTTGTACGATTCACTCGGATCTCCACATAGAAGCTTCAACGCTTCTTCCTTACTTCGCCAAGTCTTAGAATATGAGAGACGAATTCCGTAACTGTTATGAATATCATCACGAATATTTCGTGGGGTGTAAATCCTACTAGCATCTTTGAACTTATCTTTTATAATTTGGCCGATAAGACGAGTTGTTGCTTGACGATGTCCATCCTGTAACTCTTCATTTTGACACGTGTGTAGTGTCCATGCGAGTAACCTGAAAATACGCATCATTATCGTTCTTAATTGCCCGAATTCGCCATTTACAACCCTCCATAATGCATTTTGCTTCAAATCTGAATCTGGTTGACTTGTAAACTCTGAACTGAAAGTGATTATTCAATGCCATTAACCCTAGTTTGTCTCTCAGTTCTTGTTTTGTACTAAATATATGCCCCACACACACCTCAGCCGCTTGGCGGTTACTTGATGAGGCATCGCCGACGACTGTTGAATCTGATGAAATTCGAGGCAAAAAACGCATGTATTGGTTTGATGATGATGGGGCTCTTACTGGGCTACTTCTAAACACTGGACTAGGACAAGCATTTGGTACTTCAGTTTCTTCTTCATCAGCAACATTTCTGAATTCTCTTTCCACACCAACATCTGTGCCAACAAAGTTCGGTTCAAAACTACTATACGCTGGTGATTGTACAATATTGTGTCGGGACTGAGAAATACCTCCTTCCATAGTGGTCCTATCATCTTCGTAAACATTAACTCCATGCTCCCAAATAGAAGACTCTAAGTGTTGCTGCAATGGAGGTTGCTCGGTATTACATCTTGACCTACCCCAATCAAGGTTTGATGTGTTTTCACTAGTGTACTGAACTTGTCCAATGTTCTGAAATTGTGTTGCCATGGGGGGAATTGGATTACTGCCTTTAGAAGACCTAAAGGGAGGTATTGTTTCTCCATCTTCATGAAGGTGATTGTCATTTTCTGGCCTTACATCTTCTTCAACTTCTCCAACTCGCTTTATAGTCAAATATAATGTACAATATGATCTCATGCTAGATAAATAATCTAAACTGTTAGAGTTCATAAATGCTTTGAAAGTGATATCATTATTAATATTTGCAGCAATTGGAGGCACTCCCCACCGTTGTAGACTATCAATAAAAACGGCCTTTGCTCTAATATCCCACTCTGTAGAATTGATTTCATGTGCTTTGTAAACAATTTCCATAAATTCATCATATAAAATATCTTTATTCACACATAACGGCATACTCTCTCCGCTGGTATGTAATTTTAATAACGCAAGTGCACGTTATCGTTAACAAGTAATAAAATGATAAGTTAAGTATCGTTCCCACGAGGATTGATTAATTTGTTAATTACCGAAGATAAGTAATCCTAAATTTAATTGAAGAATTCGATTAATAAATTATGATTAACAAGAAATTGCGGAAATTTAATTTAAACTAACTAAACGAAATTGTGAATTTCAATTGATTAAAACACTAGGGCAGTAGACTTCACCATAGCTAATTGAATTCGATTTCTTTAATTGTGTTGTTTCAATTTGTTACCAATATTGACAGAAAATTATCCTAATTTATTTGATATTCTTTCTCAAGATATACCAAAAATACTTGCACATACTAATTCACTATATCTCTATGTGAATTGAAATACATGAAAGTTCATTAAGTATAATGATAATTAACTTAATTCTGCATGAATCATGATAGTATATCTCTATCTAGCATGTAATTCATTGTGTTCATTACATAATCAAAACACATAAATCACTTCTCAGATCAATATAGTTCACAAATAATTCAAATATTGGCCAAATATTCAAAAGCATTAAGCACAATAATGAACACTCAATATAAACAATAAATCATGAACAACACAAATTCTGGAAATTGATGTTCTTAGCTAGGTTACATCTTTGCCCTAGTTAAGAGAAATTAGTTAATAATGAAATTACAACACACCATAATCAAATTAAGAATCATAATGAAAATTTCAGAAAGAGAAAAGTAAAGAGTTGAGAAAGAAAAACTCTATGTAGCTCAATGACTTCCGATTCCAGCAAGCTTCACTTCCTCTTCCTTCCCCTCTTTCTTCAAGCTTCTAAAATCTCCAGAAATGGTAAAAGAAGACCTTAACTTTCGTTCTCTCTCTCTTCTGGTCGTTTCCCTCTTTCAATTGCCCATTTAGTCTTCAAAAACGCTCCAAATTCAATCCCCCTCGTTAAGGAAAAGCTGTCTCCCACTTGTCTCCATTCAAACCGAAATTTAGGCCACTAAACTTGACTTTTTGCTTCCTTCCATGACAGGTGGGCTTGTTAATCATTATGTCTAGTTTTCAAATTATTTTGAATTAGTCAAATACGATTCTTGAGTATAAAGATACACTCAAAAATACGGACTATGTTCAGTACAAATGGGCCTTGTTGTTTTCTTTCCATTTCTTGGGCTTTTTGGGTTTTTCTCCTACAAAAATGAAGAACCAAACTCAAAGTAATAACATAAACAAATTAAATAAGAAAACACAAATAATTAAGTAAAATAAATATGAATTAGCATGAAATTAAGAGTGAAAGTATTACAAATTTTGTATAAAAATTAAGCACATCAAATACCCCCAAACTTAATATTTGCTAGTCCTCGAGCAAACAAAAGAAATAAAAGACTCACCAACAAAAACTAGCTTCCTTACTTCATTTTTCATGGTCAACAAGAATACAACAAGATACAAAATTAATCAATCAATCATCCAAGTATTAACAATGCTTCATATGTTATGCTCATGTGTAGTGTGTGATAGCCATTAATCAATCATCATCTCTCATGTCATCTTCACAAAATTAGAGTATAGCATGTGTAGAAGTTTAAACTCCAAATCTCACAAAGATGATCACTATTAAAAAAACACTCCAAATTTGGGTTAAAACTCAAAAGTATGTGAGACAAGCATTATGCTTAGATTTTTAATGGAAAACAAAGCTCACATATAATAGAAAGAACACGCTATTTTTCGATGTGATGATGGTGATCTCATGAAAGGAATGCCAATAACTTGACTATCATAACAATGAATACAATCTAATCATATAACACACAAGATCAACGTAGGACTTTCTTTCAAGGTTGTAATGAAGCCAACAAGCAGGATATTATTAAGAAAGAATAGATAACGGGTACAACAAAGTTATAAGAGCTCGATAACATACACATCTATTATCAAATTCTCATATTTTCTTGCAAACACATTTCACCACCACCAATTCTTCATATTCTTTGCTTCTTCTTTTCAAAGCACATTATCCTCTTTTCTTTTTCTCTTTTCTCTTTTTCCTTTCACATTCGGCCTTAATAACATTTTTTTTTTTTTATGGCCGTGCATCAAATAGATAATGCATTGTTAAATCAACCACCCATACAACAAGTAACAACCTCCAAATTTATGATGAAGCATATGTCAATACCATGCATTTGTTGCTCAAAAGATAAGAATAAGGATAAAGACAATGGAAAATTGGTTATTGAGATTGGTTGTTATTGGTTTTAAGAAAGATAGAGATTATTTTAAAGTTCAAAGTGGTTAACTAAGGAAACATGGGAAAGGTCAGCTAGAAAGGCTCAAACGATACAAACAAGGCCTAGAATCACTTCTTGTGCATCATAAAACCAAAATTACATTCAAAGCATGAATAATCAAATCAATTGGCCAAAATAAACTATAATGAGATCATTAGAACGAAAATATGACAAGAAAAGATGTAGAATAATTACGTAACACTCAGAATTGAAGGATAAGGGTTTCAAAAGCTCACAATTAAGGTTACATGAGTCTACACTTTCTTACATAATATTTCTAACTATGTGAATTCATCAATTTAAGATTCTGATCAATCATGACATTAAGTGCTTTTGAATTGTGAGAACAAATAATGAAACCTAGTTAATACAAGGATAATATTATGATCAAATTTAATATCTCATTAATTCGAATTGACCATGCATAAATCATTTCTAAATCTTTAACTGAATAAGGAAGCAACTCAAACAACTCAAAAACAGAAAATAGGAACATTTTCGTTTTTTTTTTTTTTTTTTTTTTCAAACAAATGCAAAGCTAAAGAAATTAACTATAATCAAAGCAAAACATAAAATCTCACCCCCAAACTTAAATCTAACATTGCCCTCAATGTTTGCAATTAAAAATCATGCAATGAATAGATCAAATAAAGGTGAAAATGTAAGGAAATACTTAAAACACAAGGAAAGCATAAATGGAAAAGATGGCACCTGATTTGGCAATTGAATTCAATTGATGCAGAACTCATTTCCCTTCCGTGCACTTTGGGTTGCCTCCCAAGTAGCGCTAAGTTTAACGTCTTCAGCCAGACCGTATTCTTCAGCAAAGAAAACACTCAAACACTAGCTAATGTGATTGTGCTCTTGCATTGCTCAAAATCACCCTCCACATAATGCTTCAACCTCTGTCCATTAACTTTGAATGTTCCTTTTGTATCATGATGGACTTCAACTGCACCATAAGGAAAAACCCGAACAACGGTGAAAGGACCAGACCAGCGTGAGCGTAACTTTCCCGGAAAGAGTTGAAGACGAGAATTATAAAGGAGAACTTTCTGACCAACCAGAAAATCTCGCCTCATAATATGCTTGTCATGCCACTTCTTCGTACGCTCCTTATAAATTCGTGCATTCTCATAGGCATCATTACGAAACTCTTCCATCTCACTCAATTGAAGCAACCGTTTTTCTCCTACAGCTTTCATGTCAAAATTCAATCTTTTCACTGCCCAATACGCTTTGTGCTCAAGTTCAACCGGAAGATGACATGCTTTTCCAAACACTAGCCTGTATGGAGACATTCCGATTGGAGTTTTGAAAGCTGTGCGATAAGCCCACAATGCATCATCTAACCTTTTCGACCAATCTTTTCTTGAATTGCTAACCGTTTTTTCAAGTATCCTCTTTAATTCTCTATTTGATATCTCCACTTGACCACTCGTTTGAGGATGATAATCTGTCGTTATCCGATGAGTGACACCATATTTTCCCAATAAAGCTTCGAATTGACGATTACAAAAATGTTTACCGCCATCACTAATAATTGCTCGAGGAGTGCCAAATCGGGTAAAAATATACTTGCGTAGGAAATTTGTAACAGCCTTAGCATCATTGTTGCGTACAGCCACTGCTTCCACCCATTTCGAAACGTAATCTACAGCCACCAATATGTATTGGTTCGAAAAAGATGACGGAAATGGACCCATGAAGTCTATCCCCCAAACATCAAACAGTTCAACCTCAAGAATATTATTCAGTGGCATTTCACTTTTTCGAGAAATATTTCCAATTCTTTGACATCGATCACAAGCAGCAACAAATGAGTATGAATCCTTGAACAATGTACGCCAAAAGAAACCAGATTGTAGTACCTTTGCCGCTGTTTTTGTTGCTCCAAAATGCCCCCCATATTCCGAAGAATGGCAATGTTGCAAAACGCTCACCATCTCGTCTTCCGGAATACAACGCCTAATTATTTGATCTGGGCATTGTTTATACAAGAATGGGTCCTCCCAATAATAATGCTTGACATCCGCAAAGAATTTCTTCTTTTGTTGGTATGACAAATCAGTCGGAATAATGTTGCTGGCCAAATAATTTACAAAATCTGCATACCAAGGTGCATCCGATTCTTGAAGAGAAAAAAGTTGTTCATCCGGGAATACCTCATTAATCGAACTTTCTACATCATCTTCAATTTCTTTTTGTTCCAATCGAGATAAATGATCAGCAACTAAATTTTCGGATCCCTTCTTATCGCGAATCTCCAAGTCGAATTCTTGCAGCAAAAGCACCCATCTAATGAGCCTTGGTTTTGCATCTTTTTTCGCAAGTAAGTATTTGATGGCTGAATGGTCTGTGTAAACTATCACCTTCGAACCAATTAAATAAGAGCGGAACTTGTCAAACGCAAACACAACAGCCAAAAACTCCTTCTCTGTGGTAGCATAATTCAATTGGGCATCCGTTAAGGTTCTACTTGCGTAATAAATGACATGCAAAGCTTTACTTTTTCGCTGCCCCAAAACAGCTCCCAAAGCATGATCGCTTGCATCGCACATAAGTTCAAATGGCAAATCCCAATCCGGAGCCACAATAATAGGTGCGGAAATAAGCCTCTTCTTCAAAGTGTTAAATGCCTGCAAACAATCATTAGAAAAATCAAAAGGTATGTCTTTAATCAAGAGATTGCAAAGAGGTTTAGAAATTTTAGAGAAATCCTTTATGAAGCGTCGATAAAATCCGGCGTGTCCCAAAAAGCTTCGAACAACCTTCACAGAAGTAGGCGGTGGCAACTTTTCAATGACTTCAATTTTTGCTCGATCAACTTCAATTCCTTTTACTGAAATGCGATGACCCAAAACGATGCCTTCTTGAACCATAAAATGACATTTTTCCCAATTCAACACTAAGTTGGTTTGCTCACATCGCTGCAAAACTAAAGCCAAGTTATTCAAACAATTATCAAAAGATGAACCAAAAACTGAAAAGTCATCCATGAACACTTCAATGAATCTCTCCACCATGTCAAAGAAAATAGCTGTCATGCAACGTTGGAAAGTTGCAGGAGCGTTACATAAACCAAATGGCATTCTTCGAAATGCAAAAGTACCATACGGGCAAGTGAATGTCGTCTTCTCTTGATCTTCCGGAGCAATAGGAACCTGGTTGTACCCGGAATAGCCATCTAGAAGGCAATAATGCGAATGACCAGCAAGTCTCTCTAGCATTTGATCAATAAAAGGCAATGGAAAATGATCCTTGCGAGTAGCATCATTTAACTTCCGATAATCGACACATACTCGCCATCCCGTGACTGTTCTTGTCGGAATAAGTTCGTTGTTGTCATTCTTGACAACCGTCATTCCTCCTTTCTTTGGAACCACTTGCACCGGACTCACCCATGGACTGTCGGAAATTGGGTAAATCATCCCAGCATCTAACAATTTCAGAACTTCAGCCCTTACCACCTCTTTCATGTTAGGATTCAAGCGGCGTTGATGCTCAACTACTAGTCTAAAATTTTCTTCCATTAAGATTTTGTGCATGCAAATTGAAGGGCTTATACCTTTAATATCGGAAATGGACCATCCCAATGCAGCCTTATGATCTCTTAAAACTCGAAGTAGTTTTTCCTCTTCCAATTCACTCAAAGAAGCTGAAATTATGACTGGAAACGTTGAGTTTTCACCTAAGTATGCATATCGAAGGTGAGATGGCAGTGGCTTGAGCTCGAGATTAGGAGTGGAGGACAACGGTTGGGAATGATTTCTATCAAGTTCTTCAAAATTCTGCCTTCGAAGAGAATACGGTGGGGCAGCTCCCAAATAATGTGCATATTCTACGATTTCTGCATTTTCCTCTTTGGTAGATTCGGCATGCACAATACAAGCTTCAAGTGGTTCATTTGGATGCCCGTGTTTGAATGTCTCAGCCACCATCTTGTCTAGAGCGTCAATTTGAAAGCAACAATCAGTTTCGGATGGATACTTAATTGCTTTGAACACATTGAAGACAACTTGCTCATCTTGAACTCGTAAGATTAATTTCCCTTGTTGTACATCAATCAAAGTTCTCCCCGTAGCTAAAAATGGCCGTCCCAATATAAGTGGGATTTCTCGATCAGCTTCCATATCCAAGACAATAAAATCGGCTGGAAAAATAAATTTATCCACCTTGACTAATACATCTTCAATTACACCCCTTGGATGCTTAATTGATCGATCCGCTAACTGTAAGGAGACGGTTGTCGCTTTTGCTTCGCCAAGCCCTAATTTTCTGAAAATAGAAAAAGGCATTAAATTAATGCTTGCACCTAAATCACATAAAGCTTTTTCAAAATAACATTCTCCAATTGTGCAAGGTATTGTAAAACTCCCTGGATCCTTTAACTTTGGTGGCAATTTATTTTGCAAGATAGCGCTGCACTCTTCCGTTAACATCACTGTTTCATTTTCCTCCAATTTTCTCTTGTTGGATAAAATCTCCTTCATAAATTTGGCATAGCTTGGCATTTGCTCCAATGCATCTGCAAAAGGAATGTTAATATGCAATTTCTTAAATACATCAATGAATTTAGAAAATTGCTTATCCAATTTATTTTTTCGCAGACGTTGAGGGAATGGAATCGGTGGCACATAATTCTTGCTAAGACTTGCTCTTTCAGCTTGCGGAATGGAAGAACTTGCTCCCGTGGATGTTTTGTTGGCATTTTCAGAGATCTTGTCGTTGTCCTTGTCAATTGTGGATGTTACATTTGATGGACAGAATTCCACTTGTTCTTCCGTTGCTTCTTCTAACTTGTTTTTCATCTCACCGAGTTGTTTTCCACTACGAAGTGTAATTGCTTTCACTTGCTCCTTTGGATTCGTCTCCGTATTGCTTGGTAAGGTACCTTGCTGCCTTTCCGCTAATAAATTTGCCATTTGACCCATTTGTATTTCAAGATTTCGTATGGATGCAGCCTGATTTTGCAATGTTGTCTCAGTCTTGGTCATGAATTTAGAGGTGTTCATGGTGAGCTGGGTAAGTGCATCTTCTAAATTCACTTTCTTCTCTTGCGGCTGAAATCCGGGAGGTGGTTTCATAACATTCTGATTGTTGCTCCATGAAAAGTTCGGATGATGTTTCCAAGCTGGATTGTAAGTGTTCGAATAAGGATTATGTTGCTGTCTTTGGAAATTCGATACAAAGTTCGCTTGCTCGGAAGATGAAGAAGCAAATGGACTGCCAACTTGACAATCAATGCTTGCATGATTTCCTCCACATAATTCGCACACCTGAACATGAGATTGGATAGCATTAACATTCAAAGTACCAAGTTGTCTTGAAAAAGTAGCAACTTGGGCTGTCAAGGCTGTGATGGCATCAATTTCGTGCACTCCGGCAACTCTTCTTTGTGTTGAACGATCTGAAGGCCATTGATAATTATTAGACGCCATTTCTTCTAGCAACGCGTATGCTTCGTCATGTGTTTTGCTCATCAATGCACCACCTGCTGCAGCATCAATCATGGTTCTAGTTGTGCAACTTAATCCATTGTAAAAAGTTTGAACTTGCAACCATGTTGGCAACCCATGATGTGGACACCTCCTTAGCATATCCTTATACCTTTCCCATGCTTCATATAGAGATTCCATGTCAATTTGAGAAAAGGATGTGATATCATTCCGCATCTTCGCCGTCTTTGCAGGAGGGAAAAATTTCGCTAAGAATTTCTGAGCTAATTCATTCCAAGTTGTAATGGTTCCGGGAGGAAGTGAATTTAGCCATCCTTTCGCTTTATCCCTAAGGGAGAACGGAAAGAGTCTCAGCCTTATAGCATCATCCGAAACACCATTATGCTTGAAAGTGTCACAAATTTCCAGAAAATTTGCGATATGTGCATTTGGATCATCATTCGGCAAATCGCTGAATTGGACGGAGGATTGAATCATTTGAATAATTGCAGGCTTAATCTCGAAGTTGTTAGCTTGTATTGTAGGCCGCCTAATGCTGGATGAAGTGCCATTAATAGTCGGAATAGCGTAATCCCTTAATGCTCTATTATTTTCAGCCCCAACCATATCAGCCACGTTTTCTGCCATAATGTCAATTTGCTGCGTTCTTGATGCTTGTTTTCGCTCTTTGTTTTGCTTGCGAAACGTCCGTTCTATCTCTCTATCCAAAGGAGCAAGATTAGAACTTTCGGAACGTCTCATGCACTAACTGAAGCACCTGAATTTACAATAAAAACAAACTCCAAATTAAAATCAGAATTAATCCAAATCGATATTAACAAAATTTAAAACAATCCCCGGCAACGGCGCCAAAAACTTGGTATGTAATTTTAATAACGCAAGTGCACGTTATCGTTAACAAGTAATAAAATGATAAGTTAAGTATCGTTCCCACGAGGATTGATTAATTTGTTAATTACCGAAGATAAGTAATCCTAAATTTAATTGAAGAATTCGATTAATAAATTATGATTAACAAGAAATTGCGGAAATTTAATTTAAACTAACTAAACGAAATTGTGAATTTCAATTGATTAAAACACTAGGGCAGTAGACTTCACCATAGCTAATTGAATTCGATTTCTTTAATTGTGTTGTTTCAATTTGTTACCAATATTGACAGAAAATTATCCTAATTTATTTGATATTCTTTCTCAAGATATACCAAAAATACTTGCACATACTAATTCACTATATCTCTATGTGAATTGAAATACATGAAAGTTCATTAAGTATAATGATAATTAACTTAATTCTGCATGAATCATGATAGTATATCTCTATCTAGCATGTAATTCATTGTGTTCATTACATAATCAAAACACATAAATCACTTCTCAGATCAATATAGTTCACAAATAATTCAAATATTGGCCAAATATTCAAAAGCATTAAGCACAATAATGAACACTCAATATAAACAATAAATCATGAACAACACAAATTCTGGAAATTGATGTTCTTAGCTAGGTTACATCTTTGCCCTAGTTAAGAGAAATTAGTTAATAATGAAATTACAACACACCATAATCAAATTAAGAATCATAATGAAAATTTCAGAAAGAGAAAAGTAAAGAGTTGAAAAAGAAAAACTCTATGTAGATCAATGACTTCCGATTCCAGCAAGCTTCACTTCCTCTTCCTTCCCCTCTTTCTTCAAGCTTCTAAAATCTCCAGAAATGGTAAAAGAAGACCTTAACTTTCGTTCTCTCTCTCTTCTGGTCGTTTCCCTCTTTCAATTGCCCATTTAGTCTTCAAAAACGCTCCAAATTCAATCCCCCTCGTTAAGGAAAAGCTGTCTCCCACTTGTCTCCATTCAAACCGAAATTTAGGCCACTAAACTTGACTTTTTGCTTCCTTCCATGACAGGTGGGCTTGTTAATCATTATGTCTAGTTTTCAAATTATTTTGAATTAGTCAAATACGATTCTTGAGTATAAAGATACACTCAAAAATACGGACTATGTTCAGTACAAATGGGCCTTGTTGTTTTCTTTCCATTTCTTGGGCTTTTTGGACTTTTCTCCTACAAAAATGAAGAACCAAACTCAAAGTAATAACATAAACAAATTAAATAAGAAAACACAAATAATTAAGTAAAATAAATATGAATTAGCATGAAATTAAGAGTGAAAGTATTACAAATTTTGTATAAAAATTAAGCACATCATCCGCCAATATATATATCCCCACGTTCTACACTCCGTTGCCATGATCCACCAAATCGAGTATTAATTGTTACGTTTGTATTCATATTATCCTGTATGAAAACAAACAAATAGCGTTAGTTGTCAATAAAAAATAAAATAAACACTAAATTTTTTTAAATGAAAATATCGATTTTTTTTCAGACTACTGCCTCGCTCGTGAGTACAGTCACGAGGACTCTCTACTCATGAGTAAGCTGAAAATTGACTCACAAGCTGGGGAGGTGGGAATATTCACTCACGAGCCGGGGGAGAATTTCCCCCAACTCGAGAGTGGACTCACGAGCTGGGGGAGCTGGGGAAAATTTCCCCCAGCTCGTGAGTCACTCACGAGTTGGGGGAAATTTTCCCCCAGCTCCCCCAGCTCGTGAGTCCACTCCCCCGCCCCCAATAATTCGCCGACCTCGTGAATGCACTCCCCCCGTCCCAGACACTACAGATTTCCCGTACTCACACGCAAATTTCGATCTTTTTTCGACTTCATTCTATCTACCATTACATGTAATTTAAATCTTTCCTAAACTTACTTTTTTACGACGATAATCAACAACAATCGAAAAACGAATATTGCTAGAAGAAAAAACGAAGACCGTAAGAATATTAATCGAAATGAGGAGATAAGAAATGGATTTATAATTGAAGGGTAATTTAGTCCAACAATTATAATTGTGGTTATATTTGATTACAATTTATGATGGTGGTTGTTTTTGATTTTGAAGAAGAAAACGTGGTCGTTTTAGATTAATTCCCTATAGAATATGGGGATGTCTAGCAACACGTACCGAATTGTTTTCAAATGAATAGGTTGAATTTCATTAAATTATAATAACTTAATTCTGTTAAAATTTCATACAGTATTATATTTAATATTTTATTAAATTATGAAATATTAAATTTTAGAAAAATCATATTTTTATTATTTGATTATCTAATAAGGATATTGTTATTTGTCCTTAATTTTTTGGAGAAAGGTTAGATTCCCAAATGTGCTTAATACCCCTATTGAGTTTTGGTCAGATAAGAAGATATTTGTAAACTTAACTTACATAGGGATGATGGCAAAATCTCACGTTAGTATGGGGTCTATGAGAATCCACCCAAAATAAAATAAATTTAAAATGATGCGATGGGAAATAGAGTTGAGAATGGGAGATCATATTATTAATGAGATGGGAAACAGTGTAATACTTTGAACTCATCCTTACCTTATTTTTTATATATAAATATTATAATATATTATTTTTAAAATAATATATATATATATATATATATATATATATATATCTTTGTGTGTGCGCATGTGTGTGTGGATAATATTCAATTGAAATTGTTATTCTTGACATGAGGGGGAGATGATGAAAATGCTATACTAATTTCATCTCTTGGGCAACAAAACCAAACTCCTCCATCGTTGTTACTACCACCACCATTACCACGAATCAATCTCACCTGAAATTTCCAGATTTGTGCTTGATTAAAAGTCACTAAAATATGCTTCGTGTTAGAATATATGCTGCTGAGATGGAGAAAGCTAGAGAATGGTTAGGTAGAGTTGCAAGAATGCACAGCAGGAAATATCACAAATATCACCTGAATTTTGTTATAATTCGGTTACAAGTTTTTTTTATTGATGATATTTTAGATTTTTCCAGAATTCTTATATAAATACTGAACTATTGTACAAAGTCAGTCAAGACTGAGAAAGAAAAGATTCAACTTCAACTTGCAAAATTTTTCATCATTTTGTTACTAGCCAAAAAGTCAATAATTCTTAATTGCTCAGTTCTTCACTTGGTATTAGGGACAACTATGACAATTTCGAATCTTTCTTTCAGTAATCTACCAGTCAATATCTTATTCTCCTTTGTAGTTATAACTAAACTAGATGGAAATAATTATCTAGTCTGAAGATTACAAGTTCTTCCTTCAATCTGTAATAATGGATTAGAAGATTTCGTTAATAGAGAAAAGTCAACGCCAAATCGATGCATTTTAAGAAGATCCGATGATAAATTCATTGAAAATCTATTTTTTCAGTGTTTGGAGAAGACAAGATCAGCTTCTCTTAGAATGGCTGTTAGCAAAAGTCTGATTCCATGTTTTTGCAGTGCATGTCAATATGGCAAGATTCATAAGCTATATTTTTCTATTACTAATATCAAAACTTCAGCACCATTAGAACTAATACATACAGATCTTTGGGGTACATCTTCTACGATCTCAGTTATAGATTTTAGGTATTATATAAGCTTATTAGATGATTTTTCAAGGTATACTTGGATATTTCCTTTGAAAGTTAAGTCAGAAGCATTAGCTGCATTTGCTCAGTTCAAAATATAAGTAGAAAGACAATCTGATGATGGAGGAGAAATTATTCCTTTGTTTCATTTCTAAAAAAGAATGGTATTCTTTACAGATATAGTTGCCCTTTACACACATCACCAAAATGGTGTTTTTGAAAAGAAGCATAAACACATACTTGAGATGAGAATAACTTTGTTAGCTCAAGTTTCACTACCTCTTAAATTATGGTGGGATGCTTTTTATACATCAGTATATCTTATAAATGGATTACCTACTCTTATATTTGATTATTACACTCCTTTTGAGAAATTGCACAAGTATAAACTTGACTACTTGTTTCTAAAAGTTTTTGGGTGTGCTTACTTTCCATATTTGAGGTTTTATAATAGATTTAAGTTTGAATTCCATACCACCAAGTGTGTTTTAATAGGTTGTAGCCCTCTTCATAAAGGATACAAATGTTTGACCTCCTTAGGTAGAGTTTTTGTAGCTCGACATGTTGTATTTTTTAAAGCTTTTTTTCCATATTTTGAAATTTTCTCTACTTCTTTTAATAAATCTTCAATTCCTTCTAGCACTCCTTTACTTCATATTTCTTTAGTTCAGTATTCTAATAGCCTTTAAAGTCCTTAAATTAGCACATCATCAGGCTGTTCTAGTTTTTCAGCTTCCACTTCTCAAACACATGATGACAAAAATTCTAATTCGCATGCTACTATACCTAGTAATATTCTTCCTACTTTTAGAAAATATTTTATTTCTTTAATGCAACTGAATACACATCATATAGTGACTAGATCCAAAGTTAGGGTATTTAAACTAAAAGTTTATTTGAACTCTAAGTCTTCTTTAGAACTAGTATTAGTAAAAGAAGCCTTAGCTGATCCAAAATGGAAAATGGCTATGGAAGAAGAATATCAAGCACTCGTAAAAAATAACACTAAGCCTCTTATTCCCTTTTATTCTTCACTGAAACTTATAGGGTATAAATGAGTTTTCCAAACCAAATACAATTTTGATGGCACTGTTTCTAAGTACAAGGCAAGATTAGTTGCCAAAGGATTTCATCAAACAGCAGAAGTTATTTTTTTGAAACATTCAGTTCTGTTGTTAAAGTTTCTACAATTAGAGTGGTGCTTAGTATTGTTGTTATGAATAATTAGCAAATGCAACAAATTGACATCAATAATGCCTTCTTGAATGGACAGCTTTCTGAGGATGTGTTTATATCTTAGCCTGAAGGTTTTATTGATAAGAATTCCCCAAACATATTTGTAAACTTAACAAAGCTTTGTATAGTCTTAAACAAGCTCCAAGAGCTTGGTTTAAGTGGTTGAAAATAGCTCTTTAGTCATAGGACTTTCAGAATTCGAACGCTGATGCCTTATTTTCCTTTAAATATGCATCTTCCTCTATACTTCTAATACTTATATATATTGATGACATCTTAGCTACTAGGCCAAACACATCTCGTACAACAGTTTTCATTACTCAACTTGGTCATGAGTTGGCTCTTAAAAATCTAGGATCTTTTCATTACTTTCTTGGCATAGAGGTTACACATTCTTCATCAGGCCTTCATCTTTCCCATGCCAAGTACATATAAGATCTTCTTTTTAGAGCTAATTTAATTAAGTGTATAGATTGCTAACACTACACTAAGAAAATTTGGTGGTACGATGTTTTCTGATTATTTTTTCTATATCTCAGTCTTATTTGAGGATTACAATATATCACTCTCACCAGACTTGATATTTCCTTTGTTGTTAATAAACTTAGTCAATTTTTATCTTCTCCTTCCTCATGCATTGGCAAGCTTCTAAAGAAGTTTTATGATATCTATAAGGTACTTCATTATATAGTTTGCAGTTTGTATCTAATTGTCTAATGGAGCTCACTACATTTTTTTATGTTGATTGAGGTTGTGATCTTCATGATAGAAAGTTTATTGAGGCCTATTGCATTTATCTAGGAGGTAATCTTGTGTCTTAGTCTTCTAAGAAGCAACAAGTTGTAGCTAGATCAAGTATAGAGTTAGAATACCGAGCTCTTGCATCTAAATTAGCTTGGATTCAATCTCTACTTCATGAAATCAATTTTCTTCCCTCTAAAACACTTGTTGTTTAGTATGATAATGTCAATGGTACATCCTTGAGTCAAAATCTTGTCTTTCACTCATAAACCAAACTCATTGAGCTTGATGTACATTTTTTTAGGGATAAGATTGCTGCTAAACAACTTGAAATTTGTTATATTCCTAGTGAAGATCAAGTTGTAGATGTTCTCATGAAGCCATTGTCTTTTTCTCAATTCTCCTATTTTCACAACAAGCTCAATGTCCTTCCCAACAATTGAGCTTGAAGGAGGATGTTAGAATATACGCTGCTGAGCTAGAAAAGTTGGAGAATGTTGAGCTAGAGTTGGAAGTATACACAGTTGAAAATATCACCCGAATTCTATTATAATTCGGTTATAAGCTTTCTTTATTGATGGTATTTTAGATTTCTCTAGAATTCGTGCATAAATACTGAATTGTTATACAAAGTCAGTCAAGACTGAGAAAAAAAAAGATTCAACTTCAACCTGAAAATTTCTCTATCATTTTCTTACTAGTCAAAAAGTCGGTAATTCTTAATTTCTCAATTCTTTACTCTTCAGTTGAATAAAACAGTAGAAAAAGAAATCCAATTTGAGGGGTTAAAAGAAAAAATTTCAATTTGTCCATGGCAGAGATTCCAACTGTCATGGATGCTATTGTGGTGGAGATGGCTGCAAACTTGGGGAGATTTAAATAGAAAAATATTTTTTCATCCAGTGGGCCCATGGTTTCCTTTGAGCCAGCTATAATGTTCCTCAGAAATTTGCTCATCTATGACCTACTTTTACGTCTCTTCTTTCAAAATCAAAAGATTTATTGTAATTCTCTAATAAGTTATAAAAACATTACAAACATCAAACGAACTCAATAAACAAGGATTCCCTACTTTTATTGCCATCATATAGAATGAACTAGTTAGAATTTTTCATGAACACTAGTCATCTTATTTATTTTGTTGCAGTTGAACTCCCTTCAAAACCACAAAACTTAACTTCTATCCAAGAATCATAGCTATAAAGAGCTAAACACCCTTAAAATATATATTTTTTAAGTTTAAAAGTAGCCTCATGTGTCAAAGGGAAAAGTCCACATACCTTCCTTAAGACTTGTGGAAATTCTAATTTGATAAAAAGTTTGTGGAAAAGGATACAAACTTTTTCTATAAATAATAAGTTTATTAAAATACCCCAAATTCATTTTAAAATTACAAAAAAAAATCACTTTGATTAACCACTATACCCCAATATCTTAACCAGTATACTAAAACAAATTTTAATAATATATTTTTTAATTTATAATATATAACTCTTTTAAAAATACATATATAATAAAATCTATAATAATTACAATTATTTTGCTACTATAAAAAATTTATAATTCAAAAATAATTTTACAATCATTAAAATTTTATATTATAACTTGAATTTAAATTTATTATTATCATTAAATTATAAATTTTCAAAACAATTATCATTATTTAGATTTTTTTAAAATAAAATAACTTATTTTATTTAACAATTACTTAAGAGATAATTTTTTTAAATTATTAATTTTTGTATAATTTTATTTTATAACTATTTAAATTTATTTTCTTTCATAATTATTTAAGAATTTTATTATTATTTGATAATAATTTTAAACTCAAGTTATTATATAGATTTTTTTTAATTATAAGTTTTATAATAACAAAATAATTTTAATTATTATAAAAATTATTAAATATACATTCTCAAAAAAGTTATTTATTAAAGATTAAAATATTTATATTTAAAATGTGTTTAACACAATGATTAAAATATTATTCTTTTTTACTAAGGTTTAGTAATTTTATTCTACAGTTTTAAAAATTTTGTAGTAAAGATTTGTACCTCTTTTCACATACCTCTCATGAGGTTTGTGAACTTTTGTTCATGTGTAAAAGATGCAAGTTTTTTACAGTTTACTATCACTTTATCATAAACACACTTAAAAAATATATTTTCTAAGTTTAAAAGTATACCGCATGTGTAAATAATGCAATCTTTTTATTATTTACTATCATTTCATCACATTATCACGCACAACCTCGTAAAAGTAACAATTGTCTTTTAAAGTTAACACTTTCAACTAATGGAGATAACGTCACGAAGCTTCAAGATATTAGTGACCGAGCAAAGTTTAAAAGTACAAAATTTATTAATCTTAAATTAGTTCTTTAAATTAAACGTATGGTTACGACACTTTATACCTCATGTGTATAACGTCATATCTCACAAAAACAGTATGCCAATTGCTTTACAAAAGCTGACCAAACAAATCTGTGTATGCCTACGTTTAAAAATATATGAATCAATCGAAGTACAAAATCACAAGAAGTTGTTAATATATATATCGAAGGGATAAAAATGAAAAAGAAAACCTTTTTGTCTAAAGCTAAACTAACAAGCAATTGAATTAACTAGGCGAACCATAACTTCAAATCATCTGCAGAAGGCATTACGTTCAAATCCAAGCACAAAACTCTTTTACTATTCGATTTCTTCAGAACTTGAATCGGCAACAGGGGACGAGTCACCAATCCTTCGCTGCCGCCTACGGCAGGTCTGTGCCTCCTCATGTGACCTCCAAGAGCTTGGCCAACAGCAAACTCAAGGCCACACATCGAGCACTCGTGTTGGGGTTTCGGTTTCTGCAGAGAAACTGAGCGATCCAAGAAGTCTCCTGCCATCAGCTTCGGCTTCTTGTGGCTTGCTCTGTGGCCTCCCAACGCCTGAAAAGATGAGAACTCTCTGTTGCATGTTTTGCATACGAAAACTCGCTTTGATTGATCCGATTCGCCAACTTTAGGCAGAAGCATCAAGCATTCAGGCACGTTCACAGCCGCCATTTCACCCTCTTCCCTACCTCTCTTCATAACTAATTTCAGATTAAGTATGAATTTGAACTCTAAAGCTTTGAAATTTGCTGCTAACTGTTTTTTATTTTGTGGAATGTGGAATGGAAGTAAGATAGTTCGGGAGTCTGTGTTTATAGTTTCGAGCTGCTAAGCATGAACTATATCTGTCGTTGTTTAAATGACAGATAAGCCCATGGTGACTTGCCCATTAAGAAATGAAAGAAGTTTTTCTTAGTAAATATGACGAAGTGGAAGGGCACTTCAACTGTGTTGCTAGCTTTGCCACGTTAGCTTTGCAGGAACGCGTGGCTGCTGAACGAACTTGGGAAGCAAAGAATTTCACTATAAGCGACCAGATTTAAGTCGTGCTTTGTACTGACGTTTCTAGATCATTTTGCAATCGGAATCGCACTAAAGGCGCGTGCAAAGAATTCATCACCAGTACGCACGTGTAAGACACTAACAAGAGTCGGGTGATGTCCAAGGAAATGGTAAAGTACTTGTGGGTTCTTCAAGTTTAACACTAATCTACGCGGTCCCAATTTAGACAAGATTTCATTGAGAAGATTTATCTTCTAACCATCCAAACTAAATCTAGGTAGTTGTGGAAATAAATAGATTGAATTTTATTAAATTATAATAAATTAAATTTGATAAAAAACAAATTTAATATTATGTTTAATGGTTTGAGGAATTGTAAAATAAATAAAAAATTAATTTTTTATTATTTAATCATTCAATATAATTTTTTTTCTTAAAATTTTATAATTTAAAACTACCACCATCACTTACCATATCGTGTATGATTTGCAAGTTTCATTACATTCTTTATTATGTCAAAATTCTCGTATATTTGACAAACTTTTTTTTTTGTACGGTCTGGAAAATTGCTGAGAGTTCTCCTTTTGCTAATTCTATAAGTTAAATTTCACAAGCAGCACAAAATATATTATGTGATTCCAAATAAAAAATAACATTTATATACATATACATATTTACATATAAGGGATGGATAGGTAATTCTCTTTAATTTTATATAATTTTTTATATTATCTGTAAATTATTAATTTTATACTTTTTTAATAGATGAAAATAAATCTTACATATGCATTAATTATGATATATTAAATGTAAATTAATTATATATATTAAATTTAATCTCAAAAAAATATTTAATTAAATCTATTAATTTTCAAATAATATAAGAAATTTTGTAAAGTTATAGAGTTATTAATCTGTCCTCTATATATATATATATATATATATATATATATATATAATAACAAAAGTGTATATAAAATTAGAACAAAATTAACATTAAAATGATGCTCTGAGAGATGAGTTTACTTGAGATTATTCTCTTGTGCAGCTACTTGAAAGGAAGCACACTGATTACAAGCAATGATGTTCCAAGCATAAAGGAGTTCTTTGTTGGCAGTTCTTCTATTGATCTGATATTACAGTTACTAATTTTCAAGTGCTCGTGTTGTAGAAACTGTTACAAATTTTCAAGTGTTGTAGAAACTGCTGGAGGTCTATATTTATAAAATGGTATATTTAGTGCTCTGTTGAACTAGGTCTCCTTTGTCAAAAGAAAAATAATTTAAAAATATATATTCTTTATTGCAAAGGTAGAGAAATTATTGGATGATTAAGAATTTAATAATAATTGTTAAGTAAATTTATTAAGATTTTAGGTCTCCTTCTTAAGTCAAATATTTTAAATCAATTGTTTTTTATTTTGATATAATTATCAAATTTTGAGAGTTAAGAAGTAAATATCTTTCAAATATCTAAATAATTGAAACTGAATTATATTGATACTTCAGGAAAGAAAATAAACCCAATAACATCGCATCAAAGTGTTCAAATGCATCACGCGTAGGCTTTAATTGGTCTCCTTTTCGAAAGTCATTGTCTTTGTAAGTTCTTCATAATTTCTAGGAACAAACTCCTTTCAAATTTCTTTACACATCAAAGCATTTAAATACATTTCAAACTTCTAGATGATTAATACTAAATTACATTCACATTTTAGTCTAGAAAATAAACAAGTATTGATCTAATAATTCTTAGCATTCACTAGAAGTTAGTAAAAACAACTATAGCTGAAATTACTTCTTTGGACATTTATTTGGGTATAAATAATTACATGGTTGCGAAATTCTTTGGCATTTGCAAACAATAATCGATACCACAATCAAAAGTAATTGCCTTATATGACTCCTTCATTGTCTCTATAGTTTTCTCATCGCGTGTCATCCAATCAAAGCATTCAAACGCCTTAGCCTTAATTGTTTTCCTCCTCAAAAGTCATTGTCTCTATAATATAGGTCTTGGTCCTTGACAACATTGCAGGCAATCAAGATATATGTCATTCAAGCAACAATATTGCTTAGAATTATGACATTGCTCATCCACATGATTTTCAGCTTCACTTAGTGTCCAATTTGCAATTTCCATTGCTTTCTTTCTTCTGTCATAATACTTATATAATTGATAAATTTTTTTTCCTATTTGAGAAGCAGCTGAGAGTTCTCTTCTTTCTATTCTGCAAATTAATTTCACAAAGAAACACAAAATATATTATATAAAAACATAAATAATCGTGTAATTAAAAAAGAGTGTAATAAAGTAAAAAATAAAATTAACATGAAAATGGAGCTGAGCTTACATGAGATTATCTACTTCAGAGCAAGAAGTAAAATGGAGCACACAGATTAGAAGAAATAACATTTCGAGAACAAATGAATTCTTTGTTGTCATTTTCTTCTAGTGTAAAACGAAGATTATGTACTAATTTTCTCATCGCATGTCATCCAATCAAAGCATACAAACGCGTTAGCCTTAATTGTTTTCCTCCTCAAAAGTCATTGTCTCTAGAATATATATCTTGTGGAAACTAAAACTCTAAAACTTATTATACACTTTTATTTATTTATTTATATTTTACATTATTACTAACTAGTTATATAAAAGTCTATTGAATATAATAACCAATATATTGAATATAAAACCACTATTATATTTGTTAATTTTATAATAAATATTATGGGATTAATAGTGATTAACATATATCTTATACTATAGAAAAGGAAGCCATCAATACTTACAAGTGTATGAGAGTTGAGAGATATATTCTCTTTAATATTTTACTCCCTATATTTATTTAACAGAGAACAAATTATTGTACATTTTTCCCTAAAAGGTTTTCGACAATTGATTTGGAATCTTTCTATGAAAATTTAAGACAACTTTTATGATGTTAAATATACTAATCCGGCTTATATTAGGCTAAATTAATTTTTATTAAATTTAATGGCTTCAAAATTTTTAAAAAGTTAATTGAAAACATTAATTGATTTGGACTCTTTAATATTTTACCTCAAATTAAGCATAGCAAGGAAGCGTAAAAGGTCAAACGTGAATGGCAAGTTCTTGTTAACAGGAAATCTACACGGCCGATATTTAGCAGGAAGTTAAGTACGAGCTTCCTATTTTCACAATTAAGTATTAAATATTGAGATGTCCAGCAATACTTAGCGGACTGCATTCAAATTAATAGATTGAATTGTATTAACTTATTATAGATTAAATTTAAATAAAATTTAAGAATATTATATTTTACCTCCTAACTTTTAAAAAAAAAAAATTTACCCCCTAAGTTTATAATCTGTGTGAGAAATCCCCAACTTTAAAAAAAAAATGTGAAGATAAAACCCTTAATTTTGATAATTTTTCCCTCGGACCAGACCTGCCTCATTCGAGGCAAGGATCGGGACAGATTGTTTTGAAAATTTAGGGATCGACTAGAGTACAGGAACAAAATTTTGTCCTCATTTTAAAAAAAGGTCGGGGACGGGGATGGTCCTTTTTCCTCACCCCATTCCCCAATTCTCCGTATCTGAATCCAATATTTATTTAAATAATTATATAAGAATCTATTTTATTAAGTAAATAATTATAAAAATTTTATAGTTTTATTTTAGTCAAATAAGCCCTACAAAAAAGTTTATAATTTTTTAATTTAATGAATTAAGTCCTTAATAAATGATGAATATTTACTAAATTTTCAATTTGATCGATTTTAGAATTATTTTCAATCATTTTCACAATATCAAAATTTCCTAAAATGACTAAAAATATAATAGTTAAATGATATATTTTTAGCAACAAATTAAAAATTGATAATTATGTTAGCTATTTTTTGTTAAATACTTTAAGTATAATATATCAAGTCAATAAATTTAATATTTTAAATATTGTTTTGTCATACTTGGAATTTTTATCAATATGCTTTTTATTTTGAAAATTATATGTTTATATATTAACAAATATAACTAATTAACTCAATTTGTGTAAATGTGTTCGGATAATCATACAATAATAGTCAATTTATATAAATGAAGTTATTGTTAGATTACTGTTAATGATAATAATACTTATAATTATTAAATTTGAATTGTTTTAGATTATAAAATTATTTTATATTAATATAATAATTTAAACTTATTTTTAAAAAATTGTTAAAGAGAAAATTATTGTTATATTAATAATAATAATACTAATAATAATAGTTATAATTATTGTATTTGAATTGGCCCACATTATAAAATTATTAATAATAATAGCTATAATTATTAAATTGTCTTGCATTATAAATTTAATAATAATAATAGTTATACATTATAATTATTGAATCTAAATTGTCTCACATTATAAAATAATTAATAATAATAGTTATAATTATTGAATTTTAATTGTCTCACGCTATAAAATTAATAATAATAATAGCTATAATATTTTTAAAATATATATATTTTATTTACATGTTTTAATTATTGAATATAAATAGCGTAATGGTAGGAAATTATATATTTTATTTATAGATCTAGTGTTCAAGTATTAAAATTATAAAATTTTTATTTTTTAAAAAGGTCAATATAGGGTCAATACAGGGCTAGGGGCCTTTGGGGATCCCCCACCCGTCTCCGAGTTGCTAAAATAGGGGATGGGGCGGGGATGGAGACCAAAAATTCAAACAGGGTCGAGGGTGGGGATCGGGATCCTACTCTATTACTATCCCCTGAAGTGATTATTCTTATTTTAAATTGACTATTTTATTTTTAATTATTAGAAGACATATTAAATAAGATATTATCTTTATTTTTATATTGTAATAATTAATATAATATTATTCTAATATTTAAATTTGAACGTTTTAATAATATTTTGATTTTTAAGTATTTTTTCATTCAATTTTACTATCAATTTCTTTTACAATATTAATTAAATATAATTTTTTAAAATATACAATTTTACTATCAATTTCTTTTACAATATTAATTAAATATAATTTTTTAAATTTTACAATATTAATTAAATATAATTTTTTAAAATATACAATTTTACTATCAATTTCTTTTACAATATTAATTAAATATAATTTTTTAAAATATACCATTTAATTAAAATAATTTATTTTAAAAATTATTTATTAATATTGTCACTGCCAATTTTTTGTAATATTAATTGTAAATTTTTTTATAATATAGAATTTGCTATCAAAATTTGTTAAAGATTTTACAACATAATTTTTCTAATTAAATACTCTATTTAAAATATTATGTATAATTAATATTGTAAAATAATTGTTAGCAAATTTGAAAATTTTAATTAAGAGTGAAAATATTATTTTAAACTTAAAAAAATAAATATTAGAATAAGATTATATTGATTATTATAAAATAAAAATAAAATAATATGCCTATTTTATTTATCTTCTAATACTTTAGGGCTAAAATAGTCGATTTAAAATAAAAATAGTCATCTTAGGAAATATCTTTCTATTTCTAATAAAGCCCATATTCTTATATTTCTCTTAAAGTCAACAGAAAAATTCTCATTTCCCCCCTGTTGTTTAGTTTAATACCTCAATTTCTCTCATATTATTTTATAAATAACTCGATCTCCCCTCCATTATATAACACTGTAAAGACAAAAAACATGTAAATCCCTACAATTTAAACTATTACTTAAACAATCATAATAGTTTTAAAATTAAATATAAATTTATTTAATTCTTGAATTTTTTTAACATTAATATTTTATTTATTTTAATATTTATAAAATTGATCATTTAATTATATTTGATATTTAGATAAATTTTAAAATTTTAAAAATTAGATAATTTTTTATTCTAAGAATAATATATAATATTTTATTTAATATTTAAATATAATAAATATTTTTTATATTGACTAATAGATATAAAGAACAATACATTTAAAAAAAATCACATCATTACTATTATATATACAAATTTATCAATATAAATTAATATGATAGTGTTATATTATATTACTCAATTTCTTCATTTTTATAGAAATATTTTAATTTGAATATATTTTAGTTGTGGAATGAATGCTTTTAGTTTAAAATATTATTTTTTTTGAATTATGAAAAAAACTTAATAACACATGAGTCCCTTAAGTTTGGTCCATTAATTTAATTACATGACTAGTAGTTTTAAAAATACTCATAAAAATTTCAAATTATTATAAAAACTATACCCTTATTTAATAATAGATAGCTAAAAAAATAAACAAAAATATCAAATGTATAATTAATTTTATTTGTTTTTAATATTTGTATAATATTAAATTATTAATATATTGTAAAAATTTTAAAATTATATTATAATAAATAATATCAATATTGTATTATAACACATTTTATTTGTTGATTAGTATTTTTTATGATTTATTTTATAATACGTAATTAATATATTGAATTGTTAATCTATCGTAAAATAAATAAAATTATATTTTAGCTATAATATATCAATTAATATTTAGTTATCAATGTATTATAAAATAATATATATTATTATTTATATTTTTTGTTCACACAAAAGTCAAAATAATTTTTTAGCTAATTATTATTATATAAGGATATAATTGTAATTTTTTAATAAATTAAATTTTTTATGAATATTTTTAAAATTAGTATGACTATTTGAATAATAGTTTAAATTATAGGAACTCACATATTATTTGTTTTAACAGTGTTATATAACGGATGAGGAAATCGGGCTATTTATAAAACAACAGGAGGGAAATGAGATATTAAGCTAAACAATAGAGAAAAAATGAGAATTCTCCCAAAGTCAGGAGAGTTTCTTACACAAGTTAGAAACTTGGGGGATAAGTTACTTATCCCACCCCAAAAAAGTTAGGGAATAAATTATAATATCCCTAAAATTGAATACACTATTATATTAAATAGCTTATGGGATTGTAAAATATTAAATGTATAAAAATTATCTTTTATTTTTTTTATCGAATATTATTTTTTAATAATTTAATAATTCAAAATTATAACCATCAGTCACCATAATTTGATAACTTGAGCTTTAATCCGTTGGGCCAGGTCTTTTGTATCAAAGGAAAAATAATTTAAAATATATATTCCCTTTTGATAAGTTATAGAAAATTATTTAATAATTAATAATTTAATAATAATGGTTATAAACAGCAAGTAGTTATTCCAAGATAAAAGCAAAGCACAAGCTTGAGCTTCTTCTTGTAAAAGAAAAAAAATTTTAAAACTTCGTCTTGTATACCAATCGTACAAATTAAAAATGACTTTTAATATTAAAAAATTCTTTTTGCCTAATTAAAAAACTAAACTAAACAGGAGCTTAATCATTTAGCAAGATTCATTGATCAAAAACTTGTTTGATATAATTAAAAAACACGTCTTTATTTTGCAAAAGCATAAAATTGAAAGACCAAGTTTAAATTGCATTATCAATTATTTATACCAAATATTTTTCTTATAAGATTAAAAATTATTTAAATATCACTTTCTAGTTCACTAGGTAGAAGAAAACTGCTCCACATAAATATTCTCACTTTTCTTTTACAAATATTATAATGACTAAAAATAAATAAATAAAAACAAAGAATTGGTCTTCCTACTCATAAACTTCACTTTCTTTGGCTTGTTATTTTATTTTTAATGTAAATCAAATTTTCTTTCATCGTGTTGTGACGGGCATACAAAACTTAAGACTTTTAGCAAGCTCTAAAATATTTCTTTTGGATCAAATCCATTCATAGCTCACTTTGGACTCAGGTCCCCACTCTATAAATAATAATGATAGAATAACTAAAATATTTTGATTGTGTCATTTTGTTAAACAAAATTATTTGAGTTATCATATACATTTCTTACACTATGATATTTTAAATTTAAGCTTATTAATTTGTAAACTAGTTTATTATAAAATAATTTAGTTATTTTTTTATTATAAGTAATTATTGTTATAAATATTGAATACCAAAATGTATCATATGATTTATGTATATGTATGTACATAAATATTAGCTTAATTTTCATTAATTTGGTGTCTCTCTAGTCTTTTTTGCAAAAAAATAAACATTTAGAAATACTCTTTTGAACATGTTTTTTAATTTTATTTTTATAATATTGTTAGTATTAGAAATAGTCTTTATGCGAAAAATAAATATTTAGAAATAGCCCATTTTTAATATGTTTTTTGTTTTATTTTTACATATTATTGTTACTATAAAAAACAGTCTCTTTTGAGCAAATAATTCATACAATTAACCATGTGATATATATCGTGTAGGTAATTAGATGATCGTATAATGATATCTTCATTAATTTTCTATTTATCATACTTCATATGAATTAGTTTAATTGACTCTAATGATTTTAATTTAAATATTTTGGTTATATTCTATTAAATACTATGTTGACGATATGCGAAAAATTAGAGAAAGGAGTAAATTTGTATATCTTTTACTAAAATACCATCTCATAACGGTCAACAGAAACAGTAAGATAGACAAATGAGTGATCCATCCATTTTCCAAACCTTTTCAAATGTAATTATTTTTTTTTCACAACCGATTATTTCTAGAGATCACATATCACAACACCCTTGATCAAAATACACATATAAGAATAAAACATGAAGAACAGGACTTCCATAAAGAAGACAAACATAACTTTGATGACGAAGAATTTGGCAACGGTGATGGTGCTGGTGAATAAATCAATGCTGAAGAAGTAGGTCTTGGTCCTTGACAACATTGCAGGCAATCAAGATATATGTCATTCAAGCAACAATATTGCTTAGAATTATGACATTGCTCATCCACATGATTTTCAGCTTCACTTAGTGTCCAATTTGCAATTTCTATTGCTTTCTTTCTTCTGTCATAATACTTATATAATTGATAAATTTCTTTTCCTATTTGAGAAGCAGCTGAGAGTTCTCTTCTTTCTATTCTGCAAATTAATTTCACAAAGAAACACAAAATATATTATATAAAAACATAAATAATCGTGTAATTAAAAAAAGAGTGTAATAAAGTAAAAAATAAAATTAACATGAAAATGGAGCTGAGCTTACATGAGATAATTCTCTAGAGCAGCTACTTCAGAGCAAGAAGTAAGCACACAGATTAGAAGAAATAACATCTCAAGAACAAATGAGTTCTTTGTTGCCATTTTCTTCTAGTGTAAAACGAAGATTATGTACTAATTTTCAAGTGTTTTGTGTGTTGTACAGACTAGGAGTACTATTTATAGAATGGTATTTAGTGCTCCATTGGACTAGGTCCTTTGTGAAAAAATAATTGATTGATGCTTTTTATTGTGAGGTTACATAAGCTAACAAAATTTTGGTCAAATTTCAAATTTATAAGAGTTATTTAATCATTTTAATAAGGGGTCATCGATCAAAAACTTGTTTGATACAATTAAAAAATTTAAAAACAAAGTGGTATTACATCAATTAAAAATTATAAATCAAATCCAACTTACATTGTCCATTATTTAAATAAAATGTCCTTTTTGGGCTGACTACATAGAAGAAGACTCCTCCACATAAATCTTCTCAGTCTGCATTTACAAAAGTATTATAATAAAGACAAAAAGAAAATTAGTCTTCTTAATCCAAAGTCAACATAAGTCACATTCTTCTTTAATCGTAATGTAGATCTTAAGTCAACTATGTTTATGTTCTTATTTTTTATTTTTATATATATAAAATGAAAATTATGTGTATAATAGCCTTTACTCTCAATGTAGAATTGATTTTTTCGACAATTCAAAATTCTTGATAATTACTGTGGAGGTAAACAATCTAAAGATAGAAAATTAAAGTTTCATTTTAGATTTCTAGAAGTTCAAGCCATTTAAATTCATTAATATCGCACTTCAATCAATCTTTAATAGTCAATAATACTATGAAACAAGAAGAGGATATAAAATCAGAAAACTGAACAATAATTTTAAGAAGCAGCAATATAGCTTTAGCAGATAAAACTTGATGCAAATAAACAAATTATTGTTCAACGCCTTCAATCGTTACATCCTTATCTATATGCTGATGGCATAAAATTTCTGGTATCAATAATAAAATTAAAATTATAAACCGTTAGATGAAATTAATAGTCGATTCTTTTTTAATTTAAAAATATTAAAAAAATTATTAAAGATATATTTTTTTTAGTTTACCAGTTCTATAAGTTACAATAGTTTTTTTTTTTTTCACTTTGAGTCGATTTCAAAACTTCTCACACTATAATCTAATTTAAGTGAGTTTTAAATTTCTCTCACAATTACTCACTATGAAATCTTATCTTCTCCAAGTCGAATTAAGATAAGTTTTTTTTTATGTTTTATGATTGACGATTGAAATTTTATTATTTATTAGTTGAAGATTGGTGAACATCAATTAAGGTTCATTTTGTTTCTTATTCTATTTTGTTGGTTTATTTGTTAAATAAAATATCATAGTTAAGAACAAGTTTTTCTTAAACCATGAAATTAACTCCGCTTATTAAAATAAGGTGACATTGCTAACACCTAGTTCTCAAGTTTAACTCCCTTAAAAGAGATTGTGTTCGGCTAAGCCTTGATGGCTAAATTCTTGCCAAGTTTCTTTATTGTTATTTTTTTTTTACATTTTATACATCATAGTTTCTTTAGTTTTTATTTCATTTAATTTTCAATTTATTATGCTTTATTTTGTTTAAACAAATTTACAGCTGTTTTTCTACTTTTTTTATTGTTGATATCTTGGTATTGCTTTATTGCAATTGTTTATGTTTATGTTATTTCTTATCTTCATTTGTTCCCATACTGAGCTTTCCTATATTTCATTTTTATTTGTTTATGTTATTATGCTGCGATGGCAAGATTTGAGCACAGGAATTGAAGGCCAATGAAAAAAACTTTATCATTGAACGACTAGCACTTATTGTAAGATTTATACAAATAGAAAACAATTTAATTAGGACTACATGTTTAACTTATGTTATTAGAATAATTGATTGATTTTAGTGTGAGGTTACATAAGCTAACCAAATTTTGGTCAAATTTCAAATTTATAAGAGTTATTTAATCATTTTAATAAGGGGTCATCGATCAAAAACTTGTTTGATACAATTAAAAAATGTAAAAATCAAAGTGTTATTACATCAATTAAAAATTATAAATCAAATCCAACTTACATTGTCCACTATTTAAATAAAATGTCCTTTTTGGGTTTACTACATAGAAGAAGACTCCTCCACATAAATCTTCTCAGTTTGCATTTACAAAACTATTATAATAAAGACAAAAAGAAAATTAGTCTTCTTAATCCAAAGTCAACATATGTGAAATGTAAAATGTAAGTCACATTCTTCTTTAATCGTAATGTAAATCTTAAGTCAACTATGTTTATGTTCTTATTTTTTATTTTTATATATATAAAATGAAAATTATGTGTATAATAGTCTTTACTCTCAATGTAGAATTGATTTTTTCGATTTCCAATAGTGTTGTCCAATTGAGTCTTTAATTTGATATATCATGTATTTTGAAAAAAAAGGGCTAGCTAGAGCTTATATATATATATGTAAATTTGAACAAAATTTAATGTGAAAAATGGGGTTTTTGTTCAAGCCATTTAAATTCATTAATATCGCACTTCAATAAATCTTTAATAGTCAATAATACTATAAAACAAGAAGAGGATATAAATTCAGAAAACTGAACAATGATTTTAAGAAGCAGCAATAGCTTTAGCAGATAAAACTTGATGCAAATAAAACAAATTAATGTTCAACGCCTTCAATCGTTACATCCTTATCTATATGCTGATGGCGTAAAATTTCTGGTATCAATAATAAAATTAAAATTATAAACCGTTAGATGAAATTAATAGTCGATTCTTTCTTAATTTAAAAATATTAAATAAATCGATGTTACAATAGTTTTTTTTTTTTCACTTTGAGTCGATTTCAAAACTTCTCACACTATAATCTAAATTAAGTGAGTTTTAAATTTCTCTCACAATTACTCACTATGAAATCTTATCTTCTCCAAGTTGAATTAAGATAAGTTTTTTATGTTGTATGATTGATGATTGAAATTTTATTATTTATTTAGTTGAAGATTGGTGAACATCAATTAAGGTTCATTTTGTTTCTTATCCTATTTTGTTGGTTTATGTGTTAAATAAAATATCATAGTTAAGAACAAGTTTTTCTTAAACCATGAAATTAACTCCGCTTATTCAAAAAAGTGAAATTGCTAACACCTAGTTCTCAAATTTAATAACATATTATTTTTATTTATTGTTTTATTTTAATTTTGTAATTTGTTATTAAAATTTCAATAGATGAATACGTAATATAAGTTATAGATTAAAATTAATATAACATATAATTATTTATTTATTTATATTTATTTTTAATATTGATTATTGTTATTTTAATTTTTATAATACATAATTCATAATCTCAAGTAGAGGTTTTTGTTAAGATATTTTATGGCCAAAATTTTTATTGAGCTAAACCACCCTTCAATCACCAATTTTTTTTTTTAAAAAAGAAAACTACTGATTATTTTTTCAAATAGGTAGTAGGAAATTTACCATGTGAGTTCCATACATTCCATGGGCTTAATTATATGAAATTTAACATTACCGTTTAGCTCTCAATAAAAATGTTATTTTAAGCTTTGATAAATTAATATTAAAACGTGCAACTAAGTCCCCATGCATTTAATTTTTTTTAATTCTCATGCAATTAATTTTTTATCCCCCGTAATTGTCATCTATCTAGGCCAAACAAAAAGACAGTTATTTGAAAGTTAATTAACATGAAATAAAAAATTTCGTTGGCTCAAATGTAAATAATAAATATTTCGTCGGCTCTAACAACTCTCATTTTCATTAAATTCTTGTCAAAATTTTTTTTTTGAAAAATTACAAATTACAAATTACAAGTCTACTAGTATACATTAAATATCTATTGATATATAACAAAACATCTACTGAAATTTAACTGAAAAGATAATTTACAATTGTAGTACACCTAACATCTAGGAGGACATTTTAGTAGATCCCTAATGGATAGAACACGCTTTCTTTTAAGATAGTGTGTTCCATTCCTACCACTTGCATATTTTTTTCAATTTTAGAGATTTATTAGTTATTTTTAAATAGTAATTATTATTATATATGGTATAATTATTGTTTTATAATAAATTGAGACTTATAAAAATATTTTTGAAAATATTAAGAGTTATAAGGGTATTACACTAAACCTTTTGGACTAAAAATGACTTTTATAATTAATTAATATGAAATTTAAAGATCGAGGATATTTTAATAAATATGTTACTTGAGGTTAGTTGACTAACAGTCGATGGAAGGTTTTTGATATATTTTCTAAACTTTCTATCTAAGTGATATAATCCCAAACTTAAGGGAAAAATTTGATAATAACCCTCATTAATAATAATCTAATAATAATTTTATCTTTAACAATTATTTAAAAATAATTTTAAATTATTATATTAGTATAAAATAATTTTATAATCTAAATTATTTTAGATTAGAAAATTGATCAAAATTTGAAATATCACAAATTTGATACTAAAACCAATAAATCATAAAAACAAAAAAACTTGTACATAACATTAACAATCTTCTAAGTAATTTATGTTTGTAAAAAAATATTGTCACTTATAATAAATAACGAGTGATTGTAAGAGGAAGACAGAGAATGGTGGGGACGGTTCATGTCATTTTCATATTTAGGTTTTAAAAATTTATATAATAATTTAATTGTACAATTATCTCTATTAAACTTAATAGAAATTAAAAAAATATATTAAATTTATTGATTTAAATAAATGTTTAAAGTATTTAAAAAAAGTTAGCTTCTACGATTATAATTTTTTAATTTATTATTAAAAATATAACATCAAATTTTAATTTTCGTCAAATCTCAAAATATAAATCAAATTTAGGGATATTATCAAATTCCCCCCTGAAGTTTTGGTTTCTATCACTTAGATAGAAAATTTGGGTAATCTATCAGAAATCTCCCATTGACTGTTTGTAAACGGTGAGTTGACCGTTTTGTTGAAGGGCAAATAAGTAAAATATAAATGATTAGACAATTGATTTACACTCTGTAGAATACAAATCGTCAAGTCATATGCAAAATAGTAAAACCCTGATTTTTTTCTTCTTATTTCTTGCCAAACTCTCTCTGCAAACCTACGATTACCTATAAATCTAGCCTGAAATTGGGTTAATCTTGGAACATGGATGTCAGCAAGAAGATTAGGAGGGAAGATTTGGTGCCATTTCGATGGATCGTTGGCCATGTATATAAAGAGTCCTGAAACCCATTTCGAGTTTCCTTAGTATTCTATTCGGTGAGTGTGATTTTCATTTGTTTGGAGGTTAAATTGAGGGAAACTACTATATTACGTACATGCAATAGTCAATCTCAATGACCATCAGGTATGTGCACACTTCTGGTGTTTGTTTGATTCAGTGCATATAGGAATAGTTTGATTCGAAAATCGATTTTATTTGATCTGTGTTATATAATATTGGGTTTCGGTGTCCCTTATTGTTGGTTGTTTTCGATTTATTGCTAGTGGTTGGATGTACACGGATTTGGGTTTTTGTCAAATTAATGCATGCACGAATGAACTAATTCCAAAATTGATTCTCTTTAGTAAATGGGTGTAATTCTTTGTTTGGGTTTTGGTTTCCCTTGTTGTTGGTTGGTTTCGATATGGTGATGGTGGTCAAATGTGTACAAATTTGGATTTTTTAGGATTAACGAATGCATGATTGAACTAATTTAAAAATCGATGTTATTCAGTCTATATTATGTAATCTATTGTTGATGATATTTCGCTACTGTATGGTAATGTTTAAGATACATAATCTGCGTGGTAATGGTATATCGGCTGGAAACCATGACTTGACCGTACTTCCTGGGGTCCAGGAATAGGGATAACTTTGGATTATAACGCCACGTACCATTACTTTTATGTATGAATTATATGTTGACTCTTTTTCACACTTAGTATATTGTAATCTGTTGCTGATGATATTTTGCTACTGTGTGGTAATGTTTGAGGTGCATAATCTACGTGGTAATGGTATATTGGCTGGAAACCATGACTTGACTGTACTTCTTGAGGTCTAGGAATAGGGATAACTTTGGATTACAACGCTACGTACCATTACTTTTATGTATGAATTATATGTTGACTCTTTTTTACACTTAGTATATTGTAATCTGCTGTTGATTGTATTTTGCTGCTGTGTGGTGGTGTTTCATGTGTATAATCTATGTCAGAAGAACTTGAAATGATTTATTGTCAGTTGATTAGTGTTATTGTTCCACTGACCATACTCTAACAACTTATGCAGGTTTGATATATCATGCATTTTTTAAGGACAAGTGGTAGATGTTGGTAGATTTAACCCTGAAGAATACACACTTAGTATGTTGTTGGAAGATGTAAAGCTTGCATGCAACCATATCCCAATTTGTGAGTGGGAGTGTGTGGCTTTGGATGTAGAATACCCGTGGTCAAAGGAAAAGCTGCACCTGACATGTAATAGTGATCTATCTGCTGCATTCAAAGAACATCAACAGAGAGAATATATATATCTAATTGTACTGTTGGAGCAAGGTTCCAGTCTTCCCACATCTGAATAAACTACCACTTTACCTGAGCATGTGCCTCTGCAAAGGTGCTTGCTAAGGGCTACAACTGATGAGAATGAATCACCAACAATGCAGCAACTAGAGGTTTTCATTCCTCATTTGACCCCACAAGAAAAAGATGTATACACTCCTGAAGACTATAATGGATAGTATGCTTCAGATTCAAAAGAGGACCTGCCCAATGAAGGTGATGATGATAGTAATGAAAGAATGAATGATTACGAAAGTGGAAATGATAGTGATATTGCCGAAGATGACAATACAGATGATCCCCCAATAGTAAGATATGATAGAAACAGTGGAGGCTTTGAGTTATGCTTAGATGACAAAGGTAACATGGAATTGAAGCAAGGCCATACTTTTTATACTGTGTACGATTTTAGAGCTGTGCTAAAGGTTTTTGCAATCAAACACGGATTTAGGTTGAAGAAAATTAAAAATGAGAAGACCCGAGTGACATGCAAATGTGTTAGTGATGATTGCGAGTGGAGGATCCATGCTAGTCCATCATGGGATAAGTTGTCTTTTCAGATTAAGACTTTCAATCAAATTCATAGTTGCAATAGGATCTGTGACAATTGGGAAGCAAACTCGATATGGATAGCAGCTCAATTTCTACATCTATTTCAGGCAAATCCTAATGTTGATATTAAGGTTATTGCATCCGAATTGCTCAGAAAGTATAAAGTTGCATGCCAACCTCTAAAATTATACAAGGCTAGACAAAAAGCATTAGAACTTCTTGGTGCTGACCATAAAGCCTCATATACTAAGCTTGATAGATATGGTGCTGCAATTAATCAAACAAATCGAGGTTCAATAGTTCATTTGCAATATGAATGGAAACTTGGAAATAGCAATCCAACATTTAAGAGATTTTTTCTAAGCTTCGATTCACAAAGAATGGGTTTCTTCGATGGATGTAGGCCTTTTATTGGCCTTGATGGTTGCCATCTTAGAGGCACATATAAGGGAGTGCTACTTGCTACTGTGACAATAGACAGTAACTATAGGGTGTATCCTTTGGCTGTGGCAATAGTGGAAAATGAGAATCAATATTCGTTGGGCTATTTTATAGAAAAATTATATGAACAATTTAGTGTTTGTGGCGGATCTAATCTGTGTTTTATGACAGACAGGAAGAAAGGGGTTCTCATAGCATTGGATCAATACTTTCCACATACAGATAAGAGATATTGTTGTTGTCACATTTATGCTAATTTTCGAATCAAGTTCCCGGTGCAATATTAAGAAACTTATTTTGGGCAGCAGCAAGAAGTGGTAGCAATGTGGATTTTATTAGTAATTTAGACAAGATTAAGGAAATTAGTACAGCAGCCCACAAATGGCTCACTGATATTCCTTTAGCTAATTGGTGCAAACATCAATTCTTTACAAGAATAAAGACTGCTCATGTGACTAACAGCATGACTAAGACCTTTAATGCATGGATCAATCCATTAAGAGGATTACCTGTGCACAAGATGTTGGAGGAGATACGGAGGAAAACCATGAAACTAATTCATGATAGGTCAGATTTTATCTTTTCAACTATTTTTGCTTCTTTGATACTCTATGTTATCTTATTTCTTTTATTTTTCTAGGTTTTTTGTTAATGAATGTTTTATTTTGATCAAATAATGTCAAACTGTCACTTTAGCACATTTGCTGAGCATGTATAAGCTAACATTGATAATTATATTTTGATAATTTTTTTTAAAATAGGTACAAAGAGGCCAAAAAATGGGGTGACACTTTGCCTCCAATTGTAAAGAAAAGAATTGTTAAACTAAGTGAGAAAGCAAGGGAGATGAAAGTTATTTTTGGAGAAGGTGATTTGTATGAGATCCTTGTAGACAATAAAGAGAGTAACATTATGGATCTAAATGCAAAAACCTGTGATTGTGGGGATTGGCAGATCTCAAGCCTCCCCTGTGTACATGCTGTATGTTGTATTGATACTATTCGGGCTAATGTTGAGAGTTATGTACATTATCTTCTTACCAAAGATGCTTACAAGAGAACATATAAATACCAAATCAATCCTATCCCATCCGAGAATAGGTGGCCACTTGTGATTGTAAATGAATTGGAGCCTCTTGAAGTGAAGAAACAACCAGGCAAACCTAAGAAAAGTAGAATTAAAGAGGCTGATAAAGATCCAAAAATGAAAAGATCTTGCTCTGTTAGATGTACTTTTTATAGTGAATGGGGCCATAATAAGAGGACTTGTAAGAAGAAGGGAAATGCTAAGAAGTAGACCAAATTAGCAAAGGTACAAAAAAAAAAAGGGATTCTATGGGGTATTTTATGTTATAAAATTTTCCATTAACTTATTCTATACTCTTTGTGTGCATTTACCTCAGGAAAAGCAAGTGGTTGGTGCATTTACCTCAGCTGTTCTGACATGATGCCAGGTCAAATTCACAACATTTTTATGAATGCTTGTCTACCACTCCTCACACACTGAACATATTTTGTTTTAAGTTTCTATTTCCTATGTACATGAATGCAGCCCCTGTTAATGAATGATCTTGAAGCACATACCAAGTTTGCTAGCATTTCAGCTTATTTCATATCTACAACCATGGATCAACAAGAAAAAGTTTGGAGATGAAATTCCATCTATTATCACCAGGTCACAGATGTAGCATCATCTCTAATTTTGTATACACTTTCTAACCATGTATTATTTACTTATTTTGATTATGGTTCTTTTTATCTACCATGTTGATGTTAATTAAGGGTTATTCATGAAAAGACTTATCCAAGAAAAGACCAACCTTCTGGCCTTTGCTTTTTTTTGTACACACACTTGCCAATATTAAGTTAAATAGAAAAGCTGAAATTTTTGTCTTGATAGCAATCTAATGACTTGTGTTTTTGCTTTGGGAGTATATTTGTTGAAAAAAAACTTGATATTACTGATGTTTGAATTCTTGGAAACAACATTTGGATGGCCTTCAATTCTTTATTTATTTTACATGCATTTTAATCAAACAAATCATGGATATTACTAATAATGGTGTATATGTATTGATTTTTTCATGTTATGCATATACATACATACATATATATATATATATATATATATATATATATATATATATATATATATATATATATATATTGCTTCTAAGTTCAACTAAAGGTGATGGTACCTCCATTTTGTGTTTTAGCAACTGTCATTTGTTTTATATGCATTGTCGTTACATTATTCAAAAGATGAAACATGCTGGTGTGTACACTAGCTTTTGTGCATTGTTGTTACATCTAATGGATATCCATGCTACTGATGTGTATGGTGGTGTTTTGTGTGTATTATTTCTGAACATTGCTAATATGAATATAGTTTTTATTTATTACTGTCATTTTTGTGGTTAGAAATATATTTTATATGCATTATGGTTCATAATAAACACAAATTTCCAGATCTAGTCTTTAGCATTAACTAACAGAGTGTAGAAACATAGCATTATTGTTATATAGTGCAATACTTCAAACATCTTGGCCCGTAATCCTACCCCATTCTTAAATGTTCTTTTCCTTAGCTTTGCTCTTACCTCATTGATTTGTTGTTGGATGCATATCAAATTCTTCAACTTCTTTCAATTGAGTGTTATCACCTTGCTCTTCATAGAGGTATAACCCACCTTAAAAATTTGAATCGTTTGGCATCCAAAACTTGAAATAATTGCATTCATCATATTTGCAATAGTAATACAATTTATTTGGATTGTTTTGAGACTCGCTAATGCGGACAGCACATTTCTTATTGCAATGACAATATCTATTCTCAAACTTAATGAGAGCTCCATTCATATGCTTTTTCCATTGCTTGGCTGTATAGTTTCTTGAAATGTAGCTTGTGTTTGAAGTGTTTGAAGCCATATGATTGCAATGCAGTCTTACTGTGAAACAAGCTTTTGGTTGGAGTAGACTATTGTGTTGGGCATTACAATTGACTATAAAAGTAGTGTTAAAAAAAAGAAATTAAAGGCTATCACTAGGAAAGAGTTACTTGTATTTTGTATGCATTTTGGCAGCTCCATGAAAGGCTATATCACTTGTCCATTTTCATTTTTATGGTGCAATATAAACACTGGAGAAAAAAAAATTATAATCGTTGGAAGCCAACGGTTATAATATTCAACTTCAACTTCACTCTACTTCAAAACATGAAACTATTTGGTAAAAAGAATTGTCATTCAATTTAAACCATTTACAAAGAATATAACGGTCATTTTCTCAATATTGTCAATTCATTATGTTACACAACAAATTAGGACAAATATGAGATCATCTTTTAGACCAAATGATTGTTTTCTGATAGTATAAACAATAAATCTAAGTCATGAAGGGTAAGTAAGTAATTGCAAGGTTTTTGGACCGTTTACAAACGGTTAAGGGGAGGTTTCTGATAGATTACCCAGACTTTCTATCTAAGTGATAGAAACCAAAACTTCAGGGGAGGAATTTGATAATATCCCAAAATATTTATTATATCTTTTAATAATAATAAATTAATATTTCATATGTGAAATCACTATTTCACATATCATCGAAATAACATAATAAAAATAAATATTTAATTTTTTTTAAAATTGATGAAAATAAAATAATTGATAACAGTCGTTAATTGACGACAATCATCAATTATTATTTATTAATCACAATAAGATATAGTAATTTAATATTATATCTAAAAACAATAACTAATTATATTTAGATTATAATTTAACAAAAGGTCTAAATATTCATACTAACATGTAGAATATAATGATGTCAATCATATGTAGTAGTTTGCATAAATTTTATTTTGCTAACAATCACTATTAAATTTCTAAATCAAAGCAAAATGTTAAACTTCAAGATTAAATTTTAATTTCAAAATCAAATTTTAAAATCAATATTCATAACCATTGGATTTTTTTACCGTGTTGGGTTGAGTTCTAGAGTAAAAAAATAATATAAGTAATTGTAGAATTATTTTAAATTCATTTTCTTAATAAAGAAATTTACTAAAATAATAAAATTAACAAAATTTAAGCAATAAAATTTGTAATGAATGAATTAATTTATTTTTGTCAATTATCTTTTTTTAACCATTAATTTATGAAAAATAAATATTTATTTTTGTCATATTATTTTAATGATATGCGAAATAGTAATTCTATGTATAAAAAATTAAATATTGATGGTGTATTTTTAATAAGAGATTGAAAATTGATAATTGTATGACCTAACTTTTATTAAACATTTTAAATATATAACCAAGTCAATAAATTTAATACTTTAAATAAATTTTTGTTACACTTGAGATTTTATCTTATATAATCTTTATTTCTTGGGAAATATATATATATAATAATTCTATAATTAAAAAAAATAGATTTAATTATCTATATATAATTTAAATTATTAACTTATTGTTAAAAAATAAAAATTATGTAAAAAATTAAATATAATTTTTTAAAACTTTTTAAAATTAATTTTTAGAATTATTTTCTAATCAAATTTATTTATGATATTAAGATATAATTATTGTTCCTTCAAATAATTATAAAAAAATAAATGTAATAAAGTTATATTTAAATAATTATTAAAGATAAAATTATGGTTACATTATACACTATTTTAATTCAATAATAACAATCTAAAAATAATATTTGTAATAATAAATTAAATATGTATACTTTGTTACATATAGTTCATTTACAAATTTTGTTGAGTAAGTAAGGTTAGCTCATTGTATGACTGCTTACTTTCCTCCAACTCTTCAGTTCGAGCTCAAGTAATTACAATATAATGCAATACATAAATTTTAACAACCAAAAAATTCCAATAAAGAAAATTTTGAATAAATCCAAATAACAAACGCAATAAATTTACAAATTTATAATAGCCAAATATTAGAAAAAATTTATGGCATCTGAACATCGCAATGGGTCAAACGGGAAGCCATTATGGCCATGCAATGATAGACAGAAACTGCAAGCTACCATGTCCTTTGGCCTTTGTGAAGTTGTTGTACGAAGAGGCAAATACAGTATGAGAGATTAATTTAGTTTGGGTTTGAGAATAAATGGAGTAAGATTTTAGCTATCGTGTTGAAAGAATAGAGAGTGGCCTGCTATTCTTAGATTTAGGAGGATTTTGGCTATAGCGTAGAGAAGTGAAAGAAAGAAAAAATGGAAATGATATGACAAAGAAAATGATTGAGAAAGAGAAAAGATGGTATTAGAGGAAGAAGAAAAGTAAATAAATATTAAATTTTTATTTATTTATCTCACATGTAATTAAGAAAATATTGTCAAACATCAGTATATTACAATTAATTTTATAAAAGTACATAATTACCTTAAAAAATTAACATTTTTAATTAACGAAGATAATATTAGAGGAGATTCAGAGTATTAGCGATTCAACAAAAAAGTATTAAGGTATTAGATTAAATAAGGAGAGAGTTTCTGAATTTATTTTTTAATATTTATTTAATTTAGTTTTAGAAGAAAAAGAAAAATCTTATGGATGATGAATTTATCAATATATATGTGTTTATGTTGTTAGAGCTTGCATATGCTCTATTAAGACACTATTTGGTTTAGTTAGTTGAAATGATGATGAGCTTGAAATAAGTATCAATTAGCAAAGCGCCTTTACCCATATATGTTTGATGCTGAGTTTTCTAATACATGCATTATTTGACTAAATTCAATTGGCTTTCTTGTTTCATAAATAACAAAAAACTTATCTAACACACGTGCGTCCTCAGTATTTCAATGAAACAAGATTATCATTGTGCCTAAGGTGTCACTGTGACCAAGTTAATCATGGTTAGTTTGTCAAGATGTCATCGTGACAAAAGTTTACTGTGGCTAGCTTGATAAGTTATCACCATGACTAACTTGCTAAGTTGTCACTAGAGATGGTAAAACGGGCGGGCCGACCCGAGTTCTGCAGGAGCCCGTCCTTGAATAGTGTCATACGTCGATACTGTTCACGAGCTGGGTCGAGAAAATTAGCCCAGGTGCTGTGCCGTTAATAGTACTTAGGCCGTGTCGTGTTGGCCCGGTTACTGTTTACTGGCTAGGCCGTGTGGGCCGCTTTATTATTTATGTTACTATTCAACCCGTAAATAGTATTTTAACTCAAATAAAATAATTTTTATTGTTAATAATAGTAAATTACTATTCATCTTGGTTTGCTATTTATGTTACTATTCATCTTGGGTTGCACTGTTTATGGTGCGGCCCAAATGGGCTTATGAGCTATGCTAGATTTGTCTTTTAATGGGCTGGGCTAGCATAATATATATAATAATCATACTGTAGGTCGTGCTGAACTTATAAAATTTACTGTACAGGTCGTGTTGGCCAGACACATGAACCCACATAAGCTAAAATTTTATGGGCCGACATGGCCCATTTACCATCTCTAGTTGTCACAATGAACTGATTTGACATTATGACTAGGTTATTAACGTGGCTAGATAGTTAGGTTACGAATTTATTCGAAAGGCTAACTTGCTAGGTTGTCATTGTGCCCAAAGATCACTATGGCTACCTTGCTAGGTTGTCACCCTAACTAGCTTATTAGGTCATCATAAGTGGATAATAAATACATTGACTTTTGCATGTTGAAAGATCATACAAATAACATTATTTCTGATAATTTATTACAACAATCGCTTAGACTGAATTTTTTTCTATTTTATATTTTAATTTTTTAAAGGTTATTTTTTTAGTTTACACAGTTTAATTATAAAATAAATAAATAAATAACTTATTGTGGATAAGTCTATCATGATAGATGTGCTATAATTTTTAGATTGTAATATCTAAATATAAGTTATCTTTAATCATAAAAGTTTTGAAATTTGAATATCGATTCACAAGAAATTTGTTCTATAAAGTCTACAAGGCTAATGGTCTAAAAGGACAATGAGTATACCAATAAGATAAAATTTAAATTTATTTAATATAAATATTATTATCAATAATTCTTTTTCAGTTATAAAATAATTCATTTAAGTACTATTTAAAATTTTACTAGTATAATAAATCACATAAGATTTTTTATCTTTTCTTTGAGCTTGGGATAGTCTTAATCCCATGGATGTAACTGGCTTTACCAAGTCCTTCATATCAAATTGGTTTGATAACCAAATTTTAAGAGATGATAATGCCCCCACATCATTTCTAATGAGAAAGGTATCATTCACATACAAGACTAAGAATACTACTAACTTCTTAGTTGTCTCCTTAGAGACATGAGGTTAATCAGGATTTTTTTATCAAAACCAAAGGGTTCGACTGCTTAATCATATTTGATGTTCCAAGATCTAGAGGCTTGCTTAAGCCCATAGATAGTTATTTGTAATTTGCAGACCATGTTCTCTTGGACATGGAGTTCTTTCACTTGGGCCTTTCTCAATAACCCTCCTGTGCTTCCTCCGAAGATTGACGATCGAGTGTTTGGGTCTAATTCCGATGGGATGAAGGCAACCAAGGCCTCCTTTGAGAGTGTTTCAGTCTTGCGGGAGCTTTAAACTTTTCTTCAGCTGCATCTAATCGTCCTATAAATCATGGAGAAAGTGAGAGGTTTGGTACTAGTAAATAAAAATGAGGAGGTTGGCTTCCATAGGTTCAAAGGAAGCCTAGTGTTTGTTTTGGCCAGGGTAATAGTAGAGGTGAAGATAAAATTATGGAATTGAGGGGGAGATGTTTTAATGGATTTGCGTTGATAAAAAAATTTGTTGTGACTATAGAGAGAAAGGTGTGTTTATGAAGAAAGTGGGATTTTAGATAGGTGGTGCTGTTTGTGTATGGGTTTCTTTAATTTTTCAAGGTTAATTATGTTATTTGATTAATTTATTTTTCCTTTTTAATTATACATCACTATTTGAAATAGTTGTTTGTGGGATTCATATTCTGTTGTTTGGGGCTCATTGCTTGTCTAATGGGATCCCTATATATTTCATAAAGTTAATATATAAGGTTATTTTAATAATTATCTTCAAAAGCTCAATTTTTTTTATTAATCAAATTAACGGTTAGATGTAATTGAGATATTTTTCAAAACAAATTATAGAGAATATTAGTCATTTCCTAAGTTAGTATTATAATTTGACACATAAAACGTGATTCTTGAATATTAATTTAATACTAATTTTATGAAGAAAGAGATTTATAATTTGTAATTATTTATAGATTTTGAAGGATATATTCCGAAGCATCTGCATCTCCATACATCATATTTGATTAAAAATATATATATATAAATAAATATGTATATGTATATTTATATGTTATGTGCTACTATGCACGTGTTTCTTATAATTAATTATAAACAGATGGTACAAGTAGTAAAGGCAAAGCTGAAGTTTGCATCTGCTAACTAAGCAATCAGACAAATTTTTACCAATATCGAATATCCGCATACGTATTCAATGAACAGACGGGCCTATATATATATATATATATATATATATATATATATATATGTATATACTGTCCTTAAGGTTTGTAGAAATTATAGAGAAAAAGAAATTTATGAAAACACACATGAACCTCCCCTGCTACAATATTAACCCCTGAGATTTATGTATTATTTATTTATTATTATTATTATTATTGTTGTTGTATTGTGTATTTAATCTTTTGTATTTATTTCTATTTATATTGAAGCATGGAAAGTAAAAATTGTTATATGAAAATAGTAAAAAATACTTTTTTTTATTTTTCTTATTATTATCATCATTATTTTATTTTTATAACAGCAATAACAACAACAACAATAATAATAATAATAATAACAAATGTAAAAAGTTTATAAATTTTAAATGTTACATTCAGAACCGATTGAGAGTTTTTCTTTTCAAAAAAATTTAGATCGGTAAAAGAATGGTAGGGTTAGAGCTTCATTAATATATATCAATGATATTATTACAGTCATTTATAGTTTTTCTAATGGTTAACACACGATCAATTGGATGAAAATAATGTAATATAGTTGTAGGGAGGTTTTTATAAACTTCTACAAACGTTTTCTCAATTTGTGATTTTCACAAATCTGAGGATAGGTATGTGAAAAATATCCCTATATATATTCTGAAAATAAAGATTTTACGTTCCACGTCAGACACGTGACTTTCGGATTGGACCCATGGAAATTATTATATATAGCAGGCTGATTTGATAGGACATTTACGTGCAACAATGCATATAGCAGTTAATTTGCGTCTGATTCTACTTGTAAGAGAAAGACCGAACCCATTAACTGTTTACCAGTGAAAATAAAAATAATGAGTGCCCTTTGAAATTAATTAAGGATAGAATTGCAGTCTGAGTTGTACATCGCAAACAGCTGCTTGGACAAGAAAATGCAAAACAAAAACCAGATAATTAATCAATTTCATTTGTTGTTTTTAAGAAGTTTGTGTTTGATTTTGCTTTCTCCAAGTTTCTTCTTCATATACATACGTCAGTATACACAGAACTGGCTAGGCGAAAATTAATTAAACAGATCAGAAATCTTCTGCAAGCTTTAATTAAGCTGTGTGTGAAAGAGAAAAATGGAGAATATTGAAAAGAAAGCTCACTGTTTGGTCCTATCCTATCCAGGACAAGGCCATATAAATCCTATGCTCCAATTCTCCAAGCGCTTACAACACAGTGGAGTCAAAGTTACCTTCTCTACAACTTACTTCATCTCCAAATCCATACATAGAGATTCTTCCAGCTCCATTCCTCTCGAGACCATCTCCGATGGCTTTGATGAAGGCGGTAAAGGTCAGGCAGAGAGCATTCAAGCTTACTTGGAGCGATTTTGGCAGGTTGGCCCAAAATCTCTTTCTGAGCTTGTTGAGAAAATGAATGGTTCAGGTTTTCCTGTAAACTGTATTGTGTATGATTCCTTTTTGCCTTGGGCTCTTGACGTTGCAAAGAAGTTTGGCTTGATTGGAGCTGTGTTTCTCACTCAATCTTGTGCTGTTAATAGCATATATTACCATGTCAACAAAGGGTTGCTCAAACTTCCGCTCGCGGGAAATGAAATTCTTTTGCCAGGAATGCCTCCTCTTCAGCCTCGAGATATGCCTTCTTTTGTGTACGATTTCGGGTCATATCCTGCTGTCTTTGATTTGGTAGTGAGAATTCAATTTTCTAATATTGAAAAAGCTGATTGGGTTCTCTGCAATTCCTTTTATGAGTTGGAGCAAGAGGTAATTGATAAATCAGTTAATTTAAACATTATTGTTTAATTACGACCCCGACAAGGCTTTTCTTTTTCTTTAATTCTGAATAGATGTTAGAATGGAATTTCTTTTAACTAATTTGTTGCTGCAGGTAGCTGAATGGCTGAAGAAACTCTGGTCAATTCGGACAATTGGACCAGCTATACCTTCTGTGTACCTGGATGAGCAAATTGAGGATGATAAAGACTACGGTTTCAGCATCTTTAAGGCAAATAATTCTGATGCTTGCATTAAATGGTTGAACGATCGGGCAAAAGGGTCAGTTGTTTATGTTTCATCTGGGAGTATGGCAATTGTGAAAGCAGAGGAAATGGAAGAATTGGCTTGGGGTCTGAAAGCAAGTGGGAAACATTTCTTGTGGGTAGTAAGAGAATCGGAACAATCTAAACTTCCAAAAAACTTTAGAGAGGAAACATCCGGGAAAGGCTTGGTGGTGAATTGGTGTCGGCAATTAGAAGTTTTGGCACATGAAGCAACAGGATGTTTTGTGACACATTGCGGGTGGAATTCCACATTGGAAGCTCTGAGTTTAGGAGTTCCAATGGTGGCAATACCACAATGGTCAGACCAACCTACCAATGCTAAGTACATTACGGATGTTTGGAAAATTGGACTTACAGCTTCAGCTAATTATAATGAGGAAATAATTATCAGGAGAGAAGCAGTTGAATATTGTATAAGGGAAATATTGGAAGGCGAGAGAGGGAGGGAGATAAGAAAGAACGCAGAAAAATGGAGGAAATTGGCCAAAGACGCTATGGCTGAAGGTGGAGGAAGTTCTGATCAAAATATTAATGAATTTGTTGCCAACTTAGTTTAATTGATTTGCAACAAAAACTGTACCTGTAGTGGCAATTATTTAATTAATTTAATTATTAAAAAAAATAAAGCATACATATTGCTTTTGCTGCCTTCCTTCCCTAACAGTTTCGTTGCACATTCTATCGATGTTGATTGATTACATATTATATTTATTATCTTTTATGTAAATACATAGTGATTGCTCTAGCCATATATATTTGGGAAAATACCCATTACTCCTCAAGATTGGGACTAACTACCTAATTCTCTATTAAAATTTGAAAAATATAAACGTAAAAGCTCTTTTAGTCCCAAAGGTTTGGCTAAATATCCTCATAAGTTCTAATAGTTTTGAAAATATCCTTAAAAATTCTAGTTTTTTATAGAATATCTATTATACCTTTACATATAATATTTAATAAAAACCTAATAAATTTTTATTAAGTTTTAAGAATTTATTAGTTTTTTGTTAAATATTATGTATAAGGGTATAATAGATATTCTTTAGGAAATTAGGATTTTTAAAGATATTTTCAAAACTATTTGGACTTATGAAGGTATTTAGCCAAATTTTTGGGACTAAAAGGGCTTTTGCCCAAAATATAACGGTACCCTTTATCTCTATTTTTCTTTTGACCTTATCCTTACAAAAATCAGTTGGAACCATCAAAACGAACTGAATTTGAACCGTCAAATCAAATTATATCAAAATCATCAAATCGAATTATTATTTTAAATTTTAAAATATATATTTATATAAAAATTTATAATTTTTTAATTTAAAATAATTTAGATTTTATAAGTAAAATTAAGTATATATAAATTATATTATTAACTAATTGTTAAATAATAATAATCATATATAAAAGTTAAATATATTTTTTGAAATTTTAAAATTTTTAAAATAAATATATTTATAATCAAATTGATATTATAAGAATTTAAAAATTAAATAATAATAACTGCCTATAAAAATTATATATATATTTTATAATTATTTTTCATTACAATTTTGAAAATAGAGGTAGAGGGGTAATAGATATTTCTCAAACTTTAAGGACGAATTGGATAATTAGCCCAAACCTTATGGGAGGAATAGGCATTTTCCTTATATATTTTAACTTCCCTTTTTCATTTTCGTATTTTTTATTTTATTAATACTTTTCGCTGATTCTTATCTTATTTTTGACTTTTCGCAATTAAATTTTCTTTTTGCAATAATAATTTAATGCAATTTATCTTTTCAAATCTTTTAATGCTTTTCTTTTCTTTTTTATTATTTCTGAATTCATATTTAATTTATAGTTCTAAATTATTCAATACTAAAATTATTAACTATTTACATTTATTCTTTTAAAAATGTAAGACAAGTAATAATAATATAATATAATCACACCAATTTGTTCATAGAATTTGTAATAATAATACAAGAGTAAAATATTTATTTATATAATTATAAAGTAACTCTAGGAGATATATGTTATTTTTTATATTTCAAAGAGATATCGGTTATTTCTAAAATTTTAGCGGAATATTTATTAATATCTTTCAATTAAAATAAGGATAGAATAATTATTTTAGTATTAGTTAGGAGTAGAGTGATGACTTTTAATAAAAAATAGGTATATTTAATATATATCAATAAAATTGAGTGATAAGAATAAAATTAATTCAAAAGATTTAAGAAGGATAATAACTCACCCACTTGCCTGTTTCACATTTGAATTTGCTTATATTTTTCAAAAGTAAAAGGAGACAAAATATTAAAGGATGTAATAATTCCATGGAGTTTCAAATTAAGCTGTAAGTTTCGGATTATTCTTTTCTTTTGTATTTTCACCCTCTTTCTCATAAAATTCTGTTTGGTTGATTGGAATTGGGATTGAATAGAATGGGAATTAATTTTATTTGTGTTTTCTAAATTTTAAATACTTATTTTTAATTATTGATCTACAAAATATAAATGGATTCCTTAATCCAAAAATAACAAAAAAAAAATCTTTTAGAATTTGTCGTTAATCCAAATATTAATATTTGCAATCCATTTTAATTGTTTTTGTTATAAATTATTATAATAAGAGCCAGGGTTTGATTCCATCAGTGTGTGAACTGGGAAGGGATGTCCATATAAGGTTAAAGTCCAAGTGGGTCCCTCATCCATAAGCATAAACGACTTTAATTAATTAATTAGTCTTTCTTTATTTTAATTTATGTGGACCTTAGTTTATCTTGTTTGTTTTCTTGAGTTTAAAAAACAAAGCAATTCCTCTGAAACGAAGTTTATCAATCTATCTTGTGCAGCTGCAATACGCTCACTGTAAGTTTCAGTTATGCTTTTCTCTTGTATTCTGGCTTATTAATATTTTTTTCATAACTGGAATATTTTAATCTTAGTTATATCTTTGATTGAACTTCGTCTGCTTCATCGGAATTGAAATTCTAGTTGTATATTTAGAATTTTCATATTTTGTTTGGCTCTCAAGAAAATGAAAGAAAGAACATGAAACTAGAAGTTTGTTTGGCATACACCTTATTGATAAGATTTGTACAAAATATTTGTCTATAGTTAGAAATAATCATTACTATTTTTCTCTTTATAATCACATATATACTGTTTTAGGAGAAATATTTGATCATTAGCACAAAATCATTTGCTTTATCCCTAATTTTCAGGAACTTAAATATATAGAAGTCTGGTTTGATGAGCATCCAAGGTGTCTCTTCATCAGTGGTTCCCTCTCCTCATTTTGGTTGGACCTATGATGTCTTCTTAAGTTTTAGAGGCGAAGACACTCGTCAAAGCTTTACTGATCATCTCTATGCTGCTTTGAAACGAAAAGGAATTTTTGTATTTAGAGATGACAATGAACTTAAGAGAGGAAAATCCATTCGACCTGAACTTTTTAAAGCAATTGAAGAATCAAGATTCTCAATTATTGTTTTCTCAAAAAACTATGCTTATTCGACTTGGTGCTTGGACGAACTTGTTAAGATTGTTGAACATAAATATGCAAGTGATCAACAAATGGTATTTCCAATTTTCTATGATGTGAACCCAACTGTGGTAAGGAAACAAATTGATGATTTTCAAAAAGCTTTTGGTCAACACGAAAATGCTTTTAGGGGCAACATAGAAAAGGTGCAAAAATGGAGGAAAGCTTTAAATGAGGTGGCTAATATTTCTGGATGGGAATTAAAGGACAGGTATAATTAATTATTGTTATTTTTTTTATCTTTTTTGAGTATATATTATTTTATTTCTAATGATGAATAGAATAATTGTTTATTATTTTAAAATACTACATTGTTATTGTTATTTAATTTGCAGGAGTGAGTCAGAATTTATTGAGGATATTGCCATGAAGATATCAAGTAAATTAATTTCTAATATATTTGAGACTCAAAAAAAGGTGGTGGGAATAAATTCACTATTGGATGAGTTGATGCCTCTTTTAGATAAAAGGTTTGATGATGTTCGTATAGTAGGAATATGGGGAATGGGTGGATTAGGTAAGACAACAATTGCATGAGTTATTTATGACCTAATCTCTTGGCAATTTGAAGGAAGTAGTTTTCTTGCTGATGTTAGAGAAAATTCTGAAAATGGTACTATGACAACTTTACAAAAGCAACTTCTTTGTGAATTACTAGATCTAACAAATTGTAACATATGGAATGTTCACGAAGGTATTAAAATGATAAGGAGTAGGCTATGTCGTAAAAAAGTTTTTCTCGTTATAGATGATGTGGTTGAATTAAAGCAGTTGGAATATCTAGTTGGCAATCGTGATTGGTTTGGTTCAGGTAGCAAGGTCCTTATAACATCAAGAGATAAACATTTATTAAAGACACATGGAGTTGATAAAGTGTTTGAGCTTGGAAAACTAAATTTTGATGAATCTCGTCTTCTCTTTTGTAGGAAAGCCTTTAAATCCCATGATCCTATGGAAGGTTACGAACGTCTATCAAAACTTTTGATAGAATATGCAGATGGCCTTCCATTAGCTCTAATAGTTTTGGGTTCATTCTTATACGATAAAACCGTAGAAGAATGGGAAAGTGCATTAGAAAGGCTAAAATCTGATTCAGAAGATAAAATCTTAAATGTACTTAAAATTAGCTTTGATGGGTTACAAAAGAAGGAGAAAAAGATATTTCTTGATGTTGCATGTTTCTTTAAGGGGAAGAAAAGAGATTATGTAGTAAAAATTCTCGAGGGCTGTGATTTTAACCCAGTAATTGGAATACGTATTCTTATTGATAAATCTCTAGTATCAATAGAGAATAATAAACTGTGGATGCATGATTTATTACAAGAAATGGGTCGCCAAATTGTTATGAGAGAATCAGAAAAACTTGGAAAACGTAATAGATTGTGGAAGGAAGAAGATATATGTTGTGTGTTGTCTGAGAAGACGGTAAGTAACTAGTGGAAGAATGTGTATCATGTTAAATATTTACAAAATTTCTGTTTTATTGCCATTTATCCTTTACTATTATTGTTTCAGGGATGTAAAGCAGTTGAAGCAATATATATGACATCAAGAAGCAAGGTAACGAACCGCGAAAACGTGTATACCTTAGTATTATGTTAAATCTTTGTGTAGTTTTATCGAATTTTTTTTACAATTTATCCCTCCTCTCTCTTTTACTGTTAACTTTTTTAGACACTTGCGGAAGATGAGCATGTTCCAACTCTAGCAAATACGAAATTGAGGGCCAAAGCATTTTCAAAAATGATCAACTTGAGACTGCTGAAAATTAGAGACACGGAACTTCCTGAAGGTCTTGAATACCTCCCAAATGAGTTACGATTATTTCAATGGCCAGGATATCCCTTAAAGTCCTTGCCATCGAATTTTGATATGCACAAAATTGTTGAATTTGACCTATCGTTTAGTTGCATTGAACAAATACGAATTGGAAGCATAGTAAGACTAATTCTATCTCTTATTTATTTTCATTGAATAATACTGTTAAAAATTTTATTCATTCATCTGTTTGAGTAATGTTATAAATCAAAGAAAGTCTAATATGTTTTATTTTCTTTTAAATTTTGAACAGCGGTTAAACAATTTGAGATTCATGCGATTTCAGTATTCACAGAATCTCGTAACAACACCAGACTTCACAAGAATGCCAAATTTGGAGAAACTGATTCTTAAAAGATGTACAAGATTACATGAGATTCACGCATCTTTGTTCACTCACAAGAAGCTTATGGTGCTAAATCTGGAAGATTGTACAAGTCTTAGGAGTTTTCCAAGCAAGATTGCTATGGAATCTCTTAAAAAACTTGTACTTTCTGGTTGCTCGAATTTAAGACAGTTTCCTGAGATTGTCGGAAGCATGGAATGTTTGTCAAAGCTTCTCTTGGATGGAACTGCCGTTAAAGAATTGCCATTGTCAATCAAACTTCTTTCTGGGCTTGTTTTTTTGAGTTTGAAGAACTGCAAGAATCTTGAAAGCCTTCCAAGTACTATAATAAATGGTCTTAAACATCTTAAAACACTGAATCTTTCTGGTTGCTCAAAACTAAGAAAGTTTCCAGAGATTGAAAGAAGAATGGAATGTTTATCAAAGCTTCTCTTGGATGGAACTGCTATTAAAGAATTGCCACTATCAATTGAACTTCTATCCGGGCTTGATTTATTGAGTTTGAAGAATTGTGAGAACATTGAAAGCCTTCCAAGTATTATAGTCAATGGTTTAAAATGTCTTAGGGAACTGAATCTATCTGGTTGCTCTAAAATAAGAAAGTTTCCAGAGATTGAAGGAAGAATGGAATGCCTTACAGAGCTTCATTTAGATGGAACTGCCATTGAAGAATTGCCATTGTCTGTTGATCTTCTCTCCAAACTTGCTTTCTTGGATTTGAGTAACTGTAATGATCTTGCAACACTTCCTCGTACTCTAAATGGCCTTAAATGTCTTAAAACTTTGAAGCTCTCTGGTTGCTCGAGACTGTTGGAAAATGTGCCACAAAAACTGGACAAAGCAGAAAACTTGGAAGAGCTTGATATAAGTGGAACAGCAATAAGAAAACCTGGGTCCTCAATTTCTTTATTGAACAATCTTAAAACCTTATTTCGTCGATGCAAAGGACCGCCAGCATCAACATCATGGTGTTCCCGCTTCCCCTTCAAATTGATGCCAAAAAGAAATTTAGATCCCACGGGTCTGTTGTTGCCATCTTTGTTGACAGGTTTGTCCTCTTTGACAGAATTGGATCTCAGTGACTGTAATCTGGTCGAAGGAGCAATTCCAACCGATATGTGCAACTTAGTCTCATTAGAGAAACTAAATTTAAGCAGAAATAATTTTGTGTCACTACCTGAAACCATCAGTTGTCTTCCTAAGCTTAAATGGCTCATGTTAGAGGATTGCAAGAGTCTTCAATCTCTGACAAAAATTCCACCAAATGCAATGAGAGTTAGAGTGGATGGTTGTGCTTCATTGGAAAGAGTACCAGATACATTAAAATCACGCAATTCAAGTTATTTAATCTTTAATGCTCTGAATTGCTCGAAATTGCTCGGCAACAAGAATTGGGCGTTCTCAATGCTAGAAAGATTCCTTGAGGTCAGCCTCTTACTCTGTTTTTCTTATACACAATTGTAAGTGAATTCTCTCTTTATCCTATACATTTTTTGGGTGCAGGCAGAATCAAATGCATCAACTATCTTTAGCATTGTTGTCCCAGGAAATAAAATTCCAGAGTGTTTCAAATATCAGAATGAAGGTTCTACCATAACAATTATGAGGCCTCCATATTCTTATTATAATGATAATAAGAGTAAGTTAGTGGGATATGCTATTTGTTGTGGTTTCCATGTTCAGAAACATCAACCCATTGGCGAACGCTGTGGTCGGTCATCTCGCACACATGAACTTAGCTGCTATATGACAGCTGATCAAAGAGAATCTAAATTTTCTTATTTTACTGAGTTCGATAATGAATTGGCCCAACCTATGTCAGATCATCTTTGGCTACTATATTTGTCGAATCAAGAGTTGAAATCTAGAAATTGGAACTTCAAATCTGATCACGTTGAGTTATCATTTAGAAGCTTTCGGGGCCGAGGATTGAAGGTGAAGAGGTGTGGTGTGCATCCAATATATGTTGATGAAACTGAAGAGTTCAACAACAAAACAAAGGAATGGGGATCAATGGTGAATGTAGCCATATCATCAAAGCGAAAACTTATTGAGCATGCTGGAGCAAAAGCCAGTTTGAGTAACGACGAACCTCAACGTAAACGATTTAAAGAAGTTGAATAAACTTGCAAACATAAAAGCTTCCTTTGAGGTAAGTGTTTTTTTATTTCCTTTGTTTCCTTCTTGTTTTTGAGAAAAAAAAAAATTGAAGCCTTGAGTTCTATATATGTTTCTATGTTATGTGATTTCTCGTAAGTTGAAAATAGTGATAAATGAATTAAGTGTTTGGATCATGAGAAAACAGGGGTAAATAAAATGATGAAAGCAGAGTAAAAGGAAGGAAAGAAAATTAAAATCTTTTGTCTTTGTATTTATTTATAATTTTGCTAGGCCACCCAAAATTGATTAAGCAAAGAGATGAAATCATGGAGGACTGAAACGATTAAAAAGATTTGGGTGCTGAAATCAAAACAGAATTAAATAAAAGAAAGCATGTTTGAGAGCTTTGAATTTTCTTCTTCTTGAGTATGTTTTGAAGTGCCTTATTAATTATAATATTCTGTTTGATTGCTCAAAAATGGGAAAAATTAAAATAAAATTGAAATCTTCTGCACATATAATTGACAATTGTTGATTTGATTTTCATTGAAATTATAGAAAGAAATATAAACAATATTCCTCTGTTTCTCCTTTATAATCTATCAGAACCAACTGTTTGCATTATGATCATCCCAATGAGATAATGGGTTTCTCAATCTACTTTCATTGACAGTTTATAACGATTTCTCTGTCTCAAGCTCTTATAACCTTGTTTGGATGCTGAGAAAAAACTGAATTTAAAGATCTTCTATGCGTTACATTTCACATCATAAAAAAGTTCAGCTGAAATAATAATTTCAGATGTATTTTGTTTGACTACTGATAAAATGAAAGAAATGACAGGAAAATAGAAGCTACATTGTTTTTCCTAGAGGTAAAATTCCGGAATGGAAATCACAGTTGCTTTCACCTGGAATTACAAGCTATTGCAAGATTTAGATGAAGTGGGCATCTCAAATCCAACGAAGTGGAACTATAATCTTTGCTGACAGATTTGTGTACTTGATCAAAGAATTCCCTTCCAAGAATTTGCTTCAGTTTGTTTGGGATAAGTTCCAGTGAATTGGTGGTATTTTGAATGGACAGTGGCTTAGTATTGATACGTGAATGAAGTTGGTTTCATTTTGATGTTATAGCTTTAATGTTTGCTGGTGTGTTTGAATGTGAATGAATGCATGGAAACATAGAAGAGAAAATCTCTGTTGTGATAAAACAGAGCAAACAGAAGAACCCTCCTAAATTGATTCTCTGTTGGTTTAAACATTTTTTAATTCTGAAAATATGAATTCAAAAAACATTTTTTTTATTTTCGTTTTTGTTTCATGATAACACGAATTGAAAAACAATCCCAAACGCTGGCCTTATAGTGACTTCTGAAAATATATTGCAAAAATTAAAAATAGTAGAAATACTTTTTGTTTTATCAATTTAAAGGTACAAGTTAGTCTATCAAATTAACTTTTGATAGACTTTTTTGATTAACTTGCAATTGGCATACTATTATAAAAGAAAAGAAATTATTTAGTAATTTCTTCATGATCAGCTTAATCAAAACGCAAACATATTCATCACATAAAGCTGTAAGTTTCGGTTTGTACTTTTCTTTTGTACTTTCATCCTTTTTTTTTTTCGTAATTCGAATGCATTTGATCTTAATTATTAGTCTAGGTTATATCATAGAATAAATAATTCCGTTTGGTTGATCGGAATGGGATTATTAAAAAAGAATGGGAATTACTTCTATTTGTATCTTATAAATTCTAAAAGCTTATTTTGTTTGGCTCTCGAGAAAATGAAAGAAAGGAGAGGGAAAAAGAAGTTAGCTCATTTGGCATATACCCTAATTATAAAATATAAAGGAAACTCATTTACTTCAAGAATTACTTTTGGCTATAGAATTAAAGAGTTAAAAAAATATGTAAAGCATATATGAAGAGAGTTATGTATTTAATCAATAAATAACATTTTTCATGCTGGCGTCTTTTTATGGCTATTTTATCATGTTAATATTTTAATTTATTATATATATATATAAGTAATTAGTCACAATAAAATAAAATAAGTGCTCGTGGTTAATTTGTGAAGCTTGTTAGTTTGATTACTTAATAGATATTTGTATATAGTTTTAGAAAAATAGTCTAGCCGGAATTCATTTATTTCATCCCAAATTTTCAGGAACTTAAACATATCAAAGTCTGCAAATCAATTGCTTCGATGAGCATCCATAGTACTTCTTCATCAATGATACTTGGAGAGCTTCTATTTTCCATGTTACTTGTTGCAGTCTGGAACAAAATACTCATAATATTCATGTTCTGGCATCTTGTCTTTAAGTTCAATCCCAAGTGCAACACCAGTTTCATAGCGCCAACAACGAGCAACATTTCGAAGTGTATAACCACCGCCGCCCAACAACAACAGCGGAACATTGAAAGGTGTCATGTTTTGAACACACTCTCCATGGCCTTTGATATAAAGATTAAAGCAACCTAATCTATCACCAGACAAAGAATCGGGGGATATGTGATTTTGTCCTCAGTCGAAATAGTCCTTCCAGTGTCATAGCACCAACAACAAAATACCCATAAGATTGCTGCAGCCACCACGCCATTGTTGCTTGTCGTTGCCGCACCTCATACCATCCACGCCGTCGCTGCTCCTCACACCGTCCACGCCGTGAGGATCTTGTTGCCTAGAGAATGACGATGAAGAGGTTGGTGCAGAATTTGCTGAAGGTGAGGATGGTGACGAAGGAGATGAATACTGATACGGGGATATGTGATGTCATCTTTCCTATGTTTGCAATTATGTGATTCTCTTTATTATGGATGATTTCGTCTATAATTGGTTTTTTATTTGGAAGGTTCTGTGATTATATTATCAGTTTTTTTAGGTTTTAAAATTTCTTTTAAAATTGAAATTTTTGTGTTTGGTGCTTCTTCAAATGAAATTTTGGGGCTATTCTATTTTAACATGCACCCATAGAAACCGTTGTCATTTGTTTAAACAAAATTTTTATAATAAAAAATTATTAACAAAATAATTTAAATAAAGGTCAAATCATTTTATTCTTTTAGTATTTTTTTTCAAATTCTAGGTTATAATTCTCATTTATGATATTTTATAATATATAAGGACATATTGATAATTGTATCAATACTGTAAAAAAGACAAAAGTTAAAAGTTTGTAATTAAACGAAATATTTTTAATCTTTTTATATTGCAGTGTAGCATTAAAATAATTGTTATATTATAATGAGATACAAATACATTAAAATAACCAATAAAAATATTTATAGCCATGATTCGAAGGAATTCAATAATATTCGAGATAAATTGTTTTCCTTATTTAATGAATGTACGGTCAATTCAAGAGCTTATTCTTCTATGACTATATCTTTCATGCGAGTTGGGGATGGTCGTTCAATTGAAAAATTAGATGCCAAAGGCAAAAGAAAATTGGAATCATATCTTAAGGTAAATTTTATATGTTTTTAGTTGTCAATTTATAGTATACTTTCATGTTTTTATCTTTAATATATAATGCAATTTTATATTGATGTGTTATGCTTTAATATATAATGCAAATTTATATTTTATATTTGATGTATTTTTTATATTAATATAGTTGTTGACTTGCTGTGTTATGTGGTTTATAATATAGTATATGTTGTATTTTTGTGTGAAATATTTCAAAATACAAATATTCCACATTGGCTAGTTATAAAACTCTTAAATTGTTTATATATGGAAACAATTATAAAGTGGGATAACAAATAAGTACAAGGGCCTTTTTCGCGCATAAGACAAGTTGGCCCAAGCCCAATTGTGGGGGTTCGGTCTGGAAAGCATTTAATGCGCGTCGTCGTGAGTAAGGGATCCTCTCGGGTGTGTGCGAGGTGGGCTTTGTTTTAGACTTTATATTTTTGGGCTTATTTAATTTAAATTTTGAATTTAAATTTTGGCAGTTGTATGGCAGTTAAATGATGAAATGTTAGCCGTTGGGCATGAAACGATACAAGTCGTTACTGTTTTGTGTCAACAAGTGTTAAGAGTAGTTGTGCGGTTAAGTGGCTGTCCGAATAGTCACCACTTACCTATAAATATATGCCTTAACCAAGCATTTTTCACTTATCTTTCATTCTTCTCTACTCTACAAAAATCCTGCCATATTGTCATCGCCATTGCTTATTTCATTCTTTTTTCAATCGTTCTACATTCGTTGTAGTTTTCCTTTTCAGGATAGTGCCCTCTGCACGCTTTGACATTTATATATCACTACAAGTTTTTCTAAAGTCTACAACAATCTGAAAACTAATATGTCGACATCGTCAAACCCTGTACTTCTGACTTCAGATGCTGCTTTCCTTGCTGCTGTCAAGTCCATTCCTGATATCGCCAAGATTGAGACGTTTAGGGGAACCAACTACAAGCACTGGAGAGATCGAATTTACGATACATTGGATGTTCTCAACCTTGCTGGCTATTTAACACAACCACAACCAGATGCTGCCTCAGAAAAATAACAAGCATGGGTTAGGGCCAATAAGGTATGTCGTAATGCCATTTTAAATACAAATATCTAATGAGTTATATGATGTTTATTCTCTCTGAGACCAAGCATAAGAAATTTGGGCATCTTTGAAGAAGAAATATATAATTGAAGATGCTGGTGCCCAAAAATATGTCATTGTCAACTTCTTGGATTTCAAGATAGTAGAAGACAAGCCTGTCACCACTCAAATTCATGATTATCACTTGCTTTGAAGAATGAACAGATTATACTTCCTGAATCATTCCTTGCTGGATGCTTGATTGAGAAGTTACCAAATTCTTGGAAAGATTACAAGAAGAGTATCAAATACAAGAAAAAGCAAATGACATTGGAGAATGTTATTGTGCACATTCGAATTGAAGAAAAGAATAGGCTAAGAGAGCAAGAAGATAAGGCCAAGGAAATTCGTTCTTAGGCTAATGTTGTTCAAGATGCTGCACCTCCTGCCAAGAAGCAAAAATTGAACAATAAAAAAATCATGAACAATATGAAACCAATATTCAAGAAAAAAGGAAATTACTTTGTGTGTGGTAAGCCTGGTCATTATACTATTGAATAGAGGTTCAAGAAGGGCGATAAACAGTCTTCTAATGCCAATGTGGTTAAAGGAGAAGATGTGATCGATGCAGTTGTAGTTTCTCAAGCAAATATGGTTGTAAGCGAGAAACAAGATTGAATTATTGATTCTGGTGCTACCAAGCACATATGTGGGAATCGGAGCTCATTTTTTTAGTACACTAAATTGAGTGAGGGAGAATAACAAGTTTTCCTTAGAGATCTTTACGCTACTCCGGTTGTGGGAAAAGAAAATGTTATTCTCAAGTTAACTTCTGGAAAGATTTTTTCCTTAAGTAATGTACTTCATGTTCCAAATATAAGATACAATTTAGTGTCTGTGTTTGTTATTGGAAAAGAAAATGTAAAAGTCTCGTTTGAGGGAGACAATATTGTAATGTTCAAGAATAGGGTGTTCATTGGAAAAAATATTGTTCCAATGATTTGTTCAAGCTTAATGTGTTATAACGAAAGCAAGAAAGATAATTAAAAACGCAAATAAAGAACACAGAGATTTAACGTGGTTTCACTAACAATGTGTTAGTTACCTTCCACAGGCAGAGGAGAGGAAAGTTTTATTGATCTTGAGGAGTACATATTACAGATTACGGTTAAGTTATGACCTATAGAGTTTATATAGTATTCCCTAGACAGATGCGGAAAAGCCCAAAAAAATAGGCCCAAACAGATAACCCTAGGCCAAAATAACGGAGACCACCGTGTTAGGTTATTCGAAAGGGACTAACTGATTCAAGGCATATTCTAACAAATCTCCACCTTGACTTGAATCCTCTCATAAATAACAGATGTACTAGACGTACCATACACAATGCCAGATGTACCAAAAAAAAACCTCCTCTGCCTTAGATTTTGCCCCCTAAAGGGCAATTAACAACTCCTAACATTTAGCAAGTCCAAACAATGTTGGAACTTGCTATGCGGAACTGGTTTGGTGAACATATCAGCTGGGTTATCAGCAATACCCACTTTGTTCACCTTAATTCTCTTATCACTTCTTAGAAAATGATACCTTACATCAATGTGCTTAGCCCTCTTATGATGAACTTGATCCTTAGCTAAACAAATTGCACTGAGACTGTCACAGTACACTATAGCCTGATCATGATGTAGACCTAAATCATTGACTAATCATTTCAACCAGATTCCCTCTTCGGCTGCTTCTGCCAATGCCACGTACTCTACTTCTGTAGTAGACAAAGTCACTGTAGGCTGCAAAGTAGCTTTCCAACTGACAACTGAATTACTAAGAGTGAAAACATAACCAGTCATAGATCTTCTACTACACTAGCATAAGGAACTCGAGACATGTACTCCTTCTCCTCAGCAGATTTAGGTGCAAAAGAAACTGACAGATGTGCATTTGCAGCACTAGGAGTATCTATGGGCTTTGCGGTAGACATGCCAAATCTTGAGAAAATCTTCTGAATATATCCCTTCTGTGACAAGAAGAGCTTCTTTTTGCTTCTATCCCTGTAAATCTCCATTCCCAGAATTTTCCGAGCTGCACCCAAATCTTTCATCTCAAACTCAACACTAAGAAAATCCTTCAACTTTTGAACATCAGACTTATTCTCTGCAGCTATCAACATATCATCTACATACAGGACCAGATAAATTAGAGAACCATTTGTTGCCTTGCTGTAATAAACACAACAATCATACGGACTCCTGGTGTAGCCAATCTCTATCATATAGCTGTCAAATCTCTTATACCACTGCCTCGGAGACTGCTTTAGTCCATACAAGGACTTCTTCAACTTGTAAACATAGTCTTCCTTACCAGGAACCTGAAAACCATCTGGCTGAGTCATGTATATCTCCTCTTCCAACTCTCCATGTAAAAAAGCTATCTTCACATCTAGTTGTTCAAGCTCCAGATCCTGATGTGCAACTATTGCTAGTAGCACCCTGATGGAAGTGTGTCTGACCACTCGTGAAAAAATCTCATTGTAGTCTACTCCCTCTCTCTGGGTGAACCCTCTAGCTACTACTCGAGCTTTATACTTGATAGCCTTAACAGATGTTTCTCTTTCATTCTTCTTATAGACCCATTTACAAGTGATGATCTTTCTGTCTCGAGGTCACTTGGTTAACTCCCAAGTCTAATTCTTATGACGTGACTCTATCTCATTTCCCATTGCAGCAAGCCATTAGGTAGACTCAGTACATGTAACTGCTTCTTTATAGGTGGATGGCTCATTAGAGTTAGGATCCACCTCTTCAGCAACCTGTAGTGCATAGGCCACCATATCTTCAAAACCGTATCTCTTGGGAGGTATTCCATAATTAGCTCTCTTTGATCGATCAAGAGCCAAACTGTGCTGACTTGCTACTGGTAATGAAGAATCTGATGGTTCTGATTCTGACTGTGGGTGTTGATCTTCATGTTGTGGTTTACTCTCATCTAAAGTGACTTACTACTCCACTTGTTTCTCAACACTACCATTTTCTGGCACAACAATAAACTTCACAGTAAGGTTAAATATAGAATTTTCATCAAAAACTACATTTCTACTAAGTATAACCCTATTTTCAGACAGGGACCAGATTCTATATCCTTTAACCCCATCCCCATAACCTATAAATACTCCTTTTTAGCTTGTGGCTCTAATTTACCCTAATTTACATGATAATAAACAATACAACCAAAAGCTCTCAAACTAGAGTAATCAGCAGGCTTACCAGACCATACCTCAAAAGGAGTTTTGAGATGTATACCTGTGTGAGGTCCACGATTTATCAGATAACACGCTGTACTAACCGTTTCTGCCGAGAGCCTTCTAGTTAGTCCAGCATTAGAAAGCATGCACCTAGCTCTCTCCAGAAGTATATGATTCATACGTTCTACTACACCATTCTACTATGGTGTATCCCTGACTATATGATGCCTAGCAATCCCTTCATTCTTGCAGAACTCATCAAACTCATACCAGCAAAATTCCAGACCATTATCAGTTCGCAGCCTTTTAATCTTCTTCCCTGTTTGATTCTCCACTAATGCCTTCCACTGCCTGAACTTCTTAAAGGCTTCATTTTTATGCTTCATAATGAACACCTAAGTTATCCTTGAGAAATCGTCAATCCTTGAAAAATCGTCAATCATTGACACAAAATATCTGTGACCCCCTAAAAACTCCACCCGAGAAGGACCCCAACAATCAGAATGGATGTAATCAAGTGTGCCTTTTGTTCTGTGTATTGCTTTAAGAAACTTGCTGCGATGTAACTTCCCAAAAATACAATGTTTACAGAATTCAAGATCCTTGACCTTGTAGCCACAAAGAAGATCCCTTTTTGACAGAATTTGCATCCCTCTTGCACTCATGTGACCAAGCCTCATATGCCATAACTTGGTCATGTTGTCCTTATCAATCTTCGAGGATGCAACAGCAACAGAACTTTACAGCGTAGAACCTTGAAGAAAATATAAGGTATCACGCTTTACACCTTTCAAAACCACATTCGAACCCTTACAGACATGTAAAATTCCACCTTCACCTTGAAAACTGAAACCCTTTTTGTCCAACAAACTCAAAGATATTAGATTCTTTGTCATAAGTGGAACATGCCTAACATCATTCAATGTGCAGAATTTACCATCATGTGTCCGTATTTTAATCGAGCCTATTCCAACTGCCTTACAAACAAAACTGTTAGCCATAGAAATATTGCCTCCATCTACCTAATTGTAGGTTGTAAACCACTCCCTGAGCAGACATATATGGTAAGACACTCCAGAATCTAGAATCCACACATCATTGTGATGTGTGTGCTCATCAACAACTAGAGCAATATCTTCTTCAAAATTGGTATCTGCTACAGCAGGAGTACTTGGCGGTTTATCCTGTTGCCTCTTCTTCTTGGGATAATCAGATTTCCAATGTCCCTTCTCTTTACAGTAGTTACAAACATCATTGGGTTTTGGACCTTTAGAAACTGGCTTCTTGAATTTCTTCTTCCCCGAATTTCCATGTCCATAACTCCCACTGGCTATTAACCTAGCAGCCTGATTATCTGCTACCTGTACCAGTCGCCTTATGGCGTAACTCTCTAATATGGAGGGACGATCTAACCTCCTCCAAGAGACACAATATCTTTCCCAATAATAAACGATTGCACAAAATTCTCATACGATAATGGTAAAGATACTAACAGAATTAAAGCATCATCCTCATCTTCAACTTTAACATCAATATTACACAATTCTAATAAAATTATGTTTAACTGATCTAAGTGATCTCGGAGAGGCATACCTTCCTGTATTCGCAGACTGAACAGACGTTGCTTTAGAAGCAACTTATTGGTTAAGGACTTTGTCATATAGAGACCCTTGAGCTTAACCCACAGACCTTGCGCGGTTTTCTCCTCCACGAGTGTGCCTTCTCCTCCAGAACGGCCATCTCAGCGGTGATTGGATCCGCCGACTTCTTGGCAAGCGGCGCTTACAACCCTTGTTGTTTCAACAAGGCTCGCATCTTGATCTGCCATAAACTAAAACTATTCCTCCCCATGAATTTGTCGATCTTCACAGTTCATACCAGACATCTTTCTCACTGAATTTCAAACCTGAGACAGAACTTGCCTCTGATACCAGTTTGTTATAACGAAAGCAAGAAAGATAATTAAGAACGCAAATAAAGAACACAGAGATTTAACGTGGTTCACTAATAATGTGTTAGCTACGTCTACAGGCAGAGGGGAAGAAAGTTTTATTGATCTTGAGGAATACAGATTATAGATTACAGTTAGGTTATGATCTAGAGAGTTTATATAGTATTCCCTAGACAGATGCAGAAAAGCCCAAAAAAATAGGCCCAAACAGATAACTCTAGGCCAGAATAACGGAGACCCCCGTGCTGGGTTATTTGAAAGGGACTAACTGATTCAAGACATATTCTAACATAATGTACTTGACACAATTATTAATAAAAATGCTTCTACTTGCAAATTATGCTATGTGAATTCTTCTTATTTAAAGAAAATGAAAAGAGATGGTGTAATAAATACTGATGTTTCAAACATCAATAAATGTGATATTTGTGTAGAATCAAAATCAATCAAGAAAACTAATAAATCAATTATGAATAGAGAAACTGAATTACTCAGTTTAATTCATAGTGATCTAGGTGATCTGAAACAAACAATAGCTAGAGGAGGCAAAAGGTTTTATATAACCTTTATTGATGATTTCTCAAGATACACAAAATTATATTTATTGAGAAACAAAGATGAAGCATTTGAAAATTTCTTAATTTATAAGAATGAAGTTGAAATCAACTTGAAAGAAAAATTAAAAGATTGAGATCTAACAGATAAGTCTCAATAAATATAAGTCTAATATGTTTAATGAATTTTGTGAAAATCATGGCATAATACATGGAATTACACCTCTTTACTCTTTCAAGTCAAATAGAGTAGTAGAAAGGAAAAATAGAACTTTGAAAAAGATGATGAATTCTCTATTAATAAGTTCTGGAGCACCGTAGAATTTGTGGTGGGAGGCAATCTTAACTGCTTGCCACCTATAAAATAGGATACCCTATAAGCAAACAGGAAAAACACCTTATGAGTTATGGAAAGGTTATAAACCTAATCTAACATATCTCAAAATGTGGGTGTGTTTAGCAAAGGTTCTTATTCCAAATCTTAAGAGGAGTAGAATAGGACCTAAAATTATTGATTGCATGTTTATAGGGTATGCATAAAATAGTGCTGCATACAAATTCTTGACTCTTGAAGATAAAGAAAAGATATTTGATGCAAACACTATTATAAAATCTAAAGCTGCAGAACTTGTTGAGAATATTTTTCTTGAAAAAAGCTGTCGATTATCAAGATAATAATTATATAATCCAAAATGATTTTCAAGAAGATTCTCCTAAGAGTTCAAATATCGAATTAAGGAGAAGTAAGAGAATGAGAAAAACTACTAGTTTTGGTAGTGATTTCTATATCTTTATGGTTGAAAATGACCCTTAAACATATGAAGAAGCTATAACTTCTCTTGATGCTCCATTTTGGGAAAGAAGCGATAAATAATGAGTTAGACTCAATCATGAGTAATCATGTTTGGGAAATTGTTGATTTACCTCCTGGTACAAATCTGATTAGCTGTAAATGGATTTTCAAGAGGAAATTAAAAGCTGATGGGTCCATTGATAAGTATAAGGCAAAATTAGTTGCCAAGGGTTTTACTCGAAAGAAAGACATAGATTATTTTAATACTTATGCTCCTGTAACTAGAATAGCATCCATTCAAGTTTTGATTGCATTAGCATCGGTGTATAATTTGTTTATACATCAGATGAATGTTAAAACTGTATTCTTGAATGGTGATTTGAAAGAAGAAAAATACATGACACAACCAGAAGGTTGTATCGTTCCAGGTTCTAAGCATAAGGTTTGTAAACTTGTGAAATCCTTATATGGATTAAAACAAGCACCAAAACAGTGATTTGTTATAAATGATTTACTAAATCATTTAATAGTAATCATGTTGAGAAGTTCTAACATGATTAATAAATGGGTTGTGTTCGGGTTGAATGCTATTGACATAATTACTATTAAGACACGACATGAACACGACCCAATAACACGAATTGTCACCCCTAACTACAAGGATCATTGCAATCCTATGAAGAAAAAATAAAGAAGCAAGGCATCTCCGAATAACGTCTCAAGATGCAATTCAAGGAGAAAGAAGAAGTTCAAAGCTATAAGAGAACCAACTTCGTCGAGGTCAAGGACAAAATATGGGCTGTGGTCGTGGACGAGGTTGAAATTATAACTATAATAATTTCAACAATTATGAGAAAGGAGAAAGCTTAACACGAGTCCGTGGAAGAAATAATTCAAATACAAGGTACGACAAGTCTAAAGTCAGATGCTATAATTATCAAAAGTTTGGCTATTATGCTTATGCATGTAGAGCTTATAACAATGAAGTTGAAGAGAAAGCTAACTATATGGAAGAAAAGAATCAAGGAAATGAATCTATCTCGTTAGCATACAAAGACAATAAAGGAGGCCAAGAGAACATATGGTACCTTGACACTGGTGCGAGCAATTATATGTGTGAAAAAAAAACATGTTCATGGACTTAGATGAATCTACAAAATGCAATGTTTCATACGACGATGATTCAAAAATAACCGTGGAAGGAAGAGGTAACATTCTTATACAATTGAAAGATGGTAGGCATCAATTTATTGGAAATGTCTACTATGTGTCCAATATGAAAAGTAACATTTTGAATTTAGGTCAACTCTTAGAAAAATACTATGATATTCACATGAAATATTATAGTCTTTTTAAAAGAGATGACAAAGACAACTTAATTACCAAAGTAAAAATGTTAAAGAATAGAATGTTTTTTTCGAATATTCAAAACGATGTTGCAAAATGTTTGAAAGCTTGTTATAAAGATGTATAATGGCTATGACACCTTTGATTTGGGCATATCAACTTTGGAGGGCTAGAGCTATCATCTAAGAAGGAAATGGTAAAAGGTCTTTCTTGTATCAATCACTCGAACTAGCTTTGTGAAGGATGGTTACAAAGGAAGCAAATTAGGAAAACTTTCCAAAAGAGTCTACCTTTAGAGCTAAGAAACCACTAGAGCTCATTCATGTTGATGTATGCGATCATTTAAACTAAGATCTTTTGGTAACAATAATTATTTCCTTCTCTTTAGTGGCAACCCTTTTGAAGTAAAAGTTAGAGGTATTTAGAGCTTTCAAGAAACATAAAGCTGCTATTGAGAAAAAAAGTAGTTGTCAGATTAAGGTCATGAGAACTGATCGTGGAGAAAAATTCACTTTCAAGGAGTTCTGAAAATTATGTGAAGTAAATGGAATTTGATTTTTCTTAACCATTCCGAGGATCTCCCAACAAAATAGTGTTGCTAAAAGAAAGAATCAAATAGTTCTCAATATAACGTGGAGTATGTTAAAAAGTAAAAAACTACCTAAAGAGTTTTGGGCTGAAGCTATAACAACTACTATATATATATCTAATTGATCTTCAATAAGAAGCGTGTGGAGAAAAACACCATAAAAAGCTTAGAGTGGAAGAAAACTTGGTACTTCTCGTCTTAGAGTTTTTGAAAGTATAGCTCATGTTCATGTACTAGACTAGAGAAGAACAAAGTCAGATGATAAAAACGAGAGTTTGATGTTTCATCGACTACGATTCAAGTTCAAAGGGTTACAAGTTGTATAATTCAAAGAACAAAAAGATCGTGATCAACCGAGATGTAATATTTGATAAAGGATAATGAGATTTTGGTCCAAATATCGATGACTTCAACTTTTTTTATTTGTTTGAAAAAGAACCAATAATGAAGCAAGCAAGAGATGTAAGAGAAGAACCTATTACTCCGCATACTCCACCTACTTCACCAACAACAAACACTCAAGGAGATTCACCACCATCCTTTCTAAATGAAAGAAATGAAGAACGTATAAGGAGTCTTCAAGATTTCTATGAGATAACTAAGAGATTTAATAATCTCACTTTTTTTTTGTTTTTTTGTTGAGTGTGAACCAATGAACTTTGAAAAAGCTGCCCAATATGAGAAATGAAAAAATGTAATGGATTAAGAAATTAAAGCAATTATGAAGAACGATACGTAAGAGCTTGTTTCACTTCCTAGATGGTACAAAGCTATTAAAGTTAAATGGGTGTATAAAGCAAAGTAAAATGCAAATGGAGAAATTAAACGATACAAAGTAAAGCTAGTTGCAAAAAGCTACAGTCAAAGAGTCGATATTAACTATGATGAGGTATTTGCTCAAATATCACGCTTAAAAATTGTAAGACTAATCATTTCCTTGGTAGCTCAAAACAAGTGGAAGATCCATCAAATAGACGTGAAATCTGCATTCTTGAATGGAGTTCTCGAATAAGAAGTCTACATACAACAACCGACAGGTTTCGAAGTCAAAGGACAAAAGGATAAGGTGCTAAAATTGAGAAAGGCTTTCTATAGATAGAAACAATCATCAAGAGCATGGAATAGTCTAATCGACAAGTATTTTCAAAAGAATAGCTTCACTAAGTGCTCTTATAAACACGCACTTTATATCAAGATTAAAGATGGAGATATTTTGATCATGTGCTTGTACGTAGATGATTTGATTTTTACTAAAAGTAATCCAAGTTTGATTGATGATTTCAAGAAAAACAATGACCAAGGAGTTTGAGATAATTAACATTGGGCTCATGGCATATTATCTCAGTATTGAAGTAAGACAAGAAGAAGATGAAATTTTTATTTCACAACAACGCTACACAAAATAGATCCTCAAGAAGTTCAAAATGAAAAATTATCAGCCGTACGCCAATTGAGTATAGAATTAAGCTCTTGAAGCATGAAGAAGGAGAAAAAGTAGATTCAACTCTTTTCAAGAGCTTAGTTGGATATTTACGATATTTAACATGCACAAGACCCGATATTCTAGATACAACTAGACTTATAAGCCGCTACATAGAAACTTCATCAACTAAAGGAACTGAGGTAATCACAAGAGAAACCAATAAAAATTTATGTTGATAACAACTCACCTATTGTATTGGCAAAGAATCCAATGTTTTATGATCGAAGCAAATACATTGACACGCATTACCACTATATAAGAGAGTACGTCACAAGAAATTATGTATAAATGTAGTACGTGAAGTCCCAAGGTTAAATTGCTAACATTTTTACCAAGCCACTCAAACAAGAAGATTTTATAAAATTGAGAAATTCACTTAGTGTAATGAGATCAAGTTTAAGGGAGAGTAATGAATTGTGAACTTAATCTAGAATATTAACTTGTCTTATGGTAAATATTAATGTACTAGATATGGTAAACATTGGTGTGCTAGATAAAATAAACATTGGGGTTCAACATGAAGACTAAATCAATAGTTGAGATTGGTCAAATTGTTTGGTGTAACAACCATAATCAATGGTTTAGAATGATTTGTTTTTAGTATAAATACCCCTCTTCCCTTAAGGTTTTATAATTAAGTTAGAAATAAAAGTTCGAGTCTTTATTTAAGTATTTAAGAGTGTTTGTTTAATTATTGTACATTTATGTGAAAAATAAATATATTTGAGTGTTTTAAGTGATTACAAAATTTTTGTTTTCAACATATATAAGATTTTTTAAAGCTTTCCTCATATGTCTTTTTCTTAATTAGAAAATAAATTATGTCCTTTTCTTACCTATTCTTTTTAAAAATTTTCTTCTTATGTATTAATGAGATAAATATGATAGTTTGTATTTATTTATAGCACATGGGCAACACAACATTTAATAACATATAATATATTAATAATCATGTTGTAATTTTATTTTTAAAGTCTAAAAGAAATCGTAATAGTCTTTTGATCATAAAATAATTATACACAACGTGCAGTTAAGAAGTTGTTTTTGTTAATTATTTAACAACTTAATTTAAGGTGAATAAAATTTGGGATACCTAATTTGAAAAATTAATGTTTGTCAATTTATATATTTTTAATGAACTTGTCAAATTTAATTCATAGTATAAAGTATCTTTCCCTTACAAAGAATAGACCAAGAAATTGCCCAATTTAATTTAATGTATATTAAATTCCTTAATTAATTACAAATGAATAAGACAATGGTTGCTTGGTGGAACAAGTAAACCAAAATTGACAATTTAAATCGTACAAATATTACCTTTCTAGAGTACCAAGTTAATATATCAACTTTGCGTTGGCTTACTATTCAAAAATTAAATATATATACTGTGCCAAATTACATACTTACCCTAAATTATATTGTTAATTTATTTTTAAAACTTTTCTTATACATCTTTTTTTTTACCTATTCTTTTTAAAAAGTTTCTTCTTACCTATTAATGAGATAAATATGATAGCGTTTATTTATTTATAGCACATCAGTAACACAACATTTAACAATATATAATATATTGATAAATGTATTATAATTTATTTTTAAAATTGAAAATTTGATCTTCTTGTAATAAAGAAAAATAACTTTTTTAATTTCAATAAGCTAGCATTGACGTTTTGTGGAAACGATATTATATTTCGTTCTAGTGTTGTCTTGAATTTTCAAGTATAAGAACTATCAAAGAGAGATAAATAACCATGAAAAGAAAGATAAATAACCTACATAGGATTAACTAAAGAAAATATTATTGATTGAATTAATCAATTAATAAATAATAAAGCATATTTATACTAATATAAATTATAATCCTAAAAGGATAAAGATTTTTCATGAACGAGAAATTTAACTAAGGCTAAAATAATAAACTAGAATCCTATTTAAACAATAAAATCAAATAAGAATATGAATTAAAATAAAAAATGACAATAATATTAAAATTAAACTTTCTAATTTATTTTACCCCTACTTCTTATCCTACATCAGTTCTCATGCTCTTAGAAATAAACTCATTCTCGAGTTTCGCAACAACCTAAGATTGTTTAGTATTGGTGTTGCCTTCAATTTTCTTGGAATTTTTGTGTACAATATCTACCTCATCTATGAAAGTAAGTTCTTCTTCCACAATAGAGTTATGTTGTTGACACAATGGATGACTCCTTTTTGTAGCTGGATCTCGACCTTGGTATTTCTTTCTTTTAATCATTAACCCAACTCATGAAGTTATCTTAAATGCAATATGAAAATCATAGATGGATTTAAAAGAAGCTTATTTTCTTATGGCTGTATACAGTCCCTTTAAAAATCTTTCAAGCTACCAGTAGTCTAATTTGGGGTAGTTCAAACAAAAAAAAGGTCCTTGAATTTCATAATAATATTCTTTAATCGATCTTTAATTTCGTAGACAATTCTCAAATTGATCCAATAATATTTCAGCGTAATATTGAGGGATGGAGAATTTTTGCAATGTTTTCTTCATGTAATACCAAATACGATGTTTGCCTTTTCCTTACTAAAGTCATCTTGCTTGTCATTGTCTCCACCATATAGATGCAAATCCATCTAACTTATATGATGTATAACAAACATGATCTTTTTCTTTTTCAGGAATATTATCAAAGAAAAAATCTTCTATCGTAAAAACCTAATGAAAGACATCCTCAGGATCATAAACAATTCCATCAACGCATAGAGGGTCATTGAAAAGCTATTGAATATTGATTGTTCACAATAGTCAAAACTAATTATTTTTCATCTCCCAACTTTTCTTTTAAAAAAATTTAAAAATTAAAAGAAGGGCGAAATCATTAATAAGCCCAAAAGATTTCGATGAAAGTGATTGGAAAGATTTCATATTAATAGGATCTAAAATATTTGATGATGTGAATTGCAATGGTGTTCTTGAATTTGTTTGAATCGCGATGGTTTCGTTGAAAAACTTGAAAAAAAGTGACGGTTACTTTACAGTTCCATGTCTAATCTCCGTGATCAAAGTAACGATCTACGGTAGAAGGCATCTAGCATGAAAGGGTAGCAGTCATTGAGTTGATTAGTGGAGGTAATCTTGTTGAATGTGTGATGGATGGCATTAAACAGTGATGACGACGATCGACCCTCTTTGGCTTATCACGATGTTTTTCGATGAGTAAAAGGCGACGGATTTGGTTGAGGTTTGATCACTAGCTTTTTCTAATTCTGGTGGTGGTCTTAGATCACCAAATGGTGACGAATGAATGGCGGTGCGCAGTAGCACAAAGCGGTTGGCAATTGTTTTGAGTTTTTTTTTTTTTTGGTTTGCTAGTTCTATTTTCTTTTCTTTTTTGGTTTTTTGAGTTTGGTTTTTTAGGTTTTTTTTAAGGTTTTCTTTTGGGTTTGGTTTTTTCCCTTATTTTGGATTTTTTTATTTTATTTTTGGTAGAAAGGAAGATTATGAGTGTGGTTAATGAGTAGTTATAGGTGATGGATTTGGATTACAGGATCGACTCGCCTGGTACATAAATAGAGTTTGATAACACTTGACGTATTACATGTGCGATACTAGATTTCATTCTAACGTATGTCTTGAATATTCAATAATAACAACTCTGAAAAAGAGATAAATAACCACGAAGAGAAATATAAATAACTCATACAGGATTAAATAAAAAACATATTATTGATTGAATTAATTAATTAATAACAAAACCTATTTATACTAATATAAATTGTAATTCTAAAAGGACAAATAATTCCCCATGAAAAAAGGATTTAATTGAGGGGTTGTTTGATTTTCTGACTGAAGTATGAATATAATTATTCAAATATTTAAAAGTCGTTTGATTTTTTAACTTATGTCTAAATATTTGTTAAAAATATTTGAATATAATTAGGTTAAAATTTTTAATTTAAATCTAAATGAGCAAATGTCTGAATAATTGAATATTTTAATTTTCTAAAAGTATCCCTATTCTATTAATTTGTTTACTAATAAAATTAAAATTCTAGTTAACTATTTTTGACATATCTTTTTTCTATTGTGAGTATCTTCTACTTGTCTTCTCAATCTTACTAATTTTATACTTTAATTATTACAATAAATTTATATATTTACATAATTACAAAATAATTTATTATTTTTATTGATCTTTATATAATCGAATAGAATTTTTTTTTAAAAAAAGAGATCATATATCAATCAAATAAATAATGTACATACTAATATAGTTTATTAATTTTTTATCTATTATTATGTATAACAAAATTATTATAGATATAAAATATATTATATAAAAAGATATATATGTCAAAATATCAATTTTCAAACTTTTTATTTTGCCAAAACAAATAACTTAATACTTATTTTTCGATGTTTTAAAATAAAAAATAAATATATCATTTAGATTCAATTTTTCAGTTAAATTTATATTTTAATCATGTTCAGAGTTCGGACAATAAAATAAACGCTACCTAAGTTTAAAATAATAAATTAAAATCCTACTTAAATAATAAAACCAAATAAGAATTCTATATAAAAAAGAAATCACAATAATACTAAAATTAAACTTTCTAATTTATGTTATCTCTACTTCTTGTCCTACATCAAGCACTCTTCTTTAGTGATAATCAAACACAAAATAATGTGAAGTATAAAAAATTAAAATTAAAAAAAAATTATCATAAAAAAATTATATGCAACGAGTATTTAAGAAGTTTTTTTTGTTAATTATTTAACAACCTAATTTTACTTGAATAAAATTTGGGATAACTAATTTGGAAATTAATGTTCGTTACTTTATTTATTTTTAATGAACTTGTCAAATTTAATTCATAGTACAAGGTATCTTCCCTTTTCAAGGCATTGACCAAGAAATTGACTATAGTTTGAACTTAATTTAACGTATATTCAATTCCTTGATTAACTACTAATGAAATAAGGTAACGGTTAATTGCTTGGTGAAACAAGAAAGCAAAATTGACAAATTTAAATATTAAAAATATTGCCTTTCCGAGTTTATCAAGTTAATATGTCAACTCTCCTATTATTTAAAAATTAAAAAAATATTGAGCGAAATCACAGACTTGCCCTCAATTTATATTGTTAGAATTCTAACGCTAGGGGCACTAATGTAAATGGACTAGTGTTTCATTGAATAATCTTGAATTGAAGAGCGATGTCACTAACACCGCCTTCAAATTCTTTTTAAAATCTTATTTTAAGCTTAACAAAAATTAGAAAGAAAAGTCATCTAATTAAATTCTTATGTTTTAGTTTATTGTGTATACTCTTTGCACTCCGCTATATATATAATTTATTAGTATTTTTAGTAATAGGTAACTTTTATTCATAATAAATTATTTTTTAAATTTAAATTAAATAAATAAATCTTTTATTCTTCAACAAATATATAAGAATTTTAAATTAATAAAAGAATAATTACGAAGTAATAATTGATCGAAAAGAGGAAATTTTCAATCATAATATACAGTTTGATGGAATTTTCTCTTACAAATAGATTGAGTGTATTTTGAAGAAAAGAATTCAATTAAACATTTTCAATTAAAAAAATCGAGAAAATTAGAGTTTGCAAATAAGTGAGAAGGAGAATGAGAGTCATTTTTGAAATTAACATGGTGTTGTTAAAAATTGTTTTTAATATCGTGTGAGTAGGGTTTCAATCTCAAATCATGAATCTCCTATATCAATTTAAAAAAATTTATCAGTTGACTTAACTAGCACCCACTATAATTATTAAGTAAATTTTAAATATTGTATTTATTTTTAACAAAGAATATAATTTAGTTTTAGTTGTTTAAATATTTTAAATGTAATAATGTCTAGATTTCTTAAATTGAACACTAAATTTTGTTGGTAATGATATCCGAAAAAAATTAAATTATAAATTTTGACTTAACATAAATCTTTTAATAAGTTTACTTAATAGTAATTTTCAAAATATTCTTATAAATTTTATTTTTATTTTAATATATATAATTTTTTATTAATAAATGTATAATATATAAACTTATTAATTTTTCAATATTTATAATAATATTACAAAAACAAATATCATTTAAATTTAGATAAGACATAAAAATGCTAATTTTGGTGTAATATGTTAAAAATAATCTAAGAGATGAATGGAAACTAAAATAAGTTATCAATGAGTCGCTTATCCAACTATCTTAAATGATAAAAGAAAATTATAAAGCCTTATTTATAGAGAATGATTAAAAGCTACAAGTAATAATAATAATTTTAAATTATTATTTGGTTAATAATAATAATAATGATATATAAGTTTTACAAATTATTTGGTTAATTTTAAGATACTATCGTTTTAAATGATGTCTTAATTCTTGTAAACTAACAAGTAAATTATTAGAGGTTATCATGCTATTTATGGAGGATTAAAATTTGGTGCTGATCTTATTTTAATACATCTTACAATTAAAATTACTTAATTACCTTAAACTCTTTATCAATAATAAACAAACGGGACAAAAATATTTAAACAAAACTTTGAACAAGAAAACCTCGAATCTGAAGAAAAGAAAAAGTAACTCCATGTCCAATATTATATTGTAATAATTGAATTACTAATTGTTGATTTAACATGTTTTGCATGTAATTAAATACTTTAATTCATACAAGAGAATGCCTAATTTCCCCTATTATTTCTATAATACTTCGAATCCTCTCTCTATTAGTTGATAGAGTTAAAAATAATAACACATGGATCCCTACATTTTGTCTATTAACTTACATAATATTATTAAAAATATTCATAAAAATTTTAATTTACTAAAAAATAACAATTATACCCTTATATAATAATAATTAAAAAAATTATTTTTAACTCCTAATTGATAATAACATATTTTATTTTATAACATATTAATAATTAATTTATAAATTATCTTTGAATATAAATTTATTTAAACTTTAAATTCTTTTAATATGAGATTCATAAATAGAATGATAAAATTTTATAATTTGAATAAACAAACGGGACAAAAATATTTAAACAAAACTTTGAACAAGAAAACCTCTAATCTGAAGAAAAGAAAAAGTAACTCCATGTCCGATAATCTAAGTTTTGATTTAACATGTTTTGCAAGTAATTAAATACTTTAATTCATACCAAGTCTTCCTTTAATTCACCAAGAACCTTTTGATCCATTTATCTCACTTCTTCTCCTGAAAGCTATTAATTTTATTTGAGCTGATTGAATTTCTTGACTCTCTCCACAGATGGAAGAAGCCAACGAAGCAAAGCAACATAAAGATGATGAAATGAACATCATGATCATCAGCAAGCAAGACAACGAACAGGATTCAGCTGGTGAAAAATCCAAACCCGAAAAAGGTCTAAGAAGAACATTAACTAACGAAGATCAGCGGAGACTAATAACCATGGAACAGCTGCAGGCAACGACTAAGACCAGGCTCCTGGAGAGGCAGAGGAGTCGCCAAGAAGAAGGTCAATACAGAGAGCCAAGAACTCAAAATATTGTTATATTTATTTTTTAGAATAAAAGCTCTTTTAATCCTAAATATTTGGTACCCTTACAAGTCTTTGTGATTACAAAAATACCTTTAAAAATCTAAATTTATTAATAAATAAAAATTATATCCTTATTAATTAAATAAATAATAATATTATTTTATAACACATTAATAACATAGATACTTATTAATATATTTTAATTTTTATTAATATTTTAAATGTATATACATATATTTCATTTGAATTACAACATAATCATAAATATTTATTATATATATGCTATAATTAGTGAATTTATTTATATACAGAAAAAAAAATTCCTTTTTCTCTTTTTTTCTTATATACTTGTTAATTTTTTAGGTTATTTAAAATATTAGTTATAATGGGATTCTAATTGGAGATAATTAAGATTTAGTAAAATTCTAATTGGGATGAAACAACACTTCTTCAAAAAGACTCTTCATTAGATCTAGTGTTAATAAGAAATGTTGATTGCAATTTTATAAATTGAGACTTTATCATTTATCTTTTGGGTCTTTCTTTTTTAATAAGTGTTTAGGTAGCTATCTTATTAGACTAATATACTTGTGAAATTCGATCCAATTTGGATATTGAAAAAACGGTCTAACAAAAATATATTTTATCTAAACAAAAAAATAGGAGAAAAAAAATTCAATGGTTAAGTGCAAACTAATTGCCTTCAAGATTGATCCCTCTCTTTGATTTGCTCCCTTAGGTTTGATTTCTTGCTTAACTACCTCTAAGAGTTATTTTTATTTCACTAGGGGTAGCAATTTGTGTTAACATAATGTACTCGTACTGTGTAAAATAAAAATATATTATAAACTAATCCGAACTCGACTAATTAATATTTGTGTCAAAAATTAAAATTTTAATATGATCCGTTTATTAATCTTGTTATTTGTTTATAATAATCGTGTCTCCCATTTAATATATTTTAATATATATTCTAAAATATATATAACATTACTTACTAAAATACTAATAAATTTTATTCTAAATAGTATTAAATATTTTTTAAAATATTAAAAGTATGATTAAATATTTAAAATCTGAAAAACATAAAATAAATATATTAAATTATATAATTAATTAGAATAAAATCATTATTCAAATAATTAATCGCATACTAAATGAGTTCTCGTGTCAAGACTTTTAAACACGAATTCGACCTAATTATTAATCATATCACATCATTATAATCTATATATTTATTAATTATGTCATTTTAAGTTAACTCGAACTTGCTAATTTCTTGTCGTATTCGTGTTAAGTTGATGGATCATTCTAAAAATTGCCACCCATATATTCTGCCATTGATTGAATCAACTTTAACAATTATAACTAGTAGATTGGATGTTCTTTAATGACTTTTGATAAAGTTGGTGTAAATAATAAGTATCAATAAATTAGGGATGCTATAAAAAATAATCCCATTTATTTTCCTACCTACTTAAATCAATATCGTCCACCTAGAGTTACATTTTTGGACCATAATGTTGAAACAAATTTTGAGCATTAAAAGTCTTCACATAGCAAAATTGTTTGTAAGATTAATGACATGACCCTTGTCATTGATCTTCTGTAAAATGCTAAATAACCTAATCTTTTTAAAAATTTATATAAAAAGATTTATATAAATTTATATAAATTAAATTTATATAAAAAGATTGGTCGTTTTCTTTTTTTTTTCTTAATTTAAAAATTTATATAAAATTAAATTTGTATATATTCAATATTTTAAAATCAAACAAGTTTTGAACTTTGAATTCCGTTTTTCTATGATTTCCACGTGCAGATGCAGGAATGACTAGCAACACAATCTATGAGAACGAGCCGATGCCGATTGATCCCAACAGGTGTGTTATGTTTTTTTTTTTTTTGGATATTTCAGTTTAAATAACAAGAAATTATAGGCTGCTGGTAATTTGTTTCTTTTGATATTATCCATTTATAATCATTTTAATTTTTTTTATATTATGAACATTTAACACAAAAATTTTAATTTTGCAGACTACTTGTCTATAATACGCTCAAAATATTGTTATATTTATTTTTTAGAATAAAAACTCTTTTTGAATCCTAAATATTTAGTACCCTCATAAGTCTTTGTGATTACAAAAATACCTTTAAAAAACTTAATTTATTAATAAATAAAAATTATATCTTTATATAATACTAATTATTTAAGAAAAATATTAATTAAATATCTAATTTTTTATATAAAATATATTAATTAAATAAATAATAATATTATTTTATAACACATTAATAACATAAATACTTATTAATATATTTTAATTTTTTATTAATATTTTAAATGTATATACATATATTTCATTTGAATTACAACTTAATCATAAATATTTATTATCCATATGCTATAAAATAAATAAATTTATAAATCTATATTTTATTAATAGATTAATATTATTTATGCTTTATTTTTATTTAATTTTGAATAATCATAAATTTAATTTATTACAAATAATTACAATACAATTATTTTATAAATATATTTTTAAAATAATATTATTATTTATTTAATTAACATATTTTAATAATATATTATAATTTCTCAAATTTTAAAGATTTTTTTTAATTTTTTAAAATAACTTTATTTTATAAGGTATGATAGTTATTTGACAATAAAATAAGAATGTTAAGGATAAATAGATAAATATTTTCCTTAATTTAAACGTTAATTAGTTAACCTATTAGGTTATTATTTTATCTTTTGGATTTAGTAGAATAGCAAAGTAGGATATAATCTTTTCAACTGTAACTATTTAGTTCTTATTTTATACAACATATGAAGGATTAAAACATTAAAATTAAAATTTTATGTTCTAGTTTATTATTTTTAATAAATTTCAGAAGAAAAAATATTATTATAAAAAATTAATAACAATAAGTTGGGGCAAATTCATATATTAAAATATTTCTAACAATCTTCTTTATTTTCTTAGTAATGATTTAATATATAAATTATCAAAATTATTTTTAAGTAATATATTTCTAACATTTTAATTTTATATATAATATATCTATATAAAAATATATTCATTATATTTTCTTAAAAAATTAAAAAAATCATAATAATATAAACTGAAAAAATTATAAAAGAACATACATATTACAAATAAAATTATTTATTTTCAAATTTTTAATAAAATTATATATATTATTTAATAAAATAAAAAAATATATCTAAATATTAATTCTATTAACACGTGACATCAACTTTAATTTAATATTCTAATTAATTATTCTTGTTTGATTTAAAATGTTTCTTTTTATTTTTAATATTTCATGAATGCTCTACCCTTATTCTTTTCTCTTAAAATAATTATCTAAATTTGTCTCAAGTCATTATTAGCATTTATTTTAAAAATAATATATTTTTTTAAATTTATCAAAATACTAAATTAAAACAAAATTTTTAATTTTAATATTTTAATCCTTAGTATAATTTATGTATAATAGGGACTAAATTATTATACTTAAAAATTTAATTTTCTATTTTGTTATTTTACTAAATTTTAGAAATAAAAGTAATAATAATTTAAGGTACTAACCAATGTTTAAATTAGGGGAGTATTTATCTATTTCTTTAAACTTTAATAAGTATTTGTCTACACCAAACTTTAATAAGTATTTATCTGAACTTTAAGGTGTTTGTCAATTTTTCTTATTTAATTATTTAATTTGGCATAATTTATACTGATATTATTCTACCACTTGATCCACATTGGTGTTCTAGGATACAAACACAGAACCTTGAGGTTAAGCTTACAAATGTCACTTGAACTATAAATTTAACAAACCCTCTGTCATTAGGTTTTATTGTTTAATGTAACCATTGATTACGTATAAAAGTATAATTTTTCTCTTAACAAAAATAATTAAAATAAAACAAATTTAAAAATATTATTGTTAATTTTATTTCATTAATATTAATTATATAAAATATTATTATTTTTATTTAAAATAAAATATGTCTTTTAAAGTGAAATGACAAAATTTTTACAACAAACTAAAGAATAGGTTGCACTGAATCATTGAATTTTTTCCCCCTTAATTGCCTTCAAGATTGATCCCTTCCATTTGTAAGCGTTTAAATTTTACTTTAAAAATGCTGATACCTGATTTTATTACCTGATATTAACTAGTGAATTTGTTTATATATGGAAAAAAAAAAACTCATTTTTCTCTTTTTTTCTTATATGCTTGTTAATTTTTTAGGTTATTTGAAATATTAATTTTAGTGGAATTCTGATTGAAGATAATTAATGATTTAGTAGAACTCTAATTGAAGAAAATTTAGGATTTTAGCTTACTGATAAATGTTTAAAAGTATGGGATTATCAAGAAAAATATTATATTTTACACTTAAGAATATTATTAATTTCCCCAAAATTAAGCATTTTCCTTTATACTGAATTCCAAAACAAGAATTGGACTTAATTATTGGTTTTGCGCAGGTTTTGTATAATGAGCATATCTTTTCCTACAAAATATCATTTGATACGATTCTTGGACTGTAAATATGTGGATTCATTCCTTTACAAAAGTGTAGAACAGAGATCAGACCAGTTCATGCATCTATTGGGTCAAACTCGGGCTTCAATAGAACTCAACCACAGCTTGAGGCCAGCCCATCATGGTTTCGTATTTGGGCCGTATCTCCCTGTATATGTATCCAAAAGTCATACGGTTGGAGTTGTTGGAACGCCTACAGATAGATGTACACTTGTTATGTTTTATAGATGTCCAGATTCGAAGTGGTTTCCTGTCAAAAATAGCCGTCATTCTAGAAGACCGGTGGAGAAATCCAAACTGAACATCATTTCTCATTTTCAACATAACTCTTGTTTTACATTATCAATTTGGTCGATGTTTGGACTATTGGAAACCTAATGAAGGCACCTACAACTTTGAAGAAGACATAAGCAACAAATTCAATGTATTCTACGGTCCAAAATGTGCTGCAATCACCAAGAGTATAATTAAGTTGAAAGCTTGCAACTTGTGTTCACACATGTGAGATATATCTTGTTTTGCCTATATAAAGGAAGTGGTAGAAGTTATTTAGGACATCCTTCTTCTTTTTTTTTTATTCTCCCTTTGTATAATTTTGGTTTCATTTAATGTCTTTCTAAATTCGTAATTAGGGTTGAGGGTGAAGTTTTGTTGATTTTATAGTATTCTTCTTCAATCATTCTAAGTTGTGTTTCAATGCAAAATCTTTTCAATTAAGTGAATTCTATTTCTCAAAATTGTTTTGATTTGTTTGGAAGCTTGATTCATTGTTAACAAAAGGTATGCTTGCACATTTTCTACAAAACAAGAACAAAGTACGTTATAGTTTTCATAAATAAATTGAACGATTATTCTTCTATTTTACTACCTTTTCTACAAAAAGGTGTTGCCATGTATTTAATGTATTTATCTTCCGATTAAGATAATCTCTTGAGTGATTCTTAGTTGAGTAACAAAATGATTGAAGAATGATTTCTATAATTATCAACAAAATGAATCCCTAAAGCCCTAATTGTTAATCTTATCAAATTTACATTCAATAATTTAATAAATTCATTCTACTTCCATCATATTTAGACTCATAACATTTAAATATTGGACTTGTGAATCTTATATAATGTATTCCCTGTGGATCAACACTCGGACTTCCGAACTTTATTACTTGAGACAACCTATACTCGGAAAGTACAACCTTTAAGTTGTAGCACTTACCTCTAATTTGGATGAAATAACAGTTCTTCAAAAAAAACTCTTCATTAGATCTAGTGTTAATAAGAAATATTGATTGAAATTTTATAAATTGGAACTTTATCATTTATCTTTTGGGTCTTTCTTTTTTAATAAGAGTTCAGGTATCTATCTTACTAGGCTAATATACTCGTAAAATTCAAACCAATTTGGATATTGAAAAAAGGTCCAACAAAAATATATTTTATCTAAACAAAAAAATAGGAGAAAAAAATTCAATGGTTAACTGCAAACTAATTGCTATCAAGATTGATCCCTCTCTTTGATTTGCTCCCTTAGATTTGATTTCTTGCTTAACTACCTCAAAGAGTTAGTTTTATTTTACTAGGGGTAGCAATTTGGGTTAACATAATGTACTCGTATTGTGTAAAATAAAAACATATTGTAAGCTAATCCAAACCCAACTAATTAATATTCATGTCAAAAATTAAAATTTTAACATGATCCGATTAATAATCTTGTTATTTGTTTATAACAATTGTGTCACCTATTTAATATATTTTAATATATATTCTAAAATATATATTCTAAAATATATATAACATTACTTACTAAAATACTAATAAATTTTATTCTAAATAGTATTAAATATTTTTTCAAATACTAAAAGTATGATTAAATAATTAAAATGTGAAAAACACAAAATAAATATATTAAATTATATAATTAGTTAGAATAAAATCGTTATTCAAATAATTAATCGCCTAATAAATGGGTTCTCGTGTCAAGACTTCTAAACACGAATTCGACCCAATTATTAATCATATCACATTATTATAATTTATATATTTATTAATCATATCATTTTAAGTTAACTCAAACTCGCTAATTTATTGTCGTATTCGTATTAAGTTGACGGATCATTCTAAAAATTGCTACCTGCCATTGATTGAATCAACTTTAATAATTATAACTAGTAGATTGGATGTTCTTTAATGACTTTTGATAAAGTTGGGTGCAAATAATAAGTATCAATAAATTAGGGATACAATAAAAAATAATCCCTTGTCATTGATCTTCTGTAAAATACTAAATAACCTAATCTTTTTCTACTTGAGCTTATTGTATTCACCAACATGAAAGTTGTCTTTGGACAAATAAACATTGGCATTGATCTTCCAATTCTATCACTCTTAAATGATTAGCATTGAGATCATGTTACGACACTACTCAACTCTTTTTTGTTCTAGATATAAATAATTTATTTTCAAGGCTATTCAACCTTCCAGTCTCTTGTTTGCAGAAACAAAGATGGAACCACTGAGATGGAGCCAAAAACTCTTAACAAAGATGATTTGGATGAACAGGCGGCAGAAGTGGAGAGTTCGGAAGGTAATATAGAAAACTAGCCCGTCGATTTTATATGAAAATGCATGTGCATATTATAGTAATTATAAACATTAATCTGCAGTCACTTATGTATATCTTGTTACAAATTCAACCTTACAGTCAATTGGTTGGCTTACTGGCCGCTATGCAAAATGATACAAGAGAATTATTGGAAAAGTGTAGAAGATTTCGTTAGAGATCATCCCGAGGCCTTGACAGCAGAGATTTCATATTCTAAGACAATATTCCACCACATTGTTAACTTTATTCGCGATGACATAGAAGGCGCTGCTTGCGTAATCGACAAGTTTGCATCAAAGGTCAATCCAAGAACACTTGAGCAGAAAGATATTCGGGGAATGACAGTTCTATCTTTAAGTGCCACGATAGGCAATACATGGGCCTCAAAACTTTTAGTCAAATATAACAGTAATTTGCCAAACGTATGGAGCGACAACGGCTGGCTTCCGGTTCAGCATGCAGCATATTATGGTCACAAGGATACAGTTCAGTATCTAGTACGAGTGACTGCAGAAGAGAACTTAGTTGGCAGCAGTGGTGCCCGGCTGATTTCATATCTGATCATGTCTAATTTATATGGTGAGTGCTTTGATATATGATTAAATTAAATCTCATCTTATTAATGCAACATGTTAAGAGAGCATTGAAAATTAAAGGATAAACAACATGAAAAAAATATAATAATTCTAAGTCCGATGAAATAAAATATGAAGGAATATAGAATTTTGATATTACTTAAAAAAAGATAGGAATCCCATATAAATAATCAAAAAATTTTGTCCTTATTAATTGAACTGGAATTTATTTGTTTTAAAAATTGACTTAATTACTTGCCATTGCCATTTCTTCATGCATCAGATGTAGCTTTAGATTTCTTGAAGCAGTACCCAGCGATAGGCCGAGACCACTTCACCTCCTGGAATATTGTTTTAGAGACGTTGGCTCAAAAGCCTCTAGCGTTTGCGAGTGGAAATCAGCATGGAAGTTCTCAATGCTTCATTTATAACCGTCGGTGTCAAAAGATTAATCCTTTTATTCTTAATTAATTGCTGCTTAGTTTATGTGTACAAAAAGTTGTTAGCTATGACCCAACAAAGAATACCTACTAAATTTGCAGGCATTCCCTTGGAAAAAGGAAAAAATTTCTTCTATTGATCAGACCAACAAGAATCCAAGTGCGGGTGTAGATGTGGAGAGTGCCATTGTGAGATCAAGAAACTACTCAATGAGATCTACATTTTTTGGATCTATTTCCAAAATCGCTACTATATTGGGTACGTAAATCTCTATTTTTAATTTGATATTATAAATTGACTAATATTTTTTTGAATAACAGGTGCTATGTGCCAAGATTTGCATATGATGTTCTGGAATGCCCTCATTCTTCTTTGTAAGGCATTGACACTGCTCTCTTGAATTCAATCGTTTGATTGAAATATTCTTTTATTAATTTGAGGAGTTCAATTGCAGTCCCCTGTATCAAAGCTATACACGAACAAAAGTTGACGCATCTGCGAACACTTGAAATCATCAGAATGATCTGTGATGGAGTGGTTTGGAATGATCCCCAAATTTTCAAGACGGGGTTGTTTTTACATACAGCCGCACCATTCGGAATTTCTGAGTTTGTCAATGAAATAATTTTGGCCTACAATGATTCAATTTATCAAGTTAACAACGAGGGGCACCACATATTTCATCTTGCAGTTCTACATCGCCATGAGAATGTTTTTAATCTCATACATGGTTTCCGTTACCTTAGTGACATGTTGAATATGTACGACCATTTAGGCAACAACATGATACATTTAGCAGGAAAATTGGTACCTTCAAGTAAAGTCCTTGGTGCAGCATTGCAGATGCAGAGAGAATTGCAATGGTTCAAGGTAATACATGATCTAACCATGAATTTATAAGGATTCAGTATTCTAATTGATTTGATTTAAATGTTGCATGTATATAAGGAAAACTGTTCGAACATTGCGTCTAATAGTTAGTCCTTGGATCTACAATTTGGTTTTAATACGCACGGATTGCTTGATTTGAGAAGAATATGTTTATGTTTTCCTTTTTTTTTTAACTCTTATATGCCTTGTGCCAACTTTTGCTGTAGGCTATAGAAAATCTTCTTCGCCCATGGCTTCACGAAGAGAAAAATTCTGACAACAAAAATCCTAGAGAGGTATTTACTGAATCACACAAGGAATTGGTTAAAGAGGGAGAAAAATGGATGGACACTGCGCAATCATGTGCAATTGCGGCTACACTTATAATCAGTGGTATTTGCCGCAGCATTCACTGTTCCAGGTGGCAACACAACGAAGGAAAACCAATTTTCTTGAAAGAAAAATCTTTCCTTATATTTGCGACATCAGATGCGCTTACACTTTTTTCATCAATAACTTCGTTGTTGATGTTCTTGGCGATCCTGACATCACGTTATTCAGAAGAAGATTTTCTGATGTCCTTACCAAGGAAGTTAATTATTGGCCTTATAACCTTATTCTTTTCCATAGTAACAATGATAGTGGCATTTGGTGCAACTATATACATAGTTCTTTCTCAACCTTGGAAATGGGTGAGCATTCCAATTGCCTTGCTTGGTTGTGTCCCGGTGACCATGTTTGCATTGGTGCGATTTTCTCTTCTACATGACATGGCATGGGCCCAGCATATTTCGTCCAGTGAAGTAAGGATGTAATTCTGAGGTGGAGGCAATTAATTGTTCCTTTTCTATATTAAACTAAATTAATCCTAATACATTTTGTTATCAAGTCTTTTGTGCAAATACTCAATTAGTAGAGGAGATCGAAATCCTTAGTTAATAGTTTTTCTTTTCTCTTCTTCTCTTCTTTTTCTCTTTTTCTACCCTAGTGATTACTGCTAAGCCACTCAAATATCTTTTACAAGGAAAAGAATTAAATAAAAAAAATTCATAATGGAATATGCATTTTCATTAGTAGTGACATAAATCCTATAACTTATCCATGCAGAAGGAAGTTATATATTCCTTTTTCATTAACTGATCAAATTATGTTGCACCTCAACACCAGAGGGTGAAGAATGATAAAATATAACAAACAATATATTTAGCTAAAAATTTTATTACTACTAAGATTTCATGAGCAAAATCTAGTCTGAAAAATTTGGAAAAGCTTTATATGTCAAATCTTAGACAAATAGACTTTATCTAAAGGAGTTGTACGAGTTAAAAATGTAAGAGGGTGTAGATGTCACAAGCCACCTTAATAAGTTCAACAAGTGTATTACTCAACTTTAAAGTATGGAGGTAAATATCAATGAAGAAAATCAAGCCATTACTCTGTTGGCTTCTTTACTAAAATCGTAGGAGACTTTTATGATCACATTACTAGTTGGAAAATAGACTTTTAAGATAAATAAGGTATCAATTGCTCTTTTAAAGACCAATAAGATCAAGCAGCCAAGCAGTTCTTTTCAAGTTGAAGGCTCTGTTGCAAAAAAATATAACAAGACAAAGACAAGATGTGGTAGAAGTAAATTATATAAAAGGAATTTTAGTCAGAATGATTGTATCAAGTCATGTCCAAGAAGGAATGTAGAGTATCATTACTGCACAAGAAGGGACAAATTAGAAGATCTTGTAGTGAATTGAAGAAGGACTTAGAAACAAGGAAGAATTAAAAGCCAATCGAAGCAAGTGTCAAAAATAAAAAATCTAATAATGCTGAAGAAGGTGATTTGTTACTGGCATCAATAAATAAAGGATCTCTCTTAAACTCGTAGATACTCGACTTAGGATGTGCATACCAAATGTGTCCTTACAAAGAATGCTTCAACACCTATCAGCCCTATGATGGTGATTATGTTCCTAGTAGGGAATGATGCTACCGACAAAATTATTGGAATCGATACAGTGAAGATTAGAATGCACGATGGAGTCATCAAAACACTGGATATTGTCCGACATATTCCTTAGTTGAAGAAGAATCTTATTTCCTTGGGAACCTTAGATTCTTTGGGCTATGGTTTCTCGACAAAAGGCGGATTATTGAAAGTCTGCAAAATTGTAGTTATGAAAAGAGAGAATGTTGGGAACTTATATAAGCTACTAGGAGATACTGTCTTAGTTGGAGTTACTGCTATCTTGCATACTGAATCTTGTAATGACAATATTGAATTATGGTATATGCGGTTAAAACATCTCAGTGTATGTGAGCTATGTACAAGAGAAACCCTCTAAATGGCGTGAAAGGATGCAATTTGGAGTTTTATAAATTTTGTTTATGAGAAAATAGAACAAGGTCAAACTTAATATCTCGTCTCACATCACCAAAGTATTCTCAATTATGTTTATACTAATGTATGATGATCATCACAAATTAATTACATCACTTGGAGGTTCAATTTATTTTGTCAGTTTCATAGAAGATTATTCAAGAAAGGCTTGTATGTACTTCATGAAGCATAAATCAAGGTGTTCAATATTTTCAAACAATGAAGGGCTGAGGTAGAAAATCAAACTGGTAGAAAGTTGACGTGCATTATAAGTGACAACGACACCGAGTATAAAGAAAATGCATTTCTAAAATTCTACAAGAAAGAAGGAATTACTCCATACTTCTCTGCGAAGAAGAGCTTACAACAAAATAAAATTGTTGAAAAAATTGAACAAAACGTTGCTAGAAAAACCTCGGTGTATGAGGCTCAAATCAATATTATTGAAGAATTTTTAGGCAAAAGCAGTTAATATTGTGGCTTACTTAATTAATCAGTCTCCATGCTCAGCTAGAAATAAGAAAGCTAACAAACTATGGCTTATCCAGATGAATTATGTAAAGAAAGTTATGAAAAGGTTTAATATGCTTAATGCTAAACTGGTGAAAGTTTCATTAGTAGCGCATTTTCAATTATCTTATGATCTTTTCCCAAAAACAAAGGATGAGATGGAGTATATGGCTCAAGTTCCTTATGAAAATGCTATAAGATGCTTGATGTATGTAATGTGTGCACCAGACTAGATATCTTATATACAGTCAGTGTGGTAAGCAAATATATATGAAATCCAAGAGAAAAGCATTGGAACACAGTGAAGTGAATTTTTAGATATCTTGCTAGCACAGTTAATTATGGATTGTTGTATGAACAAAATTTTACTTAAAAAAAGGTAATTAGATGTGTAGATTCTAACTATTTAGGATATTTAGATACTAGAAGATCCATAATCGGGTATCTTTTCAAGTTTGTTAGAGGACTAATCTCATAGAAATCTATTCTATAATCTATAGTTGCATTCTCTACTATTGAAGTTGAGTACATAGCTAATGTTGAAGCTGGAAATGAAGTTTTATGGTTAAAGGGTCTAGTTAAGGAACTTGGATTTAAACAGAAAGATGTTCAATTGCATTGTGATACTCAAAGTACTATATTTTTTTGCCAAGAATCAAGTATTTCATACAAGGTCAAAACATATAGCTGTTCGATATCATAAAATTAGAAAATGGATCATCAATGGAGAAATTTATATGTCTAAGGTCCACAAAAAAGATACTTTAGCTGATATGATAATTAAGATAGTTCATATAGAAAAGTTCAAGCATTGCTTGGACTTATTGAAAATCACCTCATATCGAAAAGTGGTGCGACGCACCTTTATCTATGAAACAGGGTGCATGTAAGGTTGTCAGAAAAATAGTACCGTCAAAGATGACATAATATAAAGCCATGGTAGAGATTGTTGACTAGTGACAATAATATGTGATAAGTGCGTAAAACACGTACTGATCATTTACTTTTAGACTTCAATTGTTTGTTTAATCCTTAAGTTTCTTTTGTATTTGATGTATTTTGATTGTTTTGTATAGAAAATGATAAATTTAACTTTTTAAAGTTAATTAGGCTAAAAAAGGATTAATTCGGCTTGAAAAGGAAGAGACCGAAGCATAAGAACAGTGTAGACCAAAATGCAACAGAATCAGGATTAAATTGAAGAAGTGTCACAATATAAAGATAAATGTCAAATACACAAGCGAAAGGGGATCTAATCAATGTTTGTCGGATTTTCTAGCTTTGTTGGTAGAAGTAAGTGCGCAATCGCGTGCCTTGCTGCGCAATCGCGCACTACGTTCTGCCCAGGTGGACTAAATTGCAACAAAAGCAGGACTAAATTGCAATAAAATCGCCAACTATGAGTAGTATCTGATTAATCATAAGTATAGAAATCTAATTGATATTTATCACTTAAATTGCAATTTTGGAAAGAATTTGGCGCGCAACCGCACGGTGCTTTGTATACCATAATTCAATGATTTTTGGGTTTAAAAAGAGGGAGAAGGGAAGAAAAAAGGTGGGTCATTATAGTTTTGGGAAGGAAAAAATAGAGAAAGAAGAGGAGAAGAAGAAGAGAATTGGAAGAAGAATTTAGGGAAGCATCAAGTTCGAATTTTGATGAAAAGCTCTCCTATTCTAGTTTATCTCTTTCTCTTTTATTTCAAATTATTGTTGTGAATTGAACAATTTTGTGAATTTTGAATTCATGCTATCAATTGTTGAATTTATGATTTGTGGATTTGAATTTTACCCAATGTGTGGCTAAACCCATTTTCTAGGGTAATGATTTAATCTATTTGAAGCATCCATTTCAAAAATTGTGTTATTCAATTGATTTGAGATTGTGTGTTGAGTGTTTATCATGATAATTAATGCTTTTAAATATTTGGCCAATATTTAGATGAATTATAGATTGATTGGATTTGATAAATGAATATCATATTTAGACCATGTGATAAACACCGTAAATTGCATGTTAGATAAAGATATACTAATATGGTTTGCGTAGTTTGATTAGAAATTATCACCATTTGTAATGCATTTTCATTTCATTAATTTTATATATAGATATAGTAAAGTTTTAGATGCGAAATAGATTCGAGTAATCTCGAGAGAGACAATCGAATAAATAAGGATAATTAATTGACAACACATGTTTTAAATTAGAATAACATCAATTGAAGACGTGGATGTGACCAAATACGATAAAATCATTAGCCATAGACATTTCCATTTCTTGAATTCTTAAAGTGTTTTGCTTAATAGTTAATTTTAATTTCCTAAATCAAAATTATTTCGTTTTCTTTAGATAAATTCGTAAATTAATCACCTTCGGTAGTTATAGGATTACATTTCTCGTGAGATCGATATCCACTTATCACTTCATTACTTGTTTGTGACACGTGCACTTGCGTCCGTTTAATTTACACGCAACAATATGACTCCAATTATACCATACTTGTTTTTAGCAATAATTCTATTTAGTGGAGGACTTAATAATTGGAATACTAGTAATTGGAAGGTAGAGAACTAAAATTCCCACTATAGATTTGGAACCAAATCTAATGGTTCTTGAGAGTAGTAGAGAAATTATTCTCTCATATATTTCACTTGTAAAATTTGTTAGTGGAGATTATTATCTTTCTCTTCGTAAACGTAGGCAAAATTGCCGAATCACATTAAAATTTGTTTTGTTGTTTTCTCTCTATATCTTTGCTTAAATTTTCTCATATTATCTTTATTAACAATGTCACAGTTGTCCGCTTTTGCAGTACACATGGGTTTGAATATTAAAGTTATTTGGAGAAAGTTAATACAAATACGTAACATATGAAAATCTAAATGAACTCATAAATTTCCTTAATATCGATTATCCTTTCTCTGGAAAGATGATTTCCATACGTGATTTATTGTCAATACAAATTTAGCACTTCACTTACAGGTTTAGTCACACAATAAAATTACAACTCAAAACCAGATGAGTAACCAAACCAGGACGATAATAGTAAGTTGATACATTACCGATGGATATTAAACTATGTGTTAGCCACTTGGAAGAGTTTGATCACTAAAAGAATTGAAGATCAAATTAAAGAATACCACTCCTAGTCACAATCCATGTCAGCAGAATTCCCATTCACTTCCATCATTTATGTCTTCATATTTAACTTTTAGAAACTTTATATTAGGTGGTCGGTCCTTAAACTGAGCATTTGGTACCTTTTGCAACTCTGAGAGATTACTGAGAAATTTAGCTTTTATTTCATCCAAATGTCTAGGAGATTTTTTGTTTTTCATGTTACTTAGAGCAGCATAAAGTGCATGTTCAGGATCAAAATTTTGAAGTGTAACATCAGTTTTGTAGCATAAAAAACAAGCAACATTTCAAAGTGTATAACCACTGCCACCCAACAACAATAGCAAAACATTGAAAGATCTCAAGAGTTGAATGCATTCTCCATGGCCTTTGATAGAAAGATCAAAACGACCTAATCTATCACCAGACAAAGAATCAACACCACATTGTAAAACAACAGTGCTGGGTTTGTAAAGTTCCATTACTTTGGTCATGATTAGTTTGAATAGATACTGCTAACTCTCATCACCAATCCCATATTCAAGTGGAACATTCAGAGCATAATATTTCCCTTGCCCAACTCCAACATCATTCTTATGTGCTGTGCTTGGAAAATAATCTCCAAACTTATGAAAAGAAACAATCATAACCAAGCATATACGTTGTCTCCATGATGCACATTAATGTCTACGTAAAGAACACGATCATGAGCTTTAAGAAGATCAAGAATTGCTAAGATAATATCATTAACATAGCAAAAACTGGAAGCTTCACATCTTTTAGCGTGATGAAGACCACTAGCACAATTGATGGTAATATCCTAGGGATGTTAGTCTAAATTAACATCAGCATTAATAGAAGCGTGGCATAAGTTTGACAGAAATAATAGAGATAGTCAAAGATAGGACAATCTTCACCCACTTTAAATTTCCCTATTGGTTGGGTCTATGAATCCTCTTTTCAATTGGTCCTTAATAGACGATAAATATTTACTAAATTTTCACTATAATTTAGTTACTATAAGGCAGCAACATTGTTGACGGTAGCTTAAATCAAACATGAAAGGAGGGGTAACTCTAGGGCAATGAGTAGCATAAGAAAAATGGGAAAAAATAGAGAAAGGAGTAAATTTGTACATCTTTTACCAAAATACCATCTCATTAACGGCCAACAGAAACAGTAAGATAGATAAATGAGTGATCCATCCATTTTCCAAACCTTTTCATAATGTAATTTTTATTTTTTCACAACTGATTATTTCTAGAGATCACATATCGCAGCACCCTTGATCAAAGTACACATATAAGAATATAACATGAACAGGAACTTCCATAAAGAAGACAAACATAACTTTGATGATGAAGAATTTGGCAACGGTGATGGTGATGGTGCTGGTGAATAAATCAACGCTGAAGAAGTAGGTCTTGGTCCTTGACAACATTGCAGGCAATCAAGATACATGTCATTCAAGCCACAATATTGCTTGGAATTATGACATTGCTCATCCACATGATTTTCAGCTTCACTTAGTGTCCAATTTGCAATTTCCGTTGCTTTCTTTCTTCTGTCATAATACTTATATAATTGATAAATTTCTTTTCCTATTTGAGAAGCAGCTGAGAGCTCTCTTCTTTCTATTCTGCAAATTAATTTCACAAAGAAACACAATATATATTATATAAAAAAATAAATAATCGTGTAATTAAAAAAAGAGTGTAATAAAGTAAAAAATAAAATTAACATGAAAATGGAGCTGAGCTTACATGAGATTTTCTACTTCAGAGCAAGAAACACACAGATTAGAAGAAATAACATTTCAAGAACAAATGAATTCTTTGTTGCCATTTTCTTCTAGTGTAAAACGAAGATTATGTACTAATTTTCAAGTGCTTTGTGTGTTGTACAGATTCGGACTGCTATTTATAGAATGGTATTTAGTGCTCCATTGGACTAGGTCCTTTGTGAAAAAATAATTGATTGATGCTTTTTATTGTGAGGTTACATAAGCTAACAAAATTTTGGTCAAATTTCAAATTTATAAGAGTTATTTAATCATTTTAATAAGGGGTCATCGATCAAAAACTTGTTTGATACAATTAAAAAATTTAAAAATCAAAGTGGTATTACATCAATTAAAAATTATAAATCAAATCCAACTTACATTGTCCATTATTTAAATAAAATGTCCTTTTTGGGCTGACTACATAGAAGAAGACTCCTCCACCTAAATCTTCTCAGTCTGCATTTACAAAACTATTATAATAAAGACAAAAAGAAAATTAGTCTTCTTAATCCAAAGTCAACATAAGTCACATTCTTCTTTAATCGTAATGTAGATCTTAAGTCAACTATGTTTATGTTCTTATTTTTTATTTTTATATATATAAAATGAAAATTATGTGTATAATAGCCTTTACTCTCAATGTAGAATTGATTTTTTCGACAATTCAAAATTCTTGATAATTACTGTGGAGGTAAACAATCTAAAGATAGAAAATTAAAGTTTCATTTTAGATTTCTAGAAGTTCAAGCCATTTAAATTCATTAATATCGCACTTCAATCAATCTTTAATAGTCAATAATACTATGAAACAAGAAGAGGATATAAAATCAGAAAACTGAGCAATAATTTTAAGAAGCAGCAATATAGCTTTAGCAGATAAAACTTGATGCAAATAAAACAAATTATTGTTCAACGCCTTCAATCGTTACATCCTTATCTATATGCTGATGGCATAAAATTTATGGTATCAATAATAAAATTAAAATTATAAACTGTTAGATGAAATTAATAGTCGATTCTTTTTTAATTTAAAAATATTAAAAAAATTATTAAAGATATTTTATTTTTAGTTTACCAGTTCTATAAGTTACAATAGTTTTTTATTTTTCACTTTTTGTCGATTTCCAAACTTCTCACAATATAATCTAATTTAAGCGAGTTTTAAATTTCTCTCACAATTACTCACCATGAAATCTTATCTTCTCCAAGTTGAATTAAGATAAGGTTTTTTTTATGTTGTATGATTGATGATTGAAATTTTATTATTTATTTAGTTGAAGATTGGTGAACATCAATTAAGGTTCATTTTGTTTCTTATTCTATTTTGTTGGTTTATTTGTTAAATAAAATATCATAGTTAAGAACAAGTTTTTCTTAAACCATGAAATTAACTCCGCTTATTCAAAAAAGTGAAATTGCTAACACCTAGTTCTCAAATTTAATAACATATTATTTTTATTTATTGTTTTATTTTAATTTTGTAATTTGTTATTAAAATTTCAATAGATGAATACGTAATATAAGTTATAGATTAAAATTAATATAACATATAATTATTTATTTATTTATATTTATTTTTAATATTGATTATTGTTATTTTAATTTTTATAATACATAATTCATAATCTCAAGTAGAGGTTTTTGTTAAGATATTTTATGGCCAAAATTTTTATTGAGCTAAACCACCCTTCAATCACCAATTTTTTTTTTTAAAAAAGAAAACTACTGATTATTTTTTCAAATAGGTAGTAGGAAATTTACCATGTGAGTTCCATACATTCTATGGGCTTAATTATATGAAATTTAACATTACCGTTTAGCTCTCAATAAAAATGTTATTTTAAGCTTTGATAAATTAATATTAAAACGTGCAACTAAGTCCCCATGCATTTAATTTTTTTTAATTCTCATGCAATTAATTTTTTATCCCCCGTAATTGTCATCTATCTAGGCCAAACAAAAAGACAGTTATAAATATAAAATTAATAAAAAATTTCGTTGGCTCAAATGTAAATAATAAATATTTCGTCGGCTCTAACAACTCTCATTTTCATTAAATTCTTGTCAAAATTTTTTTTTTGAAAAATTACAAATTACAAATTACAAGTCTACTAGTATACATTAAATATCTATTGGTATATAACAAAACATCTACTGAAATTTAACTGAAAAGATAATTTACAATTGTAGTACACCCAGCATCTAGGAGGACATTTTAGTAGATCCCTAATGGATAGAACACGCTTTCTTTTAAGATAGTGTGTTCCATTCCTACCACTTGCATATTTTTTTCAATTTTAGAGATTTATTAGTTATTTTTAAATAGTAATTATTATTATATATGGTATAATTATTGTTTTATAATAAATTAAGACCTATAAAAATATTTTTGAAAATATTAAGAGTTATAAGGGTATTACACTAAACCTTTTGGACTAAAAATGACTTTTATAATTAATTAATTTGAAATTTAAAGATTGAGGATATTTTAATAACTATGTTACTTGAGGTTAGTTGACTAACAGTCGAGGGGAGGTTTTTGATATATTTTCTAAATTTTCTATCTAAGTGATATAATCCCAAACTTAAGAGAAAAATTTGATAATAACCCTCATTAATAATAATCTAATAATAATTTTATCTTTAACAATTATTTAAAAATAATTTTAAATTATTATATTAGTATAAAATAATTTTATAATCTAAATTATTTTAGATTATAAAATTGATCAAAATTTGAAATATCACAAATTTGATACTAAAATCAATAAATCATAAAAACAAAAAAACTTGTACATAACATTAACAACTTCTAAGTAATTATGTTTGTAAAAAAATATTGTCACTTATAATAAATAACGAGTGATTGTAAGAGGAAGACAGAGAATGGTGGGGACGGTTCATGTCATTTTCATATTTAGGTTTTAAAAATTTATATAATAATTTAATTGTATAATTATCTCTATTAAACTTAATAGAAATTAAAAATATATATTAAATTTATTGATTTGAATAAATGTTTAAAGTATTTAAAAAAAGTTAGCTTCTACGATTATAATTTTTTAATTTATTATTAAAAATATAACATCAAATTTTAATTTTCGTCAAATCTCAAAATATAAATCAAATTTAGGGATATTATCAAATTTCCCCCTGAAGTTTTGGTTTCTATCACTTAGATAGAAAATTTGGGTAATCTATTAGAAACCTCCCCTTGACTGTTTGTAAACGGTGAGTTGACCATTTTGTTGAAGGGCAAATAAGTAAAATATAAATGATTAGACAATTGATTTACACTCTGTAGAATACAAATCGTCAAGTCATATGTAAAATAGTAAAACCCTGATTTTTTTCTTCTTATTTCTTGCCAAACTCTCTCTGCAAACCTACGATTACCTATAAATCTAGCCTGAAATTGGGTTAATCTTGGAAAATGGATGTCAGCAAGAAGATTAGGAGGGAAGATTTGGCGCCATTTCGATGGATTGTTGGCCATGTATATAAAGAGTCTCGAAACCCATTTCGAGTTTCCTTAGTATTCTATTCGGTGAGTGTGATTTTCATTTGTTTGGAGGTTAAATTGGGGGAAACTACTATATTACGTACATGCAATAGTCAATCTCAATGACCATCAGGTATGTGCACACTTCTGGTGTTTGTTTGATTCAATGCATATAGGAATAGTTTGATTCGACAATCAATTTTATTTGATCTGTGTTATATAATATTGGGTTTCGGTGTCCCTTATTGTTGGTTGTTTTCGATTTATTGCTAGTGATTGGATGTACACGGATTTGGGTTTTTGTCAAATTAATGCATGCACGAATGAACTAATTCCAAAATTGATTCTCTTTAGTAAATGGGTGTAAATCTTTGTTTGGGTTTTGGTTTCCCTTGGTGTTGGTTGGTTTCGATATGGTGATGGTGGTCAAATGTGTACAAATTTGGATTTTTTAGGATTAACGAATGCATGATTGAACTAATTTAAAAATCGATGTTATTCAGTCTATATTATGTAATCTATTGTTGATGATATTTTGCTACTGTGTGGTAATGTTTGAGATACATAATCTGCGTGGTAATGGTATATCGGCTGGAAACCATGACTTGACCGTACTTCCTGGGGTCCAGGAATAGGGATAACTTTGGATTATAACGCCACGTACCATTACTTTTATGTATGAATTATATGTTGACTCTTTTTCACACTTAGTATATTGTAATCTGTTGCTGATGATATTTTGCTACTGTGTGGTAATGTTTGAGGTGCATAATCTGCGTGGTAATGGTATATTGGCTGGAAACCATGACTTGACTGTACTTCCTGGGGTCCAGGAATAGGGATAACTTTGGATTACAACGCTACGTACCATTACTTTTATGTATGAATTATATGTTGACTCTTTTTCACACTTAGTGTATTGTAATCTGCTGTTGATTGTATTTTGCTGCTGTGTGGTGGTGTTTCATGTGTATAATCTATGTCAGAAGAACTTGAAATGATTTATTGTCAGTTGATTAGTGTTATTGTTCCACTGACCATACTCTAACAATTTATGCAGGTTTGATATATCATGCATTTTTTAAGGACAAGTGGTAGATGTTGGTAGAGTTAACCCTGAAGAATACACACTTAGTATGTTGTTGGAAGATGTAAAGCTTGCATGCAACCATATCCCAATTTGTGAGTGGGAGTGTGTGGCTTTGGATGTAGAATACCCGTGGTCAAAGGAAAAGCTGCACCTGACATGTAATGGTGATCTATCTGCTGCATTCAAAGAACATCAACAGAGAGAATATATATATCTAATTGTACTGTTGGAGCAAGGTTCTAGTCTTCCCATATCTGAATAAGCTACCACTTTACTTGAGCATGTGCCTCTGCAAAGGTGCTTGCTAAGGGCTACAACTGATGAGAATGAATCACCAACAATGCAGCAACTAGAGGTTTTCATTCCTCATCTGACCCCACAAGAAAAAGATGTATACACTCCTGAAGACTATAATGGATAGTATGCTTCAGATTCAGAAGAGAACCTGCCCAATGAAGGTGATGATGATAGTAATGAAAGAATGAATGATTAGGAAAGTGGAAATGATAGTGATATTGCCGAAGATGACAATACAGATGATCCCCCAATAGTAAGATATGATAGAAACAGTGGAGGCTTTGAGTTATGCTTAGATGACAAAGGCAACATGGAATTGAAGCAAGGCCATACTTTCTATACTGTGTACAATTTTAGAGCTGTGCTAAAGGTTTTTGCAATCAAACACGGATTTAGGTTGAAGAAAATTAAAAATGAGAAGACCCGAGTGACATGCAAATGTGCTGGTGATGATTGCGAGTGGAGGATCCATGCTAGTCCATCATGGGATAAGTTGTCTTTTCAGATTAAGACTTTCAATCAAATTCATAGTTGCAATAGGATCTGTGACAATTGGGAAGCAAACTCGATATGGATAGCAGCTCAATTTCTACATCTATTTCAGGCAAATCCTAATGTTGATATTAAGGTTATTGCATCCGAATTGCTCAGAAAGTATAAAGTTGCATGCCAACCTCTAAAATTATACAAGGCTAGACAAAAAGCATTAGAACTTCTTAGTGCTGACCATAAAGCCTCATATACTAAGCTTGATAGATATGGTGCTGCAATTAATCAAACAAATCGAGGTTCAATAGTTCATTTGCAATATGAATGGAAACTTGGAAATAGCAATCCAACATTTAAGAGATTTTTTCTAAGCTTCGATTCACAAAGAATGGGTTTCTTCGATGGATGTAGGCCTTTTATTGACCTTAATGGTTGCCATCTTAGAGGCACATATAAGGGAGTGCTACTTGCTACTGTGACAATAGACAGTAACTATAGGGTGTATCCTCTGGCTGTGGCAATAGTGGAAAATGAGAATCAATATTCGTTGGGCTATTTTATAGAAAAATTATATGAACAATTTGGTGTTTGTGGCGGATCTAATCTGTGTTTTATGACAGACAGGAAGAAAGGGGTTCTCATAGCATTGGATCAATACTTTCCACATACAAATAAGAGATATTGTTGTCGTCACATTTATGCTAATTTTCGAATCAAGTTCCCGGTGCAATATTAAGAAACTTATTTTGGGCAGCAGCAAGAAGTGGCAGCAATGTGGATTTTATTAGCAATTTAGACAAGATTAAGGAAATTAGTACAGCAGCCCACAAATGGCTCACTGATATTCCTTTAGCTAATTGGTGCAAACATCAATTCTTTACAAGAATAAAGACTGCTCATGTGACTAACAACATGACTAAGACCTTTAATGCATTGATCAATCCATTAAGAGGATTACCTGTGCACAAGATGTTGGAGGAGATACGAAGGAAAACCATGAAACTAATTCATGATAGGTCAGATTTTATCTTTTCAACTATTTTTGCTTCTTTGATACTCTATGTTATCTTATTTCTTTTATTTTTCTAGGTTTTTTGTTAATGAATGTTTTATTTTGATCAAATAATGTCAAACTGTCACTTTAGCACATTTACTGAGCATGTATAAGCTAACATTGACAATTATATTTTGATAATTTTTTTTAAAACAGGTATGAAGAGGCCAAAAAATGGGGTGACACTTTGCCTCCAATTGTAAAGAAAAGAATTGTTAAACTAAGTGAGAAAGCAAGGGAGATGAAAGTTATTTTTGGAGAAGGTGATTTGTATGAGATCCTTGTAGACAATAAAGAGAGTAACATTGTGGATCTAAATGCAAAAACCTGTGATTGTGGGGATTGGCAGATCTCAAGCCTCCCCTGTGTACATGCTGTATGTTGTATTGATACTATTCGGGCTAATGTTGAGAGTTATGTACATTATCTTCTTACCAAAGATGCTTATAATAGAACATATAAATACCAGATCAATCCTATCCCATCCAAGAATAGGTGGCCACTTGTGATTGTAAATGAATTGGAGCCTCCTGAAGTGAAGAAACAACCAGGCAAACCCAAGGAAAGTAGAATTAAAGAGGCTGATAAAGATCCAAAAATGAAAAGATCTTGCTCTGTTAGATGTACTTTTTATAGTCAATGGGGCCATAATAAGAGGACTTGTAAGAAGAAGGGAAATGCTAAGAAGAAGACCAAATTAGCAAATGTACAAAAAAAAAAGGGGATTGCATGGGGTATTTTATGTTATAAAATTTTCCATTAACTTATTCAATACTCTTTGTGTGCATTTACCTCAGGAAAAGCAAGTGGTTGGTGCATTTACCTCAGCTGTTCTGACATGATGCCAGGTCAAATTCACAACACTTTTATGAATGCTTGTCTACCACTCCTCACACACTGAACATATTTTGTTTTAAGTTTCTATTTCCTATGTACATGAATGCAGCCCCTGTTAATGAATGATCTTGAAGCACATACCAAGTTTGCTAGCATTTCAGCTTATTTCATATCTACAACCATGGATCAACAATAAAAAGTTTGGAGATGAAATTCCATCTATTATCACCAGGTCACAGATGTAGCATCATCTCTAATTTTGTATACACTTTCTAACCATGTATTATTTACTTATTTTGATTATGGTTCCTTTTATCTACCATGTTGATGTTAATTAAGGGTTATTCATGAAAAGACTTATCCAAGAAAAGACCAACCTTCTGGCCTTTGCTTTCTTTTGTACACACACTTGCCAATATTAAGTTAAATAGAAAAGCTGAAATTTTTGTCTTGATAGCAATCTAATGACTTGTGTTTTTGCTTTGGGAGTATATTTGTTGAAAAAAAACTTGATATTACTGATGTTTGAATTCTTGGAAACAACATTTGGATGGCCTTCAATTCTTTATTTATTTTACATGCATTTTAATCAAACAAATCATGGATATTACTAATAATGGTGTATATGTATTGATTTTTTCATGTTATGCATATACACACACACACACACACACACACACACACACACACACACACACACACATATATATATATATATATATATATATATTGCTTCTAAGTTCAACTAAAGGTGATGGTACTTCCATTTTGTGTTTTAGCAACTGTCATTTGTTTTATATGCATTGTCGTTACATTATTCAAAAGATGAAACATGCTGGTGTGTACACTAGCTTTTGTGCATTATTGTTACATCTAATGGATATCCATGCTACTGATGTGTATAGTGGTGTTTTGTGTGTATTATTTCTGAACATTGCTAATATGAATAGAGTTTTTATTTATTACTGTCATTTTTGTGGTTAGAAATATATTTGATATGCATTATGGTTCATAATAAACACAAATTTCCAGATCTAGTCTTTAGCATTAACTAACAGAGTGTAGCAACATAGCATTATTGTTATATAGTGCAATACTTCAAACATCTTGGCCCGTAATCCTACCCCATTCTTAAATATTGTTTTCCTTAGCTTTGCTCTTACCTCATTGATTTGTTGTTGGATGCATATCAAATTCTTCAACTTCTTTCAATTGAGTGTTATCACCTTGCTCTTCATAGAGGTATAACCCACCTTAAAAATCTGAATCGTTTGGCATCCAAAACTTGAAATAATTGCATTCATCATATTTGCAATAGTAATACAATTTATTTGGATTGTCTTGAGACTCGCTAATGCGGACAGCACATTTCTTATTGCAATGACAATATCTATTCTCAAACTTAATGAGAGCTCCATTCATATGCTTTTTCCATTGCTTGGCTGTATAGTTTCTTGAAATGCAGCTTGTGTTTGAAGTGTTTGAAGCCATATGATTGCAATGCAGTCTTACTGTGAAACAAGCTTTTGGCTGGAGTAGACTATTGTGTTGGGCATTACAATTGACTACAAAAGTAGTGTTAAAAAAAAAGAGGTTAAAGGCTATCACTAGGAAATAGTTTCTTGTATTTTGTATGCATTTTGGCAGCTCCATGAAAGGCTATATCACTTGTCCATTTTCATTTTTATGGTGCAATATAAATACTGGAGAAAAAAAAATTATAATCGTTGGAAGCCAACGGTTATAATATTCAACTTCAACTTCACTCTACTTCAAAACATGAAACTATTTGGTAAAAAGAATTGTCATTCAATTTAAACCATTTACAAAGAATATAACGGTCATTTTCTCAATATTGTCAATTCATTATGTTACACAACAAATTAGGACAAATATGAGATCATCTTTTAGACCAAATGATTGTTTTCTGATAGTATAAACAATAAATCTAAGTCATGAAGGGTAAGTAAGTAATTGCAAGGTTTTTGGACCGTTTACAAACGGTTAAGGGGAGGTTTCTGATAGATTACCCAAACTTTCTATCTAAGTGATAGAAACCAAAACTTCAGGGGAGGAATTTGATAATATCCCAAAATATTTATTATATCTTTTAATAATAATAAATTAATATTTCATATGTGAAATCACTATTTCACATATCATCGCAATAACATAATAAAAATAAATATTTAATTTTTTTTAAAATTGATGAAAATAAAATAATTGATAACAGTCGTTAATTGACGACAATCATCAATTATTATTTATTAATCACAATAAGATATAGTAATTTAATATTATATCTAAAAACAATAACTAATTATATTTAGATTATAATTTAACAAAAGGTCTAAATATTCATACTAACATGTAGAATATAATGATGTCAATCATATGTAGTAGTTTGCATAAATTTTATTTTGCTAACAATCATTATTAAATTTCTAAATCAAAGCAAAATGTTAAACTTCAAGATTAAATTTTAATTTCAAAATCAAATTTTAAAATCAATATTCATAACCATTGGAATTTTTTACCGTGTTGGGTTGAGTTCTAGAGTAAAAAAATAATATAAGTAATTGTAGAATTATTTTAAATTCATTTTCTTAATAAAGAAATTTACTAAAATAATAAAAATTAACAAAATTTAAGCAATAAAATTTGTAATGAATGAATTAATTTATTTTTGTCAATTATCTTTTTTTAACCATTAATTTATGAAAAATAAATATTTATTTTTGCATATTATTTTAATGATATGCGAAATAGTAATTCTATGTATAAAAAATTAAATATTGATGGTGTATTTTTAATAAGAGATTGAAAATTGATAATTGTATGACCTAACTTTTATTAAACATTTTAAATATATAACCAAGTCAATAAATTTAATACTTTAAATAAATTTTTGTTACACTTGAGATTTTATCTTATATAATCTTTATTTCTTGGGAAATATATATATATATATATATAATAATTCTATAATTAAAAAAAATAGATTTAATTATCTATATATAATTTAAATTATTAACTTATTGTTAAAAAATAAAAATTATGTAAAAAATGAAATATAATTTTTTAAAACTTTTTAAAATAATTTTTAGAATTATTTTCTAATCAAATTTATTTATAATATTAAGATATAATTATTGTTCCTTCAAATAATTATAAAAAAATAAATTTAATAAAGTTATATTTAAATAATTATTAAAGATAAAATTATGGTTACATTATACACTATTTTAATTCAATAATAACAATCTAAAAATAATATTTGTAATAATAAATTAAATATGTATACTTTGTTACATATAGTTCATTTACAAATTTTGTTGAGTAAGTAAGGTTAGCTCATTGTATGACTGTTTACTTTCCTCCAACTCTTCAGTTCGAGCTCAAGTAATTACAATATAATGCAATACATAAATTTTAACAACCAAAAAATTCCAATAAAGAAAAATTTTGAATAAATCCAAATAACAAACGCAATAAATTTACAAATTTATAATAGCCAAATATTAGAAAAAATTTATGGCATCTGAACATCGCAATGGGTCAAACGGGAAGCCATTATGGCCGTGCAATGATAGACAGAAACTGCAAGCTACCATGTCCTTTGGCCTTTGTGAAGTTGTACGAAGAGGCAAATACAGTATGAGAGATTAATTTAGTTTGGGTTTGAGAATAAATGGAGTAAGATTTTAGCTATCGTGTTGAAAGAATAGAGAGTGGCCTGCTATTCTTAGATTTAGGAGGATTTTGGCTATAGCGTAGAAAAGTGAAAGAAAGAAAAAATGGAAATGATATGACAAAGAAAATGATTGAGAAAGAGAAAAGATGGTATTAGAGGAAGAAGAAAAGTAAATAAATATTAAATTTTTATTTATTTATCTCACATGTAATTAAGAAAATATTGTCAAACATTAGTATATTACAATTAATTTTATAAAAGTACATAATTACCTTAAAAAATTAACATTTTTAATTAACAAAGATAATATTAGAGGAGATTCAGAGTATTAGCGATTCAACAAAAAAGTATTAAGGTATTAGCTTAAATAAGGAGAGAGTTTCTGAATTTATTTTTTAATATTTATTTAATTTAGTTTTAGAAGAAAAAGAAAAATCTTATGGATGATGAATTTATCAATATATATGTGTTTATGTTGTTAGAGCTTGCATATGCTCTATTAAGACACTATTTGGTTTAGTTAGTTGAAATGATGATGAGCTTGAAATAAGTATCAATTAGCAAAGCGCCTTTACCCATATATGTTTGATGCTGAGTTTTCTAATACATGCATTATTTGACTAAATTCAATTGGCTTTCTTGTTTCATAAATAACAAAAAACTTATCTAACACACGTGCGTCTTCAGTATTTCAATGAAACAAGATTATCATTGTGCCTAGGGTGTCACTGTGACCAAGTTAATCATGGTTAGTTTGTCAAGATGTCATCGTGACAAAAGTTTACTGTGGCTAGCTTGATAAGTTATCACCATGACTAACTTGCTAAGTTGTCACTAGAGATGGTAAAACGGGCGGGCCGGCCCGAGTCCTGCAGGAGCCCGTCCTTGAATAGTGTCACACGTCGAGACTGTTCACGAGCTGGGTCGAAAAAATTAGCCCAGGTGCTGTGCCGTTAATAGTACTTAGACCGTGCCGTGCTGGCCCGGTTATTGTTCACGGGCTGGGCCGTGTGGGCCACTTTATTATTTATGTTACTATTCAACCCGTAAATAGTATTTTAGCTCAAATAAAATAATTTTTATTGTTAATAATAGTAAATTACTATGCTGGATTTGTCTTTTAATGGGCTGGGCTGGCATAATATATATAATAATCATACTGTGGATCGTGCTGAACTTATAAAATTTACTGTGCAGGTCGTGTTGGCCCGACACATGAACTCATATAAGCTAAAATTTCATGGGCCGACATGGCCCATTTACCATCTCTAGTTGTCACAATGAACTGATTTGACATTATGACTAGGTTATTAACGTGGCTAGATAGTTAGGTTACGAATTTATTCGAAAGCCTAACTTGCTAGGTTGTCACCCTAACTAGCTTATTAGGTCATCATAAGTGGATAATAAATACATTGACTTTTGCATGTTGAAAGATCATACAAATAACATTATTTCTGATAATTTTTTACAACAATCGCTTAGACTGAATTTTTTTCTATTTTCTATTTTAATTTTTTAAGGGTTATTTTTTTAGTTTATACAGTTTAATTATAAAATAAATAAATAAAAAACTTATTGTGGATAAGTCTATCATGATAGATGTGCTATAATTTTTAGATTGTAATATCTAAATATAAGTTATCTTTAATCATAAAAGTTTTGAAATTTGAATATCGATTCACAAGAAATTTGTTCTATAAAGTCTACAAGGCTAATGGTCTAAAAGGACAATGAGTATACCAATAAGATAAAATTTAAATTTATTTAATACAAATATTATTATCAATAATTATTTTTCAGTTATAAAATAATTCATTTAAGTACTATTTAAAATTTTACTAGTATAATAAATCACATAAGATTTTTTATCTTTTCTTTGAGCTTCGGATAATCTTAATCCCATGGATGTAACTGGCTTTACCAAGTCCTTCATATCAAATTGGTTTGATAACCAAATTTTAAGAGATGATAATTCCCCCACATCATTTCTAATGAGAAAGATATCATTCACATACAAGACTAAGAATACTACTAGCTTCTTAGTTGTCTTCTTATGGACATGAGGTAAATCAGGATTTTTTTTTATCAAAACCAAAGGGTTCGACTGCTTAATCATATTTGATGTTCCAAGATCTAGAGGCTTGCTTAAGCCCATAGATAGTTTTTTGTAATTTGCAGACCATGTTCTCTTGGACATGGAGTTCTTTCACTTGGGGCTTTCTCAATAACCTTCCTGTGCTTCCTCCGAAGATTGACGATCGACTGTTTGGGTCTAATTCCGATGGGATGAAGGCAACCAAGGCCTCCTTTGAGAGTGTTTCAGTTTTGTGGGAGCTTTAAACTTTTCTTCAGCTGCATCTAATCGTCCTATAAATCATGGAGAAAGTGAGAGGTTTGGTACTAGTAAATAAAAATGAGGAGGTTGACTTCCATAGGTTCACAGGAAGCTTAGTATTTGTTTTGGCCATGGTAATAGTAGAGGTGAAGAGACCTACTTGGGTTGTCATTGGAATTGAGGGGGAGATGTTTTAATGGATTTGCGTTGATAAAAAAATTTGTTGTGAAGTGTGTTTATGAAGAAAGTGGGATTTTAGATCGGTGGTGCTGTTTGTGTATGTGTTTCTTTAATTTTTCAAGGTTAATTATGTTATTTAATTAATTTATTTTTCCTTTTTAATTATACATCACTATTTGAAATAGTTGTTTGCGGGATTCATATTCTGTTGTTTGGGGCTCATTGCTTGTCTAATGGGATCCCTACATGTTTCATAAAGTTAATAAATAAGGTTATTTTAATAATTACCTTCAAAAATTAAATTTTTTTATTAATTAAATTAACGATCGGATGCAATTGAGATATTTTCACATGAATCTCCCCTGCTACAATATTAACCCCTGAGATTTAGTATTATTTATTTATTATTATTATTGTTGTTGTTGTATTGTGTATTTAATCTTTTGGATTTATTTCTATTTATATTAAAGTATGGAAAGTAAAAATTGTTATATTGAAATAGTAAAAAAACTATTTTTTTATTTTTCTTATTATTATCATAATTATTTTATTTTTATAACAACAACAATAATAATAATAATAATATCAAATTTAAAAAATTTATAAATTTTAAATGTTACATTTATAATAGATTGAGAGTTTTTCTTTTTGAAAAAATTTAGATAGGTAAAAGAATGGTAGAGTTAGAGCTTCATTAATATATATTAATGATATTATTACAGTCATTTATCGTTTTTTTAGCGGTTAACACACGATCAATTAGATGAAAATAGTGTAATATAGTTGTAGGGAGGTTTCTATACATTTCTACAAACGTTTCCTCTATTTGTGATTTTCACAAAGTTTAGGATAGATACGTGAAAATATCCCTATATATATTCTAAAAATAATGATTTTGCATTCCACGTCAGAACGTGACTTTCGGATCGGACCCATGCAAATTATTATATACAGCAGGCTGTTTACCATTCCCAATAGAATTTAATTTGCATACGTGTTCATCAGTGAAAACAAAAATAATGAGTGCGCTTTGAAATTAGTTAAGGATAGAATTGCAGTCTGAGTTGTACATCGCAAACAGCTGCTTGGACAAGAAAATGCAAAACAAAAACCAGATAATTAATCAATTTCGTTTGTGGTTTTTAAGAAGTTTGTGTTTGATTTTGCTTTCTCCAAGTTTCTTCTTCATATATATATGTCAGTATACACAGAACTGGCTAGGCGAAAATTAATTACACAGATCAGAAATCTTCTGCAAGCTTTAATTAAGCTGTGTGTGAAGCAGAAAAATGGAGAATATTGAAAAGAAAGCTCACTGTTTGGTCTTATCCTATCCAGGACAAGGCCATATAAATCCTATGCTCCAATTCTCCAAGCGCTGACAACACAGTGGAGTCAAAGTTACCTTCTCTACAACTTACTTCATCTCCAAATCCATACATAGAGATTCTTCCAGCTCCATTCCTCTCGAGACCATCTCCGATGGCTTTGATGAAGGCGGTAAAGGTCAGGCAGAGAGCATTCAAGCTTACTTGGAGCGATTTTGGCAGGTTGGCCCAAAATCTCTTTCTGAGCTTGTTGAGAAAATGAATGGTTCAGGTTTTCCTGTAAACTGTATTGTGTATGATTCCCTTTTGTCTTGGGCTCTTGACGTTGCAAAGAAGTTTGGCTTGATTGGAGCTGTGTTTCTCACTCAATCTTGTGCCGTTAATAGCATATATTACCATGTCAACAAAGGGTTGCTCAAACTTCCACTCGCGGGAAATGAAATTCTTTTGCCAGGAATGCCTCCTCTTCAGCCTCGAGATATGCCTTCTTTTGTGTACGATTTCGGGTCATATCCTGCTGTCTTTGATTTCGTAGTGAGAATTCAATTTTCTAATATTGAAAAAGCTGATTGGGTTCTCTGCAATTCCTTTTATGAGTTGGAGCAAGAGGTAATTGATAAATCAGTTAATTTAAACATTATTGTTTAATTACGGCCCCGACAAGGCTTTTCTTTTTCTTTAATTCTGAATAGATGTTAGAATGGAATTTCTTTTAACTAATTTGTTGCTGCAGGTAGCTGAATGGCTGAAGAAACTCTGGTCAATTCGGACAATTGGACCAGCTATACCTTCTGTGTACCTGGATGAGCAAATTGAGGATGATAAAGACTACGGTTTCAGCATCTTTAAGGCAAATAATTCTGATGCTTGCATTAAATGGTTAAACGATCGGGCAAAAGGGTCCGTTGTTTATGTTTCATCTGGGAGTATGGCAATTGTGAAAGCAGAGGAAATGGAAGAATTGGCTTGGGGTCTGAAAGCAAGTGGGAAACATTTCTTGTGGGTAGTAAGAGAATCGGAACAATCTAAACTTCCAAAAAACTTTAGAGAGGAAACATCCGGGAAAGGCTTGGTGGTGAATTGGTGTCGGCAATTAGAAGTTTTGGCACATGAAGCAACAGGATGTTTTGTGACACATTGCGGGTGGAATTCGACATTGGAAGCTCTGAGTTTAGGAGTTCCAATGGTGGCAATGCCACAATGGTCAGACCAATCTACCAATGCTAAGTACATTAATGATGTTTGGAAAATGGGGCTTACAGCTTCAGCTAATTATAATGAGGAAATAATTATCAGGAGAGAAGCAATTGAATATTGTATAAGGGAAATATTGGAAGGCGAGAGAGGGAGGGAGATAAGAAAGAATGCAGAAAAATGGAGGAAATTGGCCAAAGACGCTATGGCTGAAGGTGGAGGAAGTTCTGATCAAAATATTAATGAATTTGTTGCCAACTTAGTTTAATTGATTTGCAACAAAAACTGTACCTGTAGTGGCAATTATTAATTAATTTAATTATTAAAAAAATAAAGCATACATATTGCTTTTGCTGCCTTCCTTCCCTAACAGTTTCGTTTGAACATTCTATCGATGTTGATTGATTACATATTATATTTATTACCTTTTATGTAAATACATAGTAATTGCTATAGCCATATATATTTGGGAAAATACCCATTACTCAAGATTGGGACTAACTACCTAATTCTCTATTAAAAGTTTGAAAAATATATGGTACCCTTTATCTCTATTTTTCTTTCGACCTAACCTTACAAAAATCAGTTGGAACCACCAAAACGAACTGAATTTGAACCGTCAAATCAAATCATATCATAATCCTCAAATCAAATTATTATTTTAAATTTTAAAATATATATATATATATAAAATTTATAATTTTTTAATTTAAAATAATTTAAATTTTATAAGTAAAATTAAGTATATATAAATTATATTATTAACTAATTATTAAATAATAATAATTATATATAAAAGTTAAATATATTTTTTGAAAATTTAAAATTTTTAAAATAAATATATTTATAATCAAATTGATATTATAAGAATTTAAAAATTAAATAATGATAACTATCTATAAAAATTATATATATATATTTTAAAGTTTTATAATTATAATTCAAATTTAATAATTATAATTATCCTATATAAATTCAATTATTAATTTATTTTAAACATGATTTATCCGGTAATTTAGGAATAACTTATAAAAAATAATTTTTAAATAAAAGTTTTATTTAGAAATAATTTTTAATAATTTTTTATAATTATTTTTCATTACAATTTTGAAATTATAAAACTTATTTCTAAATTATAATTATAATTAAAAATATAATTATTAAAAATTGTTATTTATAATAACTAAAAAATTATAATTATTTAAAAATTATTTAAATATTATATTAAAAAATTATTTTAGAATTTTCAAAAAATATATTTAAATTTTTACATATAATAATTATTATTTAATTTTTAAATTCTTATAATATAAAGTTGACTATAAATATACTTATTTTCTAAAAATATTTTTAAAAATTCAAAAAATATGTTTAACTTCTAGATACACTTGTTATTATTTAATTAGTTACTAATAATAAAAAATATATATGTAATTTTAATATTAAATTTAAATTATTTTATATTAAAAATTAAAAATTATTAAATATATTTAAATTTTAAAAATAATGATTTGGTTCACTGGTTCGGCTTTGGTTCGATTTGGTGGTTTAAGCTAGATTATGTAAGGGTAAAGTCAAAAGAAAAATAGAGGTAGAGGGGTAATAGAAAAATAGATATTTCTCAAATTTTAAGGAAGAATTGGATAATTAGCCCAAACCTTATGGGAGGAATAGGCATTTTCCTTATATATTTTAACTTCCCTTTTTCATTTTCATATTTTTTATTTTATTAATACTTTTCGCTGATTCTTATCTTATTTTTTACTTTTCGCAATTAAATTTTCTTTTTGCAATAATAATTTAATGCAATTTATCTTTTCAAATCTTTTAATGCTTTTCTTTTATTTGTTATTATTTCTGAATTCATATTTAATTTATAGTTCTAAATTATTCAATACTAAAATTATTAACTATTTACTTTCATTCTTTTAAAAATGTAAGACAAGTAATAATAATATAATATAATCACACCAATTTGTACATAGAATTTGTAATAATAATATAAGAGTGAAATATTTATTTTGTATAATTATAAAGTAACTCTAGGAGATATATGTTTTTTTTTATATTTTAAAGAGATATCGGTTATTTATAAAATTTTAGTGAAATATTTATTAATATCTTTCAATTAAAATAAAGATAGAATAATTAAATACTTATTTTTAATATATGTCAATAAAATTGAGTGATAAGAATAAAATTAATCCAAAAGATTTAAGAATGATAATAACTCACCCACTTGCCTGTTTCACATTTGAATTTGCTTATATTTTTCAAAAGTAAAAGGAGACAAAATATTAAAGGATGTAATAATTCCATGGAGTTTCAAATTAAGCTGTAAGTTTCGGATTATTCTTTTCTTTTGTATTTCCACCCTCTTTCTCATAATTTGATTATGATTAATCTTAACTATTAGTCAAGGTTATATCGTACCTAGATAAAATTCTGTTTGGTTGATTGGAATTGGGATTGAATAGAATGGGAATTAATTTTATTTGTGTTTTCTAAATTTTAAATACTTATTTTTAATTATTGATCTACAAAATATAAATGGATTCCTTAATCCAAAAATAACAAAAAAAAAATCTTTTAGAATTTGTCGTTAATCCAAATATTAATATTTGCAATCCATTTTAATTGTTTTTGTTATAAATTATTATAATAAGAGCCAGGGTTTGATTCCATCAGTGTGTGAACTGGGAAGGGATGTCCATATAAGGTTAAAGTCCAAGTGGGTTCCTCGTCATAAGCATAAACTACTTTAATTAATTAATTAGTCTTTCTTTATTTTTATTTATGCGGACCTTAGTTTATCTTGTTTGTTTTCTTGAGTTTAAAAAACAAAACAATTCCTCTGGTTTCCGTTGCCCTTTTTCCTCTGAAGCGAAGTTTATCAATCTATCTCGTGCAGCTGCAACACGCTCACTGTAAGTTTCAGTTATGCTTTTCTCTTGTATTCTGGCTTATTAATACTTTTTCATAACTTGAATATTTTAATCTTAGTTATATCTTTGATTGAACTTCGTCTGCTTCATTGGAATTGAAATTCTAGTTGTTTATTTGGAATTTTTCATATTTTGTTTGGCTCTCAAGAAAATGAAAGAAAGAACATGAAACTAGAAGTTTGTTTGGCATACACCTTATTGATAAGATTTGTACAAAATATTTGTCTATAGTTAGAAATAATCATTACTATTTTTCTCTTTATAATCACATATATACTGTTTTAGGAGAAATATTTGATCATTAGCACAAAATCATTTGCTTTATCCCGAATTTTCAGGAACTTAAATATATAGAAGTCTGGTTTGATGAGCATCCAAGGTGTCTCTTCATCAGTGGTTCCCTCTCCTCATTTTGGTTGGACCTATGATGTCTTCTTAAGTTTTAGAGGCGAAGACACTCGTCAAAGCTTTACTGATCATCTCTATGCTGCTTTGAAACGAAAAGGAATTTTTGTATTTAGAGATGACAATGAACTTAAGAGAGGAAAATCCATTCGACCTGAACTTTTTAAAGCAATTGAAGAATCAAGATTCTCAATTATTGTTTTCTCGAAAAACTATGCTTATTAAGATTGTTGATAAGATTCTACCTGAAAACAGTCCTCTACTGCCACAGTGACCCCACGAGTCAAAGTGGCTATTAATCATGATCTGATCACACGGTCATAATTCGTCCACTAGATCCCGTTCAAGTAAGGTTTGTACGTAAAAGGAAATCGTATGGTTAAAACTCTAGTATAACAAATGTAGTACCGGCTCTCGTTGTTGACTTTGGTGGTATATATGGTGTTTACATGATGTGCCCATATATAACCCCCAGATCATGGCTTCGAGGAGAGCTGGTGTCAAAGCAAGAAAAGCAATTAATGTACAACTCGAAAATGAGGTATTCTTAAATACCTTTCTTTTTTAATTACTTTTATTATAAATTCTTTTCATAGAAAATAATTTTTATTCAACTAGATCACACACATATAAAAGCTACTAAAGTTAATCGTTTCAACAATTTTAAAATGGGTTTATTTGTATTCTAAAATTGATTCGAGATTCTGTATTTTAATAAAAACATTATGATTCATATAATTTATTATTAAAGATAATTTGATCTAAAATAAAATATAATATAAAAGTGAATACCAGATCTCGTTATGGTCTTGGCGGTATGGTGCATAACTGTTTGCTATTATATCACCAAGAAGTTCTGCCTTCAAGCAGGTAACGAGCTCTGGTACATAACGTACATGCATATACAATGCCCCTGATTGTTTATTTAAATTAGAGGTATTTTAAAATACCTCTCTTTTTTAACCCATTTAAAATTTAATAAAAATTATTTAAATTTTACATATTCATATACAAAAATTATGCAAGTTACTTTTGTCCAATTTTAGTACAGAAATTATCTTTATTGATTTCATAATAAATATATGCTCAAAACAATACATGTATGTATGTAATCATCAATATCAGTAAAATACAAAAATTCAATCGTGTAGAAGACAACGAATCATCATAACATTAATTATTCTGCATAAAATGTAATAACCAAAAGTACGTAATGGACGAACTTGTTAAGATTGTTGAACATAAGTACGTAAGTGATCAACAAATGGTATTTCCAATTTTCTATGATGTGAACCCAACTGTGGTAAGGAAACAAATTGATGATTTTCAAAAAGCTTTTGGTCAACACGAAAATGCTTTTAGGGGCAACATAGAAAAGGTGCAAAAATGGAGGAAAGCTTTAAATGAGGTGGCTAATATTTCTGGATGGGAATTAAAGGACAAGTATAATTAATTATTGTTATTTTTTTTTATATTTTTGAGTACATATTATTTTATTTCTAATGATGAATAGAATAATTGTTTATTATTTTAAAATACTACATCATTATTGTTATTTAATTTGCAGGAGTGAGTCAGAATTTATTGAGGATATTGCCATGAAGATATCAAGTAAATTAATTCCTAATATATTTGAGACTCAAAAAAAGGTGGTGGGAATAAATTCACTATTGGATGAGTTGATGCCTCTTTTAGATAAAAGGTTTGATGATGTTCGTATAGTAGGAATATGGGGAATGGGTGGATTAGGTAAGACAACAATTGCACGAGTTATTTATGACCTAATCTCTTGGCAATTTGAAGGAAGTAGTTTTCTTGTTGATGTTAGAGAAAATTCTGAAAATGGTAGTATGACAACTTTACAAAAGCAACTTCTTTGTGAATTACTAGATCTAACAAATTGTAACATATGGAATGTTCACGAAGGTATTAAAATGATAAGGAGTAGGCTATGTCGTAAAAAAGTTTTTCTCGTTATAGATGATGTGGTTGAATTAAAGCAGTTGGAATATCTAGTTGGCAATCGTGATTGGTTTGGTTCAGGTAGCAAGGTCCTTATAACATCAAGAGATAAACATTTGTTAAAGACACATGGAGTTGATAAAGTGTTTGAGCTTGGAAAACTAAATTTTGATGAATCTCGTCTTCTCTTTTGTATGAAATCCTTTAAATCCCATGATCCTATGGAAGGTTACGAAAGTCTATCTAAACTTTTGGTAGAATATGCAGATGGCCTTCCATTAGCTCTAATAGTTTTGGGTTCATTCTTATACGATAAAACCATAGAAGAATGGGAAAGTGCACTAGAAAGGTTAAAATCTGATTCAGAAGATAAAATCTTAAATGTACTTAAAATTAGCTTTGATGGGTTACAAAAGAAGGAGAAAAAGATATTTCTTGATGTTGCTTGTTTCTTTAAGGGGAAGGACAAAGATTATGTAGTAAAAATTCTTGAGGGCTGTGATTTTAACCCAGTAATTGGAATATGTATTCTTATTGATAAATCTCTAATATCAATAGAGAATAATAAACTGTGGATGCATGATTTATTACAAGAAATGGGTCGCCAAATTGTTATGAGAGAATCAGAAAAACTTGGAAAACGTAATAGATTGTGGAAGGAAGAAGATATATGTCGTGTGTTGTCTGAGAAGACGGTAAGTAACTAGTGGAAGAATGTGTATCATGTTAAACATTTACAAAATTTCTGTTTTATCGTCATTTATCCTTTACTATTATTGTTTCAGGGATGTAAAGCAGTTGAAGCAATATATATGACATCAAGAAGCAAGGTAACAAACAACGAAAAAGTGTATACCTTAGTATTATGTTAAATCTTTGTGTGATTTCATCGAATTCTTTTCACAATTTACCCCTCATTTCTCTTTTACTGTTAACTTTTTTAGATACTTGCGGAAGATGAGCATGTTCCAACTCTAGCAAATACGAAATTGAGGGCCAAAGCATTTTCAAAAATGATCAACCTAAGACTGCTGAAAATTAGAGACACAGAACTTCCTGAAGGTCTTGAATACCTCCCAAATGAGTTACGATTATTTCAATGGCCAGGATATCCCTTAAAGTCCTTGCCATTGAATTTTGATATGCACAAAATTGTTGAATTTGACTTATCGTTTAGTCGCATTGAACAAATACAAATTGCAAGCATGGTAAGACTAATTCTATCTCTTATTTATTTTCATTGAATAATATTGTTGAAAATTTTATTCATTCATCTGTTTGAGTAATGTTATAAATCAAAGAAAGTCTAACATGATTTATTTTCTTTTAAATTTTGAACAGCGGTTAAACAATTTGAGGTTCATGCGATTTCAGTATTCACAGAATCTCATAACAACACCAGACTTCACAAGAATACCAAATTTGGAGAAACTGATTCTTAAAGGATGTACAAGATTACGTGAGATTCACACATCTTTGTTCACTCACAAGAAGCTTATGGTGCTAAATCTGGAAGATTGTACAAGTCTTAGAAGTTTTCCAAGCAAGATTGCTATGGAATCTCTTAAAGAACTTGTACTTTCTGGTTGCTCGAATTTAAGACAGTTTCCTGAGATTGTCAGAAGCATGGAATGTTTGTCAAAGCTTCTCTTGGATGGAACTGCCGTTAAAGAGTTGCCACTATCAATTGAACTTCTATCCGGGCTTGATTTATTGAGTTTGAAGAATTGTAAGAACATTGAAAGCCTTCCAAGTATTATAGTCAATGGTTTAAAATGTCTTAGGCAACTGAATCTATCTGGTTGCTCAAAACTAAGAAAGTTTCCAGAGATTGAAGGAAGAATGGAATGCCTTACGGAGCTTCATTTAGATGGAACTGCCATTGAAGAATTGCCATTGTCTGTTGAGCTTCTCTCCAAACTTGCTTTTTTGGATTTGAGTAACTGTAAGGATCTTGCAACACTTCCACGTACTCTAAATGGCCTTAAATGTCTTAAAACACTAAAGCTATCTGGTTGTTCGAAACTAAGAAAGTTTCCAGAGATTGAAGGAAGAATGGAATGCCTTACAGAGCTTCATTTAGATGGAACTGCCATTGAAGAATTGCCATTGTCTGTTGATCTTCTGTCCAAACTTGCTTTCTTGGATTTGAGTAACTGTAATGATCTTGCAACACTTCCTCGTACTCTAAATGGCCTTAAATGTCTTCAAACTTTGAAGCTCTCTGGTTGCTCGAGACTGTTGGAAAATGTGCCACAAAACTTGGACAAAGCAGAAAACTTGGAAGAGCTTGATATAAGTGGAACAGCAATAAGAAAACCTGGGTCCTCAATTTCTTTATTGAGCAATCTTAAAACCTTATTTCGTGGATGCAAAGGACCACCAGCATCAACATCATGGTGTTCCCGCTTCCCCTTCAAATTGATGCCAAAAAGAAATTTAGATCCCACGGGTCTGGTGTTGCCATCTTTGTTGACAGGTTTGTCCTCTTTGACAGAATTGGATCTCAGTGACTGTAATCTGGTCGAAGGAGCAATTCCAACCGATATGTGCAACTTAGTCTCATTAGAGAAACTAAATTTAAGCAGAAATAATTTTGTGTCACTACCTGAAACCATCAGTTGTCTTCCTAAGCTTAAACATCTCATGTTAGAGGATTGCAAGAGTCTTCAATCTCTGACAAAATTTCCATCCAATGCAATGAGAGTTAGAGTGGATGGTTGTGCTTCACTGGAAAGAGTACCAGATACATTAAAATCACGCAATTCAAGGTTTTTAATCATTGGTTATGTGAATTGCTCGAAATTGCTCGGCAACAAGAATTTGGCGTTCTCAATGCTAGAAAGATTCCTTGAGGTCAGCCTCTTACTCTGTTTTTCTTATACACAATTGTATGTGAATTCTCTCTTTATCCTATACATTTTTTGGGTGCAGGCAGAATCAAATCCATCAACTAGGTTTAACATTGTTGTCCCAGGAAAAAAAATTCCAGAGTGGTTCAAATATCAGAATGAAGGTTCTACCATAACAATTATGAGGCCATATTCTTATTATAATGATAATAAGAGTGAGTTAGTGGGATATGCTATTTGTTGTGTTTTCCATGTTCAGAAACATCAACCAACTGGCGAACGCTGGTCATTTCGCACACATGGACTTAGCTGCTATATGACTCCTGTAGAATCTAATGTTTCTTATTTTACTGATTTTGATAATGAATTGGGCCAACCTATGTCAGATCATCTTTGGCTACTCTATTTGTCGAATCAAAAGTTGAAATCTCGTGATTGGAACTTCAAATCTGATCACGTTGAGTTATCATTTAGAACATCACGGGGCCGAGGATTGAAGGTGAAGAGGTGTGGTGTTCATCCAATATATGTTGATGAAACTGAAGAGTTCAACAACAAAACAAAAGAATGGAGATCAATGGTGAATGTAGCCATATCATCAAAGCGAAAACTTGTTGAGCATGCTGGAGCAAAAGCCAGTTTGAATAACGACGAACCTCAACGTAAACGATTTAAAGAAGTTGAATAAACTTGCAAACATAAAAGCTTCCCTTTAGGGTAAGTGTTTTTTTATTTCCTTTGTTTCCTTCTTGTTTTTGAGGGGAAAAAAAAATTGAAGCCTTGAGTTCTATATATGTTTCTATGTTATGTGATTTCATATTCTTCTTTTTTTTGTTGAAAATAGTGATAGATGAATTAAGTGTTTGGATCATGAGAAAACAGGTGTAAATAAAATGATGAAAGCAGAGTAAAAGGAAGGAAAGAAAATTAAAATCTTTTGTCTTTGTATTTATTTATAATTTTGCTAGGCCACCCAAAATTGATTAAACAAAGAGATGAAATCATGGAGGACTGAAACAATTAAAAAGATTTGGGTGCTGAAATAAAAACAGAATTAAATAAAAGAAAGTATGTTTGAGAGCTTTGAATTTTCTTCTTCTTAAGTATGTTTTGAAGTGCCTTATTAATTATAATATTCTGTTTGATTGCTCAAAAATGGGAAAAATTAAAAAAAAATTGAAATTTTCTGCACATATAATTGAAAATTGTTGATTTGATTTTCATTGAAATTATAGACTAAAAGCTATATATTTAAATTTAAACATTTCTTAGAGGAAAATATAAACAATATTCCTCTGTTTCTCTTTTGTAATCTATCAGAACCAACTGTTTGCATTATGATCATCCGCTGACAGATTTACGTACTCCATCAAAGAATTTGCTTCAGTTTTTTTGGGATACGTTCCAGTGAATTGGTAGTATTTTCAAATGTTGATAATAATTGGTTGTCATTATTTGTTTTAAGTAAAAAGAACAATTTTAATTTACTTTCGGTGATGTCAGATGTGTGTTTAAATATGACATCGATATTATTTATGAAATCAAAAAAACATTATTTATGTTTATGTTTTTGTTTTATGATAACACCAAACCTCCTTAAAAAAAAAAACAAAAACAAAAACCCACACATAAAATATAGTCTTTCAAATTTATTAACGATTATTTTGTTTCAAATATTACAGTGATTTCTGAAAATTACATATTTCAAAAATTAAAAACATTAAAAACACATTTCATTTTTATTTTAAAATTAGAACACTATTTCTTGTATCCTCAAATTGATATTAATTAAAGTCAAGATTTCAGTTAAATTCCTTGAACCTATTCATTTCTCTAATTCTTTTGCTAAGGTAAAATTGGAAGCAGAAGATGTTCTACTCATTTCTCTTTTTTCTTTTATAAAAAGTACTATTTTATAAAAAAATAAAAGTACAAACGCAAATTATCATCTATTGTATTTATTAATTTTAATTTTTTATTGTTTATTTACTCATCCAATTATTGGATTGTATTTTTGATTAGTGCGTGAGAGCAACAAACTAAAGCAAGAATGATTTCTTTTAATTAAAGGTAATTTAAGTTTATTTTTAAAGGGACATTATTATATTTCTTCTTAAATTTTAAATTATATTAATTAAATAGAAAGAGTTAGAAACATATCATAAATATTATAATATTTTATTATCTAACAAAATAAAATACTTTATCATTTTTAAAAATTTTAAAAAAAATTAATATGAGAATAAATATACAAAGATAATTTTTTAAAATTTTACAAGAGTATGTTTTGAGAGAGAGAAAGAGAAATAAAGAAAGAATTACTATTTAAATTAAGGACTCATCCAAAGCAAAAGTTTATTTCTCCGAAAAAACAATTTAATTTACTTTCGGTGATGTGTATAAATATGACATCGATGATTGTGGTTGGGGGGCCTATTTTTCTTTCTAATTGTAGCTTCCACTCAGCACCTACTTATTGGTTATCCTCAAATAATTAATTAATTTAATTTCTTTATATAATATTTTCTATAGCATTAAAGAGTTAAAAAAATATATGTAAAGCATATATGAAGAGAGTTATGTTTTTAATCAATAAATAACATTTTTCATGCTGGCGTCTTGTCATGGCTATTTTATCATGTTAATATTTTAATTTATAAATATATATATATATATATATATATATAAAAGTAATTAGTCACAATAAAATAAAATAAGTGCCCGTGGTTAATTTGTGAAGCTTGTTAGTTTGAATGAATCTTATTGATGGAGATATTGTCAGTTTGAATTATATTACCATTTTGGTTTTTGATTACATAATAGATATTTGTATATAGTTTTAGAAAAATAGTCTGGCCGGAATTCATTTATTTCATCCCAAATTTTCGGGAACTTAAACATATCAAAGTCTGCAAATCAATTGCTTGCTTCGATTAGAATCCAAAGTACTTCATCAATGATTTCTTCTCCTAATTTTGGTTGGACCCGTGATGTCTTTTTAAGCTTTAGATCTGTATCTTCATATTCAACTTCTGAAAACTCATGTATCAGGCGGTCGCTCCTGCAACTGAACACTTGGTGCGTGCTGTAATTCTGAGAGATTACGGCGTAGTTCTGCTTTTATTTCATCCAAATGTCTACCAGAGCTTCTATTTTCCATGTTACTTGGAGCAGTTTGGAACAAAATACTCATAATATTCATGTTCTGGCATTTTGTCTTTTAAGTTCAATCCCACGTGCAACACCAGTTTCATACCACCAACAACGAGCAACATTTCGAAGTTTATAACCACCGCCGCCCAACAACAACAGCGGAACATTGAAAGATGTCATGTTTTGAACACATTCTCCATGGCCTTTGATAGAACGATTAATGCAACCTAATCTATCACCAGACAAAGAATCGGGGATAGATTGTCCTCAGTACCACGAAATAGTCCTTCCAGTTTCATAGCACCTACAACAAAATACTCATAAGATTGCTGCAGCCACCACGCCATTGTTGCTTGTCGTCGCCGCACCTCACACCATCCACGCCGTCGCTGCTCCTCACACTGTCCACGCCGTGAGGATCTTGCTGTCAAAGAATGACGATGAAGAGGTTGGTGCAGAATTTTCTGAAGGTGAGGATGGTGATGATGAAGGAGATGAATACTGATAGGGGGATATGTGTTCTTTTAAAATTGAAATTTTTGTGTTTGGCGCTTCTTCAAATGAAATTTTAGGGCTACTATATTTTAACATGCACCCATAGAAACCGCTGTCATTTGTTTAAACAAAATTTTATAATAAAAAAATTATTAACAAAATAATTTAAATAAAGGTCAAATCATTTGATGTTTTTAGTCTTTCTTTTCAAAGTTCAAGGTTATAATTATCATTTATGATATTTTATAATATGTAAGGATATATTGATAATTGTATCAATATTGTAAAAAAGACTGAAGTTAAAAGTTTATAATTAAACAACACATTTTTAATTTTTTTATACTGCAATGTAGCATTAAAATAATTGTTATATTATAATGAGATACAGATACATTAAAATTAATGACCAATAAAAAATATCTAAAATCTTAAAGAAAACCGAAGATTCAAATAGAAAGGGAAGCATGTTAGAATCCACGGAGGGGTCAAGTAAACAAGGACGAACAATATCAGAAGCGGGAGAGGGTTCAATAGAAGATAAGAACACTAGAAAGCAGAAACGACAGAGGTTAATATATTTTAAATTTACACTTTATATATTCTCTGATTAAAAAATTCTTCAAATATCAATAATTTTCATTATTTTTCTCTACTGTTTATACTATGGGCTTTCTTGAACCACTATTTTTCTTTTCACATCTATATTAATTTTATAACCTTCTTTTGATTACTAGTTATCGTAAAGCGTAATTCTCAATATAGTTTCTTTTTCTCATGAAGGAAAGATATAAAGATAATCAGTCAAATGTTTACATGTGAGAAGTGTATCTATCCCAAAATTATATGTTTATTTTCTTTTAACTTTAATTTTTTTTTCTATAAATAAAACCTTGTAATATAGTATACTGATCATTAATTTTCATTATTCTTCTCCGGGAATAAAATTGAGGTTTAAGTAGCATATCCCTACACTGAAATATAATATAACCTTTTGATGGGAAAAATAGACCTTAGGCTTATTTCTTCTTTTTTTTTTATATAAAATTTTAAAAGATAAGGTGGTGGGCTAGGCTGAAATCAATTTTTCGTTAAAATCTCTTATCTTCCCCAAGGTAATGTTTTGAAACCCGAACATGGGACAAACCAAGCACTCCCATAACCATCCAAACCAGCCTTTAGGGGGCAGAAGTGGATTTAAATGAGTTGGAGGAAGACCAGATAGTAGATGATTCATTTAAAAAAAGTGGAAAACGGAAAAGGAAAGAGACATCTAGAGTTTGGATCATGTTTATCAAGTTGCCATGTGATGCATATGAAGATAGGAAATTAAGGTCCAAGCGCAAGCTATGTGGAAAAGCATACATATGTGACAACACTTATGGAACAGATAATATGATTAAACATATGAGTAAATGTCCTAAGTTGTCAAGTCCACATAATCTCCATCAAATCCTTTTATCTCATAGTGAAGGTTTTGTTTCTCATCATGTTCCATAGTATAAATATAGTGTATTTTGTGACTTGTTATCTTTAGCACCTACTATGTGTGATCTACCTTTCCAATTCGTTGAATATATTGGCATCAAAAGAGTTTTAGAGTATTTGCAACCTCAAGTGAAATTATTCTTGGAGTACTGCAAAAGTGGATGTGTTGAAAATATATAGTAGAAAAAAATGTAGAATAAAAAAATGTTTATAGGAAGTTCTAGGTAAAATTTGTTTGACATCTAATTTATAGACTCCAATAACCACTGATGGGTAGATGTCTCTTATTGCTCATTATATTGATAGAAATTGGATTTTGCAGAAAAAGTTGTTGAATTTTAGTTTAATGTCACCTCCATATAATATGGTTTCTTTTGCTGAAAACTTATTATCATTGTTGTGTGAATAGGGTATTGAAAAAAAGATCTTCTCAATAACTTGGATAATGCTTCTGCAAATGATTTTTCTATTGATTTGTTAAAATCTCAATTGAGACTTAGGAGAGCATTTGTGGAAAATGGAGATTTCTTTCATATTCGTTGTTGTGCTCATATTATTAATTTAATAGTTCAAGATAGGTTAAAGGCAATAAATAGGGAACTATATAAAATTCAGGAAAGTGTGAAATATGTGAAAGGATCATAAGGAAGAAAACAAAAGTTTTTGGAATTTGTTAGACAAGTCACTTTGGATAGTAACAAATGTTTGAGGCAAGATGTTCCTACAAGAAGGAATTTCACTTACCTTATGCTTGAGAGTGTGCTTTATTACAAAAGTTCTTTTTGTCACTTAGAATTGAGTGATCCTAATTATAAATATTGTCCTTCAGAAGATGAGTAGGGTGTTTTGGAAAATATTAGCAATTTTTTGGTGTTGTTTTATGAAATTACTTGTGTATTTTTTGGGTCAAAATATCCCACTTCAAATTTTTATTTTTCCAAGGTGTTTGTAGCTTATATGACATTGAAGGAATACTTAATAAGTGAAAATGTATACTTGAAAGAAATGGGAAAGAAGATGTTGAACAAAGTTTTGAAGTATTGGTATGATTTTTGTATAATATTGGCTTTATTCGTAATTTTGGATCTTCGTTACAAGTTATCATTTATTGAATAGGCATACAAAAATATTTATAGCCGTGATTCGAAGGAATTCAATAATGTTCGAGATAATTTTGTTTCCGTATTTAATGAATATATGGTCAATTCGGGAGCTTATTCTTCTATGATTACATCTTTCATGCAAGTTGGGGATGGTCATTCAAATGAAAAATTAGATGCCAAAGGCAAAAGAAAATTGGAATCATATCTTAAGGTAAATTTTATATGTTTTTAGTTGTCAGTTTGTAGTATACTTTCATGTTTTTACCTTTAATATATAATGAAATTTTATATTGATGTGTTATGCTTTAATATATAATGAAATTTTATATTTTATATTTGATGTATTCTTTATATTAATATAGTTGCTGACTTGCTGTGTTATGTGGTTTATAATATAGTATATGTTGTATTTTTGTGTGAGATATTTCAAAATACAAGTATCTCACATTGGCCAGTTATAAAACTCTTAAATTGTTTATATATGGAAACAATTGTAGAGTGGGATAACAAGCAAGTACAAGGGCCTTTGTCGCGCATAAGACAAGTCAGCCCAAGCCCAATTGTGGGAGTTTGGTTCGGAAAGTGTTTAATGCGCGTCATCGTGCGCAAGGGATCCCCCCCCTCTCCCGGGTGTGCGTGAGGTGGGTTTTGTTTTAGACTTTATTTTTTTAGGCTTATTTCATTCTTCTCTGCTCTCCAACAATCCTACCATATTGTCGTCGCCATTGCTTATTTCCTTCATTTTTCAGTTATTCTACACTCGTTGTACTTTTCCTTTTCAAGACAGTGCCCTTTGCATGCCTTGACGTTTATATATCACTACAAGTTTTTCTGAAGTCTACAACAATCTTAAAACTAATATGTCAACATCGTTGAACCCTATACTTTTGACTTCAAATGCCGCCTTGCTTGCTGCTGTCAAGTCTATTCCTAATATCGCCAAGATTGAGACATTCAGGGGAACCAACTACAAGCGCTGGAGAGATCGAATTTACGATACCTTGAATGTTCTCAACCTTGCTGGCTATTTAACACAACCGCAACCAGATGCTACCTCAAAAAAATAACAAGCATGGGTTAGGGCCAATAAGGTATGTCGTAATGCCATTTTAAATACAATATCTAATAAGTTATATGATGTTTATTCTCTCTGTGACCAAGCACAAGAAATTTGAGCATCTTTGGAGAAAAAATATATAATTGCAGATGCCGATGCCTAAAAATATGTCATTGCCAATTTCTTGGATTTCAAGATGGAAGAAGACAAGCTTGTCACCACTCAAATTCATGATTACCACTTGCTGGTCAATGATTTGAAGAATGAGCAGATTACAATCATTCCTTACTGAATGCTTGATTGAGAAGTTACCAGATTCTTGGAAAGATTACAAGAAGAGTATCAAACACAAGAAAAAGCAAATGAACTTGGAGAATGTTATTGTGCACATTCGAATTGAAGAAAAGAATAGGCTAAAGGAGCAAGAAGATAAGGCCAAGGAAATTCGTTCCAAGGCTAATGTTGTTCAAGATGTTGCACCTCCTGCCAAAAAGCAAAAATTGAACAATAAAAAACCATGAACAACATGAAACCAACATTCAAGAAAAAAGGAAATTGCTTTATGTGTAGTAAGTCTGGTCATTATACTATTGAATGTAGGTTCAGAAAGTGTGATAAACAGTCTTCTAAGGCCAATGTGGTTGAAGGAGAAGATGTGATCGCTGCTGTTGTAGTTTCTCAAGTAAATATGGTTGCAAGTGAGAAACAAGATTGGATTATTGATTCTGGTGCTACCAAGCACATATGTGGGAATTGAAACTCATTTTTTTAGTACACTAAATTGAGTGAAGGAGAAGAATAAGTTTTTCTTGGAGATCCTCACGCTGCTCCGATTGTGGGAAAAGGAAAAATTCTTCTCAAGTTAACTTTTGGAAAGATTCTTTCCTTAAGTAATATGCTTCATATTCCAAATATAAGATACAATTTAGTGTCTGTGTTTGTTCTTGGAAAAGAAAATGTAAATGTCTCTTTTGAGGGAGACAAGATTGTAATCTCCAAGAATGGAGTGTTCATTGGAAAAGGGTATTATTCCAATGATTTGTTCAAGCTTAATGTACTTGATACAATTATTAATAAAAATGCTTCTACTTTTGCTTATATTGTTGCCTCTTTTGATTTATGGCATCGTAGATTATGCTATGTGAATTTTTCTTATTTAAAGAAAATGAAAAGAGATGGTCTAATAAATATTGATGTTTCAAACATCAATAAATGTGATACTTATGTAGAATCAAAATTCATCAAGAAAACTAATAAATCAATTATGAATAGAGAAACTGAATTATTCAGTTTAATTCATAGTGATTTAGGTGATCTGAAACAAACAATAACTAGAGGAGGCAAAAGGTTTTATATAACCTTTATTGATAATTTCTCAAGATACACAAAATTGTATTTATTGAGAAACAAAGATGAAGCATTTGAAAAATTCTTAATTTATAAGAATGAAGTTGAAAATCAAATTGGAAGAAAAATTAAAAGATTGAGATCTGACAAAGGTGGTAAAGATGAGTCTAATATGTTTAATGAATTTTGTGAAAATCATGGCATAATACATGAAATTACACCTCTTTACTCTCCAGAGTCAAATGAAATAGGAGAAAGGAAAAATAGAACTTTGAAAGAGATGATGAATTCTCTAATAATAAGTTCTCGAGCACCGTGGAATTTATGGGGGGAGGCAATCTTAACTGCTTGCCACCTATAAAATAGGATACCCTATAAGCAAACAGGAAAAACACCTTATGAGTTATGAAAAAGTTATAAACCTAATCTAACATATCTCAAAGTGTGGGGGTGTTTAGCAAAGGTTCTTATTCCAGATCCTAAGAGGAGTAGAATAGGATCTAAAACTATTGATTGCACAAAATAGTGCTACATACAGATTCTTGATTCTTAAAGATAAAGAAAAAATATTTGATGCAAACACTATTATAAAATCTAAAACTGCAGAATTTTTTGAGAATATTTTTCCTAAGAAAAAAGCTGTCGATTATCAAGATAATAATTATATAATCCAAAATGATTTTCAAAAAGATTCTCTTGAGAGTTCAAATATCGAATTAAGGAGAAGTAAGAGAATGAGAAAAACTACTAGTTTTAGTAGTGATTTCTATGTCTTTATGGTTGAAAACGACCCTCAAACATATGAAGAAGCTATGACTTCTCTTAATGCTCCATTTGGAAAGAAGCGGTAAACAATGAGTTAGACTTAATCATGAGTAATCATGTTTGAAAAATTGTTGATTTAACTCCCAGTACAAAACCGATTGGTTGTACATGGATTTTCAAGAGAAAATTAAAAGCTGATAGGTCTATTGATAAGTATAAGGCAAGATTAGTTGCCAAGGGTTTTACTCAAAAGAAAAGCATAGATTATTTTTATACTTATACTCCTGTAACTAGAATAGCATCCATTCGAGTTTTGATTGCATTAGCATCAATGTATAATTTGTTTATACATCATATGGATGTTAAAACTGCATTCTTAAATGGTGTTTTAGAAGAAGAAAAATACACGACACAACCAGAAGGTTGTATCATTCCAGGTTCTGAGCATAAGGTTTGTAAACTTGTGAAATCCTTATATGGCTTAAAACAAGCACCAAAATAGTGGCATGAAAAATTTGATCAAATTCTAGTATCAAATGGATATCTGATTAATGATTCAGATAAATGTATTTACTTTAAATCATTTGATACTAATAATTTTGTAATAATTTGTCTGTATATTAATGACATGCTTATTTTTTGTCCAAGCATGGAAGTGATAAATAGGATTAAAAACTTTCTTGCTTCTAACTTCAATATGAAAGATATGGGAAAAGCAAGTGTTATTCTTAAAATCAAAGTGATAAAAAAAAATAATGGTCTTATGTTATCACAAGAACACTATGTAGAGAAATGTTTGAAGAAATTTGAATACTTTGAGTGTAAGTCATATCAACTCCTTACGATGCAAGTATCCAACTAAAGAAAAATTATAAACACAGTGTTAGTCAAACAAGATATGCCCAAATAATTGGTAGTCTTATATACTTAATGAATAGTACAAGATCAGATATTGCATATGCGGTTGGGAGACTAAGCAGATATACTCAAAATCCTAACGAGGATCATTGGGTTGTTTTAGATAGACTTGCGAGATACTTGAAAGGTACATTAAATTTTGGGCTTTCGTTTGCTAGAGATCCACCAGTGTTATAAGGTTTTAGTGATGCCAATTGGATATCTGAATCCAATGAAATTAAATCCACTAGTGGATATATTTTTACACTTGGTGGAGGAGCAGTTTTTTAGAAATCTTCTAAGCAAACTTGCATAGCTCGTTCAACCATGGAGTCTGAGCTAATTGCCTTAGAAAAGGCATGTACAGAAGCTGAGTGGTTAAGAAACTTTTTAGCTGATCTTCCCATTGGTGATCATCCTCTTATATCAATCTCAATACATTGTGATTGTTAAGTAGCTATAGCTAAGGTTAAAAATAAGATATACAATGGGAAAAATAGATATATACGTTTAAGACATAGTATTATTAAGCAGCTGCTAGAATCTGGCGTTGTAAACCTAGATTTTGTAAGGTCAGAATTGAATTTTGCTGATCCTCTTACTAAACCACTAAATAAGGGGTTAGTGAAACGAATATCGAGGGGGATGGAACTTCTGCCTAGAACATAAGGCAAAAGTGATAGGAACCCTACCTATGTGATTGGAGATCCCATGAAATAGGTTCATAGGGGCAATAAAAAATCACTGATTGTCTTGAGTTACTATTATTTGTAAATAAATTAAGTCCTCCCTATGACTAGATAGTAAATACTATAGAGAAAAATGATGAGTTTTTTTACTCTTAATGAACTCCATAGCTCAATTTTGTACGGTAACATGTTTTAACTGTAGGACATGCTTGATGGAGGGTTCACCTAAGTAAGTGTGAAATTGAGTCAATTTTTATGAGAGTTAGGCATACATCTCTAAAACATTCATGATTACCAAGAACGCGCAGAGCCATGAAAGCGTTAAACTGCAGAATAACAAAAGGAATGAGATAAAACTTAATGTGAGCAATTAGTTCACTGATTCACAACAAAAGAGCTATGGTTCATAGAAACTAGTTATGTTTCACCTAGTTCTTGTGAGACACAATTAATTTGCTCAATAACTGGTCCATAGCCTAATAAGCAGTAGTTCATTTGCATTAAGTTTGTTATCAAATGGTGATGAATAAAAGTCTAACATTCAGTCTTTTGAAATATGTGGGGGATTGTTGTATTTTTGTGTGAGATATTCCAAAATACAAGTATCCCACATTGGCTAGTTATAAAACTCTTAAATTGTTTATATATGGAAACAATTATAAAGTGGGATAACAAGCAGGTATAAGGGCCTCTCTCGTACACAACACAAGTCGGCCCAAGCTCAATTGTGGGGGTTCAGTTCGGAAGGCGTTTAATGAGCGTTGTCGTGCGCAGGAGATCCCCCCCCTTAGGTGTGCGCGAGGTGGGCTTTGTTTTAAACTTTATTTTTTTGGGCTTATTTAATTTAAATTTTGAATTTAAATTTTGGCAGTTGTATGGCAGTTGAACGATGAATCGACATAAAATAGTTTCAACTGTTTTGTGACAACAGGTGTTAAGGGTAGTTGTGCAGTTAAGTAGCTATCTGAATAGTCACTACTTACCTATAAATATATGCCTTAACTAAGCATTTTTCACTCATCTTTCATTCTTCTCTGCTCTATAAAAATCCTGGCATATTGTCGTCGCCATTGCTTATTTCCTTCCTTTTCCAGTTGTTCTACACTCATTGTACTTGAGTTGCAGCCTTACAAACGAGTGTTGTCATTGTATCTTGGGGCTATACTACCATTCAACCTTCCTGCAATAGGATACCATCCTAAAGGGGTATTAATAGTTTTTAGGACAGTGCCATTTGCACGCCTTGACGTTTATACATCACTACAAGTTTTTCTGAAGTCTACAACAATATACATATTAGATCATTAATAAACATGAAATCTAGGTTCTATATTAAATGTATAAAGTTTTAGATAAATAAATAAGCACTTCTTTTGGAGTTCTTTATTTGTTTATATTTTGACAAGTTGGTAATAATGATGTATATATTATTATCTTACTCTTTTTTGGTGAATATTTTAAAATTCTATTTTATTTTTAGTGTCATTTTTTATGGGTTTATATTTTTTTTAATATCATAGGAGTTCGATAATTTTAAGAGTATGGACATGGATGCTTCTACTCAAAAGACAAAATTGAAATTATATTTAGATGACCCAAGACGTACGGTTGACTTTGATATTTTATCATTTTAGAAAGACAATCAATTTCGTTATCCTCAACTCTCTTCTATGGCTAGGGACATCTTAACTATTCCTATATCAATAGTTGCATCTAAATCGACTTTCAATATTGGTGGTCGAGTTCTTGATCAACTTCAAAGTGCCTTTAAGGGTAACGTAGTGGAAGCGGTAGTTTGCTCAAGAGATTGGATCTATGTAGAGAATGGTAATCTTTGTGATATTGTCTGTAATCTTAGAATTTATTTTTATTTTTTCTTTTTGATGTTTTTAATTTAAAAAATTCTTCATGATTTACATTCTTAATATTTATATATTTTTTTAGTTGATGCAACAAATTCATCCATCAAATTGGAAGATCTCACCAAAAATATAATTAATTTGTCAACTCATAGCGCTCCGACTATTCCATCAGAAGAAAGTGTTACTTTGACTAGAAATTGAAACAAGTTTGATCATTTATATTACTTTTAAGGTGTTTTGGCTACTGCTACTAGTAGTCTTTGTGTTATTCAACTCATTTAAAAGGATAACAGATTGTAATGTTTAGTATTTTTGACGATTTTGTTTGACATTAATTTAATTTGTGTAATTGTATTTTATGATTTTTGGGACGATTATTGTATGTTGATAGTTTTTGGATTTGTTGGTGAATTTTATGAAATGTTGTATTTTGGAATTATTTTAATTTTTAGACAGGTGGTATGTTATTTTTTAATTATTTTAATTGATAAAATTACAATTAAAAGAATAATTTTTATGACTTATTCGAGTAAACATGTTTAATATCACATAAAAGAGTAAATGAGTCGTCTTGATTCAACAACCCAATTACTCAATAACAAGCGAGTAAATGGGCCATATTGTGTTACTTGACTCGACAACCCGAATATTTAAATGACTCAGTAGGTCGTGTTGTGTTGTCTGACTCGATAACTCAAATATTTAAACAAGTTAATGGGTCATGTCATGTCACTCGTTTATTAAATGAATCGTGTTCGTGTTGAGGAGTTCTGATATGATTAATAAATGGGTCGTGTTTGGGTTGAATGCTATTGACATGATTACTATTGAGACACGACATGAACACGACCTGACAACACAAATTGTGACCTTTAACTACAAGGATCATTGCAAGCCTATGAAGAAAAAATAAATAACCAAGGCATCTCCGAATAACTTCTCAAGATGCAATTCAAGGAGAAAGAAGAAGTTCAAAGCTATGAGAGAAACCAACGTCGTTGAGGTCAAGGACAAAATATGGGCTGTGGTCGTGGATAAGGTTAAAATTATAACTATAATAATTTTAACAACTATGAGAAAGGAGAAAGTTTAACACGAGTCTATGGAAGGAATAATTCAAAAACAAGGTAAAGTCAGATGCTATAATTATCAAAAGTTTGGCTATTATGCTTATGCATGTAGAGCTTATAACAATGAAGTGGAATAGAAAGCTAACTATATGGAAGAAAAGAAGCAAGAAAATGAGTCTATCTCATTAGCATACGAAGACAATAATGAAGGCCAAGAAAACACATGGTATCTTGACACTGGTGCGAGCAATCATATGTGTGGAAAAAAAAAACATGTTTATGGACTTAGATAAATCTATAAAATGCAATGTTTTATACGATGATGATTCAAAAATAGTCGTGGAAGGAAGAGGTAACATTCTTATACAATTGAAAGATGGTAGGTATCAATTTATTGGAAATGTCTACTATGTATCCAATATGCAAAGTAACATTTTAAGTTTAGGTCAACTCTTAGAAAAATACTATGATATTCACATGAAAGATTATAGTCTTTTTATAAGAGATGACAAAGACAACTTAATTACTAAAGTAAAAATGTTAAAGAATAGAATGTTTTCTTCGAATATTCAAAACGATATTGCAAAATGTTTGAAAGCTTGTTATAAAGATGTATAATGGCTATGACATCTTTGATTTGGGCATATCGACTTTAGAGGGCTAGAGCTATCATCTAATAAGGAAATGGTAAAAGGTCTTCCTTGTATCAATCACCCGAACTAGCTCTATGAAGGATATTTACATGAGAAGCAATTTAGAAAAACCTTTCGAAAAGAGTCTACTTTTAGAGCTAAGAAACCACTAGAGCTCATTCATGTTGATGTATGCGATCATTCAAACAAGATTTGTTGGTAACAATAATTATTTCCTTCTTTTTATTGACGACCCTTTTGAAGTAAAAGTTAGAGATATTTAGAGCTTTCAAGAAATTTAAAGCTGCTATTGAGAAAGAAAGTAGTCGTCATATTAAGGTCATGAGAACTGATTGTGGAGAAAAATCACTTTCAAGGAGTTCAGAAAATTATGTGAAGTAAATGGAATTCGACATTTCTTAACCATTCTGAGGATCTCCCAACAAAATAGTATTGCTAAAAGAAAGAATCAAACAGTTCTCAACATAGCGAGGAATATGTTAAAAAGTAAAAAACTACCTAAGGAGTTTTGGGTTGAAGTTATAACAACTACTGTATACATATCTAATTGATCTCCAACAAAAAGCTTGTGGGGAAAAACACCAGAAAAAGCTTAGAGTGGAAGAAAACTTGGTACTTCTCATCTTAGAGTTTTTGGAAGTATAGCTCATGTTCATGTTCTAGACTAGAGAAGAACAAAGTTGGATGATAAAAACGAGAGTTTCATGTTCATCGACTACAATTCAAGTTCAAAGGATTACAAGTTGTATAATCCAAACAACAAAAAGATCGTGATCAACCGAGATGTAATATTTGATGAAGGAGAATGAGATTTTGGTCCAGATATCGATGACTTCAACTTTTTCTATTTGTTTGAAGAAGAACCAATAATGGAGCAAGCAAAAGATGTAAGAGAAGAACCTACTATTCCGCATACTCCACTTACTTCACTAACAACAAACACTCAAGGAAATTCACCATCATTCTTTCTAAATGAAAGAAATGAAGAACGTATAAGGAATCGTCAAGATCTCTATGAGGTAATTGAGAGATTTAATAATCTCACTTTTTTTTTGTTTTTTTGTTAAGTGTGAATCAATGAGCTTTGAAGAAGCTGCCCAATATGAGAAATGAAAAAATGTAATGAATTAAGAAATTAAAGCAATTATGAAGAACGATACGTGAGAGCTTGTTTCACTTCCTAGAGCACACAAAGCTATTAAAGTGAAATGAGTGTACAAAGCAAAGTAGAATGCAAATGGAGAAATTAAACGATATAAAGTAAGGCTAGTTGCAAAAAGTTATAGTCAAAGAGTCGGTATCAACTATGATGAGGTGTTTGCTCAAATATCACACTTGAAAATTGTAAGACTAATCATTTCCTTGGCAGCTCAAAATAAATGGAAGATCCATCAAATATACGTGAAATCTGCATTCTTGAATAGAGTTCTCGAATAAGAAGTCTACATAGAATAACCAACAGGTTTCGAGGTCAAAGGGCAAAAGGATAAGGTGCTAAAATTGAGATAGGCTTTCTATAGATAGAAACAATCACCAAGAGTATGGAATAGTCGCATCGACAAGTATTTCCAAAAGAATGGCTTCACTAAGTGCTCCTATGAACATGCACTTTACATCAAGATTAAAGATGGAGATATTTTGATCATGTGCTTGTAAGTAGATGATTTGATTTTTACTGGAAGCAATCCAAGCTTGTTTAATGATTTCAAGAAAACAATAACCAAAGATTTTGAGATAATTAACATTGGGCTCATGGCATATTACCTCAGTATCGAAGTAAGACAAGAAGAAGATGAAATGTTTATTTCACAACAACGCTACACAAAATAAATCCTCAAAAAGTTCAAAATGAAAAATTACAAGCCAATTAGTACGCCAATTGAGTATAGAGTTAAACTCTCGAAGCATGAAGAAGGAGAAAAAGTAGATTCAACTTTTTTCAAGAGCTTAGTTGGATGTTTACAATGTTTAACATGCACGAGACCCGATATTCTAGATTCAACTGGACTTGTAAGCCGCTACATAGAAACTTCATCAACTAAAGGAACTAAGGTAGTCACAAGAGAAACCAATGAAGATTTATGTTGATAACATGTCAGCTATAGTATTGGCAAAGAATCCAGTGTTTTATGATTGAAGCAAACACATTGACACACGTTACCACTACATAAGGGAGTACGTCACAAGAAATGATGTATAAATGTAGTACGTGAAGTCCCAAGATTAAATTGCTGACATTTTTACCAAGCCACTCAAACAATAAGACTTTATAAGATTCAGAAATTCACTTAGTGTCATTAGATAAAGTTTAAGGGGGAGTATTGAATTGTAAACTTAATCTAGAATATTGACTTGTCTTTTGGTAAACATTGTTGTAATAGATATGGTAAAAATTGGTGTACTAGATATAGTAAACATTAGTCTGCTAGATAAAATAAACATTGGTGTTCAACATAAAGACTAAATCAATAGTTGAGATTGGTCAAATTGTTTGGTGTAACAACCATAATCAATGATTTAGAATGATTTGTTTCAAGTATAAATACCCCTCTTCCCTTAAGGTTTTATAATTAAGTTAGAAATAAAAGTTTGAGTCTTTATTTAAGTATTTAAGAGTGTTTGTTTAATTCTTGTATATTTATGTGAGAAATAAATATATTTGAGTATTTTGAGTGATTACAAAATTTTTATTTTCAACATATATAAGATTTTTAAAGCTTTCCTTGTATGTCTTTTTCTTAATTAGAAAATAAATTATGTCCTTTTCTTACCTATTCTTTTTAAAAGTTGGGTTAATGATTAATGAGATAAATATGATAGTTTGTATTTATTTATAGCATATGGGCAACACAACATTTAATCACATATAATATATTAATAATCATGTTGTAATTTTATTTTTAAAGTCTAAACGAAATCATAATAGTCTTTTGATTATAAAATAATTATATGCAACGTGCATTTAAGAAGTTTTTTTTGTTAATTATTTAACAACTTAATTTAAGGTGAATAAAATTTGGGATACCTAATTTGAAAAATTAATGTTTGTTAATTTATTTATTTTTAATGAACTTATCAAATTTAATTCATAGTATAAGGTATCTTTCACTTAGAAAGAATAGACCAAGAAATTGCCCAATTTAATTTAATGTATATTAAATTCCTTAATTAATTACAAATGAATAAGACAATGGTTGCTTGGTGGAACAAGAAACCAAAATTGACGATTTAAATCGTACAAATATTATCTTTCTAGTGTACCAAGTTAATATATCAACTTTACGTTGGCTTATTATTCAAAAATTAAATATATATTATATATATATACTGTGCCAAATTACATACTTGCCCTCAATTATATTGTTAATTTATTTTTAAAACTTTTCTTCTATGTCTTTTTCTTTTACCTATTCTTTTTAAAAAGTTTCTTCTTACCTATTAATGAGATAAATATGATAGCATTTATATATTTATAGCACATCAGTAACACAACGTTTAACAATATATAATATATTGATAAATGTATTATAATTTATTTTTAAAATCGAAAATTTGATCTTCTTCTAATAAAGAAAAATAACTTTTTTAATTTCAATAAGCTAGCATTGACGTTGTGTGGAAACGAAATTATATTTTGTTCTAGTGTTGTCTTGAATATTCAAGTATAAGAACTATCAAAAAGAGATAAATAATCATGAAAAGAAAGATAAATAACTTACATAGGATTAATTGAAGAAAATATTATTGATTGAATTAATTAATTAATAAATAAATAAGGCATATTTATACTAATATAAATCATAATCCTAAAAGGACAATGATTTTTCATGAACGAAGAATTTAACTAAAGTTAAAATAATAAACTAGAATCCTATTTAAACAATAAAATAAAACAAGAATATTTTAAAATAAAAAATAACAATAATATTAAAACTAAACTTTTTAATTTATTTTATCCCTACTTCTTGTCCTACATCAGTTCTCTTACTCTTAGAAATAAACTCGTTCTCGAGTTTTGCAGCAACCAAAGATTGTTTAGTATTGTTTAGTATTTGTGTTGCCTTCAATTTTCTTGGAATTTTTGTGTACAATATCTACCTCATCCATGAAATTAAGTTCTTCTTCCACAATAGAGTTATTTTGTTGACACAATGGATGACTCCTTTTTGTAGCTGAATCTCGACCTTGGTATTTCTTTCTTTTAATCATTAACCCAACTCATGAAGTTATCTTAAATGCAATATGAAAATCATAGATGGATTTAAAAGAAATTTGTTTTCTTATGTCTGCATGCAGTCCCTTTAAAAATCTTTCAAGCTACCAGTCGTCTGATTTGGGGTAGTTCAGACAAAAAGAAGGTCCTTGAATTTTATAATAGTATTCTTTAATCAATCTTTAACTTCGTAGACAATTCTCAAATTGATCCAATAATATTTCAGCGTAATATTGAGGGATGAAGAATTTTTGCAACGTTTTCTTCATGTAATACCAAATAAGATGTTTGCCTTTTCCTTACTAAAGTCATCTTGTTTGTAATTGTCTCCACCATATAGATGCAAATCCATCTAACTTATATGATGCATAACAAACATGATATTTTTCTTCTTTAGAAATATTATCAAAGAAAAAATCTTCTATCGTAAAAACCTAATGAAAGATATCCTCAGGATCATAAACAATTCCATCAACGCATAGAGGGTCATTGAAAAGCTATTGAATATTCATTGTTCACAATAGTCAAAACTAATTATTTTTCATCTCCCTACTCTTCTTTTAAAAAAATTTAAAAATTAAAAGAAGGGCGAAATCGTGAATAAGCCTAAAAGATTTCGACGAAAGTGATTGGAAAGATTTCATATTAATGGGATATGAAATATTTGATGATGTGAATCACAATGGTGTTCTCGGATTTTTCTAAATCGCGATGGTTTTGTTGAAAAACTTGAAAAAAAGTGACAATTACTTTGCAATTCCATGTCTAATCTCCATGATCAAAGTAACGATCTATGGTAGAAGGTGTCTAGCATGAAAGGGCAGCAGTCATTCAGTTGATTTGTGGTGGTAATGTTGTTGAATGCGTCATGGATGGCATTAAATGGTGATGACGACGATCGACTCTTCTTTGGCTTATCACGATGTTTTCTGGTGAGTAAAAGGCGGCGGTTTTGGTTGGGGTTTGGTTGCTAGCTTTTTCTAATTCTGGTGGTGGTCTTGGATCGCTGAATGATGACGAACGAATGGCTGTGCGTGCGCAGCACAAAGTGGTTGGCAACTGTTTTGGGTGTTTTTTTTTTTTTTGGTTTGCTAGTTCTATTTCTTTTTTTTTTTGGTTTTTTGAGTTTGGTTTTCTAGGTTTTTTTAAGATTTTCTTTCGGTTTGGTTTTTTTCCCCTATTTTGGATTTTTTTTTTTTTGTTTTTGGTAGAAAGGAAAATTATGGGTGTGGTTAATGAGTAGTTGTAGGTGATGGATTTGGGTCACAGGATCGACTTTCCTGGTATATAAACAGGGTTTTATACCACTTGACGTATTGCATGTGCGATACTAGATTTCATTCTAACGTACGTCTTGAATATTCAATAATAAAAACTCTGAAAAAGAGACAAATAACCATGAAGAGAAATATAAATAACTCACACAGGATTAACTAAAAAACATATTATTGATTGAATTAATTAATTAATTAATAACAAAATCTATTTATACTAATATAAATTGTAATTCTAAAAGGACAAAAGATTTCCCATGAAAAAATGATTTAATTGAGGGGTTGCTTGATTTTCTGACTGAAGTTTGTATGTAATTATTAAAATATTTAAAAGTTATTTGTTTTTTAACTTATGTATAAATATTTGTTAAAAATTTTAATTTAAATTTAAATGAGCAAATGTCTGAATAATTTAATATTTTAATTTTCTAAAAGTATCCTTATTCTATTAATTTATTTACTAACAAAATTAAAATTCTAGTTGTTAACTATTTTTGACATATCTCTTTTCTATTGTGAGCCTCCTCTACTTGTCTTTTCAATCTTACTTATTTTATACTTTAATTATTACAATAAATTTATATATTTCATAATTACAACTATATTACAATATGAATTATTATTTTTATTGATCTTTATATCATAGATAAGATTTTTCTTTTTAAAAAAGAGATCATATATCAATCAAATAAATAATGTACATACTGATATAGTTTATTAATTTTTTACCTATTATTGTGTATAATCAAAATTATTATAGATATAAATATATTTTATAAAAAGATATATATATCAAAATATCAATTTTCAGACTTTTTATTTTGCCAAAACAAGTAACTTAATACTTATTCTTTGATATTTTAAAATAAAAAACAAATATATCATTTAGATTTAATTTTTTAGTTAAATTCATATTTGAGTCATATTCTGAGTTTAGACAAAAAAATTATCATAAAAAAATTATATGCAACGAGTATTTAAGAAGTTTTTTTCGTTAATTATTTAACAACCTAATTTTACTTGAATAAAATTTGGGATAACTAATTTGGAAATTAATGTTTGTTAATTTATTTATTTTTAATGAACTTGTCAAATTTAATTCATAGTACAAGGTATCGTCCCCTTTCAAGGCATTGACCAAGAAATTGCCTATAGTTTGAACTTAATTTTAATGTATATTCAATTCCTTAATTAACTACTAATGAAATAAGACAAGGGTTAATTGCTTGGTGGAACAAGAAAGCAAAATTGACAAATTTAAATATTACAAATATGTCAACTCTCCTATTATTTAAAAATTAAAAAAGTATTGAGTGAAATTACAGACTTGCCCTTAATTTAATTGTTAGAATTCTAACGCTAGGGGCACTAATGTAAATGAGCTGGGACAGATTTTATTAAATAATCTTTTTCAATACACAATTGTAATAAACAAACAAGTGTTTCATTGAATAATCTTGAATTGAAGAGCGATGTCACTAACACCGCCTTCAAATTCTTTTTAAAATCTCACTTTATTTTAAGCTTAATTAAATTCTTATGTTTTAGTTTATTGTGAATACTCTTTGCACCCACTATATATATATATATATATATATATATAATTTATTAGTATTTTTTACTAATAGGTACCTTTTATTCACAATAAATTATTTTTTAAATTTAAATTAAATAAATAAATTTTTTATTCTTCAACAAATATATAAGAATTTTAAATTGATCAAAGAATAATTACGAAGTAATAATTGAATGAAAAGAAGAAATTTTCAATCATAATGAATTTTCTCATACAGATAGATTGAGTGTATTTTGAAGAAAAGAATTCAATTAAACATTTTCAATTAAAAAAATTGAGAAAATTAGAGTTTGCAAATAAGTGAGAAGGAGAACAATAAATTTTAAATATTGTATTTATTTTTAACAAAGAATATAATTTAGTTTTAGTTGTCTAAATATTTTAAATGGTATAATGTCTAGATTTCTTAAATTGAACAATAAATTTTGTTGGTAATTATATCCGAAAAAAATTAAATTATAAATTTTGACTTAACATAAATCTTTTAATAAGTTTACTTAATAGTAATTTTCAAAATATTCTTATAAATTTTATTTTTATTTTAATATATATAATTTTTTATTAATAAATGTATAATATATAAACTTATTAATTTTTCAATATTTATAATAATATTACAAAAAAATATATCATTTAAATTTAGATAAGACATAAAAATGCTAATTTTGGTGTAATATGTTAAAAATAATCTAAGAGATGAATGGAAACTTAAAATAAGTTATCAATGAGTCGCTTATCCAACTATCTAAAATGAAGGAAACTTATTATTATTTTTTGATAGACGATAAAAGAAAATTATAAAGCCTTATTTATAGAGAATGATTAAAAGCTACAAGTAATAATAATAATTTAAATTATATAATTGAGATATATAAATTTTACAAATTATTTGGTTAATTTTAAGATACCATCGTTTTAAATGATGTCTTAATTCTTGTAAACTAACAAATAAATTATTAGAGGTTATCATGCTATTTATGGAGGATTAAAATTTGGTGCTGATCTTATTTTAATACATCTTATAATTAAAATTACTTAATTACCTTAAACTCTTTATCAATAATAAACAAACGGGACAAAAATATTTAAACAAAACTTTGAACAACAAAACCTCGAATCTGAAGAAAAGAAAAAGTAACTCCATGTCCAATATTATATTGTAATAATTGAATTACTAATTGTTGATTTAACATGTTTTGCAAGTAATTAAATACTTTAATCATACGAGAGAATACCTAATTTCCACTTATTATTTGACCTAATACTTTGATATTCCCCTATTATTTCTATAATACCCCGAATCCTCTCTCTATTAGTTGATAGAGTTAAAAATAATAACACATGGGTCCCTAAATTTTGTCTATTAATTTACATAGTCTTAATATTATTAAAAATACTCACAAAAATTTTAATTTATTAAAAAATAATAATTATACCCTTATATAATAATAATTAAAAAAATTATTTTTAACTCCTAATTAATAATAACATATTTTATTTTATAACATATTAATAATTAATTTATAAATTATCTTTTGAATATAAATTTATTTAAATTTTAAATTTTTTTAACATAATATTCATAAATAAAATGATAAAATTTTATAATTTGAATAAACAAATGGGAAAAAAATATTTAAACAAAACTTTGAACAAGAAAACCTCTAATCTGAAGAAAAGAAAAAGTAACTCCATGTCCGATAATCTAAGTTTTGATTTAACATGTTTTGTAAGTAATTAAATACTTTAATTCATACCAAGTCTTCCTTTAATTCACCAAGAACCTTTTGATCCATTTATCTCACTTCTTCTCCTGAAAGCTATTAATTTTATTTGCGCTGATTTAATTTCTTGACTCTCTTCACAGATGGAAGAAGCCAATGAAGCAAAGCAACATAAAGATGATGAAATGAACATCGTGATCATCAGCAAGCAAGACAAAGAACAGGATTCAGCTGGTGAAAAATCCAAACCCAAAAAAGGTCTAAGAAGAACATTAACTAAGAAGATCAGCGGAGACTAATAACCATGGAACAGCTGCAGGCAACGACGAAGCTGGATCATGCTAAGACCAGGCTCCTGGAGACGCAGAGGAGTTGCCACGAAGAAGGTCAATACAGAGAGCCAAGAATTCAAGGTCTTTTTTTTTTTCTTAATTTAAAAATTTATATAAAATTAAATTTGTATATATTCAATATTTTGAAATCAAACAAGTTTTGAACTTTGAATTCCGTTTTTCTATGATTTCCATGTGCAGATGCAGGAATGACTAGCAACACAATCTATGAGAACGAGCCGATGCCGATTGATCCCAACAGGTGTGTTATGCTTTTTTTTTTTGGATATTTCAGTTTAAATAACAATAAATTATAGCCTGCTGGTAATTTTTTTTCTTTTGATATTATCTATTTCTAATCATTTTAATTTTTTTTTCCATATTATGAGCATTTAACTGAAAATTTTTAATTTTACGACTTGTCTATGATATGCTCAAAATATTGTTATATTTATTTTTCAGAATAAAAACTCTTTAAATCCTAAATATTTGGTACCCTCATAAGTCTTCGTGATCACAAAAATACCTTTAAAAAAATTAATTTATTAATAAATAAAAATTATATCATTATATAATACCAATTATTTAAAAAAATAATTAAATTTCTAAATTTTTTTATATAAAATACATGAATTAAATAAATAATAATATTATTTTATAACACATTAATAATGTTATGGGATAAAAATAGGCTAGACACGTAGCGGTACGTAAGCTCACGATGCTCTAGTCGGCACCTATGGGACGATCCATTCATGCTGAAACTCACCTCACCTCAGATCCCAGCTGAGGTAAGATCCGACCTCAGGTAGTGCAAAGGGTGTTCACATGAAGGGTGCCACGTGGCCTATAACCAATAGTCCACATAAATAGGGCAAAACGAGTGGACCCTACTCTGGAATAGCCCCAAAAGTAAAGGGATTTGGTTCCCCCAAAAATGTGAAAAAGGTGTCCTATGATCCTAAGTCACCTGGGGGGACCACCTGAAATTGCCCAAAATGGAAACCTGACCAAAGAGACAGTGTAGCACCTTGGTAGCTGAAAAAAGAGCCCCACCTGACGTAGTCAGCCTTTGAAGGACCACAAGTGGAGGCGAATGAGCACTTGTCACCTGTACGCAAGGGATAATGTAATCCCCTACTCGAATTAAATCATGTCACGTGGCACGTAATCTTGGATAAGGTCTTAAGGACCAATCCCTGCTCACCACGTGTCTCTAGTCTTGACTCCGAGCTAAGGTTTCAAACATGGGAAGGGGAAGGAAAGGAGGAACTAGGGCAACATTGTTTAGCCAATCATGTGTTCACAAAAGTATAATATAAAAAGATACTTATGTCAAGGTAATATAAGTCTTCTTCAAGTTTTAGCTCATTTTCTATTATTCTCACATTACAAAACACAAGTCACCTCACATCCTTCTCTCTAAGGAACAAAGAGACAACCTTAAACATCCATGGAAGGTTGTCCTTTGAGGACGATTTTACTGTTCTAGCTTCTAAAAAGTCCACACAAAACACTTTATCCATGTGTTTTGTGTGCTACTTGGTCAACTAGCTCCTAGTTACATAATCCTCCACCTATTAGCTATTTTGAGCTACTAAAATCGAGCCATAACATCACCCCCTCAAGGTACTGACTTGAGCGTCGAAGTGGGCTCGCCGAAAAACCTCCGGCGTCCCCCTTTTGACCGTGTTCTCTGCTGCAGGCATCCTCACCAAGTTCGAGTCCGAGGTCAGCAAGGAGAGCGAGGTCAGGAAGGTTTCAAACAGTTTGGCCTGGGATCAGAGAGGGAGGCAGAGGAGTTGCCAAGAACTCAAGGTCTTTTTTTTTTCTTAATTTAAAAATTTATATAAAATTAAATTTGTATATATTCAATATTTTAAAATCAAACAAGTTTTGAACTTTTAATTTTGCGACTACTTGTCTATAATATGCTCAAAATATTGTTATATTTATTTTTTAGAATAAAAACTCTTTTTGAATCCTAAATATTTGGTACCCTCATAAGTCTTTGTGATTACAAAAATACTTTTAAAAAACTTAATTTATTAATAAATAAAAATTATATCTTTATATAATACTAACTATTTAAGAAAAATAATAATTAAATATCTAATTTTTATATAAAATACATTAATTAAATAAATAATAATATTATTTTATAACAAATTAATAACATAAATACTTATTAATATATTTTAATTTTTTATTAATATTTTAAATGTATATACATATATTTCATTTGAATTACAACATAATCATAAATATTTATTATATATATGCTATAAAATAAATAAATTTATAAATCTATATTTTATTAATAGATTAATATTATTTATGCTTTATTTTTATTTAATTTTGAATAAACATAAATTTAATTTATTTTGATTTAATTTATTACAAATAATTACAATACAGTTATTTTATAAATATATTTTTAAAATAATAATATTTTTTATTTATTTAACATATTTAATAAATATATTATAATTTGTCAAATTTTAAAGATTTATTTATTAATTTTTTAAAATAACTTTATTTTATAAGGTATAATAGTTATTTGACAATAAAATAGGAATGTTAAGGATAAATAGATAAATATTTTCCTTAACTCAAATGTTAATTAGTTAACCTATTAGGTTATTAATTTATCTTTTAGATTTAGTAGAATAGCAAAGTAGGATATAATCTTTTCAACTGTAACTATTTAGTTCTTATTTTATATAACATATTAAGGATCAAAACATTAAAATTAAAAATTTATGTTCTAGTTTATTATTTTTAATAAAATTTAGGAGGAAAAATATTATTATAAAAAAATGATAACAATGAGTTGGGGCAATTCCATATGTTAAAATATTTCTAACAATCTTCTTTTACTTTCTTAGTAATGATTTAATACATATATTATCAAAATATTTTTTAAGTAAAATATTTCTAACATTTTAATTTTATATACAATATATCTATATAAAAAAAATATTCATTATATTTTCTTAAAAAATTAAAAAAACCATAACAATATAAACTGAAAAAATATAAAAAAATACATACATATTACAAATAAAATTATTTATTTTCAAAATTTTAATAAAATTATATTATATTATTTAATAAAATAAAAAATATATCTAAATAGTAATTTTGTTAACACGTGACATCAACTTTAATTTAATATTCTAGTTTATTATTCTTGTTTGATTTAAAATGTTTCTTTTTCTTTTTAATATTTCATAAATGCTCTAACCTTATTCTTTTCTCTTAAAATAGTTATCTAAGTTTGTCTCAAGCATCATTGGCATTTATTTTGATAATAAATTTTTTTATTAAATTTTATCAAAATACTAAATTAAAACAAAATTTTTAATTTTAATATTTTAGTCCTTAGTATAGTTTATAGGGACTAAATTATTATACTGAAAAATTTAATTTTCTATTTTATTATTTTACTAAATTTTAGAAATAAAACTAATAATAATTTAAGGGACTAACCGATGTTTAAATTAAGGGAGTATCTATCTATTTCTTTAAACTTTAATAAGTATTTGTCTACACCAAATTTTAGAGAGTAATTTACCGTTTTCTAAACTTTAAGGTGTGTGTCAATTTTTCTTATTTAATTAATGAATAACAAGCATAATTTATACTGATATTATTCTTCCACTTGATCCACATTGGTGTTCTAGGATACAAACACAAAACCTTGAGGTTAAGCTTACAAATGTCACTTGAACTATAAATTTAATAGTATATCCTCTCATGTATTGACAATCATATCATTAACAAACCCTATTTCATTAGGTTTTATTGTTTAATGTAACCATTGATTACGTATAAAAGTATAGTTTTGCTCTTAACAAAAATAATAAAAATAAAACAAATTTAAAAATATTATTGTTAATTTTATTTCATTAATATTAATTATATAAAATATTATTATTTTTATTTAAAATAAAATATGTCTTTTAAAGTGAAATGACAAAATTTTCACAACAAACTAAAGAATAGGTTGCACTGAATCATTGAATTTTTTCCCCCTTATTTGCCTTCAAGATTGATCCCTTCCATTTGTAAGTGTTTTAATTTTACTTTAAAAATATTGATACCAGATTTTATCACCTGATATTAATTAGTGAATTTGTTTGTATACAGAAAAAAAAAACTCATTTTTCTCTTTTTTCTTATATGCTTGTTAATTTTTTAGGTTATTTGAAATATTAATTTTAGTAGAATTCTGATTAGAGATAGTTAATGATTTAGTAGAACTCTAATTGAAGAAAATTTAGGATCTGGGCTTCCCTCTAATTTGGATGAAATAATAGTTCTTTAAAAAAAAACTCTTCATTAGATCTAGTGTTAATAAGAAATGTTGATTGAAATTTTATAATTTGGGACTTTATCATTTATCTTTTGGGTCTTTCTTCTTTAATAAGAGTTCAGGTAGCTATCTTACTAGCTAATATACTCGTGAAATTTGAACCAATTTGGATATTGAAAAAATGGTCCAACAAAAATATATTTTATCTAAACAAAAAAATAGGAGAAAAAAATTCAATGGTTAAGTGCAAACTAATTGCCATCAAGATTGATCCCTCTCTTTGATTTGCTCCCTCAAGTTTGATTTCTTGCTTAGCTACCTCTAAGAGTTAGTTTTATTTTACTAGGGGTAGCAATTTGGGTTAACATAATTTACTTGTATTCTGTAAAATAAAAACATATTGTAAGCTAATCCGAACCCGACTAATTAATATTCATGTCAAAAATTAAAATTCTAACATGATCCGTTTAATAATCTTGTTATTTGTTTATAACAATTGTGTCACCCATTTAATATATTTTAATATATATTCTAAAATATATATAACATTACTTACTAAAATACTAATACATTTTATTCTAAATAGTATTAAATATTTTTTAAAATATTAAAAGTATGATTAAATAATTAAAATGTGAAAAACATAAAATAAATATATTAAATTATATAATTAGTTAGAATAAAATCATTATTCAAATAATTAATTGCCTAATAAATGGGTTTTCGTGTCAAGACTTCTAAACACGAATTCGACCCAATTATTAATTATATCACATTATTATAATCTATATATTTATTAATCATGTCATTTTAAGTGAACTTGAACTCGCTAATTTATTGTCGTAGTCGTGTTAAGCTGACGGATCATTCTAATTATAACTAGTAGATTGGATGTTCTTTAATGATTTTTGATAAAGTTGGTTGCAAATAATAAGTATCAATAAATTAGGGATACAATAAAAAATAATCCCTTGTCATTGATCTTCTGTAAAATGCTAAACAAGGTAATCTTTTTCTACTTGAGCTTATTGTATTCACCAACATGAAAGTTGTCTTTGGACAAATAAACATTGGCATTGATCTTCCAATTCTATCACTCTTAAATGATTAGCATTGAGATCATGTTACGACACTACTCAACTCTTTTTTGTTCTAGATATAAATAATTTATTTTCAAGGCTATTCAACCTTCCAGTCTGTTGTTTGCAGAAACAAAGATGGAACCACTGAGATGGAGCCAAAAACTCTTAACAAAGATGATTTGGATGAACAGACGGCAGAAGTGGAGAGTTCGGAAGGTAATATAGAAAACTAGTCCGTCGATTTTATATGAAAATGAATGTGCATATTATAGTAATTATAAACATTAATCTGCAGTCACTTATGTATATCTTGTTACAAATTCAACCTTACAGTCAATTGGTTGGCTTACTGGCCACTATGCAAAATGATACAAGAGAATTATTGGAAAAGTGTAGGAGATTTCGTTAGAGATTATCCCGAGTCCTTGACAGCAGAGATTTCATATTCTAAGACAATATTCCACCACATTATTAACTTTATTCGCGATGACATAGAAGGCGCTGCTTGCGTAATCGACAAGTTTGCATCAAAGGTCAATCCAAGAACACTTGAGCAGAAAGATATTCGGGGAATGACAGTTCTATCTTTAAGTGCCACGATAGGCAATACATGGGCCTCAAAACTTTTAGTCAAATATAACAGTAATTTGCCAAACGTATGGAGCGACAACGGCTGGCTTCCGGTTCAGCATGCAGCATATTATGGTCACAAGGATACAGTTTAGTATCTAGTACGAGTGACTGCAGAAGAGAACTTAGTTGGCGGCAGTGGTGCCCGGCTGATTTCATATCTGATCATGTCTAATTTATATGGTGAGTGCTTTGATATATGATTAAATTAAGTCTCAACTTATTAATGCAACATGTCAATAGAGCATTGAAAATTAAAGGATAAACAACACGAAAAAAATATAACATTCTAAGTCCGATGAAATAAAATATGAAGGAATGTAGAATTTTGATATTACTTAATAAAAGATAGGAATCCCATATAAATAATCAAAACTGGAATTTATTTGTTTTAAAAATCGAATTAATTACTTGCCATTGCCATTTCTTCATGCATCAGATGTAGCTTTAGATTTCTTGAAGCAGTACCCAGCGATAGGCCGAGACCACTTCACCTCCCGGAATATTGTTTTAGAGACGTTGGCTCAAAAGCCTCTAGCGTTTGCGAGTGGAAATCAGCTTGGAAGTTTGCAATGCTTCATTTATAACCGTCGGTGTCAAAAGATTAATCCTTTTATTCTTAATTAATTGCTGCTTAGTTTATGTGTACAAAAAGTTGCTGTTAGCGATGACCCAACAAAGAATACCTACTAAATTTGCAGGCATTCCCTTGGAAAAGGAAAAAAATTTCTTCTATTGATCAGACCAACAAGAATCCAAGTGCGGGTGTAGATGTGGAGAGTGCCATTGTGAGATCAAGAAACTACTCAATGAGATCTACATTTTTTGGATCTATTTCCAAAATCGCTACTATATTGGGTACGTAAATCTCTATTTTTAATTTGATATAATAAATTGACTAATATTTTTTTGAATAACAGGTGCTATGTGCCAAGATTTGCATATGATGTTCTGGAATGCCCTCATTCTTCTTTGTAAGGCATTGACAGTGCTCTCTTGAATTCAATCGTTTGATTGAAATATTCTTTTATTAATTTGAGGAGTTCAATTGCAGTCCCCTGTATCAAAGCTATACACGAACAAAAGTTGACGCATCTGCGAACACTTGAAATCATCAGAATGATCTGTGATGGAGTGGTTTGGAATGATCCCCAAATTTTCAAGACGGGGTTGTTTTTACATACAGCCGCAACATTCGGAATTTCTGAGTTTGTCAATGAAATAATTTTGGCCTACAATGATTCAATTTATCAAGTTAACAACGAGGGGCATCACATATTTCATCTTGCAGTTTTACATCGCCATGAGAATGTTTTTAATCTCATACATGGTTTCCGTTACCTTAGTGACATGTTGAATATGTACGACCATTTAGGCAACAACATGTTACATTTAGCAGGAAAATTGGTACCTTCAAGTAAAGTCCTTGGTGCAGCATTGCAGATGCAGAGAGAATTGCAATGGTTCAAGGTAATAGATGATCTAACAATGAATTTATTATTGGGTTGGGTTTCCTCCTTGTGAAGATGGCCCAAAAATAGTGACTAAATCCAATTAGCCTAAGGATTCTAATTAGCCTAAGGATTCCAATTAGCCTAAGGATATTTTTTAATCCTTTTTTAAGTAGGGTTTAGTTTCTTATTTTTGTTGAAGTATATAAAAGAGAAGAGTGCAGGTACTGTTCACGAGTTTAAGAAAGAAAGCGGGTACTGTTCACGACTTTAGAAAAAGATGTTACTGTTCACGAGAGAGGCAGAATAGTAAATCCCGAACAGCTGTGATCAACTGGTCGATCGGAGGTCGATTTGTGGTCCGATTGGATTGAAATTTTACCAGCAGCTTCATAACTCAGAGTATTAAATTTTGAACGGTGGAGATCAAATTTGGAGCATTCTTTCTTCAGATTTCGTGACTGGTAGTTAAGCCACCAACTTGGTGATGTTTTTCTTGAACTCTCTCTAATTTCTTTGTAGAACTTGAATGTTTGCCAAGATTGTGTGATCTTGAGATTGTTATAATGTGTACCTCTAGTTTTAACTAGAGAGAACTTGTGTATTCCCATTATTTGATTATAGTGGAGATTTTTGGGTGGACTACGGTCCCGTGGTTTTTCCTCCTCACATTAGGGAGGTTTTCCACGTTAAAATTGATTGTGGTGTGGTTGTGTTGTGGTGATTTTATTGCTGTCCAAGAATTAAATTTGTGCCCAAGATTGTTGCTCTATTTGTTTGTTTTCTATTAGGTTCATGCAAGAGGGGATAAGGTAATTGTTGTGCTTCCGAATTATCTGTGTTAGTTTATCCCAACAAAGTGGTATCAGAGCATTGGTTATATTTGTCTAGTGCCTTGTGTTGAACAATGGAAGCTAATACAAGTAGAATGGTTAATTTGAACGGTACAAATTATCATTTATGGAAAGGAAAGATGGAAGATCTTTTATATGTGAAAGATTACTACTTACCCGTGTTTGAAAAACAAAAACCTGATAATAAAACAGAAGCACAATGGAAGTTGCTTCATCGGCAAGTTTGTGGGTATATTAGACAATGGGTAGATGACAATGTTTTGAATCACATCAGTGGAGAGACAGATGCAAGTTCTTTGTGGAATAAGCTTGAAGAGTTGTATGCCAGAAAAACTGGGAATAATAAACTTTTTCTGATAAAACAAATGATGAGCTTGAAATATCGGGATGGGAAACCTATGACAGATCACTTAAATGCATTTCAGGGAATCATTAATCAACTGGCAGGAATGAACATCAAGTTTGAAGATGAAGTACAAGGGTTATGGCTTTTAGGCACATTACCGGACTCATGGGAGACATTTAGAATGTCATTATCTAACTCAGCTCTAGATGGTATCATTACCATGGAATTGGCTAAGAATAGTGTTCTGAATGAAGAGGATAGAAGAAAGTCACAAGGTTCTTCACAATCAGATATCTTAGTCACAGAAAAGAGAGGGAGGAGTAAGAGTAGAGGTCCGAAGAATAGAGATAAAAGTAAAAGCAAGACCAACAAGTTTGCCAATGTTGAATGCTATTATTGTGGTCTTAAAGGACATATAAAGAAGTATTGTCGACAGCTCAAGCGAGACAACAAGAAGGATAAAGGAAAGGAAAAGAAAAATGATGACAGCAGTGATGATGACAGAGTTGCTACTGTTACAGATGACTTCCTTATTATGTATGATGATGATGTTGTCAATCTTATGTGCCATGAGACCAGCTGGGTAATTGATAGTGGTGCCTCCATTCATGCTACTTCACGAAAGGAATTCTTTACATCTTATACATCCGGCGACTTTGGAGACATTAAGATGGGAAACAATGGCTTAGCTAAAGCCATAGGCATGGGAGATGTGCGCTTGGAGACCAATAATGGCACGATGTTACTTCTGAAAAATGTCAAGCATATTCCTAATATTCGTTTGAATTTGATTTCTGCAGGTAAGTTTGATGATGAAGGATTCTCCAGCAACTTTAGTAGTGGTCAATGGAAGCTCAGTAAAGGTTCCATGACTGTGGCTCGAGGAAAGAAATATTCTTCATTGTATTTTATGCAAGCAAAGATTGCAGACAACAGTATCAATACAGTGAAGAATGAAGATACAATTGAGTTATGGCATAGAAGACTTGGTCACATGAGTGAGAAGGGTTTAATTGTTTTGGCTAAGAAAAATCTCCTTTCTGGGATGAAAAACGAATCTTTGAATAAGTGTATTCATTGCTTAGCAGGGAAACAAACCAGGGCTACCTTCAAGACATCTCCTCCTTCAAGAAAATCAGGTATACTCGAACTTGTACACTCTGATGTTTGTGGCCCCATGAAAACAAAAACACTTGGTGGTGCCTTCTATTTTGTGACTTTTATAGATGATCACTCAAGGAAGTTGTGGGTTTATACATTGAAGACAAAAGATCAAGTACTAGATGTGTTTAAACAGTTTCAGGCTTCAGTTGAGAGACAGACTGGGAAGAAGCTGAAATGCATCAGAACTGATAATGGGGGTGAGTATTCTGGACCATTTGATGAGTATTGCAGACAGTTGGGAATTCGTCATCAAAAGTCACCTCCGAAGATTCCTCAGTTAAATGGGCTAGCTGAGAGGATGAATCGAACACTAGTTGAAAGAGTGAGATGCTTGCTTTCACAAGCACAATTATCAATATCTTTTTTGGGGGGAGGCTTTGAATACAGTTGTACATGTATTAAATCGCACACCATGTGTTCCTTTAGACTTTGAAGTCCCAGATAAAGTTTGGTCAGAAAAAGATGTTTCTTATGATCATTTGCGTGTCTTTGGATGTAAAGCATTTGTGCATATTCCCAAAGATGAAAGGTCTAAACTTGATGTCAAGACAAGACAATGTGTATTTCTCGGCTATGGTCAAGATGAGTTTGGCTACAGGTTTTATGATCCAGTGCAGAAGAAACTTGTAAGAAGTCGAGATGCTATATTCATAGAAGACCAAACTATACAGGATATTGAGAAGTTAAAAGAAGAAATGCCTCAATATAGTGATACACTGATAGACTTGGATCCAGTTCCTCCAACACAGTCTACAGATGAAGTCCAGGATGGCCAGCATGGTACAGGTGATATTGACACTCATACACAGGTTAAGATTGATGATGATGTCCATCAGTTACCAACATCAGAGGTTTCATCAGATATTTCACTTAGAAGATCTACCAGAATCCGACAGTCTTCCACACGTTATCCTACGAGTGAGTATGTGTTATTGACTGATGGGGGAGAGCCTGAATGTTATGCAGAAGCGGTAGAAAGTGAACAGAGAAAAGAGTGGATTTATGCTATGCAAGACGAGATGAAGTCATTACATGAAAATCACACATTTGAATTGGTAAAGTTACCTAAGGATAAACGAGCTCTAAAGAACAAATGGGTATACAGAATAAAACAGGAAGAATATACCTCACAACCACGATATAAAGCCAGATTGGTTGTTAAAGGATTTAGCCAAAGGAAAGGTGTTGACTTTGATGAAATTTTTTCTCCAGTTGTCAAGATGTCATCTATTCGTGTGGTGTTGGGCATAGCAGCTAGTCTTGATTTGGAGATTGAGCAGATGGATGTGAAGACTGCTTTTCTACACGGAGACTTAGACAAAGAAATTTACATGGAGCAACCAGAGGGTTTCAAAATAAAAGGAAAAGAAGATTATGTGTGCAAGCTGAAGAAAAGCCTATATGGCTTGAAACAAGCACCAAGACAGTGGTATAAGAAGTTTGAAACAGTTATGGGGGAGCAAGGCTACCGAAAAACTTCTTTTGACCATTGTGTTTTTATACAGAAATTCTCTGATGATGATTTTATTATATTGTTGCTTTATGTTGATGACATGTTGATTGTTGGCAGGAATGCTTCTAGAATTGACTGGTTAAAGAAGCAGTTAAGTAAATCCTTTGCTATGAAGGATTTAGGGCCAGCAAAACAAATCCTTGGCATCCGAATTCATCGAGATAGAGCAGCCAAGAAGTTGTGTATATCACAGGGGCACTACATCGAAAAGGTACTTGAAAGGTTCAATATGAGCAACGCTAAAGTGGTTAGCACTCCTCTTGCTACACATTTTAGGTTAAGTACCAAGCAGTCCCCTACAACAGACAAAGAGAAGGAAGACATGGAAAAAGTTCCTTATGCTTCAGCGGTTGGAAGCTTGATGTATGCGATGGTATGCACAAGACCGGATATAGCTCATGCAGTTGGTGTTGTTAGTAGATTTTTATCCAATCCAGGAAGAGAGCATTGGAATGCAGTGAAGTGGATTATGAGATATCTTCGAGGTACTTCCAATTTTAAACTGACCTTTGGAAGTGGAAAACCTTTGCTAGTTGGCTATACCGATTCAGATATGGCTGGAGATGTTGATACTCGAAAGTCTACTACGGGTTACTTGATGACACTTTCAGGTGGAGCTGTAGCATGGCAATCAAGGTTGCAAAAATGTGTTGCACTTTCTACTACAGAGGCAGAATTCATTGCAGCAACTGAGGCATGCAAAGAGTTGTTGTGGATGAAGAGGTTTTTACAGGAGCTTGATTTCAAGCAACAGCAATATGTGGTATTTTGTGATAACCAGAGTGCAATTCATTTGAGTAAGAATTCTTCTTTCCATGCAAAATCAAAACATATTGATGTGAGATATCATTGGTTGAGAGATGCTCTTAATGATAATATGTTTGAGCTTGAAAAGATTCACACTGATCACAATGCCTCTGATATGTTAACCAAAACTCTTCCGAGAGAAAAGATTGAAGTTTGTTGTTCAATTGCCGGGTTGGCAAACCCCTCCACACAGTAAGAAAGGGGGAGATTTATTGGGTTGGGTTTCCTCCTTGTGGAGATGGCCCAAAAATAGTGACTAAATCCAATTAGCCTAAGGATTCTAATTAGCCTAAGGATTCCAATTAGCCTAAGGATATTTTTTAATCCTTTTTTAAGTAGGGTTTAGTTTCTTATTTTTGTTGAAGTATATAAAAGAGAAGAGTGCAGGTACTGTTCACGAGTTTAAGAAAGAAAGTGGGTACTGTTCACGACTTTAGAAAAAGATGGTACTGTTCACGAGAGAGGCAGAATAGTAAATCCCGAACAGCTGTGATCAACTGGTCGATCGGAGGTCGATTTGTGGTCCGATTGGATTGAAATTTTACCAGCAGCTTCATAACTCAGAGTATTAAATTTTGAACGGTGGAGATCAAATTTGGAGCATTCTTTCTCCAGATTTCGTGACTGGTAGTTAAGCCACCAACTTGGTGATGTTTTTCTTGAACTCTCTCTAATTTCTTTGTAGAACTTGAATGTTTGCCAAGATTGTGTGATCTTGAGATTGTTATAATGTGTACCTCTAGTTTTAACTAGAGAGAACTTGTGTATTCCCATTATTTGATTATAGTGGAGATTTTTGGGTGGACTACGGTCCCGTGGTTTTTCCTCCTCACATTAGGGAGGTTTTCCACGTTAAAATTGATTGTGGTGTGGTTGTGTTGTGGTGATTTTATTGCTGTCCAAGAATTAAATTTGTGCCCAAGATTGTTGCTCTATTTGTTTGTTTTCTATTAGGTTCATGCAAGAGGGGATAAGGTAATTGTTGTGCTTCCGAATTATCTGTGTTAGTTTATCCCAACATTTATAAGGATTCAGTATTCTAATTGATTTGATTTAAATGCTGCATGTATATAAGGAAAACTGTTCGAACATTCCGTCTAATAGTTAGTCCTTGGATATACAATTTGGTTTTAATACGCACGGATTACTTGATTTTAGAAGAATATGCTTATGTTTTCCTTTTTTTTTTTTTTAACTCTTATATGCCTTGTGCTAACTTTTGCTGTAGGCTATAGAAAATCTTCTTCGCCCATGGCTTCACGAAGAGAAAAATTCTAACAACAAAACTCCTAGAGAGGTATTTACTGAATCACACAAGAAATTGGTTAAAGAGGGAGAAAAATGGATGAAGGACACTGCAATCATGTGCAATTGCGGCTACACTTATAATCACAGTGGTATTTGCCGCAGCATTCACTGTTCTAGGTGGCAACAACAACCAAGGAAAACCAATTTTCTTGAACGAAAAATCTTTCCTTATATTTGCGACATCAGATGCGCTTACACTTTTTTCATCAATAACTTCGTTGTTGATGTTCTTAGCGATCTTGACGTCACGTTATTCAGAAGAAGATTTTCTGATGTCCTTGCCAAGGAAGTTAATTATCGGTCTTATAACCTTATTCTTTTCCATAGTAACAATGATAGTAGCATTTGGTGCAACTATATACATAATTCTTTCTCAACCTTGGAAATGGGTGAGCATTCTAATTGCCTTGCTTGGTTGTGTCCCGGTGACCATGTTTGCATTGGTGCGATTTTCTCTTCTACATGACATGGTCTTATCCACCTATGGGCCCAGCATATTTCGTCCAGTGAAGTAAGGATGTAATTCTGAGGTCGAGGCAATTAATTGTTCCTTTTCTATATTAAACTAAATTAATCCTAATACATTTTTTTATCAAGTCTTTTATGCAAATACTCAATTAGTAGAGGAGATCAAAATCCTTAGTTAATTGAAAAATCATAAAAATAAATAAAGTTTTTCAGTTTTTCTTTTCTCTTCTTCTTTTCTTTTTCTCTTTTTCTACCCTAGTGATCACTGCTAAGCCACTCAAATATCTTTTACAAGGAAAAGAATTAAATAAAAAAAATTCATAATGGAATATGCATTTTCATTAGTAGTGACATAAATCCTATAACTTATCAATGCGGTAGGAAGTTATATATTCCTTTTTCATTAACTGATCAAATTATGTTGCACCTCAACACCAGAGGGTGAAGAATGATAAAATATAATAAACAATATATTTGGCTAAAAAACTTTATTACTACTAAGATTTCATGAGCACAATCTAGTATGAAAAATTTGGAAAAGCTTTATATATCAAATCTTAGACAAATAGACTTTATCTAAAGGAGTTGTATGAGTTAAAAATGTAAGAGGGTATAGACGTCACAAGCCACTTTAATAAGTTCAACAAGTGTATTACTTAGCTTTAAAGTGTGGAGGTAAATATCAATGAAGAAAAGCAAGCCATTACTCTATTGGCTTCTTTACCAAAATCACAGGTGACTTTTATGATCACATTACTAGTTGAAAAATAGACTTTTAGGATAAATGAGGTGTCAATTGCTCTTTTAGAGACCAATAAGATCAAGCAGCCAAGCAGTTCTTCTCAAGCTGAAGGCCCTGTTGCAAAAAAAGATAACAAGACAAAGACAAGATGTGGTAGAAGTAAATTACGTAAAAGGAATTTTAGTCAGAATGATTATATCAAGTCACGTCCAAGAAAGAATGTAAAGTATCATTACTGCACAAAAAGGGATATATTAGAAGATCTTCTAGTGAATTGAAGAAAGACTTAGAAACAAGGAAGAATTAAAAGCCAACCGAAGCAAATGTCAAAAATAAAAAATCTAATAATGTTGAAGAAAGTGATATGTTACTGGCATCAATAAATAAAGGATCTCTCTTAAACTCGTGCATACTTGACTTGGGATACACATATCAAATGTGTCCTTACAAAGAATGCTTCAACACCTATCAGCCCTATGATGGTGATTATGTTCCTAATGGAAAATGCTGCTATCGACAAAGTTATTGGAATCGATACAGTTAAGATTAGAATGCACGATGAAGTCATCAAAACACTGGATATTGTCTGACATATTCCTTAGTTGAAGAAGAATCTTATTTCCTTGGGAACCTTAGATTCTCTGGGCTATGGTTTCTCGGCAAAGGCCGGATTATTGAAAGTCTGCAAAGTTGTAGTTATGAAAAGAGAGAATGTTGGGAACTTATATAAGCTACTAGGAGATACTGTCTTAGTTAGAGTCGCTGCTATCTTGCATATTGAATCTTGTAATGACAATATTGAATTATGGTATATGCGGTTAAAAATTCTCAGTGCATGTGGGCTATGTACAAGAGAAACCCTCTAAATGGCGTGAAAGGATGCAATTTGGAGTTCTATAAATTTTGTTTATGAGAAACTAGAACAAGGTCAAGCTTAATATCTCCTCTCACATCACCAAAGGTATTCTCAATTATGTTTATACTAATGTATAAGGATCATCACAAATTAATTACATCACTTGGAGGTTCAATTTATTTTGTCAGTTTCATAGAAGATTATTCAAGAAAGGTTTGGGTGTACTTCATGAAGCATAAATCAAGGTATTCAATATTTTTAAACAATGAAGGGCTGAGGTAGAAAATCATACTGGTAGAAAGTTGAAGTGCATTATAAGTGACAACGGCACCGAGTATAAAGAAAATGCTTTTCTAAAATTCTACAAAAAAAAATGAATTACTCCACACTTCTTTGCGAAGAAGACTCCGTAACAAAATAAAATTGTTGAAAAAAATGAACAAAATGTTGCTAGAAAAAGCTCGGTGTATGAGTCTCAAATCAATATTATTGAAGAATTTCTGGGCAAAAGCAGTTAATATTGTGGCTTACTTAATTAATCAATCTCCATGCTCGGCTATAAATTTCAAAGTCCTTATAAAGATTTGGACCAACAAACCAATAAACTACCCAAAATACGCATTTTTTTATGTCCAGCTTATATACATATACCAAGTGACGAATGGACAAAGCTAGTTGCAAAATAGAAAGGGTTTATTTTTCTCGACTACTCAAAAGATGTAAAGGGGTATATGCTTTGGAATCTAGAATAAAAAAAGAAATTTATCAGCATAGATGTCTTTGATGAAGCCAACATGTTGAAGAAAGAAGATATGAAGCAGACTTCCAATGAAAATTGAAGAACCGGGCTTTAAAGAGGAGTTAGAGGAGTAGACTTCCAATACTGAAGGAGGAGATTTATATGCAGCAACTTGAAGGTTTTGAAGAACAAAGAAGAACTCAATGCAAACTGATGAAATCCTTGAATGGGTTAAAGCAATCACCTAAACAATGGTACAAGCGGTTTAATACTTTTATGGTATCACTTAGGTAAACTCGTTGTGAGTATAACTGTTGCATTTATTTTAGAAAATTAGATGATGGTTCTTTTAATTATCTGAAATTCTATGTTGATGATATGTTGATTGCTGTTAAAAATAAATCTCACATCTCTGAGCTTGAGGAAATGTTGAGTAGTGAATTCGAGATAAAGGATCTTAGAGCTACTAAGAAGATCCTTAGTATGGAAATCTATAGAGATAAGAAAGCTAACAAACTGTGGCTTATCCAGATGAATTATGTAAAGAAAGTTCTTAAAAGGTTTAATATGCTTAATGTTAAACTAGTGAAAGTTTCATTAGCAGTGCATTTTCAATTATCTTCTGATCTTTTCCCAAAAACAAAGGATGAGATAGAGTATATGGCTCAAGTTCCTTATGCAAATGTTATAGGATGCTTGATATATGCAATGTGTGCACCAGACTATATATCTTATATACAGTCAGTATGGTAAGCAGATATATGTCAAATCCAAGAAATGAGCATTGGAACGTAGTGAAGTGGATTTTTAGATATCTTGCTAGCACAGTTAATTATGGATTGTTGTATGAACAAACTTTTACTTCAAAAAAGGTAATTAGATATGTAGATTCTGACTATGTAGGATATTTAGATAATAGAAGATCCATAATTGGGTATCTTTTCAAGTTTGTTAGAGGACTAATCTCATGGAAATCTATTCTACAATCTATAGTTGCATTCTCTAATACTGAAGTAGAGTACATAGCTAATGTTGAAGCTGGAAAGGAAGTTTTATGGTTAAAGGGTCTAGTTGAGGAACTTGGATTTAAACAAAAAGATGTTCAATTGCATTGTGATACTCAAAGTACTATATTTTTTGCTAAGAATCAAGTATTTCATATAAGGTCAAAACATATAGCTATTTGATATCATAAAATTAGAAAATGGATCATCGATGGAGAAATTTATATGTCTAAGGTCCACAAAAAAGATACTTTAGCTGATATGATAATTAAGACAGTTCATATAGAAAAGTTCAAGCATTGCTTGGACTTATTGATAGTCACCTTATATCGAGAAGTGGTATGGTGCACCCTTACCTATGAAACAGGGTGCATGTAAGGTTGCCAAAAAAATAGTACCGCCAGATATGACATAATATAAAGCCAAGGTGGAGATTGTCGGCTAGTGCACAATGATATGACTCCAATTATACCATATTTATTTTTAGCAATAATTCTATTTAGTGGAGCATTTAATAATTGGAACACTAATAATTGGAAGGTGGAGAACTAAAAATCCCACCATAGATTTGGAACCAAATCTAATGGTTGTGATGCATTTCCTTGGCCTATAAATAGGCCTTGAATTCTTACATTAAAGGTGTGGAAGAAACACTTGTGAGCTAAGTGTTTTGAGTGGTTCAACTCTTCTTTGAAGAATTTGAACATTGACAGATTTAGTTATTTCTTTAGTTCTTGAGAGTAGTAGAGAAATTATTCTCTCGTATATTTCACTTGTAAAATTTGTTAGTAGAGATTATTATCTTTCTCTTCGTAAACGTAGACAAAATTGTCGAATCACATTAAAATTTCTTTTGTTGTTTTCTCTCTATATCTTTGTTTAAATTTTCTCATATTATCTTTACTAAAAATGTCACAGCTGTCCACTTTTGCAGTACAAATGGGTTTGAATGTTAAAATTATTTGGAGAAAGCTAATACAAATACGTAATATATGAAAATCTAAATGAACTCATAAATTTCCTTAATATTGATTATCCTTTGTCTGAAAAGATGATTACCATACGTGATTTATTGTCAATACACATTTAGCGCTTCACTTATAGGTTTAGTGACACAATAGAATTACAACTCGAAACCAGATGAGTAACCAAACTAGGACGATAATAGTAAGTTGATACATTACAAATGGATATTAAACTCTGTATTAATCGCCTGGAAGAGTCTGATCACCAAAAGAATTGAAGATCAAACTGAAGAATATCACTCCTAGTCATAATCCATGTCAGCAGAATTCCCATTCACTTCCATCATCTATGTCTTCATATTTAACTTTTGGAAACTCTGTATCAAGCAGTCGATCCTGAAACTAATCATTTGGTGCGTGTTGTAACTCTGAGAGATTGCTGAGAAATTCTGCTTTTATTTCATCCAAATGTCTAGGAGATTTTTTGTTTTTCATGTTACTTGGAGCAGCATAAAGTGCATGTTTAGGACCAAAATTTCGAAGTGTAACACCAGTTTTGTAGCATCAACAACAAGCAACATTTCGAAGTGTATAACCACTGCTACCCAACAACAATAGCAAAACATTGAAAAATCTCAAGAGTTCAACATATTCTCTGTGGCCTTTGATAGAAAGATCAAAATGACTTAATCTATCACCAAACAAAGAACCGGCACCACATTGTAAAACAACAGTGCTGGGTTTGTAAAGTTCCATTCCTTTGGTCATGATTGGTTTGAATAGATACTGGTAACTCTCATCATCAATCCCATATTTAAGTGGAACATTCAGGGCATAATATTTCCCTTGCCCAACTCCAACATCATTCTTATATGCTGTGCTTGGAAAATAATCTCTAAACTTATGAAAAAAAACAGTCATAACTAAGCATATACACTATCTCTGTGATGCACATCAATGTCTACATAAAGAACACGATCATGAACTTTAAGAAGATCAAGAATTGCTAAGATAATATCATTAACACGGCAGAAACTAGAAGCTTCACATCTTTTAGCGTGATGAAGACCACTAGCCCAATTGATGGCAATATCCTAGGGATGTTAGTCTAAATTAACATCAGCATTAGTAGAAGCGTGGCATAAGTTTGACAAAAATAGTAGAGACAGTCAAAGATAGGACAATCTTTACCCACTTTAAATCTTTTTATTGGTTAGGTCTATGAATCCTTTTTTCAATTGGTTGGGTGAATGAATCTTGCGAAGTTTCACGAGTAATCGACTTTAAAAAGTTGATATAATCATTGTTAAAGTTACAGAAAAGGTTTGTATATTTAGTAGGAGTTGGTTTAAAAACTTGCATGTGTTGAAGGAGGTCGCAGTGAGCGATAGCATGAGTCATTCTGATTCTACCAGCTTTCATTGCATGTGTTGAAGGAGGCCACAGTGAGCGATAGCGTGAGTCATTCTGATTCTATGAGGTTTCATTGAATGGCCCTGACCGTAATAGTAATTACCAACTCCTAGGTCATAGATTAGCAAATCTTTTTCTTCTTGCCATCTGTTGCTGCTACGATTAGACGGAATTGCCTCCAGTTTCCATTATCAAACTAATCGAATCTTTTTGATAAGATCAAAAATTTTCCATTATCAAACTAATCAAATCTTTTTAATAAATAAAAAATTTTCCAACAACTAGGCGAGCAATAGAGAAAATATGAAATTGGTGTGTTTATGAAGATTGTTTTCAAGAGATCTATATATAGCATTACAGATGAAAGTCTTTTTCCTAGTTTGCAAAGTAGATTCGTTGAGCGTTCTTGCCGAATTCCTTTATAGCTTTAAGAAGAAGATCTCATATGTACTTGGTTTGGGAAAGATGAAGGCCTGATGAAGAGTGTGCAACCTCTATATCAAGAAAGTAATGAAAAGATCTCAAATCTTTAAAAGCAAACTCATGACCAAGTTGAGCAATGAAAGTTGCTGTAAGAGATGTATCTGGCTTAGTAACTAAGATGTCATCAATATATATATAAGGATTAGAAGTACAGAGGAACATGTATATTTAAAGGATAGTGAGGTATTAGCTTTCGAATTCTAAAACCCTATGACTGAAGAGCTGTTTTCAACCACTTAAGCCAAGCTCTTAAAGCTTGTTTAAGACTATACAAAGCTTTGTTAAGTTTACAAATATGCTTGAGGAAGCAAGAATCAACAAAACCTTCAAGTTGAGACATAAACACATTCTTAGAAAGTTGTCCATTCAAAAAGGAATTATTGATGTCAATTTGTTGCACTTGCCAATTATCCATAACAATAATCCTAAGCAACACTCTAATTGTAAAAGCTTTAACAACAGGACTGAATGTTTCAAAAAAATCAACTCGTGGGATTTGATGAAATCCTTTGGCAACTAATCTTGCTTTGTACTTAGAGACAATGCCATCACAATTATATTTTATTCGGAAAACCCATTTACACCTTATAAGCTTCAGTGAAAAAGAAAAGGGAATAAGAGTCCAAGTGTTATTTTTTATGAGTGCTTGATATTCTTCTTCCATAGCCATTTTCCATTTTGGATCAGCTAATTATTCTTTTACTGATACTAGTTCTAAAGAAGACACAGACTTGAAGGATTACAATATATCACTCTCATTAGACTTGATATTTCCTTTGTTGTTAATAAACTTAGTCAATTTTTATCTTCTCCTTCTTCTATGCATTGGCAAGCTTGTAAAAGAGTTTTATGATATCCGTAAGGTACTTCATTATATAGTTTACAGTTTGTATCTAATGGTCCAATAGAGCTCACTACATTTTTTGTTGTTGATTGGGGTTGTGATTTTCATGATAGAAAGTTTATTGGGGCCTATTGCATTTATCTAGGAGGTAATCTTGTGTCTTAATCTTCTAAGAAGCAACAAGTTATAGCTAGATCAAGTACAAAGTTAGAATACCGAGCTCTTGCATCTACTTCATCTGAATTAGCTTGGATTCAATCTCTGCTTCATGAAATCAATTTTCTTCCTTCTAAAACACCTATTGTTTAGTGTGATAATGTTAGTGGTACATCCTTGGCTCAAAATCCTATCCTTTACTCATAAACCAAACTCATTGAGCTTGATGTACATTTTTTTAGGGATAAGATTGCTGCTAAACAACTTGAAATTCATTATGTTCCTAGTGAAGGTCAAGTTGCAGATGGTCTCACGAAGCCATTGTCTTTTTCTTAATTCTCCTATTTTTGCAACAAGCTCAATGTCCTTCCATAACAATTAAGCTTGAAGGGGATGCTAGAATATATGCTGCTGAGCTGGAGAAAGCTGGACAATGTTGAGCTGGAGTTGGAAGTATGCACAGCTAGAAATATCACTTGAATTCTATTACAAATGGGTTTCAAGTTTTCTTTATTGATGATATTTTAGATTTCTCTAGAATTCTTGTATAAATACTGAACTGTTGCACAAAGTCAGTCAATACTGAGAAAAAAAATATTCAACTTCAACTTGCAAAATTTTCCATCATTTTCTTACTAGTCAAATAGTCAATAATTCTTAATTTCTCAGTTCGTCACTTGATGAATGAAGCAGAAGAAAAAGAAATCCAATTTGAGGAGTTAGAAGAAAAATTTTCCAATTTGTCCGTGGCAGAGATTCCGATTGTCATGGATGCTATTGTGGCGGAGATGGCTACAAACTAGGAGAGATTTAAATAGAAAAATCTTTTTTTTGTCTAGTGGGCCCATGATTTCCTTTGAGCCACCTATTAATGTTCTTGAGAAATTTGCTCATCTATGACCTACTTTGCCTCTCTTCTTTCAAAATCAAAAGATTTATCACAATTCTCTAATAAGTTATAAAATATTACAAACATCAAACGAACTCAATAAACAAAGATTCACTACTTTTTGAGACACCATGTAGAATGAACTAGTTAGAATTTTCAATAAACACTAGTCATCTTATTTATTTTGTTGCAGTTGAACTCCCTTCAAAACCATAAAACTTAACTTCTATTTCCATAATCATAGCTATAAAGATCTAAACACCTTAAAATATATATTTTTTTAGTTTAAAAGTATGCGTCATGTGTAAAAGATGCAAGTTTTTTACAGTTTAATATCACTTTATCATAAACACGCTTAAAAAATATATTTTCTAAGTTTAAAAGTATACCTCATGTGTAAACAATGCAAGATTTTTACTGTTTACTATCATTTCATCACATTGTCACGTGCCACCTTGTAAAAGTAACAATTGTCTTATAAAGTTGACACTTTCAACTAATGAAGACAACGTCAAGAAGCCTCAAGATATTAGTAACAGAGTTATTTCGTAATTTTTTTAAGTTTAATAGTACAAAATTTATTAATCTTAAATTAGTTCCTTAAATTAAACGTGTGGTTATAACACTTTATACCTCATGTGTATAGTATCATATCTCACAAAAACAGTATGCCAATTGCTTTACAAAAGCTGACCAAACAAATCTGTGTATGCCTACGTATAAAAATATATGAATCAATCGAAGTACAAAATCACAAGAAGTTGTTAAATATATATCGAAGGGTTAAAAATGAAAAAGAAAACCTGTTTGTCTAAAGCTAAACTAACAAGCAATTGAATTAACTAGGCGACCCATAACTTCAAATCATCTGCAGAAGGCATTAAGTTCAAATCCAAGCACAAAACTCTTTTACTATTCGATTTCTTCAGAACTTGAATTGGCAACAGGGGACGAGTCACCAATCCTTCGCTGCCGCCTACCGCAGGTCTGTGCCTCCTCATGTGACCTCCAAGCGCTTGGCCAACAGCAAACTCAAGGCCACATATCGAACACTCGTGTTGGGTTTTCGGTTTCTGCGGATAAACTGAGCTATCCAAGAAGTCTCCTGCCATCAGCTTCGGCTTCTTGTGGCTTGCTCTGTGGCCTCCCAAGGCCTGAAAAGATGAGAACTCTCTGTTGCATGTTTTGCATACGAAAACTCGCTTTGATTGATCCGATTCGCCAACTTTAGGCAGAAGCATCAAGCATTCAGGCACGTTCACAGCCGCCATTTCACCCTCTTCCCTACCTCTCTTCATAAGTAATTTCAGATTAAGTATGAATTTGAACTCTAAAGCTTTGAAATTTGCTGCTAACTGTTTTCGAGCTTGTGGGATATGGAGTGGAAGTAAAAAGCTAGGAGTCGGTATTTATAGTTTTGAGCTGCTAACGATGACCCATATCTGTCATTGTTAAATGACAATAAAGCCCATGGTGACTTGCCCATTAAGAAATGAAAGAAGTTTTTCTTAGTAAATATGACGAAGTGGAAGGGCACTTCATCTGTGTTGCTAGCTTTGCCACGTTGGCTTTGCGGGAACGCGTGGTTGCTGAACGAACATGGGAAGCAAGTCACTATAAGCGACCAGATTTGAGTCGTGCTTTGTACTGACGTCTCTAGATCATTTTGCAATCGGAATCGCACTAAAGGCGCGTGCAAAGAATTCATCACCAGTACGCACGTGTAAGACACTAACAGGAGTCGGGTGATGTCCAAGGAAATAGTAAAGTACTTGTGGGTTCTTCAAGTTTAACGCTAATCTACGCGGTCCCAATTTAGACTATTTCATTGAGAAGACTTATCTTCTAACCATCCAAACTAAACCCAAATATTTATGAAAATAAATAGATTGAATTTTATTAAATTATAATAAATTAAATTTGATGAAAATTAAATTTAATATTATGTTTAGTGGTTTGAGGAATTGTAAAATAAATAAAAATTAATTTTTATTATTTTATTATCCAATATAAAAAAAAATTCTTAAAAATTTTATAATTTAAAACTACCACCGTCACTTACCATCAATTAACTATATTATCATGCGAGCAATTAGTTAAATTTAAAAGTTAAATTTTTGAGTACTAAAAATAGGAATATTAAAAAAAATTCGGGTCGAGTTAATTTGATTTTTTTTCGAATTTTAAATAAATTAATGCTAGATTGGACTGGGTTGGATTTTAAACAAAAAATATAAGAAAAATTTTTAATTTTCTGAATTTTTAAAACTAATTTTTTTTATCCGATTCGAATTTTGACTTAACCTGATTTTATTAAACCTTAGTCTGAGTAGGGTTAAATGTATAAAAAATCAATCAAGATTTGGGCTGGATTTTTAAAAATTCAATCCGAACCCGAATTTTTACCAAGCTTAATTAAAACTAGAATGCAAATTATGGGTGCAACAATTGTTGTAATTATATTAGTTATAGATTAATTAACAAAAATTTCAAAAATATCAATTATAACCTCAAGTCTGACACAAAATCAATCGTCACTACTATTACATAAATTATAATATTAGAGTAGCTAAAGATAAAGTATAAATTATACTATTGCATAAGTTATAAATTAATGATAATTTACTATATAATAACTTACATATTACAAATTAAAATTATAATTATCAAATAAATATAACTAATTGTATATACTATAAAAATAAAATATAAAATAAATTATAAATTAATATATTAATATACAGAATAAAACATATAATTAATTATTTAAGAAGTAAACATTACAATACCGCTGATGAAGAAGGTGGCAAGGGTCATGGTGTTGTTGAAAAATCCAACTCTACAGAAGGTCTTGGCAATTAAGATATGATTTGCAAGTTTCATTACATTCTTTATTATGTCAAAATTCTCGTATATTTGACAAACTTTTTTTTTGTACGGTCTGGAGAATTGCTGAGAGTTCTCCTTTTGCTAATTCTATAAGTTAAATTTCACAAGTAGCACAAAATATATTATGTGATTCCAAATAAAAAATAACATTTATATACATATACATATTTATATATAAGGGATGGATAGGTAACTCTCTTTAACTTTATGTAATTTTTTACATTATTTGTAAATTGTTAGATTTAGACACTTTTAATAAATGAAAATAAATTTTATATGTGCATTAATTATGATATATTAAATGTGGATTAATTATATGTATTAGATTTAATTTCAAGAAAGTGTTTAATTAAATCTATTAGTTTCTAAATAATGTAAAAAATTTTGTAAAGTTATAAAGTTATTGATTTGTCTTTTATATATATATATATATATATATATATATATATATATATATATAAATAAAATTAATGCACATGTAAGATGTAATCTTAACCGTTAAATGTGTCTAAATTCAACGGTTTATATTTTATGTAAGATTTTGTATAAAAAATAGTCATTAATCTTGTCCCATATATATATATATATATATATATAATTAGAAAAAAATTAACATTAAAATGATATGAGTTTACTTGAGATTATTCTCTTGTGCAGCTACTTGAAAGGAAGCACACTGATTACAAGCAATGATGTTCCAAGCATAAAGGAGTTCTTTGTTGGCATTTCTTCTATTGTAGAAGCTGCTCTATATGATCTGATATCACAGTTACTAATTTTCAAGTGCTTGTGTTGTAGAAACTGTTACTAATTTTCAAGTGTTTGTGTCGTAGAAACTGCTGGAGGTCTATATTTATAAAATGGTATATTTAGTGCTCTATTGAACTAGGTCTCCTTTGTCAAAAGAAAAATAATTTAAAAATATATATTCTTTATTGCTAAGGTAGAGAAAATTATTTAATGATTAAGAATTTAATAATAATTGTTAAGTAAATTTATTAAGATTTTAGGTCTCCTTCTTAAGTCAAATATTTTAAATCAATTGTTTTTTATTTTGATATAATTATCAAATTTTGAGAGTTAAAAAGTAAATATCTTTCAAATATCTAAATAATTGAAACTGAATTATATTGATACTTCAGGAAAGAAAATAAACCGAATAACATCGCATCAAAGTGTTCAAATGCTTCACGCATAGGCTTTAATTGGTCTCCTCGAAAGTCATTGTCTTTGTTGTCTCTATAATTTTCTCATCGCATGTCATCCAATCAAAGCATTCAAACGCCTTAGCCTTAATTGTTTTCCTCCTCAAAAGTCATTGTCTCTATAATATGTCTTGTGGAAACTAAAACTCTAAAACTTATTATATAAAAGTCTATTGAATATAATAACCACTATTATATTTGTTAATTACAAGCTATAATAATTTTTCTTCAATTTTATAATAAATATTATGGGATTAATGGTGATTAACATATATCTTATATTATAGAAAAGGAAGCCATCAATACTTACAAGTGTATGAGAGTTGAGAGATATATTCTCTTTAATATTTTACTTCCTATATTTATTAACAAAGAACAAATTATTGTACATTTTTTCCTAAAAGGTTTTCCACAATTGATTTGGAATCTTTCGATGAAATTTTAAGACAAATTTTATGAAGTTAAACATACTAATCTGGCTTATATTAGGCTAAATTAATTTTTAGGGATATTGTGATTTAGCCCCCTAAATTTAGAGAGAAAATCAACTTACCCCTTAGATTTTTTAAAAGACAACATACCCCTTTAGGTTTTGAAAAAAATCGAAATACCCTCTTAAACTACTATTCATATTTTAATTTAACTTTTTTACCCCTTAACTATTAAAAGACTTATAAAATAATTATATTATCTTTATTTTTTATTTTATAATAACACATATAACCTTATTTTAGTATTCAAATTTAAAGTTAGCATAATATTTTTACATTTAATTATTTCTTTTCAGTCAAAGTTTTATTATCAAACTCTATAATATATATAATTTTTAAAATATATCATATAATTTAAATACTTTATTTAAAAATCATGTAACATTTTAATTATATAAATTATTAATTATACATAATTTTGACAATATTAATTAATCAAAGATAAATATGAGTAAACTATTTTAGTGATATGATAAATTGTAAAAAATTATATATAATTTAATATTATAAGATTTTGATAAAAAAATTTGAATGAAAAGAAATAACTAAATGTGAAAATATTATTCTAAATTTAAATTTAAATACTAAAATAAGATTAGATTGGTTATTATAAAATAAAAAATAAAGATAATATAATTATAAAATAATTATTTTATAAGTCTTTTAATAGTTACGGGGTAAAAAAGATCAAATTAAAATATTAATAGTAGCCTAAGGGATATCTTGATATTTTTCAAAATCTAATAGAGTATGTTATCTTTCCAAAAATTTAGGGAGTAAGTTGATTTTTCCTCTAAACTCATGGAGTAACTCGTAATATCCCTAATTTTTTATTAAATTTAATGTCTTCAAAATATTTAAAAAGTTAATTGAAAACATTAATTGATTTGGACTCTTTAATATTTTACCTCATTGAGTATCGTCCAATCAAAGCTCAAATTAAGCATAGCAAGGAAGCGTAAAAGGTCAAACGTGAATGGCAAGTTCTTGTTAACAGGAAATCTACACTGCCGATATTTAGCAGGAAGCTAAGTACGAGCTTCCTATTTTCACAATTAAGTATTGAATATTGAGATGTCCAGCAATACTTAGCGGACTGCATTCAAATTAATAGATTGAATTGTATTAAATTATTATAGATTAAATTTAATAAAATTTAGAGATATTATATTTTACCCCCAACTTTTAAAGAAAAATAATTTACCCCTGAATTTATGGGCTGTGTGAGAAATCTCCGACTTTTAAATAAATGTGAAGATACTCTCTAATTAATTTTGGCAATTTTTCTTGTAGGGACCCGCCTCTTTTGAGTCTGGGATCAGGATGAGTTTTTTTAAAAATTCAGAGATCAGATCGAGTACAGGAACAAAAATTTGTCCTCATTTTAAAAACGGGCCGGGAACGGGGATGCTGCTTTTACCTCATCCCGTCCCCGATTCCCCGTAGCTGAATCCAATATTTATTTGAATAATTATATAAGGATCTATTTTATTAAGTAGATAATTATAAAAATGTATAGTTTTTATTTTAGTCATATAAGTCCTTCAAAAAAGTTTATAATTTTTTAATTTAATGGATTAAGTCCCTAATAAACGATAAATATTTACTAAATTTTCACTATAATTTAGTTACTTATAAGGTAGTAACTTTATTGACGGAGGCTTAAATCAAACATGAGAGGAGTAACTCTAGGGCAATGAGTAGCATAAGAAATATGGGAAAAAATAGAGAAAGGAGTAAATATGTATATCTTTTACTAAAATACCGTCTCATAACGGTCAACGGAAACAGTAAGATAGATAAATGAGTGATCCATCCATTTTCCAAACCTTTTCATAATGTCACAACCGATTATTTCTAGAGATCACATATCACAACACCCTTGATCAAAATACACATATAAGAATAAAACATGAAGAACAGCAACTTCCATAAGAAAGACAAACATAACTTTGATGATGAAGAATATGGCAATGGTGATGGTGCTGGCGAATAAATCAATGCTGAAGAAGTAGGTCTTGGTCCTTGACAACATTGCAGGCAATCAAGATATATGTCATTCAAGCAACAATATTGCTTAGAATTATGACATTGCTCATCCACATGATTTTCAGCTTCACTTAGTGTCCAATTTGCAATTTCCATTGCTTTCTTTCTTCTGTCATAATACTTATATAATTGATAAATTTCTTTTCCTATTTGAGAAGCAGCCGAGAGTTCTCTTCTTTCTATTCTGCAAATTAATTTCACAAAGAAACACAATATATTATATAAAAAATAAATAATCGTGTAATTAAAAAAAGAGTGTAATAAAGTAAAAAATAAAATTAACATGAAAATGGAGCTGAGCTTACATGAGATTATCTACTTCAGAGCAAGAAGTAAAATGGAGCACACAGATTAGAAGAAATAACATTTCAAGAACAAATGAATTCTTTGTTCATTACAGTTATTATATTAGCTACTTGAAAGGAAGCACACTGATTACAAGCAATGATATTCCAAGCATAAAGGAGTTCTTTGTTGGCATTTCTTCTATTGTAGAAACTGCTCTATATGATATGATATTACAGTTACTAATTTTCAAGTGCTCGTGTTGTAGAAACTGTTACTAATTTTCAAGTGTTGTAGAAACTGCTGGAGGTCTATATTTATAAAATGGTATATTTAGTGCTCTATTGAACTAGGTCTCCTTTGTCAAAAGAAAAATAATTTAAAAATATATATTCTTTATTGCTAAGGTAGAGAAAATTATTTGATGATTAAGAATTTAATAATAATTGTTAAGTAAATTTATTAAGATTTTAGGTCTCCTTCTTAAGTCAAATATTTTAAATCAATTAATTGTTTTTTATTTTGATATAATTATCAAATTTTGAGAGTTAAATATCTTTCAAATATCTAAATAATTGAAACTGAATTATATTGATATTTCAGGAAAGAAAATAAACCCAATAACATCGCATCAAAGTGTTCAAATGCATCAAGCATAGGCTTTAATTGTTCTTCTCAAAAGTCATTGTCTTAGTAAGTTCTTCATCATTTCTAGGACCAAACTCCTTTCAAATTTCTTTACACATCAAAGCATTTAAATACATTTCAAACTTCTAGATGATTCAAACTAAATTGGATTCACATTTTAGTCTAGAAAATAAACAAGCATCAGTAAAAGTTAGTAAAAATAACTATAGCTGAAATCACTTCTTTGGACATTTATTTGGGTATAAATCTGTCCTATTTAAAACAATTACATGGTTGCGAAATTCTTTGGCATTTGCAAACAATAATCGATACCACAATCAAAAGTAATTGTCTTATATGACTCCTTCGTTGTCTCTATAATTTTCTCATCGCATGTCATCCAATCAAAGCATTCAAACGCGTTAGCCTTACTTGTTTTCCTCCTCAAAAGTCATTGTCTCTAGAATATATATCTTGTGGAAACTAAAACTCTAAAACTTATTATACACTTTTATTTATTTATTTATATTTTACATTATTACTAACTAGTTATATAAAAGTCTATTGAATATAATAACCAATATAGTGAATATAAAACCACTATTATATTTGTTAATTTTATAATAAATATTATGGGATTAATGGTGATTAACTTATATCTTATACTATAGAAAAGGAAGCCATCAATACTTACAAGTGTATGAGAGTTGAGAGATATATTCTCTTTAATATTTTACTCCCTATATTTATTTAACAGAGAACAAATTATTGTACATTTTTCCCTAAAAGGTTTTCGACAATTGATTTGGAATCTTTCTATGAAAATTTAAGACAACTTTTATGATGTTAAATATACTAATCCGGCTTATATTAGGCTAAATTAATTTTTATTAAATTTAATGCCTTCAAAATTTTTAAAAAGTTAATTGAAAACATTAATTGATTTGGACTCTTTAATATTTTACCTCAAATTAAGCATAGCAAGGAAGCGTAAAAGGTCAAACGTGAATGGCAAGTTCTTGTTAACAGGAAATCTACACGGCCGATATTTAGCAGGAAGCCAAGTACGAGCTTCCTACTTTCACAATTAAGTATTGAATATTGAGATGTCCAGCAATACTTAGCGGACTGCATTCAAATTAATAGATTGAATTGTATTAACTTATTATAGATTAAATTTAATAAAATTTAGGAATATTATATTTTACCTCCTAACTTTTTGAAAAAAAAAAATTTACCCCCTGAGTTTATAACTTGTGTGAGAAATCCCCAACTTTTAAAAAAATGTGAAGAAAAAACCCCTAATTTTGGTAATTTTTCCCGCGGACCAGACCTGCCTCATTCGAGGCAAGGATCGGGACAGATTGTTTTGAAAATTTAGGGATCGGGTAGAGTACGGGAACAAAAATTTGTCCTCATTTTAAAAAAGGCCGAGGACGGGGATGGTCCTTTTTCCTCGCCCCGTCCCCCCATTCTTTGTATCTGAATCCAATATTTATTTGAATAATTATATAAGAATCTATTTTATTAAGTAAATAATTATAAAAATTTATAGTTTTTATTTTAGTCAAATAAGCCCTTAAGAAAAGTTTATAATTTTTTAATTTAATGAATTTAAGTCCTTAATAAATGATGAATATTTACTAAATTTTCAATTTGATCGATTTTAGAATTATTTTCAATCATTTTCACAATAACAAAATTTCCTAAAATGACTAAAAATGTAATAGTTAAATGATATATTTTTAGCAACAAATTAAAAATTGATAATTATGTTAGCTATTTTTGTTAAATACTTTAAGTATAATATATCAAGTCAATGAATTTAATATTTTAAATATTATTTTGTCATACTTGGAATTTTTATCAATATGCTTTTTATTTTAAAAATTATATGTTTATATATTAACAAATATAACTAATTAACTCAATTTGTGTAAATGTGTTCGGATAATCATACAATAATAGTTAATTTATATAAATGAAGTTATTGTTAGATTAATATTAATGATAATAATACTTATAATTATTAAATTTGAATTGTTTTAGATTATAAAATTATTTTATATTAATATAATAATTTAAACTTATTTTTAAAAAATTGTTAAAGATAAAATTATTGTTATATTAATAATAATAATAATAGTTATAATTATTGTATTTGAATTGGCCCACATTATAAAATTAATAATAATAATAGCTATAATTATTAAATTGTCTTGCATTATAAATTTAATAATAATAATAGTTATACATTATAATTATTAAATCTAAATTGTCTCACATTATAAAATAATTAATAATAATACTTATAATTATTGAATTTTAACTGTCTCACACTATAAAATTAATAATAATAATAGCTATAATATTTTAAATATATATATATTTTATTTACATGTTTTAATTATTGAATATAAATAGCGTAATGATAGGAAATTATATATTTTATTTATAGATCTAGTGTTCAAGTATTAAAATTATAAAAATTTTATTTTTTTTAAAAAGTCAATATAGGGTCAATACAGGGCTAGGGACCTTTGGGGAGCCCCCGCCCGTCTCCGAGTTGCTGAAATAGGGGATGGGAACCAAAAATTCAAACAGGGTCGAGGGTGGGGATCGGGGTCCTACTCTATTACTATCCCCTGAGGTGATTATTCTTATTTTAAATTGACTATTTTATTTTTAATTATTAAAAGACATATTAAATAAGATATTATCTTTACTTTTATATTACAATAATTAATATAATATTATTCTAATATTTAAATTTGAACGTTTTAATAATATTTTGATTTTTAATTATTTTTTCATTCAATTTTACTATCAATTTCTTTTACGATATTAATTAAATATAATTTTTTAAAATATACCATTTAATTAAAATAATTTATTTTAAAAATTATTTATTAATATTGTCACTGCCAATTTTTTATAATATTAATTGTAAATTTTTTTATAATATAGAATTTGCTATCAAAATTTGTTAAAAGATTTTACAACATAATTTTTCTAATTAAATACTCTATTTAAAATATTATGTATAATTAATATTGTAAAATAATTGTTAGCAAATTTGAAAATTTTAATTAAGAGTGAAAATATTATTTTAAACTTAAAAAAATAAATATTAGAATAAGATTATATTGATTATTATAAAATAAAAATAAAATAATATGCCTATTTTATTTATCTTCTAATACTTTAGGGCTAAAATAGTCGATTTAAAATAAAAATAATCATCTTAAGAAATATCTTTCTATTTCTAATAAAGTGGGATATTCTTATATTTCTCTTAAAGTCAACAGAAAAATTCTCATTTCCTCCCTGTTGTTTAGTCTAATACCTCAATTTTCCTCATATTATTTTATAAATAGCTCGATCTCCCCTCCATTATATAACACTGTAAAAACAAATAACATGTAAATCCCTATAATTTAAACTATTACTTAAATAGTCATAATAGTTTTAAAATTAAATATAAATTTATTTAATTTTTGAATTTTTTTAACATTAATATTTTATTTATTTTAAAATTTATAAAATTGATCATTTAATTATATTTGATATTTAGATAAATTTTAAAATTTTAAAAATTAGAATTTTTTATTCTAAGAATAATATATAATATTTTATTTAATATTTAAATATAATAAATACTTTTTATATTGACTAATAGATATAAAGAACAATACATTTAAAAAAAAATCACATCATTACTATTATATATACAAATTTATCGATATAAATTAATATGATAGTGTTATATTATATTACTCAATTTCTTCATTTTTATAGAAATATTTTAATTTGAATATATTTTAGTTGTGGAATGAATGCTTTTAGTTTAAAATATTATTTTTTTTGAATTATGAAAAAAACTTAATAACACATGAGTCCCTTAAGTTTGGTCCATTAATTTAATTACATGACTAGTAGTTTTAAAAATACTCATAAAAATTTCAAATTATTATAAAAACTATACCCTTATTTAATAATAGTTAGCTAAAAAAATAAACAAAAATATCAAATGTATAATTAATTTTATTTGTTTTTAATATTTATATAATATTAAATTATTAATATATTGTAAAAATTTTAAAATTATATTATAATAAATAATATAAATATTGTATTATAACACATTTTATTTGTTGATTAGTATTTTTTATGATTTATTTTATTTATTTTATAATACGTAGTTAATATATTGAATTGTTAATTTATTGTAAAATAAATAAAATTATATTTTAGCTATAATATATCAATTAATATTTAGTTATCAATGTGTTATAAAATAATATATATTATTATTTATATTTTTTGTTCACACAAGTGTCAAAATAATTTTTTAGCTAATTATTATTATATAAAGATATAATCGCAATTTTTTAATAAATTAAATTTTTATGAATATTTTTAAAATTAGTATGACTATTTAAATAATAGTTTAAATTATAGGGACTCACATATTATTTGTTTTAACAGTGTTATATAACGGAGGAGGGAATCAGGCTATTTATAAAACAACAGGAGAAAAATGAGATATTAAGTTAAACAATAGAGAAAAAACGAAAATTCTCCCAAAGCGAGGAGAGTTTCTTACACAAGTTAGAAACTTGGGGATAAGTTACTTACCCCACCCCAACAAAAGTTAGGGAATAAATTATAATATCCCTAAAATTGAATACACTATTATATTAAATAGCTTATGGGATTGTAAAATATTAAATGTATAAAAATTATCTTTTATTTTTTTTATCGAATATTATTTTTTAATAATTTAATAATTCAAAATTATAACCATCAGGGACCATAATTTGATAACTTGAGCTTTAATCCGTTGGGCTAGGTCTTTTGTATCAAAGGAAAAATAATTTAAAATATATATTCCCTTTTGATAAGTTATAGAAAATTATTTAATAATTAAGAATTTAATAATAATGGTTATAAACAGCCAGTAGTTTTTCCAAGATAAAGCAAAGCACAAGCGTGAGCTTCGTCTTGTATACCAAATTAAAAATGACTTTTAATATTAAAAAATTCTTTTTGCCTAATTAAAAAACTAAACTAAACAGGAGCTTAATCATTTAGCAAGATTCATTGATCAAAAACTTGTTTGATATAATTAAAAAACACGTGTCTTTATTTTGTAAAAGCATAAAATTGAAAGACCAAGTTTAAATTGCATTATCAATTATTTATACAAAATATTTTTCTTAAAGATTAAAAATTATAATGACTAAAAATAAATATCACTTTCTAGTTCACTAGGTAGAAGAAAACTGCTCCACATAAATATTCTCACTTTTCTTTTACAAATATTATAATGACTAAAAATAAATAAATAAAAACAAAGAATTGGTCTTCCTAGTTAAATAAATAAATAAATTAATAAACTTCACTTTCTTTGGCTTGTTATTTTATTTTTAATGTAAATCAAAATTTCTTTCATCGTGTTGTGACGGGCATACAAAATTTCTTTGGCTCTAAAATATTTCTTTTGGATCAAATCCATTCATAGCTCACTTTGGACTCAGGTCCCCACTCTATAAATAATAACGATAGAATAACTAAAATATTTTGATTGTGTCATTTTTGTTAAACAAAATTATTTGAGTTATCATATACGTTTCGTACACTATGATATTTTAAATTTAAGCTTATTAATTTGTAAACTAGTTTATTGTAAAATAATTTAGTTATTTTTTTATTATAAGTAATTATTGTTATAATTTGACTATATACATTTTGAATAATTGAATACCAAAATGTATCATATGATTTATGTATATGTATGTACATAAATATTAGCTTAATTTTCATTAATTTGGTGTCTCTCTAGTCTTTTCTGCAAAAAAAATAAACATTTAGAAATACTCTTTCGAACATGTTTTTTAATTTTATTTTTATAATATTGTTAGTATTAGAAATAATCTTTATGCAAAAAATAAATATTTAGAAATAGCCCATTTTTAAAATGTTTTTTGTTTTATTTTTACATATTATTGTTACTGTAAAAACGGTCTCTTTTGAGCAATGATTCAGACAATTAACCATATGATATATATTGTGTAGGTAATTATATGATCGTATAATGATGTCTTTATTAATTTTCTATTCATCGTACTTCATATGAATTAGTTTAATTGACTTTATGATTTTAATTTAAATATTGTGGTTATATTCTATTAAATACTATGTTGATGATATGTTGAAATCACAATCTAAAATTTTGTAAAATTTGTCTATTATAAATTAATTGTGGGTATAGTTTTTATAAAAATTCTCACTATAATTTAGTTACTTATAAGGCAGCAACACTATTGACGGTAGCTTAAATCAAACATGAAAGGAGGAGTAACTCTAGGGCAATGAGTAGCATAAGAAATATGGGAAAAAATAGAGAAAGGAGTAAATTTGTACGTCTTTTACTAAAATACCATCTCATTAACGGCCAACAGAAACAGTAAGATAGATAAATGAGTGATCCATCCATTTTCCAAACCTTTTCATAATGTAATTTTTTTTTTTTCACAACCGATTATTTCTAGAGATCACATATCACAACACCCTTGATCAAAATACACATAAGAATAAACATGAAGAACAGGAATTTCCATAAAAAAGACAAACATAACTTTGATGACGAAGAATTTGGCAACGGTGATGGTGCTGGTGAATAAATCAATGCTGAAGAAGTAGGTCTTGGTCCTTGACAACATTGCAGGCAATCAAGATATATGTCATTCAAGCAACAATATTGCTTAGAATTATGACATTGCTCATCCACATGATTTTCAGCTTCACTTAGTGTCCAATTTGCAATTTCTATTGCTTTCTTTCTTCTGTCATAATACTTATATAATTGATAAATTTCTTTTCCTATTTGAGAAGCAGCTGAGAGTTCTCTTCTTTCTATTCTGCAAATTAATTTCACAAAGAAACACAAAATATATTATATAAAAACATAAATAATCGTGTAATTAAAAAAAGAGTGTAATAAAGTAAAAAATAAAATTAACATGAAAATGGAGCTGAGCTTACATGAGATAATTCTCTAGAGCAGCTACTTCAGAGCAAGAAGTAAGCACACAGATTAGAAGAAATAACATCTCAAGAACAAATGAGTTCTTTGTTGCCATTTTCTTCTAGTGTAAAACGAAGATTATGTACTAATTTTCAAGTGTTTTGTGTGTTGTACAGACTAGGAGTACTATTTATAGAATGGTATTTAGTGCTCCATTGGACTAGGTCCTTTGTGATAAAAATAATTGATTGATTTTAGTGTGAGGTTACATAAGCTAACCAAATTTTGGTCAAATTTCAAATTTATAAGAGTTATTTAATCATTTTAATAAGGGGTCATCGATCAAAAACTTGTTTGATACAATTAAAAAATGTAAAAATCAAAGTGTTATTACATCAATTAAAAATTATAAATCAAATCCAACTTACATTGTCCACTATTTAAATAAAATGTCCTTTTTGGGTTTACTACATAGAAGAAGACTCCTCCACATAAATCTTCTCAGTTTGCATTTACAAAACTATTATAATAAAGACAAAAAGAAAATTAGTCTTCTTAATCCAAAGTCAACATATGTGAAATGTAAAATGTAAGTCACATTCTTCTTTAATCGTAATGTAAATCTTAAGTCAACTATGTTTATGTTCTTATTTTTTATTTTTATATATATAAAATGAAAATTATGTGTATAATAGTCTTTACTCTCAATGTAGAATTGATTTTTTCGATTTCCAATAGTGTTGTCCAATTGAGTCTTTAATTTGATATATCATGTATTTTGAAAAAAAAGGGCTAGCTAGAGCTTATATATATATATGTAAATTTGAACAAAATTTAATGTGAAAAATGGGGTTTTTGTTCAAGCCATTTAAATTCATTAATATCGCACTTCAATAAATCTTTAATAGTCAATAATACTATAAAACAAGAAGAGGATATAAATTCAGAAAACTGAACAATGATTTTAAGAAGCAGCAATAGCTTTAGCAGATAAAACTTGATGCAAATAAAACAAATTAATGTTCAACGCCTTCAATCGTTACATCCTTATCTATATGCTGATGGCGTAAAATTTCTGGTATCAATAATAAAATTAAAATTATAAACCGTTAGATGAAATTAATAGTCGATTTTTTTAATTTAAAAATATTAAAAAAATTATTAAAGATATTTTTTTTTAGTTTACCAGTTCTATAAGTTACAATAGTTTTTTATTTTTCACTTTTAGTCGATTTCAAAACTTCTCACACTATAATCTAATTTAAGCGAGTTTTAAATTTCTCTCACAATTACTCACTATGAAATCTTATCTTCTCTAAGTTGAATTAAGATAAGTTTTTTTTATGTTTTATGATTGATGATTGAAATTTTATTAGTTATTTAGTTGAAGATTGGTGAACATCAATTAAGGTTCATTTTGTTCGTATTCTATTTTGTTGGTTTATTTGTTAAATAAAATATCATAGTTAAGAACAAGTTTTTCTTAAACCATGAAATTAACTCCGCTTCTTAAAAAAAGGTGAAATTGCTAACACCTAATTCTCAAATTTAATAACATATTATTTTTATTTATTGTTTTATTATAATTTTGTAATTTGTTATTAAAATTTCAATAGATGAATATGTAATATAAGTTATAGATTAAAATTAATATAACATATAATTACTTGTTTATTTATATTTATTTTTAATATTGATTATTGTCATTTTAATTTTTATATTACATAATTCATAATCTCAAGTAGTGGTTTTTGTTAAGATATTTTATGGCCAAAATTTTTATTGAGCTAAACCACCCTTCAGTCACCAATTTTTGGTTTTTAAAAAAGAAAACTACTGATTTTTTTTATTTTTAATAGGTAGTAGGAAATTTACCATGTGAGTTCTATACATTCTATGGGCTTAATTATATGAAATTTAACATTACAGTTTAGCTCTCAATAAAAGTGTTATTTTAAGCTTTGATAAATTAATTTTAAAACGTGCACATAAGTGCCTATGCATTTAATTTCTTTTAATTCTCATGCAATTAATTTTTTATCCCTCGTAATTGTCACCTATCTAGGGCAAACAAAAAGACAGTTATAAATATAAAATTAATAAAAATTCTCAATGTCAAATGTCAATAATAAATATTTTATTTTTTTTAAATATTACAAATTACAAATCTACTAATATACACTATATATCTATTGATATATAATAAGGGATCTTCTAAAATTTAACAATTTAATTGAAAAAATAATCTACAATTTTAGTACACTCAACATTAGAGGACATATATTATTATAGGAATACTACCTAAAAATTTCTGAAAAAGTCTCCTATATTATGAATAAATTTCTACCACTGCAAATGATAGGAATCCTTAAAAGGGATTGTGTTCTAACCATCAGGGCTAAGCCCTGATGGCTAAATTCTTGCCAAGTTAATTATCCTTTATTATTATTTTTTTTACATTTTATACATCATAGCTTCTTTAGTTTTTATTTCATTTAATTTTTAATTTAATATACTTTGTTTTGTTTAAACAAAAAATTTATATTAACAAAAATTTCACATTCAAATTTCTTATCTTAATTTATTCACATACTCAGTTTTTCATATTTATGAAAATAACGTTTTGTTGACAAATTTACAGCTGTTTTTCTACGTTTTTATTGTTGATATCTTGGTATTCCTTTATTGCAATTGTTTATGTTTATGTTATTTCTTATCTTCATTTGTTCCCATACTGAGCTTTCCTATATTTCATTTTTATTTGTTTATGTTATTATGCTACGATGGCAAGATTTGAGCACAGGAATTGAAAGGCCAATGAAAAAAACTTTACCATTGAACGACTAGCATTTATTGTAAAATTTATATAAATAGAAAACAATTTAATTAGGACTACATAATTAATTTATGTTATTAAAAATATTATTTTAAAAAAATTATATTGATAAAAAATAATTTTATAATTTAAAATAATTCATATTTAATTATTATAACTATTATTATCATTAATAAGGGTTATTATCAAATCTCTCCCCTGAGATTTGGAATTATATCAGTTAGATAGAAAGTTTGAAGAATATATCAAAAATCTCCTCTTGACCGTTAGTTAACTACCCTAAAATAATACATTTACTGAAATACTCTTAGTCTTTAAATTTCATGTTAATTAATTATAAAACTATTTTAGTTCCAAAGGTTTGGTCTAATACTCTTCTAAGTCATAATAATTTCAAAATTACCTTTAAAAATCTTAATTTATTATAAAATAATAATTATACCCCTTTATAATAATTATTATTTAATAAAAATAACTAACAATACTATTTCAAAAATTTATTATCTATTTTTCTTACACAATCATTTTATTAATATATTACTAAAATAATACTGTTATTTATTTAATCAACATATCTTATGTAAATATATTATATTTTACTTTTATATAATTTATTATACATTTTCATTGATATTATGGATATGTAGTTTATTTTTATCTAATTTCTTTCAAATAATTACAATACAATTATTTTATTAATATATTATTAAAATGATAATGTTATTTACATAAATATATATATTTTTAATTTTAGAGATTTATTAGTTATTTTTAAATAATAATTATTAATATATAGGGTATAATTGTTGTTTTATAATAAATTGAGATTTATAAAAATATTTTTGAAAATACTAAGAGTTACAAGGGTATTACACCAAGTCTTTTAGATTAAAAATGACATTTATAATTAATTAATATGAAATGTAAAGATTGAAGACATTTCGGTAAATATATTACTTGAGGTTAGTTGACTAATAGTCAGTGCGAAGTTTTTGATACATTTTTCAAACTTTCTATCTAAGCGATACAATCCCAAACTTGAGGGGAGAAATTTGATAATAACCCTCATTAATAATAATCTAATAATAATTTTATCTTTAATAATTATTTAAAAATAATTTTAAATTATTATATTAGTATAAAATAACTTTATAATCTAAATTATTTTAGATTATAAAATTGATCAAATTTTAAAATATCACAAATTTGATACTAAAACTAATAAATCATAAAAATAAAAAAATTTGTACATAACATTAACAATCTTCCAAGTAATTTATGTTTGTAAAAAAATATTGTCACTTATAATAAATAATGAGTGATTGTAAGAGGAAAGCGTAGAATGGTGGGGACGGTTCATGTCATTTTTAGATTTAGGTTTTAAAAATTTATATAATAATTTAATTGTACAATTGTATCTATTAAACTTAATAGAAATTAGAAAAATATATTTAATTTATTGATTTGAATAAATGTTTAAAGTATTTAACAAAAGTTAGCTTCTACAATTATAATTTTTTAATTTATTATTGAAAAATGTATCATCAAATTTTAATTTTCATCAAACTTCATAATATAAATCAAATTTATTATATCTTTTAATAATAATAAATTAATATTTCATATGTGAAATCATTATTTCATATATCATTACAATAACATAATAAAAATAAATATTTAATTTTTTTAAAAAAATTCATGAAAATAAAATAATTGATAACAGTTGTTAATTGACGACAATCATAGATTATTATTTATTAAACACAATAAGATATAGTAATTTAATATTATATCTAAAAATAATAACTAATTATATTTAGATCATAATTTAACTAAAAGTTCTAAATATTCATACTAACATGTAGAATATAATGATGTCAATTATACTTAGTAGTTTGCATAAATTTTATTTTGCTAACAATCACAATTAAAATATAATAATTTACTATTATAATAACAAACTTATCATTATAATCATATAAATACACAAATAATTTAATATAAAATTTCTAAATCAAAGCAAATTTTTAAACTTCAAGATTAAATTTTAATCTCAAAATCAAATTTTAATCTCAAAATCAAATTTTAAAATCAATACTCATAACCGTTGGATTTTTGACCGTGTTGGATTGAGTTCCAGAGCAAAAAAAAATATAATTAACTGTAGAGTTTTTTTAAATTCATTTTCTTAATAAAGAAATTTACTAAAATAATAAAAAACCAACAAAATTAAGTAATAAAATTTGTAATTAATGAATTAATTTAATTTTGTCAATTATCTTTTTTTAACAATTAATTTATGAAAAATAAATATTTATTTTTGTTATATTATTTTAATGATACGCTGAAATAGTAATGCTATGTATAAAAAATTAAATATTGATGGTATATTTTTAATAAGAGATTGAAAATTGATAATTGTATGACCTAATTTTTATTAAACACTTTAAATATATAACCAAGTCAATAAATTTAATACTTTAAATAAATTTTTGTGATACTTGAGATTTTATCTATATAATCTTTATTTTTTGGGAAATATATATATATATAATAATTCTATAATTTAAAAAAAATTATATTTAATTATCTATATATAATTTAAATTATTAACTTATTGTTAAAAAATAAAAATTATGTATAAAAATTAAATATAATTTTTTTAAACTTTTTTAAATTAATTTTTAGAAGAAAATAATTATATTTCTAATCAAATTTATTTACAATATTAAGATATAATTATTGTTCTTTCAAATAATTATAAAAAAATAAAAATGTAATAAAGTTATAGTTAAATAATTATTAAAGATAAAATTATGGTTATATTATAAACTATTTTAATTCAATAATAACAATCTAAAAATAATATTTTTAATAATAAATTAAATATGTATACTTTGTTAGATGTAGTTCATTTACAAATTTTGTTAAGTAAAGTTAGCTCAATGGTATGACTGTTGTTTACTTTCCTCCAACTCTTCAGTTCGAGCTCAAGTAATTACAATATAATGCAATACCTAAATTTTAACAACCAAAAAATTCCAATAAAGAAAAATTCTGAACAAATCCAAATAACAAACGCAATAAATTTACAAATTTATAATAGCCAAACATTAGAAAAAATTTATGGCATCAGAACATCGCAAAGGGTCAAACGGGAAGGCATTATGGCCGTGCAATGATAGATAGAAACTGCAAGCTACCATGTCCCTTGGCCTTTGTGAAGTTGTTGTACGAAGAGGCAAATACAGTATGAGAGATTAATTTAGTTTAGGTTTGAGAATAAATGGAATAAGATTTTAGCTATCGTGTTGAAAGAATAGAGAGTGGCCTGCTATTCTTAGATTTAGGAGGATTTTGGCTATAGCGCAGAGAAGTGAAAGAGAGAAAAAAAGGAAATGATATGACAAAGAAAATGATTGAGAAAGAGAAAAGATGGTATTAGAGGAACAAGAAAAGTAAATCAATATTAAATTTTTATTTATTTGTCTCACATGTAATTAAGAAAATATTGTCAAACGTCAGTATATTACAATTAATTTTATGAAAGTACATAATTACCTTAAAATATTAATATTTTTAATTAACAAAAGTAATATAGGAGAGATTCAGAGTATTAGCAATTCAACAAAAAGGTATTAAGGTGTTAGATTAAATAAGGAGAGAGATTCTGAATTTTTTTTTTATTTTTATTTAATTTAGTTTCAGAAGAAGAAGAAAAATCTTATGGATGATGAATTTATCAATATAGATGCGGTTATGTTGTTAGAGCTTGCATATGCTCTATTAAGACACTATTTGGTTTAGTTAGTCGAAATGATGATGAGCTTGAAATAAGTGTCAATTAGCAAAGTGCCTTTACGCATATATGTTTGATGCTGAGTTTTCTAATACATGCATTATTTGACTAAATTCAATTGGCTTTCTTGTTTCATAAATAACAAAAAACTTATCTAGTACACGTGTGTCCTCAGTATTTCAGTGAAACAAGATTATCATTGTGCCTAGGGTGTCACTGTGACCAAGTTCGTCATGGTTAGTTTGTCAAAAGTTTACTGTGGCTAGCTTGATAAGTTATCACCATGATTAACTTGCTAGGTTGTCACAATGAACTGATTTGACACTATGGCTAGCTTGATAGTTAGGTTACCAATTTATTGGAAAGGCTAACTTGCTAGGTTGTCATTGTGACCAAAGATCATTGTGACTACCTTGCCAGGTTGTCACCCTAACCAGCTTATTAGGTTGTCATAAGTGGCTAAATTGTCAATATGTTTTATCTTTTTTGGATTATCTTAAATCTCGTTCTTATGTGATTAAAAAAAATTATATGTTAATGGGCCAAAAGCATTATTCCTGGGATAAACTAAGCTAAATGGGGGAAACAACCAAAAGAGAAATACTTGAAGCTAAATGTGGATGCATCAGTTGACATCAAGATAAGATTTATGATCATTGTGTTTGATGCATCTAATGTCAAGTTGCCATAAGAGAATATATAGATGAAATTCAAAAAGTATGTTGAAAGGAAGATGATGGAAGAGGATATGTCTAAACATGAGTATTGCTTAGAGTGAACTTTTCTCTATGTTATATTTTAACTTTTTAAGGGTCGTTTTTTTAATTTACACAGTTTAATTATAAAATGAAAAGAAAAGGCTTATTGTTGATAAATCTATCATGATAGATATGCTATAACTTTTAAATTGTAATATTTAAGTATAGGTTGTTTCAAGTAATAAAAGTTCAGAAATTCGAATATCGATCCATAAGAAATTTGTTCTATAAAGTCCACAAGTCTAATGGTTCAAAAGGATAATGGGTGAACCAATAAAATAAGATTTCTTATCTTTTCTTTGAGCTTGGGATAATCTTAATCCCATGGATGTAACTGGCTTTACCAAGTCCTTCATATCAAATTGGTTTGATAACCAAATTTTAAGAGATGATAATGTCCCCACATCATTTCTAATGAGAAAGATATCATTCACATACAAGAGTAAGAATACTACTAACTTCTTAGTTGTCTACCAACTTCTTATAGACATGAGGTTAATCAAGATTTTTTTATCAAAAAACAGGATATATTCTTAGACAAATAATTTGTAATTATTTATAGATTTTGAAGGATATATTTCGAATCATCTGCATCTCCATACATCATATTTGGTTAAAATATATATATATATATATATATATATATGTATATGTATATTTATATGTTATGTATATTTATATGTTATGTGCTACTATGCATGTGTTTCTTATAATTAATTATAAACCGATGGTACAAAATTTTACCAATATCGAATATCTGCATACGTATTCAATGACCAGACAGACCTATATATATATATATATATAGGGGTATTTTCATATACTGTCCTTAAGGTTTGTAGAAATTATAGATAAAAAGAAATTTATAAAAACTCACATAAACCTCCCCTGCTACAATATTAACCCTAATATAACCCGAGATTTATGTATTTTTTATTTATTATTATTATTGTTGTTGTATTGTGTATTTAATCTTTTGTAGTTATCTCTATTTATATTGAAGTATGAAAAGTAAAAATTGTTATATGAAAATAGTAAAAAAAAACTATTTTTTATTTTTCTTATTATTATCATCATTATTTTATTTTTATAACAACAATAATAATAATAATATCAAATTTAAAAAATTTATAAATTTTAAATGTTGCATTTAGAATAGATTGAGAGTTTTTCTTTTTGAAAAAATTTAGATAGATAAAAGAATGGTAGAGTTAGAGCTTCATTAATATATATTAATGATATTATTACAGTCATTTATCGTTTTTTTAACGGTTAACACACGATCAATTAGATAAAAATAATGTAATATAGTTGTAGGGAGGTTTCTCTAAATTTCTACAAACGTTTCCTCTATTTGTGATTTTCACAAAGTTTAGGATAGATACGTGAAAATATCCCTATATATATTCTGAAAATAATGATTTTGCATTCCACGTCAGACACGTGACTTTCGGATCGGACCCATGCAAATTATTATATACAGCAGGCTGTTTACCATTCCCAACAGAATTTAATTTGCATACGTGTTCATCAGTGAAAACAAAAATAATGAGTGCGCTTTGAAATTAATTAAGGATAGAATTGCGTCTTGAGTTGTACATCGCAAACAGCTGCTTGGACAAGAAAATGCAAAACAAAAACCAGATAATTAATCAATTTCGTTTGTTGTTTTTAAGAAGTTTGTGCTTGATTTTGCTTTCTCCAAGTTTCTTCTTCATATACATATGTCAATATACACAGAACTGGCTAGGCGAAAATTAATTAAACAGATCAGAAATCTTCTGCAAGCTTTAATTAAGCTGTGTGTGAAGGAGAAAAATGGAGAATATTGAAAAGAAAGCTCACTGTTTGGTCTTATCCTATCCAGGACAAGGCCATATAAATCCTATGCTCCAATTCTCCAAGCGCTTACAACACAGTGGAGTCAAAGTTACCTTTGTGAAGATTCAGAAAATGTTGTTTGGTTACTAGGAAAGTAAAAGAAAATTTCTGAAGAGAGAATTTGTGTTTATTGAATCAAATATTATCTTCACCACATAACCAGTTGACAGAGTACTAACTATTATACTAAAACAGAATCCGTAACAGAATTCCTCAAGTTAGTTAAAGAGTAGCCAGCTCATCAGTAATAACTAAGCAAAGATGTATTAGCTCCACGTCAGTAACAACTTAACAATTCAACCCAGATCAAAAGCATTTAGCATCAGGTCAGCAGCAACTAAGGTTCTGGGCAGTGAGTAGTATCTTCACATCCCCCCTCAAGCTCAAGGTCGGGGAAGAACATTGAGCTTGCGACGAAAGTAGCAGAATTGTGGATAAGGAAGAGCTTTAGTAAGAGCATCAGCTATTTGCTCATTGCTGGGAACATACCTGACCTCTAGTTGCTTATTCAACACCAGATCACGAACAAAATGCACATCAAGCTCTATGTGCTTAGTGCGAGCATGAAAGATTGGATTTGAGGCAAGAGAAGCAGCACTCTGATTATCACACCAGATGATAGGATAATGAGAGAGGGAAAAACGAAGTTCACTAAGCAAAGATTGAATCCAAACAAGTTCTGAAGATGCAAAAGCTAGAGCCCTGTATTCAGATTCAGTACTTGATCGAGCAACAACTTGTTGCTTCTTGGAAGACCATGAGACCAAATTACCACCAAGGTAGATACAATACGCTCCAACTGACTTTCGATCATCTATATCGCAACCCCAATCAGCATCGGAAAAGGCTGTTAACTCAAACGAATCAGAATGGGAAAATTGTAAACCAAAAGTTGATGTTGCTTGTAAATATCGAAGTAGCCTTTTACAAGCTTGCCAGTGAAGAGATGATGGAGAAGACAAAAACTGACTTAATTTGTTGACAGCAAAGGCAATCTCAGGCCTTGTCAAAGTAACATATTGTAGACCACCAATAATGCTACAATAGAAAGAAGCATCAGGAAAGGAATCACCACCAGATTTTGATAGTTTCTGACTTGAGGCCATAGGAGTATCACACCCTTTGCATTCTGACATGTTAGCACGAGACAATAAATCCTTGATGTACTTAGTTTGAGAGAGATGAAGACCATTTTCAGATGGAGTGATTTCAATACCCAAAAAATAACTAAAGGAACCCAGATCTTTAAGAGCAAAAGTGGCATTAAGTTGCTGAATGAATGAATTGATGGCACATAAATCAGGCCCTGTGATCAAAATATCATCAACATAAATAAGAACCAAAAGCAAGGAAGATGAATGATGCTTGATAAACAAAGAAGTGTCTGCCTTTGAATTCAGAAAACCCCACTGCACTAGAGTGAATTTCAGTCTGTCATACCAAGCTCTAGGAGCTTGCTTAAGTCCATAAAGAGCTTTGTTTAGTTTGCAAACATGATTAGGATAGAGAGAACTTTGGAAACCCTCAGGTTGTACCATATACACATCTTCTGTTAACTCACCATTCAAGAAAGCATTGTTGATGTCTATTTGTCTTACACTCCATCGCCTTATAACTGCAATGCTCAAAATTATTCTGACAGTAGAAGCTTTCACTATCGGACTGAAAGTCTCAAAGAAGTCCACACCTTGAGTTTGATGAAAACCCTTTGCTACCAACCGAGCTTTATACTTAGAAACAGAGCCATCAGTATTGTATTTAACTCTAAACACCCATTTATTGCCAACCAATTTCTGCCCAGCTGAGGCAGGAACCAAATCCCAAGTATTATTTCTGATAAGAGCCTCATATTCTTCTGTCATGGCATTCATCCAATGATGACTTGTTAATGCTTCTTTAATAGATGTAGGAGTTGATATTGACTCAGAAATAGAAGTATGTAACAGAGCCTTAGGTTTGAAGATACCATTCTTAGCTCTAGTAAGCATAGGATGATTATTTTGGGTCATGGATGTATCTCTTCTATCAACAGGCTGGATATTAGATGTAGCATGGCTAGTAGTATTACAAGCTGACTGAGAAGAGTGTACTGGTGAAGAAGGTGAGAGATCATTGCTGATTGGAGAGTGTGTTGGAGCAAAAGACTCACATGGAATAGAGATTGTAGTAGCTAAAGGAATATTTGAATTGGGAAATAAAGAACAACAGGAGGAAACTGAATTGAAGGATTCTTTATAAGGAAAAGAGGTTTCATCAAAAATAACATGTCTGGCTATATAAACTGTACCAGAAGAATGCATACACTTATAACCTTTGTGAAGAGGGCTATAACCGATAAAAGTACACTTGGAAGAGTGAAAATCAAGTTTTTGTTTATTATAACATCTAAGAAAAGGAAAACAAGAGCAGCCAAAAACCTTTAAAAGGGCATAATCAGGTTGTTGTTTGTTTAAGGCTTCAAAAGGGGAAATGTTAGCTAAAATAGAAGTTGGTAATCTGTTAATAAGATACACAGCAGTATGAAATGAATCCCACCAGAATTTTAATGGTAAGGATGCTTGAGAGAGTAAAGTAAGTCCTAACTCAACTATGTGCCTATGTTTTCTTTCAACGACACCATTTTGGTGATGAGTATAAGGACAAGAGTATCTAAAAAAAATACCATTTTGTTTCAAGTGAGAAGCAAAGGGTAAAAACTCTCCTCCTGAGTCAGATTGAAGAGTTTTAATGAACAGATCATACTGTTTTTCAACTTGTTTCTTGAAAAGAATAAAGATAGAAAGTGCTTCAGACTTGAGTTTCATTGGAAAAATCCAAGTGTATCTAGTATAGGCATCAACAAAACTAATATAATATTTATAGCCTTGTAAAGATGTAACTGCAGAAGGTCCCCATAAATCGGTATATATCAATTCTAAGGGCTTTGAGACTTTGATATTGGTTTTTGGAAAATGAAGTTTATGACTCTTTCCACACTGACAAGCATCACAGAAACTAGGAGACATAGATTTATTAATATGATCAAAAGTGTCACAGGAATTCAATACACTTTGTAAGACATTGAAACTTGGGTGACCAAGTTTCTGATGCAGAATATCTATAGCTCTCGAAGAGCTATGAACTGACCCTAAAGCTGCAAAGGAATTACAAGTAACACAAGTGTTACAAACTTGAGTAGAACTTAACATATTGGGAAAAGAAGTTTGATTTGAGCACTTAGAAACTATATTATTATCAAGAACATGATCAAGAAGCTGAAATTGAGACAACATAGAAGCAGGTGCATATTTTTTTGACACACCAGGTACCAATGTTTGCTTGGAAGAATTGATGAGAAGCTTATAGAGTCCTTTCACAGCCACACCCTCCAGCAGCAACAACCCTTTCTTCTTGTCCTTAATATAACAAGATACACCAGAAAATTCAATAGTCAGGTTATTGTCAGCTGTCAATCTAGAAACACTTATCAAATTCTTTGTGATATGAGGAACACAGAGAATATCTTTGAGAACAAGTTTATGTTGATAGGTAGTATTCCTAGATGTTTTTGAGGTAAGAAAAGCATTACCGATATGTGAAATACAAAGGCCCTGACCATTGCCAATGATTAACTTATCTGTGCCTCTAAACTCACCTTTAGTGGCCAAATTATTAACATCATTGGTTAAATGATGAGTGGCACCACTGTCAAGATACCAACCCTCATCTGCTATTCCTTCAGTATTACTCACATAAGATGCCTTGTTGTTCTGGTTAAGGCCTTTTGGATGTCTTTGCTGATAATTGTGCTGCTGTGGAAAATAATTTTGCTGAGTCTTTGGAACATAGTCTTTGTTAAACCTGTGATAGCAGATGTTGGCAGTGTGACCAACTTTGGTACAGATCTGACAAATTGGCCTTGTGTTCCCTTTGCTATAAGAACCATTCTTTCCACGTCCTTTACCATAGTCTTTATTCTGACCATAATTCATTCCTTTCTTGGCATCATCATTCTTATTGTACTGCTTGGCCTGAGCATAGTTAGCATTATAACTAGCTTGAGCTAAAGCTGCATTCATAGTATTTTGCTGCTCAATTCTACTTTCTTGAATTAAAAGCATCGAGTAAACTTCATGCATGTTTAGAACATCAGATCTACTTGTGATATTAACCACTACAGAATCATATTCAGTTCCCAATCCTCCCAACAAATATAAAATGAATTCATCATCTGTAACTGGTGCTCCAGCTGCTGCTAGATTATCTGCAGTATTTTTCATTTTAAGAAAATATTCTGCCATAGTATATCCATCTTTCCTAATTGTTTGTAACTGATATCGAAGCTGAAGAGTTCTTGCTTTAGACTGAGATCCAAATTGTTTTTCTAAAGCAATCCACACATCATAAGAAGATTTACATCCGATTATCAAGCTTAAGATTGCTTCACTCATAGAAGAGAGTAACCAACCAAGTAATAGCTGATCTTGCCTTTTCCAGATAGTGAACTCAGGATTCTCAACCAGTTGATTGTCACTGCTATCTTGAAGAATCTGCATAGGCCTTGATCGAACTCCATTGATGAAGTCTTCAAGACCATTTCCTCGAATACATGGCAAGACTTGAGATCTCCAGATGAGATAATTGTTTCCATCAAGCTTTGTTGGAACAACAAAAGAAATGGCTGTGTTTGATGAAGAATTAGGATAGGATAGATTGGCATTGGCCATTTAGAAGCTCTGATACCATGTGAAGATTCAGAAAATGTTGTTTGGTTACTAGGAAAGTAAAAGAAAATTTCTGAAGAGAGAATTTGTGTTTATTGAATCAAATATTATCTTCACCACATAACCAGTTGACAGAGTACTAACTATTATACTAAAACAGAATCCGTAACAGAATTCCTCAAGTTAGTTAAAGAGTAGCCAGCTCATTAGTAATAACTAAGCAAAGATGTATTAGCTCCACGTCAGTAACAACTTAACAATTCAACCCAGATCAAAAGCATTTAGCATCAGGTCAGCAGCAACTAAGGTTCTGGGCAGTGAGTAGTATCTTCACAACCTTCTCTACAACTTACTTCATCTCCAAATCCATACATAGAGATTCTTCCAGCTCCATTCCTCTCGAGACCATCTCCGATGGCTTTGATGAAGGCGGTAAAGGTCAGGCAGAGAGCATTCAAGCTTACTTGGAGCGATTTTGGCAGGTTGGCCCAAAATCTCTTTCTGAGCTTGTTGAGAAAATGAATGGTTCAGGTTTTCCTGTAAACTGTATTGTGTATGATTCCTTTTTGCCTTGGGCTCTTGACGTTGCAAAGAAGTTTGGCTTGATTGGAGCTGTGTTTCTCACTCAATCTTGTGCTGCTAATAGCATATATTACCATGTCAACAAAGGGTTGCTCAAACTTCCGCTCGCGGGAAATGAAATTCTTTTGCCAGGAATGCCTCCTCTTGAGCCTCGAGATATGCCTTCTTTTGTGTACGATTTCGGGTCATATCCTGCTGTCTTTGATTTGGTAGTGAGAATTCAATTTTCTAATATTGAAAAAGCTGATTGGGTTCTCTGCAATTCCTTTTATGAGTTGGAGCAAGAGGTAATTGATAAATCAGTTAATTTAAACATTATTGTTTAATTACGACCCCGACAAGGCTTTTCTTTTTCTTTATTTCTGAATAGATGTTAGAATGGAATTTCTTTTAACTAATTTGTTGCTGCAGGTAGCTGAATGGCTGAAGAAACTCTGGTCAATTCGGACAATTGGACCAGCTATACCTTCTGTGTACCTGGATGAGCAAATTGAGGATGATAAAGACTACGGTTTCAGCATCTTTAAGGCAAATAATTCTGATGCTTGCATTAAATGGTTAAACGATCGGGCAAAAGGGTCAGTTGTTTATGTTTCATCTGGGAGTATGGCAATTGTGAAAGCAGAGGAAATGGAAGAATTGGCTTGGGGTCTGAAAGCAAGTGGGAAACATTTCTTGTGGGTAGTAAGAGAATCGGAACAATCTAAACTTCCAAAAAACTTTAGAGAGGAAACATACGGGAAAGGCTTGGTGGTGAATTGGTGTCGGCAATTAGAAGTTTTGGCACATGAAGCAACAGGATGTTTTGTGACACATTGTGGGTGGAATTCGACATTGGAAGCTCTGAGTTTAGGAGTTCCAATGGTGGCAATGCCACAATGGTCAGACCAACCTACCAATGCTAAGTACATCACGGATGTTTGGAAAATGGGACTTACAGCTTCAGCTAATTATAATGAGGAAATAATTATCAGGAGAGAAGCAGTTGAATATTGTATAAGGGAAATATTGGAAGGCGAGAGAGGGAGGGAGATAAGAAAGAATGCAGAAAAATGGAGGAAATTGACCAAAGATGCTATGGCTGAAGGTGGAGGAAGTTCTGATCAAAATATTAATGAATTTGTTGCCAACTTAGTTTAATTGATTTGCAACAAAAACTGTACCTGTAGTGGCAATTATTTAATTAATTTAATTATTAAAAAAAATAAAGCATACATATTGCTTTTGCTGCCTTCCTTCCCTAACAGTTTCGTTGCACATTCTATCGATGTTGATTGATTACATATTATATTTATTATCTTTTATGTAAATACATAGTGATTGCTCTAGCCATATATATTTGGGAAAATACCCATTACTCCTCAAGATTGGGACTAACTACCTAATTTTCTATTAAAATTTGAAAAATATAAAGGTAAAAGCCCTTTTAGTCCCAAAGGTTTGGCTAAATACCCTCATAAGTTCTAATAGTTTTAAAAATATCCTTAAAAGTTATAGTTTCTTATAGAATATCTATTATACCCTTACATATAATATTTAATAAAAAACTAATAAATTTTTATTAAATTTTAAGAATTTATTAGTTTTTTGTTAAATATTATGTATAAGGATATAATAGATATTCTATAAGAAACTAGGACTTTTAAAAGTATTTTCAAAACTATTAAGACTTATGAGAGTATTTAGTCAAATCTTTGAGACTAAAAGGGCTTTTACCCAAAATATAACAGTACCCTTTATCTCTATTTTTCTTTCGACCTTATCCTTACAAAAATTAGTTGGAACCACCAAAACGAACTGAATTTGAACCGTCAAATAAAATTATATCAAAATTGTCAAATCGAATTATTATTTTAAATTTTAAAATATATATATAAAAATTTATAATTTTTTAATTTAAAATAATTTAGATTTTATAAGTAAAATTAAGTATATATAAATTATATTATTAACTAATTGTTAAATAATAATAATTATATGTAAAAGTTAAATATATTTTTTGAAATTTTAAAATTTTTAAAATAAATATATTTATAATCAAATTGATATTATAAGAATTTAAAAATTAAATAATAATAACTATCTATAAAAATTATATATATATTTTAAAATTATATAATTATAATTCAAATTTAATAATTATAATTATCCTATATAAATTCAATTATTAATTTATTTTAAACATGATTTATCCGGTAATTTAGGAATAACTTACAAAAAATAATTTTTTAATTAAAATTTTTATTTAGAAATAATTTTTAATACTTTTTTATAATTATTTTTCATTACAATTTTGAAAATAGAGGTAGAGGAGTAATAGATATTTCTCAAACTTTAAGGAAGAATTGGATAATTAGCCCAAACCTTATGGGAGGAATAGGCATTTTCCTTATATATTTTAACTTCCCTTTTTCATTTTCGTATTTTTTATTTTATTAATACTTTTCGCTGATTCTTATCTTATTTTTGACTTTTCGCAATTAAATTTTCTTTTTGCAATAATAATTTAATGCAATTTATCTTTTCAAATCTTTTAATGCTTTTCTTTTATTTTTTATTATTTCTGAATTCATATTTAATTTATAGTTCTGAATTATTCAATACTAAAATTACTAACTATTTACTTATATTCTTTTAAAAATGTAAGACAAGTAATAATAATATAATATGATCACAACAATTTGTTCATAGAATTTGTAATAATAATACAAGAGTAAAATATTTATTTTATATAATTATTAAGTAACTCTAGGAGATATATGTTATTTTTTATATTTCAAAGAGATATCGGTTATTTCTAAAATTTTAGCGGAATATTTATTAATATCTTTCAATTAAAATAAGGATAGAATAATTATTTTAGTATTAGTTAGGAGTAGAGTGATGACTTTTAATAAAAAATAGGTATATTTAATATATATCAATAAAATTGAGTGATAAGAATAAAATTAAGAGCCAGGGTTTGATTCCATCAGTGTGTGAACTGGGAAGGGATGTCCATATAAGGTTAAAGTCCAAGTGGGTTCCTCGTCATAAGCATAAACTACTTTAATTAATTAATTAGTCTTTCTTTATTTTTATTTATGCGGACGTTACTTTATCTTGTTTGTTTTCTTGAGTTTAAAAAACAAAGCAATTCCTCTGGTTTCCGTTGCCCTTTTTCCTCTTGTGCGGCTGCAACACGCTCACTGTAAGTTTCAGTTATGCTTTTCTCTTGTATTCTGGCTTATTAATATTTTTTCATAACTTGAATATTTTAACCTTAGTTATATCTTTGATTGAACTTCGTCTGCTTCATCGGAATTGAAATTCTAGTTGTATATTTAGAATTTTCATATTTTGTTTGGCTCTCAAGAAAATGAAAGAAAGAACATGAAACTAGAAGTTTGTTTGGCATACACCTTATTGATAAGATTTGTACAAAATATTTGTCTATAGTTAGAAATAATCATTACTATTTTTCTCTTTATAATCACATATATACTGTTTTAGGAGAAATATTTGATCATTAGCACAAAATCATTTGCTTTATCCCTAATTTTCAGGAACTTAAATATATAGAAGTCTGGTTTGATGAGCATCCAAGGTGTCTCTTCATCAGTGGTTCCCTCTCCTCATTTTGGTTGGACCTATGATGTCTTCTTAAGTTTTAGAGGCGAAGACACTCGTCAAAGCTTTACTGATCATCTCTATGCTGCTTTGAAACGAAAAGGAATTTTTGTATTTAGAGATGACAATGAACTTAAGAGAGGAAAATCCATTCGACCTGAACTGTTTAAAGCAATTGACGAATCAAGATTCTCAATTATTGTTTTCTCAAAAAACTATGCTTATTCGACTTGGTGCTTGGATGAACTTGTTAAGATTGTTGAACATAAGTACGTAAGTGATCAACAAATGGTATTTCCAATTTTCTATGATGTGAACCCAACTGTGGTAAGGAAACAAATTGATGATTTTCAAAAAGCTTTTGCTCAACACGAAAATGCTTTTAGGGACAACATAGAAAAGGTGCAAAAATGGAGGAAAGCTTTAAATGAGGTGGCTAATATTTCTGGATGGGAATTAAAGGATAGGTATAATTAATTATTGTTATTTTTTATCTTTTTTAAGTATATATTATTTTATTTCTAATTATGAATAGAATAATTGTTTACTATTTTGAAATATTACATCGTTATTGTTATTTAATTTGCAGGAGTGAGTCAGAATTTATTGAGGATATTGCCATGAAGATATCAAGTAAATTAAGTCCTAATATATTTGAGACTCAAAAAAAGGTGGTGGGAATAAATTCACTATTGGATGAGTTGATGCCTCTTTTAGATAAAAGGTTTGATGATGTTCGTATAGTAGGAATATGGGGAATGGGTGGATTAGGTAAGACAACAATTGCACGAGTTATTTATGACCTAATCTCTTGGCAATTTGAAGGAAGTAGTTTTCTTGCTGATGTTAGAGAAAATTCTGAAAATGGTAGTATGACAACTTTACAAAAGCAACTTCTTTGTGAATTACTAGATCTAACAAATTGTAACATATGGAATGTTCACGAAGGTATTAAAATTATAAGGAGTAGGCTATGTCGTAAAAAAGTTTTTCTCGTTATAGATGATGTGGTTGAATTAAAGCAGTTGGAATATCTAGTTGGCAATCGTGATTGGTTTGGTTCAGGTAGCAAGGTCCTTATAACATCAAGAGATAAACATTTGTTAAAGACAAATGGAGTTGATAAAGTGTTTGAGCTTGGAAAACTAAATTTTGATGAATCTCGTCGTCTCTTCTGTATGAAAGCCTTTAAATCCCATGATCCTATGGAAGGTTACGAAAGTCTATCCAAACTTTTGATAGAATATGCAGATGGCCTTCCATTAGCTCTAATAGTTTTGGGTTCATTCTTATACGATAAAACGGTAGAAGAATGGGAAAGTGCACTAGAAAGACTAAAATCTGATTCAGAAGATAAAATCTTAAATGTACTTAAAATTAGCTTTGATGGGTTACAAAAGAAGGAGAAAAAGATATTTCTTGATGTTGCTTGTTTCTTTAAGGAGAAGGACAGAGATTATGTAGTAAAAATTCTCGAGGGTTGTGATTTTAACCCAGTAATTGGAATACGTATTCTTATTGATAAATCTCTAATATCAATAGAGAATAATGAACTGCGGATGCATGATTTATTACAAGAAATGGGTCGCCAAATTGTTATGAGAGAATCAGAAAAACTTGGAAAACGTAGTAGATTGTGGAAGGAAGAAGATATATGTCGTGTGTTGTCTGAGAAGACAGTAAGTAACTAGCGGAAGAATGTGTATCATGTTAAACATTTACAAAATTTCTGTTTTATCGTCATTTATCCTTTACTATTATTGTGTCAGGGATGTAAAGCAGTTGAAGCAATATATATGACATCAAGAAGCAAGGTAACAAACCGCGAAAAAGTGTTTACCTTAGTATTATGTTAAATCTTAGTATTATCATCGAATTCTTTTCACAATTTACCCCTCATTTCTCTTTTACTGTTAACGTTTTAGACACTTGCGGAAGATGAGCATGTTCCAACTCTAGCAAATACGAAATTGAGGGCCAAAGCATTTTCAAAAATGATCAACTTGAGACTGCTGAAAATTAGAGACACGGAACTTCCTGAAGGTCTTGAATACCTCCCAAATGAGTTACGATTATTTCAATGGCCAGGATATCCCTTAACGTCTTTGCCATCGAATTTTGATATGCACAAAATTGTTGAATTTGACCTATCGTTTAGTTGCATTGAACAAATACGAATTGGAAGCACAGTAAGACTAATTCTATCTCTTATTTATTTTCATTGAATAATATTATTAAAAAATTTATTCATTCATCTATTTGAGTAATGTTATAAATCAAAGAAAGTCTAACATGTTTTATTTTCTTTTAAATTTTGAACAGCGGTTAAACAATTTGAGGTTCATGCGATTTCAGTATTCACAGAATCTCATAACAACACCAGACTTCACAAGAATACCAAATTTGGAGAAACTGATTCTTAAAGGATGTACAAGATTACGTGAGATTCACGCATCTTTGTTCACTCACAAGAAGCTTATGGTGCTAAATCTGGAAGACTGTACAAGTCTTAGAAGTTTTCCAAGCAAGATTGCTATGGAATCTCTTAAAGAACTTGTACTTTCTGGTTGCTCGAATTTAAGACAGTTTCCTAAGATTGTCGGAAGCATGGAATGTTTGTCAAAGCTTCTCTTGGATGGAACTGCCGTTAAAGAATTGCCATTGTCAATCAAACTTCTATCTGGGCTTGTTTTTTTGAGTTTGAAGAACTGTAAGAATCTTCAAAGCCTTCCAAGTACTATAATAAATGGTCTTAAACATCTTAAAACACTGAATCTTTCTGGTTGCTCAAAACTAAGAAAGTTTCCAGAGATTGAAAGAAGAATGGAATGTTTATCAAAGCTTCTCTTGGATGGAACTGCTATTAAAGAATTGCCACTATCAATTGAACTTCTATCCGGGCTTGATTTATTGAGTTTGAAGAATTGTGAGAACATTGAAAGCCTTCCAAGTATTATAGTCAATGGTTTAAAATGTCTTAGGGAACTGAATCTATCTGGTTGCTCTAAAATAAGAAAGTTTCCAGAGATTGAAGGAAGAATGGAATGCCTTACAGAGCTTCATTTAGATGGAACTGCCATTGAAGAATTGCCATTGTCTGTTGATCTTCTCTCCAAACTTGCTTTCTTGGATTTGAGTAACTGTAATGATCTTGCAACACTTCCTCGTACTCTAAATGGCCTTAAATGTCTTAAAACTTTGAAGCTCTCTGGTTGCTCGAGACTGTTGGAAAATGTGCCACAAAAACTGGACAAAGCAGAAAACTTGGAAGAGCTTGATATAAGTGGAACAGCAATAAGAAAACCTGGGTCCTCAATTTCTTTATTGAGCAATCTTCGTGGATGCAAAGGACCATCATGGTGTTCCCGCTTCCCCTTCAAATTGATGCCCAAAAGAAATTTAGATCCCACGGGTCTGGTGTTGCCATCTTTGTTGACAGGTTTGTCCTCTTTGACAGAATTGGATCTCAGTGACTGTAATCTGGTCGAAGGAGCAATTCCAACCGATATGTGCAACTTAGTCTCATTAGAGAAACTAAATTTAAGCAGAAATAATTTTGTGTCACTACCTGAAACCATCAGTTGTCTTCCTAAGCTTAAATGGCTCATGTTAGAGGATTGCAAGAGTCTTCAATCTCTGACAAAAATTCCATCCAATGCAATGAGAGTTAGAGTGGATGGTTGTGCTTCACTGGAAAGAGTGCCAGATACATTAAAATCACGTCATTCAAGTAATTTATTCTTTGATGCTCTGAATTGCTCGAAATTGCTCGGCAACAAGAATTTGGCGTTCTCAATGCTAGAAAGATTCCTTGAGGTCAGCCTCTTACTCTGTTTTTCTTATACACAATTGTATGTGAATTCTCTCTTTATCCTATACATTTTTTGGGTGCAGGCAGAATCAAATGCATCAACTATCTTTAGCATTGTTGTCCCAGGAAATAAAATTCCAGAGTGGTTCAAATATCAGAATGAAGGTTCTACCATAACCATTATGAGGCCTCCATATTCTTATTATAATGATAATAAGAGTAGGTTAGTGGGATATGCTATTTGTTGTGTTTTCCATGTTCAGAAACATCAACCAACTGGCGAACCCTGTGGTTGGTCATTTCGCACACATGGACTTAGCTGCTCTATGACCGCTGATCAAAGAGAATCTAATGTTTCTTATGTTACTAAGTTCGATAATAAATTGGGCCAACCTATATCAGATCATCTCTGGTTATTCTATTTGCCGAATCGAGAGTTGAAATTTGCCAATTGGAACTTCAAATCTGATCACGTTGAGTTATCATTTAGAGCCAGATGGGGCCCAGGATTGAAGGTGAAGAGGTGTGCTGTGCATCCAATATATGTTGATGAAACTGAAGAGTTGAACAACAAAACAAAAGAATGGAGATCAATGGTGAATGTAGCCATATCATCAAAGCGAAAACTTATTCATTTGTTCCTTTGAGTAATGTCATAAATTAAAGAAAGCCTAACATGTTTACATTCTTTTAAATTTTGAACAGCCGTTAAACAATTTGAGGTTCATGGGTACAATTCAATTTATCATTTAGAACATTACGGGGCGAAGGATTGAAGGTGAAGAGGTGTGGTGTTCATCCAATATATGTTGATGAAACTGAAGAGTTCAACAACAAAACAAAAGAATGGAGATCAGAGCGAAAACGTATTGAGCATGCTGGAGCAAAAGCCAGTTTGAGTAACGACGAACCTCAACGTAAACGATTTAAAGAAGTTGAATAAACTTGCAAACATAAAAGCTTCCTTTGAGGTAAGTATTTTTTTATTTCCTTTGTTTCCTTCTTGTTTTTGAGAAAAAAAATAAAAAATTGAAGCCTTGAGTTCTATATATGTTTCTATGTTATGTGATTTCTCATAAGTTGAAAATAGTGATAAATGAATTAAGTGTTTGGATCATGAGAAAACAGGGGTAAATAAAATGATGAAAGCACAGTAAAAGGAAGGAAAGAAAATTAAAATCTTTTGTCTTTGTATTTATTTATAATTTTGCTAGGCCACCCAAAATTGATTAAGCAAAGAGATGAAATCATGGAGGACTGAAACGATTAAAAAGATTTGGGTGCTGAAATCAAAACAGAATTAAATAAAAGAAAGCATGTTTGAGAGCTTTGAATTTTCTTCTTCTTGAGTATATTAATTATAATATTCTGTTTGATTGCTCAAAAATGGGGAAAATTAAAAAAAATTGAAATTTTCTGCACATATAATTGTCAATTGTTGATTTGATTTTCATTGAAATTATAGAAAGAAATATAAACAATATTCCTCTGTTTCTCTTTTATAATCTATCAGAACAACTGTTTGCATTATGATCATCCCAATGAGATAGTGGGTTTCTCAATCTACTTTCATTGACAGTTTATAACGATTTCTCTGTCTCAAGCTCTTATAACCTTGTTTGGATGCTGAGAAAAAACTGAATTTAAAGATCTTCTATGCGTTACATTTCACATCATAAAAAGGTTCAGCTGAAATAATAATTTCAGATGTATTTTGTTTGACTACTGATAAAATGAAAGAAATGACAGGAAAATAGAAGCTACATTGTTTTTCCTAGAGGAAAAATTCCGGAATGGAAATCACAGTTGCTTTCACCTGGAATTACAAGCTATTACAAGATTTAGATGAAGTGGGAATCTCAAATCCAACGAAGTGGAACTATAATCTTTGCTGACAGATTTGTGTACTTGATCAAAGAATTCCCTTCCAAGAATTTGCTTCAGATTTTTTGGGATAAGTTCCAGTGAATTGGTGGTATTTTGAATGGACAGTGGCTTAGTATTGATACGTGAATGAAGTTGGTTTCATTTTGATGTTATAGCTTTAATGTTTGCTGGTGTGTTTGAATGTGAACGAATGCATGGAATCATAGAAGAGAAAATCTCTGTTGTGATAAAACAGAGCAACAGAAGAACCCTCCTAAATTGATTCTCTGTTGGTTTAAACATTTTTTAATTCTGAAAATATGAATTCAAAAAACATTTTTTTTATTTTCGTTTTTGTTTCATGATAACACGAATTGAAAAACAATCCCAAACGCTGGCCTTATAGTGACTTCTGAAAATATATTGCAAAAATTAATAATTGTAGAAATACTTTTTGTTTTATCAATTTAAAGGTACAAGTTAGTTTAAAAATTAATATCAATTTGAGGGTACAAACTTTATCATAACTTTTGATAGACTTTTTTTATTAACTTGCAATTGGCATACTATTATAAAAGAAAATAAATTATTTTGTGCTTTTCTTTTGTACTTTCATCCTTTTTTTTTCCGTAATTCAAATGTATTTGATCTTAATTAATAGTCTAGGTTATATCATTGAATAAATAATTCCGTTTGGTTGATCGAAATTGGGATTATTAAAAAAGAATGGGAATTACTTCTATTTGTATCTTATAAATTCTAAATGCTTATTGGTCATCTAGGTCTTAAAAGTTTAGCCAATTAGTCATATAAGTCTTAGTAGTTTCAAAATTTACTTTAAAAGTCCTAGTGTCCATAAAAAAATATATTTTTACAATAATACCCTCATTAATTATTATACTTAAATTCTTTAAGTTTTTAAAAAATAAATTTGTTCACCCTTAACTTTAAAAAAAGATAAAAAAAAACTAATAACTAATTATTTATAATAAAAATAAATATTTTATTTTTGTATTATTTCTTGAAATTATTAAAAGACATATAGAATTATTATAATATATTATTTTTATCTTTTAATACTTAATATAATTTTAATTTTTAATATTTAAATTTAAAAATTATAATAATATTTTAATCGTTAATTATTTTCTTTAAAATTTATTGTCACTTTGTTATTAAAAAGGTAGTTATAACATAAAATTTTAAATTTATTTACAAAAAACATTTATAAGATATTTTTTCGTATTAATTATAAAAAATAAATGGCATATTTTGGAGATTTTGACAAAATAAACCATTTAATATTGTTAAAATTTCTAAAATAGAATATTTAACTTTTATAATTAATAATAAAAAAATATATCGTAAATATTTTTACAAATAAATTAAAAATTATATATTGTAAATTTTGATTATGTATGACAATAAATATTATATTATAAAAATTATCATAATTAATATTTTAAAAAACTTAGAGATTTTGATAATATTATTATATATAATTTATATATAAATATATTATAAAAATGTTTACATCAAATTTTGGTAGAAAAATAATTAATTGATTTTTCAATAGTTTAAGACAATAACATATAGATAAAATATTTATTTTTTATCATAAATAATTAGTTATAAATATTTTATCTTTTTTAAAGTTAAGGATATTTTTATATTATTAAAAATTTAAGTAAACATATTTATTTTTTAAAAACTTGAGGGACTTAAGTATAATAATTAATGAGGGTATTATTGTAAAAGTATATTTTTTTTTATAAACACTAGGACTTTTAAGATAAATTTTGAAACTACTAGGACTTATATGGCTAATTGGCTAAACCATTAGGATCTCTATGACCATTACCTAATTCTAAATGTTTATTTTGTTTGGCTCTCGAGAAAATGAAAGAAAGGACAGGGAAAAAGAAGTTAGCTCATTTGGCATATACCCTAATTATAAAATATAAAGGAAACTCATTTACTTCAAGAATTACTTTTGACTATAGCATTAAAGAGTTAAAAAAATATGTAAAGCATATATGAAGAGAGTTATGTATTTAATCAATAAATAACATTTTTCATGCTGGCGTCTTTTTATGGCTATTTTATCATGTTAATATTTTAATTTATTATATATATATATATAAGTAATTAGTCACAATAAAATAAAATAAGTGCTCGTGGTTAATTTGTTAAGCTTGTTAGTTTGAATGAATCATATTGATGGAGATATTGTCAGTTTGAATTATATTACCATTTTGGTTTTTGATTACTTAATAGATATTTGTATATAGTTTTACAAAAATAGTCTAGCCGGAATTCATTTATTTCATCCCAAATTTTCAGGAACTTAAACATATCAAAGTCTGCAAATCAATTGCTTCGTTAAGCATCCATAGTACTTCTTCATCAATGATACTTGGAGAACTTCTATTTTCCATGTTACTTGGAGCAGTCTAGAACAAAATACTCATAATATTCATGTTCTGGCATCTTGTCTTTAAGTTCAATCCCAAGTGCAACACCAGTTTCATAGCACCAACAACGAGCAACATTTCGAAGTGTATAACCACCGCCGCCCAACAACAACAGCGGAACATTGAAAGATCTCATGTTTTGAACACATTCTCCATGGCCTTTGATAGAAAGATTAAAGCAACCTAATCTATCACCAGACAAAGAATCGGGGATAGATTGTCCTCAATACCACGAAATAGTCCTTCCAGTTTCATAGCACCAACAACAAAATACTCATAAGATTGCTGCAGCCACCACGCCATTGTTGCTTGTCGTCGCCGCACCTCACACCATCCACGCCGTCGCTGCTCCTCACACCGTCCACGCCGTGAGGATCTTGCTGCCTAGAGAATGACGATAAAGAGGTTGGTGCAGAATTTGCTGAAGGTGAGGATGGTGATGAAGGAGATGAATATTGATACGGGGATATGTGATGTCTTCTTTCCTATGTTTGCAATTTTGTGACTCTCTTTATTATGGATGATTTCGTCTATAATTGGTTTTTTTTTGGAAGGTTCTGTGATTATATTATCAGTTCTTTTAGGTTTTAAAATTTCTTTTAAAATTGAAAGTTTTGTGTTTGGTGCTTCTTCAAATGAAAATTTAGGGCTATTATATTTTAACATGTACCCATCGAAACCGCTGTCATTTGTTTAAACAAAATTTTTATAATAAAAAATTATTAACAAAATAATTTAAATAAAGGTCAAATCATTTTATGCTTTTAGTCTTTTTTTTTTCAAATTCAAGGTTATAATTGTCATTTATGATATTTTATAATATGTAAGGACATATTGATAATTGTATCAGTATTGTAAAAAAGACGAAAGTTAACAGTTTGTAATTAAACGAGACATTTTTAATTTTTTTATACTTTAGTGTAGCATTAAAATAATTGTTATATTATAATAAGATACAGATACATTTAAATAACCAATAAAAATATTTATAGCCATGATTCGAAGGAATTCAATAATATTCGAGATAAAATTTTTTCCTTACTTAATGAATATATGGTCAATTCGGGAGCTTATTCTTCTATGACTACATCTTTCATGCAAGTTGGGGATGGTCGTTCAAATGAAAAATTAGATGCCAAAGGAAAAAAATAAATTGGAATCATATCTTAAGGTAAATTTTATATATTTTTAGTTGTCAGTTTGTAGTATGCTTTCATGTTTTTACCTTTAATATATAATGCAATTTTATATTGATGAGTTATGCTTTAATATATAATGCAAATTTATATTTTATATTTGATGTATCCTTTATATTAATATAGTTGCTGACTTGTTGTGTTATGTGGTTTATAATATAGTATATGTTGTATTTTTGTGTGAGATATTTCAAAATACAAATATCCTACATTGGCTAGTTATAAAACTCTTAAATTGTTTATATATGGAAATAATTATAAAGTGAGATGATAAGCAAGTACAAGGGCCTCTTTCACGCTTAAAACAAGCTGGCCCAAGCCCAATTGTGGGGGTTCGGTCCGGAAAGCGTTTAATACGCGTGCGCAGGGGATCCCCCCGGGTGTGCCCGAGGTGGGTTTTGTTTTAGACTTTACTTTTTTAGGCTTATTTAATTTAAATTTTGAATTTAAATTTTGGCAGTTGTATGGCAGTTGAATGATGAAAGGTTAGCCATTGGGCATGAAACGACACAAGTCGTTGAGCATAAATCAACATAAAATAATTTTAACTGTTTTGTGTCAATAGGTGTTAAGGGTAGTTATGCAATTAAGTGGCTGTCTGAATAGTCACCACTTACCTATAAATATATGCCTTACTTAAGCATTTTTCACTTATCTTTCATTCTTCTCTGCTCTACAAAAATCCTACCATATTGTCGTCGCCATTGCTTATTTCCTTCCTTTTCCAGTCGTTCTACACTCATTGTAGTTTTCCTTTTCAGGATAGTGCCATTTGCATGCCTTGACATTTATATATCACTACAAGTTTTTCTAAAGTCTACAACAATTTGAAAACTAATATGTCGACATCGTCGAACCCTGCACTTCTGACTTCAGATGCGACCTTCCTTGCTATTGTCAAGTCCATTCTTGATATCGCCAAGATTGAGACATTCAGGGGAACCAACTACAAGCACTGGAGAGATCAAATTTACGATATATTGGATGTTCTCAACCTTGCTGGCTATTTAACACAACCACAACCAGATGTTGCCTTCGAAAAATAACAAGCATGGGTTAGGGCCAATAAAGTATGTCGTAATGCCATTTTAAATACAATATCTAATGGGTTATGTGATGTTTATTCTCTTTACGACCAAGCATAAGAAATTTGGGCATCTTTGGAGAAGAAATATATAATTGAAGATACTGGTGCCCAAAAATATGTCATTGCCAACTTCTTGGATTTTAAGATAGTAGAAGACAAGCCTGTCACCGCTCAAATTCATGATTACCACTTGTTGGTCAATGATTTGAAGAATGAGCAGATTACACCTCCTGAATCATTCCTTGCTAGATGCTTGATTGAGAAGTTACCAGATTCTTGAAAAGATTACAAGAAGAGTATTAAATACAAGAAAAAGCAAATGACATTGGAGAATGTTATTGTGCACATTCGAATTGAAGAAAAGAATAGGCTGAGGGAGCAAGAAGATAAGGCCAAGGAAATTCGTTCCTAGGCTAATGTTGTTTAAGATGTTGCACCTCCTGCCAAGAAGCAAAACTTGAACAATAAAAAAATCATGAACAACATGAAACCAACATTCAAGAAAAAAAGAAACTGCTTTGTGCATAGTAAGCCTGGTCATTATACTATTGAATATAGGTTCAGGAAGGGCGATAAACAGTCTTCTAATGTCAATGTGGTTGAAGGAGAAGATGTGATCGTTGCAGTTGTAGTTTCTCAAGAAAATATGATTGCAAGTGAGAAACAAGATTGAATTATTGATTCTGGTGCTACCAAGCACATATGTGGGAATCGAAGCTCAAATTCAGGGAGAAGAACAAGTTTTCCTCGGAGATCCTCACTCTGTTTCGGTCGTGGGAAAAGGAAAAGTTCTTCTCAAGTTAACTTCTAGAAAGATTATTTCCTTAAGTATTGTGCTTCATATTCCAAATATAAGATACAATTTAGTGTCTGTATTTGTTCTTGGAAAACCAAATGTAAAAGTCTCTTTTGAGGGAGACAAGATTGTAATGTCCAAGAATGGGGTGTTCATTGGAAAAAAATGTTGTTCCAATGATTTGTTCAAGCTTAATGTACTTGACACAATTATTAATAAAAATGCTTCAACTTCTGCTTATTTTGTTGCCTTTTTTTATTTATGGCATGGTAAATTATGCCATGTGAATTTTTCTTATTTAAGGAAAATGAAAAGAGATGGTCTAATAAATATTGATTTTTCAAACATCAATAAATGTGATACTTGTGTAGAATCAAAATCCATGAAGAAAACTAATAAATCAATTATGAATAGAGAAACTGAATTACTTAGTTTAATTCATAGTGATCTAGGTGATCTGAAACAGACAATAACTAGAGGAGGCAAAAGGTTTTATATAAACTTTATTGATGATTTCTCAAGATACACAAAATTGTATTTATTGAGAAACAAAGATGACGCATTTGAAAAATTTTTAATTTATAAGAATGAAGTTGAAAATCAACTTGGAAGAAAAATTAAAAGATTGAGATTTGACAGAGGTGGTGAAGATGAGTCTAATATGTTTAATGAATTTTGTGAAAATCATGGCATAATACATGAAATTACACCTCCTTACTCTCCAGAGTCAAATGGAGTAGTAGAAAGGAAAAATAGAACTTTGAAAGAGATGATGAATTCTCTATTAATAAGTTCTGGAGCATCATGAAATTTGTGGGGGGAGACAATCTTAACTGCTTGCCACCTATAAAATAGGATACCCTATAAGCAAACAGGAAAAACACCTTATAAGTTATGGAAATGTTATAAACCTAATCTAACATATCTCAAAGTGTGGGGGTGTTTAGCCAAGGTTCTTATTTCAGATCCTAAGAGGAGTAGAATAAGACCTAAAACTATTGATTGCATGTTTATAGGGTATGCACAAAATAGTGCTGCATACAGATTCTTGATTCTTGAAGATAAATAAAAGATATTTGATGCAAACAATATTATAAAATCTAAAGCTGCAAAATTTTTTTAGAATATTTTTCCTAAGAAAAAAGCTGTCGATTATCAAGATAATAATTATATAATCCAAAACGATTTTCAAGAAGATTCTCCTAAAAGTTCAAATATCGAATTAAGGAGAAGTAAGAGAATGAGAAAAACTACTATTTTTTGTAGTGATTTCTATGTTTTTATGGTTGAAAACGATCCTTAAACATATGAAGAAGCTATGACTTCTCTTGATGCTCTATTTTAGAAAGAAGCAGTAAACAATGAGTTAGACTCAATCATAAGTAATCATATTTGAGAAATTGTTGATTTACCTCCTGGTACAAAATCGATTGGCTGTAAATGGATTTTTAAAAAGAAATTAAAAGCTGATGGGTCCATTGATAAGTATAAGGCAAGATTAGTTGCCAAGGGTTTTACTCGAAAGAAAGACATAGATTATTTTAATACTTATGCTCCTGTAACTAGAATAGCATCCATTCAAGTTTTGATTGCATTAGCATCAGTGTATAATTTGTTTAAACATCAGATGAATGTTAAAACTACATTCTTGAATGGTGATTTGGAAAAAGAAAAATACATGACAGAACCAGAAAGTTGTATCGTTCCAGGTTCTGAGCATAAGGTTTGTAAACTTGTGAAATCCTTATATGGATTAAAACAAGCACCAAAACAGTGGCATGAAAAATTTGATCAAATTCTAGTATCAAATGGATATCTGATTAATAATTCAGATAAATGCGTTTACTTTAAATTATTTGATACTAATAATTTTATGATAATTTGTCTGTATGTTGATGACATACTTATTTTTAGTCCAAGCATGGAAGTGATAAATAGAACTAAAAACTTTCTTGCTTCTAACTTCAATATGAAAGATATGGGAGAAGCAAGTGTTATTCTTGGAATCAAAGTGATAAAGAAAAATAATGGTCTTAGGTTATCACAAGAACACTATATAGAGAAATTTTTGAAGAAGTTTGGATACTTCGAGTGTAAGTCAGTGTCAACTCCTTACGATGCAAGTATCCAACTAAAGAAAAATTATAAGCATGCAGTTGGGAGACTAAACAGATATACTCAAAATCCTAACAAGAATCATTGGGCTGCTTTAGATAGACTTGTGAGATACTTAAAAGGTACATTAAATTTTGGGCTTTCATTTGCTAGAGATCCACTAATGTTAGAAGGTTTTAGTGATACAAATTGGATATCTGAATCCAATAAAATTAAATCCACTAGTGGATATATTTTTACACTTGATGGAGGAGCAATTTCTTAGAAATCTTCTAAGCAAACTTGCATAGCTTGTACAACCATGGAATCTGAACTAATTGCCTTAGAAAAGGCATGTACAGAAGCTGAGTGGTTAAGAAACATTTTAGCTGATCTTCTCATTGGTGATCATCCTCCTATATCAATCTCGATACATTGTGATTGTCAAGCAGCTATAGTTAAGGCTAAAAGTAAAATATACAATGAAAAAAGTAGACATATACATTTAAGACATAGTATTATTAAGCAACTACTGGAATCTGGTGTTGTAAACCTAGATTTTGTAAGGTCAGAGTTGAATTTTGCCGATTCTTTGACTAAACCACTAAATAGGGGGTGGAACGAACGTCGAAGGGGATGAAACTTCTGCCTAGAACATAAGGCAAAAGTGATAGGAACTCCACCTATGTGATTGGAGATTCCATTAAGTAGGTTCATAGGGGTAATAACAAATCACTGGTTGTCTTGAGTTACTGTCGTTTGTAAATAAATTAAGTTCTCCCTATGACTAGATAGTAAATACTGCAGTGGAAAATGATGAGTTCTTTGACTCTTAATGAACTCCATAGCCCAATTTTGTATGGTAGCATGTTTTAACTGTAGGACATGCTTGATAGACGGTTCACCTAAGTGAGTGTGGAATTGGGTCGAATTTTATAAGAGTTAGGCAGACATCTCTAAAGTACTCATGATTACCAAGAACGTGCAGGGCCATGAAAGCGCTAAACCGTAGAACAACAAAATGAATGCGATAAAACCTAATGTGAGTAATTAGTTCACTGATTCACAACAAAAGAGCTATGGTTCATAGAAACTAGTTATGTTTCACCTAGTTCTTGTGAGACACAATTAATTTGCTTAATAATTGGTCCATAGCCTGATAAGCACCAGTTCATTTGCATTAAGTTTGTTATCAAATGGTGATGAATAAAAGTCTAACATTTAGTATTTTGAAATATATGGGGGATTGTTTTATTTTTGTATGAGATATTTCAAAATACAAGTATCCCACATTGATTGATTATAAAACTCTTAAATTGTTTATATATAGAAATAATTATAGAGTGGGATAATAAGCAAGTATAAGAGCCTCTCTCACGCATAAGACATGCCGGCTTAAGCCCAATTATGGGAGTTCGGTCCGAAAGGCATTTAATGCGCGTTGTTGTGCGCAGGGGACCCACCTGGGTGTGTGTGAGGTGGGCTTTGTTTTAGACTTTATTTTCTAGGCTTATTTAATTTAAATTTTGGTAGTTGTATGGCAGTTGAATGATGAAACGTTAGCCATTGGGCATGAAATGACACAAGTCGTTAAGCATGAATCGACATAAAATAGTTTTAACTGTTTTGTGACAATAGATGTTAAGAGTAGTTGTGCGGTTAAGTGACTGTCTGAATAGTCACCACCTACCTATAAATGTATGCCTTACCCAAGCATTTTTCACTCATCTTTCATTCTTCTGTGCTCTATAAAATTCCTGTCATATTGTCGTCGCCATTGCTTATTTCCTTCCTTTCCCAGTTGTTCTACACTTGTGTACTTAGATTATAGCCTTACAAACAAGTATCGTCATTGTATCTTGGGGTTATACTGCCATTCAACCTTCCTGCAATAGGATAACATCCTAAAGAGGCATAAATAGTTTTCAGGATAGTGCCCTTTGCACGCTTTGACGTTTATATATCACTACAAGTTTTTTTGAAGTCTACAACAATATATATATTAGATCATTAATAAATATGGAATCTAGGTTCTGTATTAAATGTATAAAGTTTTAGATAAATAAATAAACACTTGTTTTCGAGTTCTTTATTTATTTATATTTTGACAGGTTGGTAATAATGATCTATATATTATTATCTTACTCTTATTTGGTGAATATTTTTAAATTCTATTTTATTTTTAGTGTCATTTTTTATGGGTTTATATTTTTTTTAATATTATAGGAGTTCGATAATTTTAAGAGTATGGACATGGATGCTTCTACTCAAAAGATATAATTGAAATTATATTTAGATGACCCAAGTGTTGAACGTACGATTGACTTGAATATTTTATCATTTTAAAAAGGTAATCAATTTCATTATCCTCAACTCTCTTCTACAGCTAGGGGCATCTTAACTATTTCTATATCAACAGTTGCATCTAAATCAGCTTTCAATATCGGTGGTCGAGTTCTTGATCAACTTCGAAGTGCCCTTAAGTCGAACGTAGTGGAAGCGGTAGTTTGCTCAAGAGATTGGATCTATGTAGAGAATGATAATCTTTGTGATATTGTCTGTAATCTTAGAATTTATTTTTATTTTTTACTTTTTCATGTTTTTAATTTAAAAAGTTCTTTATGATTTACATTCTTGATATTTATATATTTTTTTAGTTAATGCAATAAATTCATCTGTCAAATTGTAGGATCTCACCAAAAATATAATTAATTTCTCAACTCATAGTGCTCCGACTATTCCATCAGAAGAAAGTATTACTTTGACTAGAAATTGAAACAAGTTTGATTATTTATATTACTTTTCAGGTGTTTTGGCTATTGTTACTAGTAGTCTTTGTGTTATTCAACTTATTTGAAAGGATAACAGATTGTAATGTTTAGTATTTTTGATGATTTGGTTTGACATTAATTTAATTTGTGTAATTGTATTTTATGGTTTTTGGGACGATTATTGTATGTTGATAGTTTTTGGATTTGTTGGTGAATTTTATGAAATATTGTATTTTAGAATTATTTTAATTTTTAGATAGGTGGTATGTTATTTTTTAATTATTTTAATTGATAAAATTACAATTGAAAGAATAATTTTTATGATTTATTTGGGTAAACGGGTTAACGAGTTTAATATCACATAAACGAGTAAATGAGTCGTGTTGATTCAACAACCCAATTACTCGATAACAAGCGAGTAAATAGGCCATGTTGTGTTACTTGACTCGACAACTTGGATATTTAAATGATTTAGTAGGTCATGTCGTGTTATCTTACTCGACAACTCAAATATTTAAACGAGTTAATGGGTCATGTTGTGTCACTCGTTTATTAAACGAATCGTGTTCATGTTGAGGAGTTCTGACATGATTAATAAATGGGTTATGTTCGGGTTGAATGCTATTGACATGATTACTATTAAGATGCGACATGAACACGACCCGACAACACGAATTGTCACCCTTAACTACAAGGATCATTGCAAGCCTATGAAGAAAAAATAAAGATGCAATTCAAGGAGAAAGAAGAAGTTCAAAGTTATGAGAGAACCAACGTCATTGAGGTCAAGGATAAAATATGGGCTGTGGTCGTGGACGAGGTTGAAATTATAACTATAATAATTTCAACAACTATGAGAAATGAGAAAGCTTAACATAAGTCCGCGGAAGGAATAATTCAAATATAAGGTACGACAAGTCTAAAGTCAGATGCTATAATTATCAAAAGTTTGGCCATTATGCTTATGCATGTAGAGCTTATAATAATAGAGTTGAAGAGAAAGCTAACTATATGGAAGAAAAGAATCAAGAAAATGAGTCTATCTCGTTAGCATACAAAGACAATAATGGAGGCCAAGAGAACATATGGTACCTTGACACTGGTGCGAGCAATCATATGTGTGAAAAAAAAAAACATGTTCATGGACTTAGATGAATCTACAAAATGCAATGTTTCATAAGACGATGATTCAAAAATAACCGTGGAAGGAAGAGGTAACATTCTTATACAATTGAAAGATGGTAGGCATCAATTTATTGGAAATGTCTACTATTTGTCCAATATGAAAAATAACATTTTGAGTTTAGGTCAACTCTTAGAAAAATTCTATGATATTCACATGAAATATTATACTCTTTTTATAAGAGATGACAAAGAAAACTTAATTACTAAGGTAAAAATGTTAAAGAATATAATGTTTTCTTGGAATATTCAAAATGATGTTGCAAAATGTTTGAAAGCTTGTTATAAAGATGCACAATGGCTATGACACCTTTGATTTGGGCATATCAACTTTGGAGGGCTAGAGTTATTGTCTAAGGAGGAAATGGTAAAAGGTCTCCTTGTATCAATCACCCGAACTAGCTCTGTGAAGGATGTTTACATAAAAAGCAATTTAGGAAAAACTTTCCAAAAGAGTTTACCTTTAGAGCTAAGAAACCACTAGAGCTCATTCATGTTGATGTATACGATCATTCAAACTAAGATCTTTTGGTAACAATAATTATTTCCTTCTCTTTATTGAAGACCTTTTTGAAGTAAAAGTTAGAGGTATTTAGGGCTTTCAAGAAATTAAAGCTGCTATTGAGAAAGAAAGTAGTCGTTAGATTAAGGTCATGAGAACTGATCGTAGAGAAAAATTCACTTGCAAGGAGTTTCGAAAATTATGTGAAGTAAATGGAATTCGACATTTCTTAACCGTTCTGAGGATCTCCCAACAAAATAGTGTTGTTAAAAGAAAGAATCAAACAGTTCTCAACATAGCGTGGAGTATGTTAAAAAGTAAAAGACTACCTAAGGAGTTTTGGGCTGAAGGTATAACAACTACTGTATACATATCTAATTGATCTCCAACAAGAAACGTGTGGGGAAAAACACCATAAAAAGCTTAGAGTGGAAGAAAATCTGGTACTTCTCATCTTAGAGTTTTTGGAAGTATAGCTCATGTTCATGTACTCGACTAGAGAAGAACAAAGTTGGATGATAAAAACGAGAGTTTGATGTTCATCGACTACGATTCAAGTTCAAAGGGCTACAAGGTTTATAATTCAAACAACAAAAAGATCGTGATTAACTGAGATGTAATATTTGATGAAGTAGAATGAGATTTTGGTTCAGATATCGATGACTTCAGCTTTTTTTATTTGTTTGAAAAAGAACCAATAATGGAGCAAGCGAGAGATGTACGAGAAGAACCTACTACTCCGCATACTCCACCTTCTTCACCAACAACAAACACTCAAGGAGATTCACCATCATCCTTTCTAAATGAAAGAAATGAAGAACGTATAAGGAGTCTTCAAGATCTCTATGAGGTAGCTAAGAAATTTAATAATCTCACTTTTTTTTGTTTTTTTGTTGAGTGTGAACCAATGAGCTTTGAAGAAGCTGCCCAATATGAGAAATGAAAAAATGTAATGGATTAAGAAATTAAAGCAATTATGATGAATGATACATGAGAGCTTGTTTCACTTCCTAGATGATACAAAGCTATTAAAGTTAAATGAGTTTATAAAGCAAAGTAAAATGCAAATGGAGAAATTAAACGATAAAAAGTAAAGCTAGTTGCAAAAGGCTACAGTCAAAGAGTCAGTATTAATTATGATGAGGTGTTTGCTTAAATATCACGCTTGAAAATTGTAAGACTAATCATTTCCTTGGCAGCTCAAAACAAGTGGAAAAATCCATCAAATAGACGTGAAATCTATATTCTTGAATGGAGTTCTCGAATAAGAAGTCTACATACAACAACTAACAGGTTTCGAAGTCAAAGGGCAAAAGGATAAGGTGCTAAAATTGAGAAAAGCTTTCTATAGATAGAAACAATCACCAAGAGCATGGAATAGTCAAATCGACAAGTATTTCCAAAAGAATAACTTCACTAAGTGCTTTTATAAACACACACTTTACATCAAGATTAAAGATGGAGATATTTTGATCATGTGCTTGTACGTAGATGATTTGATTTTTACTAGAAGTAATCCAAGCTTGATTGATGATTTCAAGAAAATAATGACCAAGGAGTTTGAGATAATTGACATTGGGCTCATGGCATATTATCTCAGTATCGAAGTAAGACAAGAAGAAGATGAAATTTTATTTCACAACAACGCTACAAAAAATAGATCCTCAAGAAGTTCAAAATAAAAAATTACAAGCCGATTAGTACTCTAATTGAGTGTAGAGTTAAACTCTCGAAACATGAAGAAAGAGAAAAAGTAGATTAAACTCTTTTCAAGAGTTTAGTTGGATGTTTAAGATATTTAACATGCATAAGACCCGATATTCTAGACACAACTGGACTTGTAAGCCGCTACATAGAAACTTCATCAACTAAAGGAACTGAGATAGTCACAAGAGAAACCAATGAAGATTTATGTTGATAACAAGTTAGCTATAGTATTGACAAAGAATCCAGTGTTTTATGATCGAAGCAAACACATTGACACACATTACCACTACATAAGGGAATATATCACAAGAAATTATGTATAAATGTAGTACGTGAAGTCCCAAGATTAAATTGCTGACATTTTTACCAAGCCACTCAAATAAGAAGACTTTATAAGATTGAGAAATTCATTTAGTGTGATTAGATCAAGTTTAAGGGAGAGTATTGAATTGAAAACTTAATCTAGAATATTGACTTGTCTTATGGTAAACATTAATGTACTAGATATGGTAAACATTGGTGTGCTAGATAAAATAAACATTGGTGTTCAACATGAAGACTAAATCAATAGTTGAGATTGGTCAAATTGTTTGGTGTAACAACCATGATCAATGGTTTAGAATGATTTGTTTCGAGTATAAATACCTCTCTTCCCTTAAGGTTTTATAATTAAGTTAAAAATAAAAGTTTGAGTCTTTATTTAAGTATTTAAGAGTGTTTGTTTAATCCTTGTACATTTATGTGAGAAATAAATATATTTGAGTGTTTTGAGTGATTACAAAATTTTTATTTTCAACATATATAAGATTTTTTAAAGCTTTCCTTATATGTCTTTTTCTTAATTAGAAAATAAATTGTCCTTTTCTTACCTATTCTTTTTAAAAAATTTCTTCTTATGTATTAATGAGATAAATATGATAGTTTGTATTTATTTATAGCACATGGGCAACACAACATTTAATAACATATAATATATTAATAATCATGTTGTAATTTTATTTTTAAAGTCTAAACGAAATCATAATAGTCTTTTGATTATAAAATAAATATACGCAACGTGCATTTAAGAAGTTTTTTTTGTTAATTATTTAACAACTTAATTTAAGGTGAATAAAATTTGGGATATCTAATTTGAAAAATTAATGTTTGTTAATTTATTTATTTTTAATGAACTTGTCAAATTTAATTCATAATATAAGGTATCTTTCCCTTACAAAGAATAAACCAAGAAATTGCCCAATTTAATTTAATGTATATTAAATTCCTTAATTAATTACAAATGAATAAGACAATGGTTGCTTGGTGGAACAAGTAAACCAAAGTTGACAATTTAAATCGTACAAATATTACCTTTTTATTGTACCAAGTTAACATATCAACTTTGCGTTGGCTTATTATTCAAAAATTAAATATATATATATATATATTGTGCCAAATTACATACTTGCCCTCAATTATATTGTTAATTTATATGTCTTTTTTTTACCTATTCTTTTTTAAAAGTTTCTTCTTACCTATTAATGAGATAAATATGATAGCATTTATTTATTTATAGCACATCAGTAACACAACATTTAACAATATATAATATATTGATAAATGTATTATAATTTATTTTTAAAATCGAAAATTTGATCTTCTTGTAATAAAGAAAAATAACTTTTTAACTTCAATAAGTTAGCATTGACGTTGTGTGGAAACGATATTATATTTCGTTCTAGTGTTGTCTTATATTTTCAAGTATAAGAGAGATAAATAACCATGAAACTAAAGATAAATAACCTACATAGGATTAACTGAAGAAAATATTATTGATTGAATTAATCAATTAATAAATAATAAAGCATATTTATACTAATATAAATCATAATACTAAAAGGACAGATTTTTCATGAACGAGGAATTTAACTAAGGCTAAAATAATAAACTAGAATCCTATTTAAACAATAAAATCAAATAAGACTATGAATTAAAATAAAAAATGACAATAATATTAAAACTAAACTTTCTAATTTATTTTACCCCTACTTCTTGTCCTACATCAGTTCTCATGCTCTTAGAAATAAACTCGTTCTCGAATTTCGCAACAACCAAAGATTGTTTAATATTGGTGTTGCCTTCAATTTTCTTGGAATTTTTGTGTACAATATCTACCTCATCCATGAAAGTAAGTTCTTCTTCCACAATAGAGTTATGTTGTTGACACAATGGATGACTCCTTTTTGTAGCTGGATCTCGACCTTGGTATTTCTTTCTTTTAATAATTAACCCAACTCATGAAGTTATCTTAAATACAATATGAAAATCATAGATGGATTTAAAAAAACTTGTTTTCTTATATCTGCATGCAGTCCCTTTAAAAATCTTTCAAGTCACCAATCGTCTGCTTTGGGGTAGTTCAGACAAAAAAAAGGTCCTTGAATTTCATAATAATATTCTTTAATCGATCTTTAACTTCGTAGACAATTCTCAAATTGATCCAATAATATTTTAGCGTAATATTGAGAGATGAAGAATTTTTGTAACGTTTTCTTCATGTAACACCAAATACGATGTTTGCCTTTTCCTTACTAAAGTCATTTTGTTTGTAATTGTCTCCACCATATAGATGCAAATCCATGTAACTTATATGATGCATAACAAACATGATCTTTTTCTTCTTCAGGAATATTATCAAAGAAAAAATCTTTTATCGTAAAAACCTAATGAAAGACATCCTCAGGATCATAAACAATTCCATCAACGCATAAAGGGTCATTGAAAAGCTATTAAATATTCATTGTTCACAATAGTCAAAACTAATTATTTTTCATCTCCCCACTTTTCTTTTAAAAAAATTTAAAAATTAAAAGAAGGGTGAAATCATGAATAAGCCCAAAAGATTTCGATGAAAGTGATTGGAAAGATTTCATATTAATAGGATCTTAAATATTTGATGATGTGAATTGCAATGGTGTTCTTGAGTTTGTTTGCATCGCGATGGTTTCATTGAAAAACTTAAAAAAAAGTGACGGTTACTTTACAGTTCCATGTTTTATCTTCGTGATTGAAGTAACGATCTACGATAGAAGGTGTCTAGCATGAAAGGATAGCAGTCACTGAGTTGATTAGTGGAGGTAATCTTGTTGAATGCGTGATGGATGGCATTAAACAGTGATGACGGCGATCGACCCTCTTGGGCTTATCACGATGTTTTCCGATGAGTAAAAGGCGGCAGATTTGGTTGGGGTTTGGTCGCTAGCTTTTTATAATTCTGGTGGTGGTCTTGGATCACCGAATGGTGACGAACGAATGGTGGTGCGCAGTAGCATAAAGAGGTTGGCGACTGTTTTGGGGCGTATTTTTTTTTTTTTAGTTTGCTAGTTCTATTTTCTTTTTTTTTTTTGGTTTTTTTAGTTTGGTTTTCTAGGTTTTTTTTAAGGTTTTCTTTCGGGTTTGGTTTTTTTCCCCTATTTTGGATTTTTTGAAAATTGTTTTTGGAATTTTTTTATTTTATTTTTGATAGAAAGGAAGATTATGGGTCTGATTAATGAGTAGTTATAGGTGATGGATTTGGGTCACAGGATCGACTCACCTGATACATAAATAGAGTTTGATACCACTTGACGTATTACATGTGCGATACTATATTTCATTCTAACGTACGTCTTGAATATTTAATAATAAGAACTCTGAAAAAGAGATAAATAACCACGAAGAGAAATATAAATAACTCATACAAGATTAACTAAAAAACATATTATTGATTGAATTAATTAATTAATTAAAAACAAAACCTATTTATACTAATATAAATTGTAATTCTAAAAGGACAAAAGATTTCCCATGAAAAAAGGATTTAATTGAGGGGTTGTTTGATTTTCTGACTGAAGTTTGAATATAATTATTCAAATATCTAAAAGTCGTTTGTTTTTTTAACTTATGTCTAAATATTTGTTAAAAATATTTGAATTTAATTAAGTTAAAATTTTTAATTTAAATCTAAATGAGCAAATGTCTAAATAATTGAATATTTTAATTTTCTAAAAGTATCCCTATCTATTAATTTATTTACTAATAAAATTAAAATTCTAGTTAACTATTTTTGACATATCTTTTTTCTATTGTGAGTATCATCTACTTGTCTTCTCAATCTTACTTATTTTATACTTTAATTATTACAATAAATTTATATATTTACATAATTACAATATGATTTATTATTTTTATTGATCTTTATATCATCGAATAGATTTTTTTTTTAAAAAAGAGATCATATAAATAAATCATGTACAACTAATATAGTTTATTAATTTTGTATCTATTATTATGTATAATCAAAATTATTATAGATATAAAATATATTATATAAAAAGATCTATATGTCAAAATATCAATTTTCAAACTTTTTATTTTGTCAAAACAAATAACTTAATACTTATTTTTCGATGTTTTAAAATAAAAAACAAATATATCATTCAGATTTAATTTTTCAGTTAAATTCAAATTTTAGTCATGTTCAGAGTTCGGACAAAAAAATAAATGCTACGTAAGTTTAAAATAATAAATTAAAATCCTACTTAAAAAATAAAATCATATAAGAATCCTAATTAAAAAAAGAAATCACAATAATACTAAAACTAAACTTTCTAATTTATGTTACCTCTACTTGTCCTACATCAAGCACTCTTCTTTAGTGATAATCAAACGCAAAATAATGTGAAATATAAAAAATTAAAATTCAAAAAGTTATTTTATCATTAAAAAATTATATGCAACGAGTATTTAAGAAGTTTTTTTCTTTAATTATTTAACAACCTAATTTTACTTGAATAAAATTTGGGATAACTAATTTGGAAATTAGTGTTCGTTAATTTATTTATTTTTAATGAACTAGTCAAATTTAATTCATAGTACAAGGTATCTTCCCCTTTCAAGGCATTCACCATGAAATTGACTATATTTTGAACTTAATTTAACGTATATTCAATTCCTTAATTAACTACTAATGAAATAAGGTAACGGTTAATTGCTTGGTGGAACAAGAAAGCAAAATTGATAAATTTAAATATTAAAAATATTGCCTTTCCGAGTTTATCAAGTTAATATGTCAACTCTCCTATTATTTAAAAATTAAAAAAATATTGAGCGACATTACAGACTTGCCCTCAATTTATATTGTTAGAATTCTAACGCTAGGGGCACTAATGTAAATGGACTAGTGTTTCATTGAATAATCTTGAATTGAAGAGCGATGTCACTAACACCGCCTTCAAATTCTTTTTAAAATCTCACCTAATTTTAAGCTTAACAAAAATTAGAAAGAAGAGTCATCTAATTAAATTCTTATGTTTTAGTTTATTGTGTATACTCTTTGCACCCCGCTATAGATATAATTTATTAGTATTTTTACTAATAGGTAACTTTTATTCATAATAAATTATTTTTTAAATTTAAATTAAATAAATAAATCTTTTATTCTTCAACAAATATATAAGAATTTTAAATTAATAAAAGAATAATTACGAAGTAATAATTGATCGAAAAGAAGAAATTTTCAATCATAATATATAGTTTGATGGAATTTTCTCTTACAAATAGATTGAGTGTATTTTGAAGAAAAGAATTCAATTAAACATTTTCAATTAAAAAAATCGAGAAAATTAGAGTTTGCAAATAAGTGAGAAGGAGAACGAGAGTCATTTTTGAAATTAACATGGTGTTGTTAAAAATTGTTTTTAATATCGTGTGAGTAGGGTTTCAATCTCAAATCATGAATCTCCTATACCAATTTAAAAAAATTTATCAGTTGAATTAACTAGCACCCACTATAATTATTAAGTAAATTTTAAATATTGTATTTATTTTTAACAAAGAATATAATTTAGTTTTAGTTGTTTAAATATTTTAAATGTAATAATGTCTAGATTTCTTAAATTGAACACTAAATTTTGTTGGTAATGATATCCGAAAAAAATTAAATTATAAATTTTGACTTAACATAAATCTTTTAATAAGTTTACTTAATAGTAATTTTCAAAATCTTCTTATAAATTTTATTTTTATTTTAATATATATAATTTTTTATTAATAAATGTATAATATATAAACTTATTAATTTTTCAATATTTATAATAATATTACAAAAACAAATATCATTTAAATTTAGATAAGACATAAAAATGCTAATTTTGGTGTAATATGTTAAAAATAATCTAAGAGATGAATGGAAACTAAAATAAGTTATCAATGAGTCGCTTATCCAACGATCTTAAATGATAAAAGAAAATTATAAAGCCTTATTTATAGAGAATGATTAAAAGCTACAAGTAATAATAATAATTTTAAATTATTATTTGGTTAATAATAATAATAATGATATATAAGTTTTACAAATTATTTAGTTAATTTTAAGATACTATCGTTTTAAATGATGTCTTAATTCTTGTAAACTAACAAGTAAATTATTAGAGGTTATCATGCTATTTATGGAGGATCTTATTTTAATACATCTTATAATTAAAATTACTTAATTACCTTAAACTCTTATTTGCGCTGATTTAATTTCTTGACTCTCTCCACAGATGGAAGAAGCCAACGAAGCAAAGCAACATAAAGATGATGAAATGAACATCACGATCATCAGCAAGCAAGACAAAGAACAGGATTCAGCTGGTGAAAAATCCAAACCCGAAAAAGGTCTAAGAAGAACATTAACTAACGAAGATCAGCGGAGACTAATAACCATGGAACAGCTGCAGGCAACAACGAAGCTAGATCAATACAGAGAAGCTAAGACCAGGCTCCTGGAGAGGCAGAGGAGTTGCCACGAAGAAGGTCAATACAGAGAGCCAAGAACTCAAGGTCTTTTTTTTTTCTTAATTTAAAAATTTATATAAAATTAAATTTGTATATATTCAATATTTTAAAATCAAACAAGTTTTGAACTTTGAATTCGTTTTTCTATGATTTCCACGTGCAGATGCAGGAATGACTAGCAACACAATCTATGAGAACGAGCCGATGCCGATTGATCCCAACAGGTGTGTTATGTTTTTTTTTTTTTGGATATTTCAGTTTAAATAACAAGAAATTATAGGCTGCTGGTAATTTGTTTCTTTTGATATTATCTATTTATAATCATTTTAATTTTTTTTATATTATGAGCATTTAACACAAAAATTTTAATTTTACGACTACTTGTCTATGATATGCTCAAAATATTGTTATATTTATTTTTTAGAATAAAAGCTCTTTTAATCCTAAATATTTGGTGCCCTTACAAGTCTTTGTGATTACAAAAATACCTTTAAAAATCTAAATTTATTAATAAATAAAAATTATATCCTTATTAATTAAATAAATAATAATATTATTTTATAACACATTAATAACATAGATACTTATTAATATATTTTAATTTTTATTAATATTTTAAATGTATATACATATATTTCATTTGAATTACAACATAATCATAAATATTTATTATATATATGCTATAATTAGTGAATTTATTTATATATAGAAAAAAAAATTCCTTTTTCTCTTTTTTTCTTATATACTTGTTAATTTTTTAGGTTATTTAAAATATTAGTTATAATGGGATTCTGATTGGAGATAATTAAGATTTAGTAAAATTCTAATTGGGATGAAACAACACTTCTTCAAAAAGACTCTTCATTAGATTTAGTGTTAATAAGAAATGTTGATTGCAATTTTATAAATTGAGACTTTATCATTTATCTTTTGGGTCTTTCTTCTTTAATAAGTGTTCAGGTAGCTATCTTATTAGACTAATATACTTGTGAAATTCGATCCAATTTGGATATTGAAAAAATGGTCTAACAAAAATATATTTGATCTAAACAAAAAAATAGGAGAAAAAAAATTCAATGGTTAAGTGCAAACTAATTGCCTTCAAGATTGATCCCTCTCTTTGATTTGCTCCCTTAGGTTTGATTTCTTGCTTAACTACCTCTAAGAGTTATTTTTATTTCACTAGGGGTAGCAATTTGTGTTAACATAATGTACTCGTACTGTGCAAAATAAAAATATATTATAAACTAATCCGAACCCGACTAATTAATATTTGTGTCAAAAATTAAAATTTTAATACGATCCGTTTATTAATCTTGTTATTTGTTTATAATAATCGTGTCTCCCATTTAATATATTTTAATATATATTCTAAAATATATATAACATTACTTACTAAAATACTAATAAATTTTATTCTAAATAGTGTTAAATATTTTTTAAAATATTAAAAGTATGATTAAATATTTAAAATCTGAAAAACATAAAATAAATATATTAAATTATATAATTAATTAGAATAAAATCATTATTCAAATAATTAATTGCATACTAAATGAGTTCTCGTGTCAAGACTTCTAAACACGAATTCGACCTAATTATTAATCATATCACATCATTATAATCTATATATTTATTAATTATGTCATTTTAAGTTAACTCGAACTTGCTAATTTCTTGTCGTATTCGTGTTAAGTTGATGGATCATTCTAAAAATTGCTACCCATATATTCTGCCATTGATTGAATCAACTTTAACAATTATAACTAGTAGATTGGATGTTCTTTAATGACTTTTGATAAAGTTGGTGTAAATAATAAGTATCAATAAATTAGGGATGCTATAAAAAATAATCCCATTTATTTTCCTACCTACTTAAATCAATATCGTCCACCTAGAGTTACATTTTTGGACCATAATGTTGAAACAAATTTTGAGCATTAAAAGTCTTCACATAGCAAAATTGTTTGGAAGATTAATGACATGACCCTTGTCATTGATCTTCTGTAAAATGCTAAATAACCTAATCTTTTTCTACTTGAGCTTATTGTATTCACTAGCATGAAAGTTGTCTCTGGACAAATAAACATTAGCATTGAGATCATGTTACGACACTACTCAACCCTTTTTTGTTCGAGATATAAATAATATATTTTCAAGGCTATTCAACCTTCCAGTCTCCTGTTTGCAGAAACAAAGATGGAACCACTAAGATGGAGCCAAAAACTCTTAACAAAGATGATTTGGATGAACAGACAGCAGAAGTGGAGAGTTCGGAAGGTAATATAGAAAACTAGCCCGTCGATATTATATGAAAACGCATGTGCATATTATAGTAATTATAAGCATTAATCTGGAGTCACTTATGTATATCTTGTTACATATTCAACCTTACAGTCAATTGGTTGGCTTACTGGCCGCTATGCAAAATGATACAAGAGAATGATTGGAAAAGTGTAGAGGATTTCGTTGGAGATCATCCTGAGGCCTTGACAGCAGAGATTTCATATTCTAAGACAATATTCCACCAAATTGTTAACTTTATTCGCGATGACATATAGAAGGCGCTGCTTGCGTAATCGACAAGTTTGCATCAAAGGTCAATCCAAGAACACTTGAGCAGAAAGATATTCGGGGAATGACAGTTCTATCTTTAAGTGCCACGATAGGCAATACATGGATCTCAAAACTTTTAGTCAACTATAACAGTAATTTGCCAAACGTATGGAGCGACAACGGCTGGCTTCCGGTTCAGCATGCAGCATATTATGGTCACAAAGATACAGTTCAGTATCTAGTGCGAGTGACTGCAGAAGAGAACTTAGTTGGCAGCAGTGGTGCCCGGCTGATTTCATATCTGATCATGTCTAATTTATATGGTGAGTGCTTTGATATATGATTAAATTAAGTCTCAACTTATTAATGCAACATGTTAATAGAGCATTGAAAATTAAAGGATAAACAACACGAAAAAAATATAATATTCTAAGTCCGATGAAATAAAATATGAAGGAATGTAGAATTTTGATATTACTTAATAAAAGATAGGAATCCCATATAAATAATCAAAACTGGAATTTATTTGTTTTAAAAATTGAATTAATTACTTGCCATTGCCATTTCTTCATGCATCAGATGTAGCTTTAGATTTCTTGAAGCAGTACCCAGCGATAGGCCGAGACCACTTCACCTCCCGGAATATTGTTTTAGAGACGTTGGCTCAAAAGCCTCTAGCGTTTGCGAGTGGAAATCAGCTTCTAAGTTTGCAATGCTTCATTTATAACCGTCGGTGCCAAAAGATTAATCCTTTTATTCTTAATTAATTGCTGCTTAGTTTATGTGTACAAAAAGTTGCTGTTAGCGATGACCCAACAAAGAATACCTACTACATTTGCAGGCATTCCCTTGGAAAAGGAAAACATTTCTTCTATTGATCAGACCAACAAGAATCTAAGTACGGGTGTAGATGGGGAGAATGCCATTGTGAGATCAAGAAACTACTCAATGAGATCTACATTTTTTGAATCTATTTCCAAAATCACTACTATATTGGGTACGTAAATCTCTATTTTTAATTTGATATTATAAATTGACTAATATTTTTTTGAATAACAGGTGCTATGTGCCAAGATTTGCATATGATGTTCTGGAATGCCCTCATTCTTCTTTGTAAGGCATTGACACTGCTCTCTTGAATTCAATCGTTTGATTGAAATATTCTTTTATTAATTTAAGGAGTTCAATTGCAGTCCCCTGTATCAAAGCTATACACGAACAAAAGTTAACGCATCTACGAACACTTGAAATCATCAGAATGATCTATGATGGAGTGGTTTGGAATGATCCCCAAATCTTCAAGACGGGGTTGTTTTTACATACAGCCGCAACATTCGGAATTTCTGAGTTTGTCAATGAAATAAGTTTGGCCTACAATGATTCAAATTTATCAAGTTAACAACGAGGGGCATCACATATTTCATCTTGCAGTTTTACATCGCCATGAGAATGTTTTTAATCTCATACATGGTTTCCGTTACCTTAGTGACATGTTGAATATGTACGACCATTTAGGCAACAACATGTTACATTTAGCAGGAAAATTGGTACCTTCAAGTAAAGTCCTTGGTGCAGCATTGCAGATGCAGAGAGAATTGCAATGGTTCAAGGTAATACATGATCGAACCATGAATTTATAAGGATTCAGTATTCTAATTGATTTGATTTAAATGTTGCATGTATATAAGGAAAATTGTTCGAACATTCTGTCTAATAGTTAGTCCTTGGATCTATAATTTGGTTTTAGTACGCACGGATTGCTTGATTTGAGAAGAATATGTTTATGTTTTCCTTTTTTTTAAACTCTTATATGCCTTGTGCTAACTTTTGCTGTAGACTATAGAAAATCTTCTTCGCCCATGGCTTTAAGAAGAGAAAAATTCTGATAACAAAACTCCTAGAGAGGTATTTACTGAATCACACAAGGAATTGGTTAAACAGGGAGAAAAATGGATGAAGGACACTGCGCAATCATGTGCAATTGCGGCTACACTTATAATCACAGTGGTATTTGCTGCAGCATTCACTGCTCCAGGTGGCAACAACAATGAAGGAAAACCAATTTTCTTGAACGAAAAATCTTTCCTTATATTTGCGACATCAGATGCGCTCACACTTTTTTCATCAATAACTTCGTTGTTGATGCTCTTAGCGATCCTGACGTCACATTATTCAGAAGAAGATTTTCTGATGTCCTTGCCAAGGAAGTTAATTATCGGTCTTATAACCTTATTCTTTTCCATAGTAACAATGATAGTAGTATTTGGTGCAACTATATACATAGTTCTTTCTCAACCTTGGAAATGGGTGAGCATTCCAATTGCCTTGCTTGGTTGTGTCCCGGTGACCATGTTTGCATTAGTGCGATTTTCTCTTCTACATGACATGGCATGGGCCCAGCATATTTCGTCCAGTGAAGTAATTCTGAGGTGGAGGCAATTAATTGTTCCTTTTCTATATTAAACTAAATTAATCCTAATACATTTTGTCATCAAGTCTTTTGTGCAAATACTCAATTAGTAGAGGAGATCGAAATCCTTAGTTAATAGTTTTTCTTTTCTCTTTTTCTACCCTAGTGATTACTGCTAAGCCACTCAAATATCTTTTACAAGGAAAAGAATTAAATAAAAAAAATTCATAATGGAATATGCATTTTCATTAGTAGTGACATAAATCCTATAACTTATCCATGCAGAAGGAAGTTATATATTCCTTTTTCATTAACTGATCAAATTATGTTGCACCTCAACACCAGAGGGTGAAGAATGATAAAATATAACAAAAAATATATTTAGCTAAAAACTTTATTACTACTAAGATTTCATGAGCAAAATCTAGTCTGAAAAATTTGGAAAAGCTTTATATGTCAAATCTTAGACAAATAGACTTTATCTAAAGGAGTTGTACGAGTTAAAAATGTAAGAGGGTGTAGACGTCACAAGCCACCTTAATAAGTTCAACAAGTGTATTACTCAACTTTAAAGTATGGAGGTAATCAATGAAGAAAATCAAGCCATTACTCTGTTGGCTTCTTTACCAAAATCGTAGGAGACTTTTATGATCACATTACTAGTTGGAAAATAGACTTTTAGGATAAATAAGGTGTCAATTGCTCTTTTAAAGACCAATAAGATCAAGCAGCCAAGCAGTGCTTCTCACGTTGAAGGCCCTGTTGCAAAAAAAGATAACAAGACAAAGACAAGATGTGGTAGAAGTAAATTATATAAAAGGAATTTTAGTCAGAATGATTGTATCAAGTCACGTCCAAGAAGGAATGTAGAGTATCATTACTGCACAACAAGGGACAAATTAGAAGATCTTGTAGTGAATTGAAGAAGGACTTAGAAACAAGGAAGAATTAAAAGCCAACCGAAGCAAATGTCAAAAATAAAAAATCTAATAATGCTGAAGAAGGTGATTTGTTACTGGCATCAATAAATAAAGGATCTCTCTTAAACTCGTAGATACTCGACTTAGGATGCGCATACCAAATGTGTCCTTACAAAGAATGCTTTAACACCTATCAGCCCTATGATGGTGATTATGTTCCTAATGGGGAATGATGCTACCGACAAAATTATTGGAATCGATACAGTGAAGATTAGAATGCACGATGGAGTCATCAAAACACTGGATATTGTCCGACATATTCCTTAGTTGAAGAAGAATCTTATTTCCTTGGGAACCTTAGATTCTTTGGGCTATGGTTTCTCGACAAAAGGCGGATTATTGAAAGTCTGCAAAATTGTAGTTATGAAAAGAGAGAATGTTGGGAGCTTATATAAGCTACTAGGAGATACTGTCTTAGTTGGAGTTACTGCTATCTTGCATACTGAATCTTGTAATGACAATATTGAATTATGGTATATGCGGTTAAAACATCTCAGTGCATGTGAGCTATGTACAAGAGAAACCCTCTAAATGGCGTGAAAGGATGCAATTTGGAGTTTTATAAATTTTGTTTATGAGAAAATAGAACAAGGTCAAACTTAATATCTCGTCTCACATCACCAAAGTATTCTCAATTATGTTTATACTAATGTATGATGATCATCACAAATTAATTACATCACTTGGAGGTTTAATTTATTTTGTCAGTTTCATAGAAGATTATTCAAGAAAGGTTTGTATGTACTTCATGAAGCATAAATCAAGGTGTTCAATATTTTCAAACAATGAAGGGCTACGGTAGAAAATCAAACTGGTAGAAAGTTGACGTGCATTATAAGTGACAATGACACCGAGTATAAGAAAATGCATTTCTAAAATTCTACAAGAAAGAAGGAATTACTCCATACTTCTCTGCGAAGAAGAGCTTACAATAAAATAAAATTGTTGAAAAAATTGAACAAAACGTTGCTAGAAAAACCTCGGTGTATGAGGCTCAAATCAATATTATTGAAGAATTTTTAGGCAAAAGCAGTTAACATTGTGGCTTACTTAATTAATCAGTCTCCATGCTCAGCTATAAATGTCAAAGTCCTTATAGAGATTTGGACCAACAGAGTAATCAACTACCCCAAAATGTGCATTTTTTTATGTCCAACTTATATACATATACCAAGTGATGAATGGACAAAGCTAGATGCAAAATAAAAAAGGTTTATTTTTCTAGACTACCTAAAAGATGTAAAGGGATATATGCTTTGGAATCTAGAATCAAAAAAGAAAGTTATCAGCATAGATGTTTTTTATGAAGCCAACATGTTGACGAAAGAAGATATAAAGCACACTTCCAATGAAAATTGAAGAACTGGACTTTAAATATGAGCTAAAGGAGTAAACTTCCAATACTACAAGATGAGATTTATATGTAGCAACTTGAAGGTTTTGAAGAACAAAGAAGGACTTAATGCAAACTAATGAAATCCTTGAATGGATTAAAGCAATCACCTAAATAATGGTACAAGCGGTTTGATACTTTTATGGTATCACTTAGGTAAACTCGTTGACGCAGTGCAGAAGCGATACTAGATGTCGTTCTAGCGTACGTCTTGAATAATCAAGAATAAAACTCTCTAAGAGAGGTAAATAACCCACACAGGATTAACTAAAGGAAATATTATTGAATAATTGATTAATTCCTACTAATGAATAATAAGGCCTATTTATACTAGCTTAAATCCTAAGCCTACAAATAAAAAAATTCCTTGAGAATAAGGAATTTAACAATGAAACAATAACTTAAGCCTACCTAGACAAGAAAAATAAAATAAGAATAGTAACAAAATAGAAATTCTAAAATCTTATATTTAGGAGAGTTCTAATAGATCTAGTTTTGCTCCTGCATCAGTTCTCTTCCGCTTAGAAAGAAACTCGTCCTCGAGTTGGTCAAGGTATAGGTTCCGGTCCATGGTACTCGTACAAATCTTGAACATTAAAGGTTTTAGAAATACCATAGCTTTCCGGTAGATCAACAATATAGGCATTATTATTAATCTTTTGAAGGACACGAAAGGGACCAATCTTCTTCTACTTAAGCTTGTTATATTCCCCAACTGGAAGTCGTTTTTTGTTCAAATGAACCATCACGTAATCACCCACATTAAATGACTTAAACCTTTTATGCTTGTCAGTTGTAGACTTGTATTTTGCAGCAGACTCCTCCAACTTTTTCCTGACTTCTCCATGAATATTAGTCACTTTATCAATCAAGTGGTCAGCAATGGTGTTCATCCCTGGTAACTTTGGTAGGGGAACCAAGTCTAGAGTATGTAAAGGAGGGCGAATATAAACAACTTCAAATGGAGATTTCCCACTAGAACGGTTAGGCACGTTGTTGTAGGCAAATTCAGCTTGTGGTAGGATATTATCCCATTGCCTTTGGTGTTCTTTGATCAAACATCATAAAATATTGCCCAGTGTGCGATTGGTAACTTCAGTTTGCCCATCTGTCTGTGGATGACAAGTGCTACTAAACTGTAAAGTTGTATCGAGCCTTTTTCACAAAGTACGCCAAAAATGGCTAAGGAATTTGCTGTCACGATCTGAAACTATTGTCTTTGGCAACCTGTGGAGACGAACAATTTTGCGAAAGAACAATTGGGCAATATGAGTAGCATCTGATGCTTTCTTGCATGGAATGAAGTAAGCCATTTTAGAGAAACGATCGACAACAACAAAGATAGAGTCTGAACCTCGTTGTGTCCATGGTAACCCCAAAATAAAATCAATTGATAAATCTTCCCACAGAGCGTTAGGAATAGGAAGCGGTGTGTAAAGTCCAGTATTTTGAGCTTGTCCCTTTGCAGTCTGGCATGTGTAACAACGCTTAACAAACTTCTCGACATCACGCCTTAGATGTGGCCAAAAATAACGGGTCTCCACTAGTGAAATAGTTTTGTCGCGTCCCATATGTCCTCCTAATCCTCCTGCGTGTAATTCTTGTATGATGTGATCCCTAAGTGATCTTTAAGGTATACAAAGACGATTTTCAAAAAATAGGTAACCATCATGTATTTGATGTTTACTTGAAGTTCCAATTGTGCACCTTTGCCATTCATCTTTAAAGTCTTCGTCTTCTGCATATAAGTCTTTTAAATAATCAAACCCAATGATTTCACTTCGGGAGGTGGTTAGCAACATGACTCGACGGCTCAATGCATCAGCAACTTTGTTCAACTGGCCAGATTTATGCCTAAGAGAAAAGGTAAACCTTTGGATGTAGGCGATCCATCGAGTATGCATTCGATTTGCCTTTGCAGAGTTATTGAGGTACTTGAGTGCTTGATGGTCTGTATTGAGGATGAATTCCTTTTGCACTAGGTATGGTTCCCATTGCTGTAATGTCCGAACAACTACATATAGTTCTTGTTCATAGGTTGTCCACTTTCGTCGTGCTTCACTAAGCTTTTCACTGAAAAAGGCTATGGGTTTTGACTCTTGAGATAAAACAGCTCCAATTCCCACCCCTGAAACATCACTGTCAACTTCAAAAATCTTCCCAAAATCTAGTAACGCGAGAACTGGGGCACTTGTCAGCTTCTCTTTTAAAATTGCAAAACTCTGTTCTACTTGATCACTCCACACCAATTGTTTTTGTTTCAAACAGTCGGTGAGGGGTGCGGTAATTGTGCTAAAGTTTTTCACGAAACGTCTATAAAATGTTGCAAGTCCATGAAAGCTTCGAACTTCAGCTATAGATTTTGGTGTGGGCATTTCACGAATAACTTTCACCTTCTCTTGATCTACTTTAATTCCTTCGGAGCTTACAACAAAGCCTAAGAAGATTAGGCTATTAGTCATGAAGCTACATTTCTTCAAATTCACGTACAATTGGTTCTTCCGAAGTACTTTAAAAACTTCTGTGAGGTGCTGTAGATGTTCTTCCTCATTCTGGCTATAAATTAAAATATCATCGAAGTAAACAACAACAAACTTCCCAATAAAAGGTTGAAATACCTGATTCATTATTCTCATGAAAGTACTCGGAGCATTAGATAAACCAAAAGGCATAACGAGCCACTCAAATAACCCCTCATGTGTCTTGAAAGCTGTTTTCCATTCATCACTAGGGCGAATTCGAATTTGATGATACCCACTCCGTAGGTCGATTTTAGAAAATAGTTTTGATCCTCCTAACCTATCAAGCATGTCATCCAGTCGAGGAATCGAAAATCGGTATCGTACTGTGATCTTATTAATGGCTCGACTATCAACACACATTCGCCAGCTACCGTCTTTCTTTGGGGTTAAAAGTGCGGGTACGGCAACAGGGCTCATACTCTCTCGTATCGCACCTTTCTTGAGTAGATCTTTGATTTGTCCTTGTAGAATCTCATATTCTTTAGGACTCATACGATAGTGTGGCAGGTTTGGTAAACTTGCTCCTGGGACAAGATCAATATGATGTTGAATGTCCCTCAAAGGTGGTAGTCCAGCTGGTAAGTCTTCAGGAACAATATCTCTGAACTCTGATAGTAGACTTTGAACTTGTTATGGTATTTCTTGTGAAACAGAAGCTTCTTTTGGCAACAGGAGAAGGTTGTTCTTGACCTTTGAACATGCGGTATTATTTGGTTATTTCATAGATGCAAGAATGATCTTCAAGTTATCTTGGTAGAAAGTGTATGTGTTGCTTCTACCATTATGCACTGTATTCAAGTCAAACTGCCATGGACGACCAAGTAACATGTGGCAAGCATCCATTTCAACAACATCACAAAATACTTCGTCTTTATATTTGCCGATGGAGAAGGGAATTCTACATTGCTTTATCACTTTTGTTTCGCCGATGTCTTTTATCCAGCCAATGCGATATGGGGTAGGATGCGGTTGGGTTGGTAGTTGCAATTTGTCTACCATAGTCTGTGACACTATATTCTCACTACTCCCACTATCAATGATAAGATCACAAACCCGTTGATTGACTGTACACCTAATTTTAAAAATATTGTGTCGCTGCATATCTTCATCCTTCTTTGGGGTATACATCAATCGTCTTACTACTAAGGAAACCCCTTCATCTTCATAGGGAACCTCTCTTAATTCTTCTTCTTCGCACTCTTCGTCTTCTAAATAGATTTCTTCTTCAATGTTACCATCATGTGTAACCAAATGGATTGTTTTGCGTTGGGGACATTGATTGAAGTAATGATCTGTCTTTCCACATCGATAACATTTGTTGCCCCTTGGAATTGCATAAGGGTTATTAGAATCAGTCTTTTTATTTGTTGGTTCCCTCTGAAGACGTGTAGCTGGTTGACTTTGAGAAGAATTTGGTCTAACAGCATTATCGTGTGGTCTCATTATTGCCTTCCCTTTACTCAAATCTGATCTCTGTGGTGGCGTAGAAAGTTGTGAAGACGTTTGATTGCGAGTTATCCTTCTATTGACTTGAGTTTCAATCTTCAATGCAAGTTGAATAGCACTAGAAAGAGTGTTATGCGACTGTTTGAAAACTTCATCTTGTATGTTGGCGCGAAGTCCATCAATAAATCTTGAAATCTTTTGATTTTCAGATTCGCGGATATCTACACGGGCAGCAAGTTTGTGAAATTCGGTAACGTACTCTTGTACTGTCTGATATCCCTGTCGACAATGTTGATAGCGACTAAAAAGTGTTTGTTCATAATCTGGAGGTAGAAAGTGCTCCTTCATCAGTTGCTTCATGCGTCTCCAAGTTCGAACTCTTGTCTTCCCTTGTCAGATTCGTGTTACTTGTAACTGATCCCACCAGGCTAGTGCCCCTCCCTTAAGTCGATAAGCTACCAACTTCACTTTCATGTGCTCTTCAATTTCCCAATAATCAAAGAATTTCTCTACTTCAGCTAACCAATCAAGAAAATCTTCTATCACAAACAAACCATCGAATTGTAGGATTTCGATTTTCATGCGGTAGGTATTTGGTTAAGTTCCTTGTTGGTTTCTTGGTATAACTGGCATCTCGTCATCTTCGCTTGTTACTTCTTCTTCAATAAACTGATTTCTTGTACCTCTGAAAATTTCAGACGGAACATTGAGTTGTCTTGAGTTATTAACTTCAGCTTGAATTTTAACTTGCCTCTGTGGTTGGAGATTATTATTATACCCACCAAGAAATTGTTGGGTCAAATTCGTAAGCATTATCTCCAAATTTTGCAGTCTTCTATCAAGTGCATTTACTGACTCTTTTGTTGCAAATCTTTCCGTAGAAGGGTTTGTTTGGTTAACTTCTTCGTCTGACATTTTTTTTTTTTAAAAGAAAGAAATTAAAGGAAGGGTAGAATCGTAATTTACCTTTTCAAGTTTACGATGAAGGTGGCCGAAAAAAACTCGAAATTAGTTGAATCTGGAAGATTTTATGGTGAGGATCACGACGGTGGTCTCAAATTTTCCTGGATCGCGGTAGTTTCGCCGGAAAGTTTGAAATAAAGTGGCGGTAACTTGCGGTTTAATGTCTGATCTCGTCAATCGGAGCGACGTTCGATGGTGGAATGCGTCTTGAAGGGAAGAGGAGACGTCACTGAGTTGATTGGTGGTGGCAGTATCGGAAAACGCGTTGTGAATAGTGGTCAACGGCGATGGCGACTTTCGAAACTTCAACGGCCTATCGCGACCTTTTCCGGTAGTCGATCGACGGTTCTGGTGGTCGGGGTTTGGTCGCCGGCGTCTTCTGAGTCTGATGGTGGTCTCGGATCGTCGATCGGAGGAGACTCGACGGCGGTGCGCGGTGGTAGGAGGCGGTGGTAGGCTGTTTTTGGCGGTGGGTTTTCTGTGGGTTTTTTTTTCGTATGGTTCGGTTTTGTTGCGGTTCAGTTTTGTTTGGCGGTTCGGTTTTCTGAGGTTTTGTTTTTGGATTTTTTTTTTTTGAATTTTTTTTTTTTTTTGGATAGAAAATAAAAGGTTTTTATGGGTATGGTTAAGATGGCGACTGTGGTTGGTGGATGGGTGTAGATAATAGGTAAGATTTATAAAATTTGAGTGGTTATGAGTAATGGATTTAAATCACAGGATCGACTCGCCTGGTACAGAGGTAGGCTCTGATACCACTTGACGCAGTGCGGAAGCGATACTAGATGTCGTTCTAGCGTACGTCTTGAATAATCAAGAATAAAACTCTCTAAGATAGGTAAATAACCCACACAGGATTAACTGAAGGAAATATTATTGAATAATTGATTAATTCCTACTAATGAATAACAAGGCCTATTTATACTAGCTTAAATCCTAAGCCTACAAATAAAAGAATTCCTTGAGAATAAGGAATTTAACAATGAAACAATAACTTAAGCCTACCTAGACAAGAAAAATAAAATAAGAATAGTAACAAAATAGAAATTCTAAAATCTTATATTTAGGAGAGTTCTAATAGATCTAATTTTGCTCCTGCATCACTCGTTGTGAGTATAATTGTTGCATTTCTTTTAGAAAATTAGATGATGGTTCTTTTAATTATCTGAAATTCTATGTGGATGATATGTTGATTGTTGTTAAAAATAAATCTCACATCTCTAAGCTTGAGGAAATGTTGAGTAGTGATTTCGAGATAAAGGATCTTGGAGCTACTAAGAAGATCCTTAATATGGAAATCTATAGAAATAAGAAAGCTAACAAACTATGGCTTATCCAGATGAATTATGTTAAGAAAGTTATGAAAAGGTTTAATATGCTTAATGCTAAACTGGTGAAAGTTTCATTAGTAGCGCATTTTCAATTATCTTATGATCTTTTCCCAAAAACAAAGGATAAGATGGAGTATATGGCTCAAGTTCCTTATGAAAATGCTATAAGATGCTTAATGTATGTAATGTGTGCACCAGACTAGATATCTTATATACAGTCAGTGTGGTAAGCAAATATATATGAAATCCAAGAAAAAAGCATTGGAACACAGTGAAGTGAATTTTTAGATATCCTGCTAGCACAGTTAATTATGGATTGTTGTATGAACAAAATTTTACTTAAAAAAAGGTAATTAGATGTGTAGATTCTAACTATTTAGGATATTTAGATACTAGAAGATCCATAATCGGGTATCTTTTCAAGTTTGTTAGAGGACTAATCTCATAGAAATCTATTCTATAATCTATAGTTGCATTCTCTACTATTGAAGTTGAGTACATAGCTAATGTTGAAGCTGGAAAGGAAGTTTTATGGTTAAAGGGTCTAGTTAAGGAACTTGGATTTAAACAAAAAGATGTTCAATTGCATTGTGATACTCAAAGTACTATATTTTTTTGCCAAGAATCAAGTATTTCATACAAGGTCAAAACATATAGTTGTTCGATATCATAAAATTAGAAAATGGATCATCAATAAAGAAATTTATATGTCTAAGGTCCACAAAAAAGATACTTTAGCTGATATGATAATTAAGATAGTTCATATAGAAAAGTTCAAGCATTGCTTGGACTTATTGAAAATCACCTCATATCGAAAAGTGGTGCGACTCACCTTTATCTATGAAACAGGGTGCATGTAAGGTTGTCAGAAAAATAGTACCGTCAAAGATGACATAATATAAAGCCATGGTAGAGATTGTTGACTAGTGACAATAATATGTGATAAATGCATAAAACACGTACTAATCATTTACTTTTAGACTTCAATTGTTTGTTTAATCCTTAAGTTTCTTTTGTATTTGATGTATTTTGATTGTTTTGTATAGAAAATAATAAATTTAACTTTTTAAAGTTAATTAGGCTAAAAAAGGATTAATATGGCTTGAAAAGGAAGAGACAGAAGCATAAGAACAGTGTGGACCAAAATGCAACAGAATCAGGATTAAATTGAAGAAGTATCACAATATAAAGATAAATGTCAAATACACAAGCGAAAGGGGATCTAATCAATGTTTGTCGGATTTTCTAGCTTTGTTGGTAGAAGTAAGTGCGCAATCGCGTGCCTTGCTGCGCAATCGCGCACTACGTTCTGCCCAGGTGGACTAAATTGCAACAAAAGCAGGACTAAATTGCAATAAAATCTCCAACTATGAGTAGTATCTGATTAATCATAAGTATAGAAATCTAATTAATATTTATCACTTAAATTGCAATTTTGGGAAGAATTTGGCACGCAACCGCACGGTGCTTTGTATACCATAATTCAATGATTTTGGGGTTTAAAAAGAGGGAGAAGGGAAGAAAAAAGGTAGGTCATTATAGTTTTGGGAAGGAAAAAATAGAGAAAGAAGAGGAGAAGAAGAAGAGAATTGGAAGAAGAATTTAGGGAAGCATCAAGTTCGAATTTTGATGAAAAGCTCTCCTATTCTAGTTTATCTCTTTCTCTTTTATTTCAAATTATTGTTGTGAATTGAACAATTTTGTGAATTTTGAATTCATGCTATCAATTGTTGAATTTATGATTTGTGGATTTGAATTTTACCCAATGTGTGGCTAAACCCATTTTCTAGGGTAATGATTTAATCTATTTGAAGCATCCATTTCAAAAATTGTGTTATTCAATTGATTTGAGATTGTGTGTTGAGTGTTTATCATGATAATTAATACTTTTAAATATTTAGCCAATATTTAAATGAATTATAGATTGATTGGATTTGAGAAATGAATATCATATTTAAATTAGAATAACATCAATTGAAGACGTGGATGTGACCAAATACGATAAAATCATTAGCCATAGACATTTCCATTTCTTGAATTCTTAAAGTGTTTTGCTTAATAGTTAATTTTAATTTCCTAAATCAAAATTATTTCATTTTCTTTAGATAAATTCGTAAATTAATCACCTTCGGTAGTTATAGAATTACATTTCTCGTGAGATCGACATTCACTTATCACTTCATTACTTGTTTGTGACACGTGCACTTGCGTCCGTTTAATTTACACGCAACAATATGACTCCAATTATACCATACTTGTTTTTAGCAGTAATTCTATTTAGTGGAGGACTTAATAATTGGAATACTAATAATTGGAAGGTAGAGAACTAAAATTCCCACTATAGATTTGGAACCAAATCTAATGGTTGTGATGCATTTCCTTGGCCTATAAATAGGCCTTGAATTCTTACATTGAAGGTGTGGAAGAAACACTTGTGAGCTAAGTGTTTTGAGTGGTTCAACTCTTCTTTGAAGAATTTGAACATTGAGAGATTGAGTTTTTTCTTTAGTTCTTGAGAGTAGTAGAGAAATTATTCTCTCATATATTTCACTTGTAAAATTTGTTAGTGGAGATTATTATCTTTCTCTTCGTAAACGCAGGCAAAATTGCCGAATCACATTAAAATTTGTTTTGTTGTTTTCTCTCTATATCTTTGCTTAAATTTTCTCATATTATCTTTATTAACAATGTCACAGCTGTCCGCTTTTGCAGTACACATGGGTTTGAATATTAAAGTTATTTGGAGAAAGTTAATACAAATACGTAACATATGAAAATCTAAATGAACTCATAAATTTCCTTAATACCAATTATCCTTTCTCTGGAAAGATGATTTCCATACGTGATTTATTGTCAATACAAATTTAGCGCTTCACTTACAGGTTTAGTCACACAATAAAATTACAACTCAAAACCAGATGAGTAACCAAACCAGGACGATAATAGTAAGTTGATACATTACAGATGGATATTAAACTATGTGTTAGCCACCTGGAAGAGTTTGATCACTAAAAGAATTGAAGATCAAATTAAAGAATACCACTCCTAGTCACAATCCATGTCAGCAGAATTCCCATTCACTTCCATCATTTATGTCTTCATATTTAACTTTTAGAAACTCTATATGAAGTGGTCGGTCCTGAAACTGAGCATTTGGTGCGTTTTGCAACTTTGAGAGATTAATGAGAAATTTAGCTTTTATTTCATCCAAATGTCTAGGAGATTTTTTGTTTTTCATGTTACTTAGAGCAGCATAAAGTGCATGTTCAGGATCAAAATTTCGAAGTGTAACATCAGTTTTGTAGCATAAAAAACAAGCAACATTTCAAAGTGTGTAACCACTGCCACCTAACAACAATAGCAAAACATTGAAAGATCTCAAGAGTTGAATGCATTCTCCATGGCCTTTGATAGAAAGATCAAAACGACCTAATCTATCACCAGACAAAGAATCAACACCACATTGTAAAACAACAGTGCTGGGTTTGTAAAGTTCCATTACTTTGGTCATGATTAGTTTGAATAGATACTGCCAACTCTCATCACCAATCCCATATTCAAGTGGAACATTCAGAGCATAATATTTCCCTTGCCCAACTCCAACATCATTCTTATGTGCTGTGCTTGGAAAATAATCTCCAAACTTATGAAAAGAAACAATCATAACCAAGCATATACGTTGTCTCCATGATGCACATTAATGTCTACGTAAAGAACACGATCATGAGCTTTAAGAAGATCAAGAATTGCTAAGATAATATCATTAACATAGCAAAAACTGGAAGCTCCACATCTTTTAGCGTGATGAAGACCACTAGCACAATTGATGGTAATATCCTAGGGATGTTAGTCTAAATTAACATCAGCATTAATAGAAGCGCAGCATAAGTTTGATAGAAATAATAGAGATAGTCAAAGATAGGACAATCTTCACCCACTTTAAATCTTCCTATTGGTTGGGTCTATGAATCCTCTTTTCAATTGGTCCTTAATAGACGATAAATATTTACTAAATTTTCACTATAATTTAGTTACTATAAGGCAGCAACACTATTGACGGTAGCTTAAATCAAACATGAAAGGAGGAGTAACTCTAGGGCAATGAGTAGCATAAGAAATATGGGAAAAAATAGAGAAAGGAGTAAATTTGTACATCTTTTACTAAAATACCACCTCATTAACGGCCAACAGAAACAGTAAGATAGATAAATGAGTGATCCATCCATTTTCCAAACCTTTTCATAATGTAATTTTTATTTTTTCACAACTGATTATTTCTAGAGATCACATATCGCAGCACCCTTGATCGAAGTACACATATAAGAATATAACATGAGCAGGAACTTCCATAAAGAAGACAAACATAACTTTGATGATGAAGAATTTGGCAACGGTGATGGTGCTGGTGAATAAATCAACGCTGAAGAAGTAGGTCTTGGTCCTTGACAACATTGCAGGCAATCAAGATATATGTCATTCAAGCAACAATATTGCTTAGAATTATGACATTGCTCATCCACATGATTTTCAGCTTCACTTAGTGTCCAATTTGCAATTTCCGTTGCTTTCTTTCTTCTGTCATAATACTTATATAATTGATAAATTTCTTTTCCTATTTGAGAAGCAGCTGAGAGTTCTCTTCTTTCTATTCTGCAAATTAATTTCACAAAGAAACACAAAATATATTATATAAAAAAATAAATAATCGTGTAATTAAAAAAAAGAGAGTAATAAAGTAAAAAATAAAATTAACATGAAAATGGAGCTGAGCTTACATGAGATTATTCTCTTGAGCAGCTACTTCAGAGCAAGAAGTAAGCACCCAGATTAGAAGAAATAACATCTCAAGAACAAATGAATTCTTTGTTGCCATTTTCTTCTAGTGTAAAACGAAGATTCTATACTAACTTTCAAGTGTTTTGTGTGTTGTACAGACTCGGAGTGCTATTTATAGAATGGTATTTAGTGGTCCTTTGTGAAAAAATAATTAATTGATGCGTTTTATTGTGAGGTTACATAAGCTAACAAAATTTTGGTCAAATTTCAAATTTATAAGAGTTATTTAATCATTTTAATAAGGGGTCATCGATCAAAAACTTGTTTGATACAATTAAAAAAATTTAAAAATCAAAGTGTTATTACATCAATTAAAAATTATAAATCAATCCAACTTACATTGTCCACTATTTAAATAAAATGTCCTTTTTGGGTTTACCACATAGAAGAAGACTCCTCCACATAAATCTTCTCAGTTTGCATTTACAAAACTATTATAATAAAGACAAAAAGAAAATTAGTCTTCTTAATCCAAAGTCAACATATGTGAAATGTAAAATGAAAGTCACATTCTTCTTTAATCGTAATGTAAATCTTAAGTCAACTATGTTTATGTTCTTATTTTTTATTTTTATATATATATAATGAAAATTATGTGTATAATATCCTTTACTCTCAATGTAGAATTGATTTTTTCGACAATTCAAAATTCTTGATAATTATTGTGGAGGTAAACAATCTAAAGATAGAAAATTAAAGTTTTATTTTAGATTTCTAATAGTGTTGTCCAATTGAGTCTTTAATTTGATATATCATGTATTTTGAAAAAAAAGGGCTAGCTAGAGCTTATATATTATGTAAATTTGAACAAAATTTAATGTGAAAAATGGGGTTTTTGTTGAAGCCATTTAAATTCATTAATATCGCACTTCAATCAATCTTTAATAGTCAATAATACTGTAAAACAAGAAGAGGATATAAATTCAGAAAACTGAACAATAATTTTAAGAAGCAGCAATAGCTTTAGCAGATAAAACTTGATGCAAATAAAAAAAATTATTGTTCAACGCCTTCAATCGTTACATCCTTATCTATATGCTGATGGCGTAAAATTTCTGGTATCAATAATAAAACTAAAATTATAAACCGTTAGATGAAATTAATAGTCGATTCTTTCTTAATTTAAAAATATTAAATAAATTATTAAAGATATATTTTTTTAGCTTACCAGTTCTATAAGTTACAATAGTTTTTTTTTTTTTTTCACTTTTAATCGATTTCAAAACTTCTCACACTATAATCTAATTTAAGTGAGTTTTAAATTTCTCTCACAATTACTCACTATCAAATCTTATCTTCTCCGAGTTGAAATTAATATAACATATAAGTTATAGATTAAAATTAATATAACATATAATTATTTGTTTATTTATATTTATTTTTAATATTGATTATTGTCATTTTAATTTTTATAATACATAATTCATAATCTCAAGTAGTGGTTTTTGTTAAGATATTTTATGGCCAAAATTTTTATTGAGCTAAACCACCCTTCAGTCACCAATTTTTGTTTTTTAAAAAAGAAAACTACTGATTTTTTTTATTTTTAATAGGTAGTAGGAAATTTACCATGTGAGTTCTATACATTCTATGGGCTTAATTATATGAAATTTAACATTACAGTTTAGCTCTCAATAAAAGTGTTATTTTAAGCTTTAATAAATTAATTTTAAAACGTGCACATAAGTGCCTATGCATTTAATTTTTTTTAATTCTCATGCAATTAATTTTTTATCCCTCGTAATTGTCACCTATCTAGGGCAAACAAAAAGACAGTTATAAATATAAAATTAATAAAAATTCTCAATGTCAAATGTCAATAATAAATATTTTATTTTTTTTAAATATTACAAATTACAAATCTACTAATATACACTATATATCTATTGATATATAATAAGGGATCTTCTAAAATTTAACAATTTAATTGAAAAAATAATTTACAATTTTAGTACACTCAACATTAGAGGACATATATTATAGTAGGAATACTACTTAAAAATTTCTGAAAAAGTCTCATATATTATAGATAAATTTCTACCACTGCAAATGATAGGAATCCTTAAAAGGGATTGTGTTCTAACCATCATGGCTAAGCCCTGATGGCTAAATTCTTGCCAAGTTAATTATCCTTTATTATTATTTTTTTTACATTTTATACATCATAGCTTCTTTAGTTTTTATTTCATTTAATTTTTAATTTAATATACTCAGTTTTTCATATTTATGAAAATAACGTTTTGTTGACAAATTTACAGCTGTTTTTCTACGTTTTTATTGTTGATATCTTGGTATTCCTATATTTCATTTTTATTTGTTTATGTTATTATGCTACGATGGCAAGATTTGAGCACAGGAATTGAAAGGCCAATGAAAAAAACTTTACCATTGAACGACTAGCATTTATTGTAAAATTTATATAAATAGAAAACAATTTAATTAGAACTACATAATTAATTTATGTTATTAAAAATATTATTTTAAAAAAATTATATTGATAAAAAATAATTTTATAATTTAAAATAATTCATATTTAATTATTATAACTATTATTATCATTAATAAGGTTATTATCAAATCTCTCCCCTGAGATTTGGAATTATATCAGTTAGATAGAAAGTTTGAAGAATATATCAAAAATCTCCTCTTGACCGTTAGTTAACTACCCTAAAATAATACATTTACTGAAATACTCTTAGTCTTTAAATTTCATGTTAATTAATTATAAAACTATTTTAGTTCCAAAGGTTTGGTCTAATACTCTTCTAAGTCATAATAATTTCAAAATTACCTTTAAAAATCTTAATTTATTATAAAATAATAATTATACCCCTTTATAATAATTATTATTTAATAAAAATAACTAACAATACTATTTCAAAAATTTATTATCTATTTTTCTTACACAATCATTTTATTAATATATTACTAAAATAATACTGTTATTTATTTAATCAACATATCTTATGTAAATATATTATATTTTACTTTTATATAATTTATTATACATTTTCATTGATATTATGGATATGTAGTTTATTTTTATCTAATTTCTTTCAAATAATTACAATACAATTATTTTATTAATATATTATTAAAATGATAATGTTATTTACATAAATATATATATTTTTAATTTTAGAGATTTATTAGTTATTTTTAAATAATAATTATTAATATATAGGGTATAATTGTTGTTTTAAAATAAATTGAGATTTATAAAAATATTTTTGAAAATACTAAGAGTTACAAGGGTATTACACCAAATCTTTTAGATTAAAAATGACATTTATAATTAATTAATATAAAATATAAAGATTGAAGACATTTCAGTAAATATATTACTTGAGGTTAGTTGACTAACAGTCAGTGCGAAGTTTTTGATATATTTTTCAAACTTTCTATTTAAGCGATACAATCCCAAGCTTGAGGGGAGAAATTTGATAATAACCCTCATTAATAATAATCTAATAATAATTTTATCTTTAATAATTATTTAAAAATAATTTTAAATTATTATATTAGTATAAAATAGCTTTATAATCTAAATTATTTTAGATTATAAAATTGATCAAATTTTAAAATATCACAAATTTGATACTAAAACTAATAAATCATAAAAATAAAAAAATTTGTACATAACATTAACAATCTTCCAAGTAATTTATGTTTGTAAAAAAATATTGTCACTTATAATAAATAATGAGTGATTGTAAGAGGAAAGCATAGAATGGTGGGGACGGTTCATGTCATTTTTAGATTTAGGTTTTAAAAATTTATATAATAATTTAATTGTACAATTGTATCTATTAAACTTAATAGAAATTAGAAAAATATATTTAATTTATTGATTTGAATAAATGTTTAAAGTATTTAACAAAAGTTAGCTTCTACAATTATAATTTTTTAATTTATTATTGAAAAATGTATCATCAAATTTTAATTTTCATCAAACTTCATAATATAAATCAAATTTATTATATCTTTTAATAAGAATAAATTAATATTTCATATGTGAAATCATTATTTTATATATCATTACAATAACATAATAAAAATAAATATTTAATTTTTTTTAAAAAATTCATGAAAATAAAATAATTGATAACAGTTGTTAATTGACGACAATCATAGATTATTATTTATTAAACACAATAAGATATAGTAATTTAATATTATATCTAAAAATAATAACTAATTATATTTAGATCATAATTTAACTAAAAGTTCTAAATATTCATACTAACATGTAGAATATAATGATGTCAATTATACTTAGTAGTTTGCATAAATTTTATTTTGCTAACAATCACAATTAAAATATAATAATTTACTATTATAATAACAAACTTATCATTATAATCATATAAATACACAAATAATTTAATATAAAATTTCTAAATTAAAGCAAATTTTTAAACTTCAAGATTAAATTTTAATCTCAAAATCAAATTTTAAAATCAATACTCATAACCGTTGGATTTTTGACCGTGTTGGATTGAGTTCCAGAGCAAAAAAATAATATAATTAATAGTAGAGTTTTTTTAAATTCATTTTCTTAATAAAGAAATTTACTAAAATAATAAAAAACCAACAAAATTAAGTAATAAAATTTGTAATTAATGAATTAATTTAATTTTGTCAATTATCTTTTTTTAACAATTAATTTATGAAAAATAAATATTTATTTTTGTTATATTATTTTAATGATACGCTGAAATAGTAATGCTATGTATAAAAAATTAAATATTGATGGTATATTTTTAATAAGAGATTGATAATTGATAATTGTATGACCTAATTTTTATTAAACACTTTAAATATATAACCAAGTCAATAAATTTAATACTTTAAATAAATTTTTGTGATACTTGAGATTTTATCTATATAATCTTTATTTTTTGGGAAATATATATATATATAATAATTCTATAATTTAAAAAAAATTATATTTAATTATCTATATATAATTTAAATTATTAACTTATTGTTAAAAAATAAAAATTATGTATAAAAATTAAATATAATTTTTTTAAACTTTTTTAAATTAATTTTTAGAAGAAAATAATTATATTTCTAATCAAATTTATTTACAATATTAAGATATAATTATTGTTCTTTCAAATAATTATAAAAAAATAAAAATGTAATAAAGTTATATTTAAATAATTATTAAAGATAAAATTATGGTTATATTATAAACTATTTTAATTCAATAATAACAATCTAAAAATAATATTTTTAATAATAAATTAAATATGTATACTTTGTTAGATGTAGTTCATTTACAAATTTTGTTAAGTAAAGTTAGCTCAATGGTATGACTGTTGTTTACTTTCCTCCAACTCTTCAGTTCGAGCTCAAGTAATTACAATATAATGCAATACCTAAATTTTAAAAACCAAAAAATTCCAATAAAGAAAAATTCTGAACAAATCCAAATAACAAACGCAATAAATTTACAAATTTATAATAGCCAAACATTAGAAAAAATTTATGGCATCAGAACATCGCAAAGGGTCAAACGGGAAGGCATTATGGCCGTGCAATGATAGATAGAAACTGCAAGCTACCATGTCCCTTGGCCTTTGTGAAGTTGTTGTACGAAGAGGCAAATACAGTATGAGAGATTAATTTAGTTTAGGTTTGAGAATAAATGGAGTAAGATTTTAGCTATCGTGTTGAAAGAATAGAGAGTGGCCTGCTATTCTTAGATTTAGGAGGATTTTGGCTACAGCGTAGAGAAGTGAAAGAGAGAAAAAAAGGAAATGATATGACAAAGAAAATGATTGAGAAAGAGAAAAGATGGAGAAAAGAGTGGCCTTTACGCATATATGTTTGATGCTGAGTTTTCTAATACATGCATTATTTGACTAAATTCAATTGGCTTTCTTGTTTCATAAATAACAAAAAACTTATCTAGTACACGTGCGTCCTCAGTATTTCAGTGAAACAAGATTATCATTGTGCCTAGGGTGTCACTGTGACCAAGTTCGTCATGGTTAGTTTGTCAAAAGTTTACTGTGGCTAGCTTGATAAGTTATCACCATGATTAACTTGCTAGGTTGTCACAATGAACTGATTTGACACTATGGCTAGCTTGATAGTTAGGTTACCAATTTATTGGAAAGGCTAACTTGCTAGGTTGTCATTGTGACCAAAGATCACTGTGACTACCTTGCCAGGTTGTCACCCTAACCAGCTTATTAGGTTGTCATAAGTGGCTAAATTGTCAATATGTTTTATCTTTTTTGGATTATCTTAAATCTCGTTCTTATGTGATTAAAAAAAATTATATGTTAATGGGCCAAAAAACATTATTCCTGGGATAAACTAAGCTAAATGGGGGAAACAACCAAAAGAGAAATACTTGAAGCTAAATGTGGATGCATCAGTTGACATCAAGATAAGATTTATGATCATTGTGTTTGATGCATCTAATGTCAAGTTGCCATAAGAGAATATATAGATGAAATTCAAAAAGTATGTTGAAAGGAAGATGATGGAAGAGGATATGTCTAAACATGAGTATTGCTTAGAGTGAACTTTTCTCTATGTTATATTTTAACTTTTTAAGGGTCGTTTTTTTAATTTACACAGTTTAATTATAAAATGAAAAGAAAAGGCTTATTGTTGATAAATCTATCATGATAGATATGCTATAACTTTTAAATTGTAATATCTAAGTATAGGTTGTTTCAAGTAATAAAAGTTCAGAAATTCGAATATCGATCCATAAGAAATTTGTTCTATAAAGTCCACAAGTCTAATGGTTCAAAAGGATAATGGGTGAACCAATAAAATAAGATTTCTTATCTTTTCTTTGAGCTTGGGATAATCTTAATCCCATGGATGTAACTGGCTTTACCAAGTCCTTCATATCAAATTGGTTTGATAACCAAATTTTAAGAGATGATAATGTCCCCACATCATTTCTAATGAGAAAGATATCATTCACATACAAGAGTAAGAATACTACTAACTTCTTAGTTGTCTACCAACTTCTTATAGACATGAGGTTAATCAAGATTTTTTTATCAAAAAACAGGATATATTCTTAGTCAAATAATTTGTAATTATTTATAGATTTTGAAGGATATATTTCGAATCATCTGCATCTCCATACATCATATTTGGTTAAAAATATATATATATATATATATATATATGTATATGTATATTTATATGTTATGTATATTTATATGTTATGTGCTACTATGCATGTGTTTCTTATAATTAATTATAAACCGATGGTACAAAATTTTACCAATATCGAATATCTGCATACGTATTCAATGACCAGACAGACCTATATATATATATATATAGGGGTATTTTCATATACTGTCCTTAAGGTTTGTAGAAATTATAGATAAAAAGAAATTTATAAAAACTCACATAAACCTCCCCTGCTACAATATTAACCCTAATATAACCCGAGATTTATGTATTTTTTATTTATTATTATTATTATTGTATTGTGTATTTAATCTTTTGTAGTTATCTCTATTTATATTGAAGTATGAAAAATAAAAATTGTTATATGAAAATAGTAAAAAAAACTATACTTTTATTTTTCTTATTATTATCATCATTATTTCATTTTTATAACAACAATAATAATAATAATATCAAATTTAAAAAATTTATAAATTTTAAATGTTACATTTAGAATAGATTGAGAGCTTTTTTTTTTGAAAAAATTTAGATAAGTAAAAGAATGGTAGAGTTAGAGCTTCATTAATATATATTGATGATATTATTCCAGTCATTTATCATTTTTTTAACAGTTAACAAACGATCAATTAGATAAAAATAATGTAATATAGTTGTAGGGAGGTTTCTCTAAATTTCTACAAACGTTTCCTCTATTTGTGATTTTCACAAAGTTTAGGATAGATACGTGAAAATATCCCTATATATATTCTGAAAATAATGATTTTGCATTCCACGTCAGACACGTGACTTTCGGATCGGACCCATGCAAATTATTATATACAGCAGGCTGTTTACCATTCCCAATAGAATTTAATTTGCATACGTGTTCATCAGTGAAAACAAAAATAATGAGTGCGCTTTGAAATTAATTAAGGATAGAATTGCAGTCTTGAGTTGTACATCGCAAACAGCTGCTTGGACAAGAAAATGCAAAACAAAAACCAGATAATTAATCAATTTCGTTTGTTGTTTTTAAGAAGTTTGTGTTTGATTTTGCTTTCTCCAAGTTTCTTCTTCATATACATGTCAGTATACAGAGAACTGGCTAGGCGAAAATTAATTAAACAGATCAGAAATCTTCTGCAAGCTTTAATTAAGCTGTGTGTGAAGGAGAAAAATGGAGAATATTGAAAAGAAAGCTCACTGTTTGGTCTTATCCTATCCAGGACAAGGCCATATAAATCCTATGCTCCAATTCTCCAAGCGCTTACAACACAGTGGAGTCAAAGTTACCTTCTCTACAACTTACTTCATCTCCAAATCCATACATAGAGATTCTTCCAGCTCCATTCCTCTCGAGACCATCTCCGATGGCTTTGATGAAGGCGGTAAAGGTCAGGCAGAGAGCATTCAAGCTTACTTGGAGCGATTTTGGCAGGTTGGCCCAAAATCTCTTTCTGAGCTTGTTGAGAAAATGAATGGTTCAGGTTTTCCTGTAAACTGTATTGTGTATGATTCCCTTTTGTCTTGGGCTCTTGACGTTGCAAAGAAGTTTGGCTTGATTGGAGCTGTGTTTCTCACTCAATCTTGTGCTGTTAATAGCATATATTACCATGTCAACAAAGGGTTGCTCAAACTTCCACTCGCGGGAAATGAAATTCTTTTGCCAGGAATGCCTCCTCTTCAGCCTCGAGATATGCCTTCTTTTGCGTACGATTTCGGGTCATATCCTGCTGTCTTTGATTTCGTAGTGAGAATTCAATTTTCTAATATTGAAAAAGCTGATTGGGTTCTCTGCAATTCCTTCTATGAGTTGGAGCAAGAGGTAATTGATAAATCAGTTAATTTAAACATTATTGTTTAATTACGACCCCGACAAGGCTTTTCTTTTTCTTTAATTATGAATAGATGTTAGAATGGAATTTCTTTTAACTAATTTGTTGCTGCAGGTAGCTGAATGGCTGAAGAAACTCTGGTCAATTCGGACAATTGGACCAGCTATACCTTCTGTGTACCTGGATGAGCAAATTGAGGATGATAAAGACTACGGTTTCAGCATCTTTAAGGCAAATAATTCTGATGCTTGCATTAAATGGTTAAACGACCGGGCAAAAGGGTCAGTTGTTTATGTTTCATCTGGGAGTATGGCAATTGTGAAAGCAGAGGAAATGGAAGAATTGGCTTGGGGTCTGAAAGCAAGTGGGAAACATTTCTTGTGGGTAGTAAGAGAATCGGAACAATCTAAACTTCCAAAAAACTTTAGAGAGGAAACATCCGGGAAAGGCTTGGTGGTGAATTGGTGTCGGCAATTAGAAGTTTTGGCACATGAAGCAACAGGATGTTTTGTGACACATTGCGGGTGGAATTCCACATTGGAAGCTCTGAGTTTAGGAGTTCCAATGGTGGCAATGCCACAATGGTCAGACCAACCTACCAATGCTAAGTACATTACGGATGTTTGGAAAATTGGACTTACAGCTTCAGCTAATTATAATGAGGAAATAATTATCAGGAGAGAAGCAGTTGAATATTGTATAAGGGAAATATTGGAAGGCGAGAGAGGGAGGGAGATAAGAAAGAACGCAGAAAAATGGAGGAAATTGGCCAAAGACGCTATGGCTGAAGGTGGAGGAAGTTCTGATCAAAATATTAATGAATTTGTTGCCAACTTAGTTTAATTGATTTGCAACAAAAACTGTACCTGTAGTGGCAATTATTTAATTAATTTAATTATTAAAAAAAATAAAGCATACATATTGCTTTTGCTGCCTTCCTTCCCTAACAGTTTCGTTGCACATTCTATCGATGTTGATTGATTACATATTATATTTATTATCTTTTATGTAAATACATAGTGATTGCTCTAGCCATATATATTTGGGAAAATACCCATTACTCCTCAAGATCGGGACTAACTACCTAATTCTCTATTAAAATTTGAAAAATATAAACGTAAAAGCTCTTTTAGTCCCAAAGGTTTGGCTAAATATCCTCATAAGTTCTAATAGTTTTGAAAATATCCTTAAAAATTCTAGTTTTTTATAGAATACCTATTATACCCTTACATATAATATTTAATAAAAACCTAATAAATTTTTATTAAGTTTTAAGAATTTATTAGGTTTTTGTTAAATATTATGTATAAGGGTATAATAGATATTCTTTAGGAAATTAGGACTTTTAAAGATATTTTTAAAACTATTTGGACTTATGAAGGTATTTAGCCAAATTTTTGGGACTAAAAGGGCTTTTGCCCAAAATATAACGGTACCCTTTATCTCTATTTTTCTTTTGACCTTATCCTTACAAAAATCAGTTGGAACCATCAAAACGAACTGAATTTGAACCGTCAAATCAAATTATATCAAAATCGTCAAATCGAATTATTATTTTAAATTTTAAAATATATATTTATATAAAAATTTATAATTTTTTAATTTAAAATAATTTAGATTTTATAAGTAAAATTAAGTATATATAAATTATATTATTAACTAATTGTTAAATAATAATAATTATATGTAAAAGTTAAATATATTTTTTGAAATTTTAAAATTTTTAAAATAAATATATTTATAATCAAATTGATATTATAAGAATTTAAAAATTAAATAATAATAACTGCCTATAAAAATTATATATATATTTTATAATTATTTTTCATTACAATTTTGAAAATAGAGGTAGAGGGGTAATAGATATTTCTCAAACTTTAAGGACGAATTGGATAATTAGCCCAAACCTTATGGGAGGAATAGGCATTTTCCTTATATATTTTAACTTCCCTTTTTCATTTTCGTATTTTTTATTTTATTAATACTTTTCGCTGATTCTTATCTTATTTTTGACTTTTCGCAATTAAATTTTCTTTTTGCAATAATAATTTAATGCAATTTATCTTTTCAAATCTTTTAATGCTTTTCTTTTCTTTTTTATTATTTCTGAATTCATATTTAATTTATCGTTCTAAATTATTCAATACTAAAATTATTAACTATTTACATTTATTCTTTTAAAAATGTAAGACAAGTAATAATAATATAATATAATCACACCAATTTGTTCATAGAATTTGTAATAATAATACAAGAGTAAAATATTTATTTTATATAATTATAAAGTAACTCTAGGAGATATATGTTATTTTTTATATTTCAAAGAGATATCGGTTATTTCTAAAATTTTAGCGGAATATTTATTAATATCTTTCAATTAAAATAAGGATAGAATAATTATTTTAGTATTAGTTAGGAGTAGAGTGATGACTTTTAATAAAAAATAGGTATATTTAATATATATCAATAAAATTGAGTGATAAGAATAAAATTAATTCAAAAGATTTAAGAAGGATAATAACTCACCCACTTGCCTGTTTCACATTTGAATTTGCTTATATTTTTCAAAAGTAAAAGGAGACAAAATATTAAAGGATGTAATAATTCCATGGAGTTTCAAATTAAGCTGTAAGTTTCGGATTATTCTTTTCTTTTGTATTTTCACCCTCTTTCTCATAATTTGATTATGATTAATCTTAACTATTAGTCAAGGTTATATCGTACCTAGATAAAATTCTGTTTGGTTGATTGGAATTGGGATTGAATAGAATGGGAATTAATTTTATTTGTGTTTTCTAAATTTTAAATACTTATTTTTAATTATTGATCTACAAAATATAAATGGATTCCTTAATCCAAAAATAACAAAAAAAAAATCTTTTAGAATTTGTCGTTAATCCAAATATTAATATTTGCAATCCATTTTAATTGTTTTTGTTATAAATTATTATAATAAGAGCCAGGGTTTGATTCCATCAGTGTGTGAACTGGGAAGGGATGTCCATATAAGGTTAAAGTCCAAGTGGGTCCCTCATCCATAAGCATAAACGACTTTAATTAATTAATTAGTCTTTCTTTATTTTAATTTATGTGGACCTTAGTTTATCTTGTTTGTTTTCTTGAGTTTAAAAAACAAAGCAATTCCTCTGAAGCGAAGTTTATCAATCTATCTTGTGCAGCTGCAACACGCTCACTGTAAGTTTCAGTTATGCTTTTCTCTTGTATTCTGGCTTATTAATATTTTTTCATAACTGGAATATTTTAATCTTAGTTATATCTTTGATTGAACTTCGTCTGCTTCATTGGAATTGAAATTCTAGTTGTATATTTAGAATTTTCATATTTTGTTTGGCTCTCAAGAAAATGAAAGAAAGAACATGAAACTAGAAGTTTGTTTGGCATACACCTTATTGATAAGATTTGTACAAAATATTTGTCTATAGTTAGAAATAATCATTACTATTTTTCTCTTTATAATCACATATATACTGTTTTAGGAGAAATATTTGATCATTAGCACAAAATCATTTGCTTTATCCCTAATTTTCAGGAACTTAAATATATAGAAGTCTGGTTTGATGAGCATCCAAGGTGTCTCTTCATCAGTGGTTCCCTCTCCTCATTTTGGTTGGACCTATGATGTCTTCTTAAGTTTTAGAGGCGAAGACACTCGTCAAAGCTTTACTGATCATCTCTATGCTGCTTTGAAACGAAAAAGAATTTTTGTATTTAGAGATGACAATGAACTTAAGAGAGGAAAATCCATTCGACCTGAACTTTTTAAAGCAATTGAAGAATCAAGATTCTCAATTATTGTTTTCTCAAAAAACTATGCTTATTCGACTTGGTGCTTGGACGAACTTGTTAAGATTGTTGAACATAAATATGCAAGTGATCAACAAATGGTATTTCCAATTTTCTATGATGTGAACCCAACTGTGGTAAGGAAACAAATTGATGATTTTCAAAAAGCTTTTGCTCAACACGCAAATGCTTTTAGGGGCAACATAGAAAAGGTGCAAAAATGGAGGAAAGCTTTAAATGAGGTGGCTAATATTTCTGGATGGGAATTAAAGGACAGGTATAATTAATTATTGTTATTTTTTTTATCTTTTTTGAGTATATATTATTTTATTTCTAATGATGAATAGAATAATTGTTTATTATTTTAAAATACTACATTGTTATTGTTATTTAATTTGCAGGAGTGAGTCAGAATTTATTGAGGATATTGCCATGAAGATATCAAGTAAATTAATTTCTAATATATTTGAGACTCAAAAAAAGGTGGTGGGAATAAATTCACTATTGGATGAGTTGATGCCTCTTTTAGATAAAAGGTTTGATGATGTTCGTATAGTAGGAATATGGGGAATGGGTGGATTAGGTAAGACAACAATTGCACGAGTTATTTATGACCTAATCTCTTGGCAATTTGAAGGAAGTAGTTTTCTTGTTGATGTTAGAGAAAATTCTGAAAATGGTAGTATGACAACTTTACAAAAGCAACTTCTTTGTGAATTACTAGATCTAAGAAATTGTAACACATGGAATGTTCACGAAGGTATTAAAATGATAAGGAGTAGGCTACGTCGTAAAAAAGTTTTTCTCGTTATAGATGATGTGGTTGAAATAAAGCAGTTGGAATATCTAGTTGGCAATCGTGATTGGTTTGGTTCAGGTAGCAAGGTCCTTATAACATCAAGAGATAAACATTTGTTAAAGACACATGGAGTTGATAAAGTCTTTGAGCTTGGAAAACTAAATTTTGATGAATCTCGTCTTCTCTTCTGTATGAAAGCCTTTAAATCCCATGATCCTATGGAAGGTTATGAACATCTATCCAAACTTTTGATAGAATATGCAAATGGCCTTCCATTAGCTTTAATAGTTTTGGGTTCATTCTTATATGATAAAACCGTAGAAGAATGGAAAAGTGCACTAGAAAGGTTAAAATCTGATTCAGAAGATAAAATCTTAAATGTACTTAAAATTAGCTTTGATGGGTTACAAAAAAAGGAGAAAAAGATATTTCTTGATGTTGCCTGTTTCTTTAAGGGGAAGGACAGAGATTATGTAGTAAAAATTCTCGAGGCCTGTGATTTTAACCCAGTAATTGGAATACGTATTCTTATTGATAAATCTCTAATATCAATAGAGAATAATAAACTGTGGATGCATGATTTATTACAAGAAATGGGTCGCCAAATTGTTATGAGAGAATCAGAAAAACTTGAAAAACGTAGTAGATTGTGGAAGGAAGAAGATATATGTCATGTGTTGTCTGAGAAGACGGTAAGTAACTAGTGGAGGAATGTGTATCATGTTAAATATTTACAAAATTTCTGTTTTATCGTCATTTATCCTTTACTATTATTGTTTCAGGAATGTAAAGCTGTTGAAGCAATATATATGACATCAAGAAGCAAGGTAACGAACCGCGAAAACGTGTATACCTTAGTATTATGTTAAATCTTTGTGTAGTTTTATCGAATTCTTTTCACAATTTATCCCTCATCTCTCTTTTACTGTTAACTTTTTTAGACACTTGAGGAGGATAAGCATGTCCCAAGTCTAGCAGAAATGAAGCTGAGGGCCAAAGCATTTTCGAAAATGACCAACCTAAGACTGTTGTACATCAGTGATACGGAGCTTCCAGAAGGTCTTGAATACCTCCCAAATGAGTTACGATTATTTCAATGGCGAGGATATCCTTTAAAGTCCTTGCCATCAAATTTTGATATGCATAAAATTGTTGAATTTGACCTATCATTTAGTTGCATTGAACAAATACGAATTGGAAGCACAGTAAGACTAATTCTATCTCTTATTTATTTTCATTGAATAATATTGTTGAAAATTTTATTCACTCGTCTGTTTGAGTAATGTTATAAATCAAAGAAAGTCTAACATGTTTTATTTTCTTTTAAATTTTGGACAGCGGTTAAACAATTTGAGGTTTATGCGATTTCAACATTCACAGAATCTCGTAATAACACCAGACTTCACAAGAATACCAAATTTAGAGATGTTGATTCTTAAAGGATGTACAAGATTACGTGAGATTCACGCATCTTTGTTCACTCACAAGAAGCTTATGGTGCTAAATCTGGAAGATTGTACAAGTCTTAGAAGTTTTCCAAGCAAGATTGCTATGGAATCTCTTAAAGAACTTGTACTTTCTGGTTGCTCGAATATGAGGAATTTTCCCGAGATTGTCTTAAGTATGGAATGTTTATCAAAGCTTCGCTTGGATGGAACTGCTATTAAAGAGTTGCCACCATCAATTGAACTTTTATCCGGGCTTGATTTATTGAGTTTGGAGAATTGTAAGAACATTGAAAGCCTTCCAAGTATTATAGTCAATGGTTTAAAATGTCTTAGGGAATTGAATCTATCTGGTTGCTCAAAACTAAGAAAGCTTCCAGAGATTGAAGGAAGAATGGAATGCCTTACAGTGCTTCATTTAAATGGAACTGCTATTGAAGAATTGCCATTGTCTGTTGAGCTTCTCTCCAAACTAGCTTTCTTGGATTTGAGTAACTGTAAGAATCTTGCAAGACTTCCAGGTACTGTAATTGCCCTTAAATCTCTTGAAACTTTGATTCTCTCTGGTTGCTCTAAACTAAGAAAGTTTCCAGAGATTGAAGGAAGAATGGAATGCCTTACAGAGCTTCATTTAGATGGAAGTGCCATTGAAGAATTGCCATTGTCTGTTGATCTTCTCACCAAACTTGCTTTCTTGGATTTGAGTAACTGTAATGATCTTGCAACACTTCCTCGTACTCTAAACGGCCTTAAATGTCTTAAAACTTTGAACCTCTCTGGTTGCTCGAGACTGTTGGAAAATGTGCCACAAAACTTGGACAAAGCAGAAAACTTGGAAGAGCTTGATATAAGTGGAACAGCAATAAGAAAACCTGGGTCCTCAATTTCTTTATTGAACAATCTTAAAACCTTATTTCGTCGATGCAAAGGACCACCAGCATCAACATCATGGTGTTCCCGCTTCCCCTTCAAATTGATGCCAAAAAGAAATTTAGATCCCACGGGTCTGGTGTTGCCATCTTTGTTGACAGGGTTGTCCTCTTTGACAGAATTGGATCTCAGTGACTGTAATCTGATCGAAGGAGCGATTCCAACCGATATGTGCAACTTAGTCTCATTAGAGAAACTAAATTTAAGCAGAAATAATTTTGTGTCACTACCTGAAACCATCAGTTGTCTTCCTAAGCTTTTATGTCTCATGTTAGAGGATTGCAAGAGTCTTCAATCTCTGACAAAATTTCCATCCAATGCAATGAGAGTTAGAGTGGATGGTTGTGCTTCATTGGAAAGAGTACCAGATACATTAAAATCATGCAATTCAACGTCTTTAAGCTTTTGTTTTCTGAATTGCTCGAAATTGCTCGGAAGCAAGAATTTGGAGTTCTCAATGCTAGAAAGATTCCTTGAGGTCAGCCTCTTACTCTGTTTTTCTTATACACAATTGTATGTGAATTCTCTCTTTATCCTATACATTTTTTGGGTGCAGGCAGAATCAAATCCATCAACTACCTTTAACATTGTTGTCCCAGGAAATAAAATTCCAGAGTGGTTCAAATATCAGAATGAAGGTTCTACCATAACAATTATGAGGCCTCCATATTCTTATTATAATGATAATAAGAGTAAGTTAGTGGGATATGCTATTTGTTGTGTTTTCCATGTTCAGAAACATCAACCCATTGGCGAACGCTGTGGTCGGTTATCTCGCACACATGGACTTAGATGCTATATAACCGCTGATCAAAGAGAATCTAATTTTTCTTATTTTACTGAGTTCGATAATGAATTGGGCCAACCTATGTCAGATCATCTTTGGCTACTCCATTGGTCGAATCAAAAGTTGAAATATAGCCCTTGGAACTTCAAATCTGATCACGTTGAGTTATCATTTAGAGCCTTCTGGGGCCGAGGATTGAAGGTGGAGAGGTGTGGTGTGCATCCAATATATGTTGATGAAACTGAAGAGTTCAACAACAAAACAAAAGAATGGAGATCAATGGTGAATGTAGCCATATCATCAAAGCGAAAACTTATTGAGCATGCTGGAGCAAAAGCCAGTTTGAGTAACGACGAACCTCAACGTAAACGATTTAAAGAAGTTGAATAAACTTGCAAACATAAAATCTTCCTTTTGAGGTAAGTATTTTTTTATTTCCTTTGTTTCCTTCTTGTTTTTGAGAAAAAAACAATTGAAGCCTTGAGTTCTATATATGTTTCTATGTTATGTGATTTCTCATGAGTTGATATGATCGTCAAAGGAAGAGTCTTCTATTTCATATTCTTCTTTTTTTTTTTGTTGAAAATAGTGAGAGATGAATTAAGTGTTTGGATCATGAGAAAACAGGGGTAAATAAAATGATGAAAGCAGAGTAAAAGGAAGGAAAGAAAATTAAAATCTTTTGTCTTTGTATTTATTTATAATTTTGCTAGGCCACCCAAAATTGATTAAACAAAGAGATGAAATCATGCAGGACTGAAACGATTAAAAAGATTTGGGTGCTGAAATCAAAACAGAATTAAATAAAAGAAAGCATGTTTGAGAGCTTTGAATTTTCTTCTTCTTGAGTATGTTTTGAAGTGCCTTATTAATTATAATAATTACAATTGCTCAAAAATGGGAAAAATTAAAAAAAAAATTGAAATTTTCTGCACATATAATTGAAAATTGTTGATTTGATTTTCATTGAAATTATAGACTAAAAGCTATATATTTAAATTTAAACATTTTTTAGAGAAAAATATAAACAATATTCCTCTGTTTCTCTTTTATAATCTATCAGAACCAACTGTTTGCATTGTGATCATCCGCATGAGATAATGGGTTTCTCAATCTACTTTCATTGGCAGTTTATAACGATTTCTGTGTCTCAAGCTCTTATAACCTTGTTTGGATGCTGAGAAAAAACTGAATTTAAAGATCTTCTATGCGTTACATTTCACATCATAAAAAAGTTCAGCTGAAATAATAATTTCAGATGTATTTTGTTTGGCTACTGATAAAATGAAAGAAATGACAGGAAAATAGAAGCTACATTGTTTTTCCTAGAGGTAAAATTCCAGCATGGAAATTGGAGCTGATTTCACCTGGAATTACAAGCTATTACAAGATTTAGATGAAGTGGGCATCTCAAATCCAACGAAGTGGAACTATAATCTTTGCTGACAGATTTATGCACTCCATCAAAGAATTTCCTTCCAAGAATTTGCTTCAGTTTTTTTGGGATACGTTCCAGTGAATTGGTGGTATTTTGAATGGGTAGTTGCTTAGTATTTTGATGTTATAGCTTTAATGTTTGCTGGTGTGTTTGAATGTGAACGAATGCATGGAATCATAGAAGAGAAAATCTCTGTTGTGATAAAACAGAGCAAACAGAAGAACCCTCCTAAATTGATTTTCTGTTGGTTTAAACATTTTTTAATTCTGAAAATATGAATTAAAAAAACATTATTTTGAGGATAACCAATAAGCAGGTGCTGAGTGAAAGAAAATTTTGAACCTTATGCAATTTTTTTAAATAATTAAAAAACTATTTTTAAATAATTGGTTGTCATTATTTCTTTTGATTACTAGTTATCGTAAAGCGTAATTCTCAATATAGTTTCTTTCTCACGAAGAAAATGCTTAATTAAAGGTAATTTAAATTTATTTTTAAAGGGACATTATTATATTTTTTCCTGAATTTGAGATTATATTAATTAAACAGAAAGAGTTGGAAACATATCACTTACCTCCTTTACTACAAATTACCATTATATTTAACTGTTAATTGATAGTTAATTTTAAAAATAAAAATAAAATATTATAATATTTTATTATCTAACAAAATAAAAATACTTTATCAAATTTTAAAATTTTTAAAAAAATTAATATGAGAATAAATATATAAAGATAATTTTTTAAAATTTTACCAGAGTATGTTTTGAGAGAGAGAGAGAGAAATAAAGAAAGAATTACTATTTAAATTAAGGACAAATCCAAATCCAAAGTTTATTTCTCCAAAAAAACAATTTAATTTACTTTCGGTGATGTGTGTAAATATGACATCGATGATTGTGGTTGGGGGGCCTATTTTTCTTTCTAATTGTAGCTTCCACTCAGCACCTACTTATTGGTTATCCTCAAATAATTAATTAATTTAATTTCTTTATATAATATTTTCTATAGCATCAAAGAGTTAAAAAAATGTCAAGCATATATGAAGAGAGTTATGTTTTTAATCAATAAATAACATTTTTCATGCTGGCGTCTTGTCATGGCTATTTTATCATGTTAATATTTTAATTTATTATATATATATATATATATATATATATATATATAAAAGTAATTAGTCACAATAAAATAAAATAAGTGCCCGTGGTTAATTTGTGAAGCTTGTTATTTGAATGAATCTTATTGATGGAGATATTGTCAGTTTGAATTATATTACCATTTTGGTTTTTGATTACATAATAGATATTTGTATATAGTCTTAGAAAAATAGTCTAGCCGGAATTCATTTATTTCATACCAAATTTTCAGGAACTTAAACATATCAAAGTCTGCAAATCAATTACTTGCTTCGATTAGCATCCAAAGTACTTCTTCGTCAATGATTTCTTCTTCTAATTTTGGTTGGACCCATGATGTCTTTTTAAGCTTTAGATCTGTATCTTCATATTCAACTTCTGAAAACTCATGTATCAGGCGGTCGCTCCTGAAACTGAACAATTGGTGAGTGCTGTAACTCTGAGAGATTACGGCGTAGTTCTGCTTTTATTTCATCCAAATGTCTACCAGAGCTTCTATTTTCCATGTTACTTGTTGCAGTCTGGAACAAAATACTCATAATATTCATGTTCTGGCATCTTGTCTTTAAGTTCAATCCCAAGTGCAACACCAGTTTCATAGCACCAACAACGAGCAACATTTCGAAGTGTATAACCACCGCCGCCCAACAACAACAGCGGACCATTGAAAGATGTCATGTTTTGAACACATTCTCCATGGCCTTTGATAGAAAGATTAAAGCAACCTAATCTATCACCAGACAAAGAATCGGGGATAGATTGTCCTCAGTACCACGAAATAGTCCTTCCAGTTTCATAGCACCAACAACAAAATACCCATAAGATTGCTGCAGCCACCACGCCATTGTTGCTTGTCGTCGCCGCACCTCACACCATCCACGCCGTCGGTGCTCCTCACACCGTCCACGGTGTGAGGATCTTGCTGCCTGGAGAACGACGATGAAGAGGTTGGTGCAGAATTTGCCGAAGGTGAGGATGGTGATGAAGGAGATGAATACTGATAGGGGGATATGTGATGTCATCTTTCCTATGTTTGCAATTATGTGATGCTCTTTATTATGGATGATTTCGTCTATAATTGGTTTCTTTTTGGAAGGTTCTGTGATTATATTATCGGTTTTTTTAGGTTTTCAAATTTCTTTTAAAATTGAATTTTTTGTGTTTGGCGTTTCTTCAAATGAAATTTTGGCGCTTCTTCAAATGAAATTTTGGGGCTACTATATTTTAACATGCACCCATAGAAACCGCTGTCATTTGTTTAAACAAAATTTTATAATAAAAAAATTATTAACAAAATAATTTAAATAAAGGTCAAACCATTTTATGTTTTCAGTCTTTTTTTTTCAAAGTTCAAGGTTATAATTGTTATTTATGATATTTTATAATATGTAAAAACATATTGATAATTGTATCAGTACTGTAAAAAAGACGAAAATTAAAAGTTTATAATTAAACGAGATATTTTTTAATTTTTTTATACTGCAGTGTAGCATTAAAATAATTGTTATATTATAATAAGATACAAATACATTAAAATAACCAATAAAAAATATCTAAAACCTTAAAGAAAACCCAATATTCAAGTAGAAAGGAAGCATGCTAGAATCCACGATGGGGTGAAGTAGAAGAGGACGAACAATATCAAAAGCGGGAGAGGGTTCAATAGAAGGACAAGAACACCACAAAGTAGAAACGACAGAGGTTAATATATTTTGATAATTTTTCTCGGTTAAAAAATTCTTCAAATATCAATAATTTTCGTTATTTTTCTCTATTGTTTATACTATGGGATTTCTTGGACTACTATTTTTCTTTTCACATCTCTATTAATTTTATAACCTTCTTTTGATTACTAGTTATCGTAAAGCGTAATTCTCAATATAGTTTCTTTCTCATGAATAAAAGATATAAAGATAATCAGTCAAATCTTTATATGTGAGAAGTGTATCTATCTCAAAATTATATGTTTATTTTCTTTTAACTTTAAATTTTTTTCTATAAATAAAACCTTGTAATAGTGTATATTGATCATTAATTTTCATTATTCTTCTCCAGGAATAAAATTGAGGTTTAAGTAGCATATCCCTGCACTGAAATATAGTATAACCTTTTGATGGGAAAAACAGACCTTAGGCTTATTTCTTCTTCTTTTTTTTTATAAAATTTTAAAAGATAAAGGGGTGGGCTAGCTGAAATCAATTTTTCGTTAAATTCCCTTATCTACCCTAGGGTAATGATGTTTCAAAACCCGAACACGAGATAAACCAAACACTCCCCTAACCATCCAAACCAGCCTTTAGGGGGCAGACCTTAGGCTTATGCTTAAATTCAAGCTATCAAGCATCATAAGATTTCCAATATGAGATAATTAAAAGTATGGAAGCTAGTAATTAATCCAAATAAATTTTATTCTATGTATATAATCAGCAATATTAGTTTCTCACATAACCACCTTTTGTAGCAAATTCACCAAATACATAAATACATCCATATATATACACAATACAAAATACGATAATACTACAACAAACCCAGCAAGGTACAATACTTAATTAGTATGATAATATTCTATTAGCTCATATAATTAAATGTAATTAATAAGATAAATCTCAAACATTTGCAACTCTTAAAATATAAATTCGAGTAAGTTTACACATATTTAGTACAAAATCAACACTAACCCGGACAACATTTCTTGCACCGAAGAAACTGGTTGTTAAGGCAGCAATATTGTTGCTGAGATGACTGAGGGTTTTGACATTGTTGATACACGATTTTCAGCTCGAGTTATTAACCAATTCACTAAATCAGTAGCTTCTTGTATTTCACCATTATATTGAGGAACTCGTAAAATATATCTTATAGTCTTAAATAAAGTGATTAACGGAATAGTTGATAGAAGTTCTCTTTTGGTTTCTCTACAAATTTGAATGAAAAATATAAAATATGTTAGTTCACTTTACAATTTACATTGTGAAACAGTCCCATATTATAATTTCAAGCCCCTTTATCTATTGATTTAAAAATAACTTTAAATTATTGCAAGCTATCATTTACACTCACACCACCATTTAATTAAACTATTGACTAATTAAATTACTTTATTGTCCTTAACAAATAATGAATATTGACAAAAATTATTCTTTATTATTTTTTTCAATGTTTTCTTCCTATTCCTAATTGTCAAAATTTTATACAGTGGTTAGCCACTAGAGGCTACCCATGGAATTAAAAGATTTAAATTCTAAATTTGATTTTGCGGATAGTTGAACAAGAAAATCTTAAAAATGAGAATAAAGATAATGATCTCTTATTATTTTGATACTATGTAATTATATTATTACCCTTTAGTCAATAAAATCTTACAATTTGAGCTAACAATATAAATGTGGGACGATGACTTTAGGTCTGACTGATATAATTTTTTAAATAAATTTTTTTGGAATAGAGCTTTTACTCATAGAGCCTTTATAAGTAAAGCTTCTAATAAAAATTTATTAATCATTTAGTTATTACAAATAACTTTTGAGAAATTTTGAGTAATTATTTTAATAGACAAATTTTTAATGTTCTTTTAAAAAAATAAGGTATAATTTTTAAAATAAAGTAAGGGTATTTTAAATAATTTTAACTTTTAAAAAAGTTGGAGAAATTCTACTGCCAAAAGCCTAAATTTTGGGCTTCTTCCAGTAGAAGGAAAAAATATATATTTTTTTAATTTTCAAAAGCCCTTCTCCAGTGTCAACCAAATAATATTAAAAATTTTGAAAAAGAGTTTTTATCATTAAATTTTTTTTATTAGCTAATGAAAAAGCCAAACCAAATAGGTACTTCAAATAATTAAATAAAGATAACTTACATAGTTTATCACAAACAGCTAGCTAGCTTGAAATACCTAGTTGCTTCTCTGATTTAATAACTTAGGGATGTATATGTCTTTTTGTCAAAATTTTATGGCACTATAAAATAATACCTAAAATTAACTTTTAAAGAATTACTAAATTTAATTAATTAAGAAATAAAATATAATTGAAACATAAATATATTGTTGAACTGTAAATATTGACTTGTCTTTTGGTAAACATTGGTGTACTGGATATGGTAAACATTGGTATACTGGATATGGTAAACATTGGTATACTGGATATGATAAAGATTGGTATGCTAGATAACGTAAACATTAGTGTTCTACATGAAGACTAAATCGATGGATGGGATTGATCAAATTATTTGGTGTAACGACCATGATCAATGACTTAGAATAATTTGCTTCATAATTTGCTTCAAGTATAAATACCCACCCTCCTTAAGTTTCATAATTAAGTTAAAAATAAAAACTTGAGTCTTTGTTCAAGTATTTAAGAGTGTTTGTTTATTTATTGTAAGTTTATGTGAGAAAGAAATATATTTGAGTGTTCTGAGTCATTACAAAATTTTTATATTCAACAAAGTGGTATTACAGCTCGTTTTCGTAACGTGGATATTATATTTGTATGATTACGTGTATATTTAAAAATTTCGGTCAAAAAAGTCAAGATTGCCTAAGGAGTATAGATTTTAAGTGGGACTGTTGTGACCCCTTCAGGCTTTCCTAAGAATTTTTCTAGTGTATATTTTCACATCTATAAGCATTCATATTACTATTCAAAAAACTATTAGAAAGCTATGGCAGATGGAGGTATGACACTATTCTAAGTTTTAATTTTCAATAGAAGCAATTATGATAATTGGAGCATCAAAATAAAGGCACTCATTGGAGCACAAGATTATGTGGGAGGTCGTGAAAAAATGTTATAAGAAACTTAGAGATCACGTTGCCAGTGTTGTTTTGATTCAAGCACAAAAAGACACATTAAAGGACTCGAGAAAGAGAGACAAAAAAAATTTTCTATATCATTTATCAAGCATTAGATGATGATGCTTTTGAGAAGATATTGTAATACCCAAATTTTTTATTAATGAATACTTATATATATAATTTTTAGACAATGGGATTTTATTAGAGGTAAAGGGAATAAAATAAAAAATCAGTAGGGTCTAGTGATATTGAGAAGTCAAGTACAATCTTATTTTCTTTGTTAAAGTCGATGTTAAGAGAGAGGGAATAAAAAAAATTATATTATGAAGTTAATTATTGAGGCAATTGTATATATGTAAGATTTGGGTGAAGGCTTGACCAAATGGAGTTTGTTGATTGGTTAATTAACATGAGTTGGCAAAGTAATTATGGGAAATGAATGAGATGGAAGAAATTGCTCGGTGGATTATTAATGAGAAAACATGTGGCCTTGGCTTTCTGTACTTGAGGCGGTGCATGGATGTTTATATAATAATCAAATTTGTTGTAATTAATTGTTTGAAAACAAATTAGAGAACTAAGAGAGGAAAGAAGAAGAAAAAGAAAAGCAAAACAAGGGTTCGATTAGTATTTCTTTTGTTATAATTAATTTTAGATTTTAAGTTTAATAGATAATTTACATAATTTAGTCATACAAAGTTAGATTGTTAGAATATAAATATATGTTTATGTAATATATATATATATATATATATATAGACAATTAAATTTGAAGTATTATTAGTTATTACTCTTGGATCATTATTTATTATTATTTGTTAAATTAATATTAGGAAGTGATTGGAAGGAGGAGGAGAAATCAACAAGAACATAAAATTGTCGCGCATTTGTCATGTAAGTATTTATATGTATTTGAGATATTTTAGTTTTAAAACCGAAAAGTAGGGTATTTTATTACGTTTAATGTTTTCGATATATATTTATGAAAATTTTGAATTATCACGTGTTGATTCAATTAATTATTTTCGAATTGGATTTAAATAATAATTTTTATATGAATGGTATATTTACAAATACAATAAGAAAATTGTATCAACACGTGTTGTGATTTTATAAATGGATAATTTGTATGAAAATATTATGAAATAATTTGATAAGTAAAAATGTGATGGCCATGATTGTTGATGTGATGTGATACCGGTGCTTAGGGCAATAGTCCTTATGAATAATACCCGTAAAGTATGTTGGGGCGACGGTCCCTCGGAATAATACTTGTAAAGTAGTTTCCAATTTTTGGGGTGGCGCTCCTTTTGAATAATGCCCTTAAAGTATGTAAAATATAAAAAATAATTAAAATTATATTTTTTTATGGTGGAATAAATGTGTATTTTTTTCATTTTTGTGAATACTGAAATTGAAATATTATTTTGATATTTTGTTAAGCTTGTTGTTCAAAATCGAAACGTATTTTGTGTATGCAAATCTGTTTATTGCAAAATTCTTAAAGTTGCCTTTGAATATAAATATTTACTAGGTATTAACTCACCCCTACTTTTCAAGTTTAGGCACTATTGAAGATTTTGTATGTAAAAAAGAAAGGATACTTCAAGATAAGGGTTTACTTTTCTTGGAACTATGTGTATAGATACGAGAGTTCGTAAAGTATGGTTTTGATGTATTTTTTATATTTGTATCTGAATTTTAGAAACTTAGAATTGGTTATGTTTGTTAGGTAATGAAATGAGTGTTTAGAATAAAATTTTAAAATTTGCAGGTTTATATATTTTTGCATATATTTGTTATAGAGTAAATTTTACCAAAATTTTTATAAAATTAGGAATGTTTCGGACTGAATTTAGATTATTAATTTTCTTAGAGAAAGAGTTTGTTTTGGAAGTTTGAATATTTTTCGTAGTACCTTAGTTCGGCACCACTTTCATAATGTCGGATTTGGGGTGTTACAAATATCAAATGCAACTTCTACCAATCAAGCATTGGAGAAACTTTAAACATCCTGCAAAGGCGCCAAGTAAGTAAAAAAGGTACATCTGCAAATCTTGAGAAAAGAATTCAAAACTTTATACATGAAGGAAGGTGAGTCCATTATTAATCACTTCTCTAGAATCAAAGCTATTTTCTATTAATTGTAAAGAAATGGTGAAAAGTTAAGTCAAGCCAAGATAATGGAGAAGATATTACGGAAAATTTAAACACAACCTGCGATTTTGTATCACTCGTTTATTAATTGAGTCGTGTTAACCATTTTGTATCACTCGTTTATTAATTGAGTCGTGTTAACCTGCCAACCAGTTTATAATACGATTACTATTTTAGAAAAAATTGTAACTAATGAGATTCGAACACAAGACTAGCCTATAATATAAATTACGTATATACCACTAATCTACAACCTTTTTTTTTGTTCTTTTTCGTTAGTATAATAATTTTAAAAGTATTTATTTTAACTATATATTAAAAATTAATAGTTACTTGTAAATACGATAAAATTAAAATATTTTTAACTTAATATTTAATAATCATAATTTCGTGACAGATTATTTACAAATTATTTGTGATATTTTTAAGTTAATAATTTAAGTAAAACTTCTTTATGTAACAATCAAATTAAATTATATTTCTGTAAAGAAAATAAAATCATCTAATAATTTTTTTTATATAATAATACTCTGTATTTTGATAAAAAAATTTATATAATCTTAGTTAATTATATATATAATCTAATGTTTAAAAGATTATTATAATTTAAGCCAATTGTAACATAATTTCATGTATATTTTCACATCTATTGTAATTTGAGTCTATTACATAATCATTTATTCTTTGTAATAATAGATGTTAAGTACTACTTGAAGATTATTTATAATTTTGTAAACCTTTCAAACTTAAGTGTTAATATTAAGTTTGCTGATTGAAGTACATTTGATATAATATTTTTATTTTTGTGTTAATTATAAGTTGTAATTAGAATTGAGCATTGTAACTGATTTATTTTTTTAGGTGGGCTTAGTTAATAGTATAAATATTTAATAAAATAGATAACTAATTTTTTTTTTGAAATTAAAATTTGATTCTATAAATTTTTGTTGATACTTTTAACTTAGTAATTTAAGTCAAGCTAACTAAAATATAGTTGTGTAAAGAAAACAAAATTATGTAATAATAAAATTGTTCCAAATAAAAATGTAAATGTAGGCTATTTTTTTAAAAATAAAAATAAATTTTATTGATTAGATTTATAAATATTTAATAAAATAATTAATTATTTTCTTAAATAAAAATTCGATTTTATGTATTCCAAGCTTTTATCAAAACTCATTTGAAGCAAATAATTTATTCCATTAAAATAAAAATATGCACAAACTATTAAATATATTAAATTAGACTAACATACTTTATTTAGTATTAATTAATATGATTTATTATGACAAAACTGGATTGAAGCAAATAAAGATTTCAATTTTCAAAGTAGTGGGGACTTTATGATAATTATTCACAGGCTTTTTATGATAAATGAAAAGAAATTAAATATTTTATTAGAAAAAAAGAGTTTATGCTAAAAAGTACTGACCATCCATTCTCCAACAAAGTTTCATCATTTGTTTATCTTATTAAAGAAAAAGTACTCAAAAGTTAAAAAATAAAAACAATTAAAGAGTTAACAATATCAAACCCAACATTTCTTGATTACGATTTTGTTTTGGCTTCAGATTAGAAGAGAGAAGACAAGCATTCTAAAACAAAAAATTACCAAATTGAAGACCTTCTTCGACGAGTGAATTCTCCACGCCAACACCATTCAACTCAGAAGCTCCCGATCTATCTTTCTGGAGCTTATTGGCCTTGCACAGTAAACCATTTGTTGTTGACTTTCTCTTAATCAAGTTATTTTTACTTTGCTTATGGTGTTGCAAAAAAGGCTTTATAGATGCAACTTTATTAATTGCAAATGATAGAATGCAATTTTTTCTTTTTCATTTTATAACAGTTTTGCAAAAACAATTTTATAAAATAGTTAAAGAAACCAAACTTGTTATGTTTCTTGGCATTTTCGAATTTTTTTTTTATCTTATTCATGTTACTAACTATTTATTATTTTTACATATATATGAATTCATATTTTGTGGAAGCTAATTCTGCATCAATACGTAGTATTGAAGCCTTTTTAGGGGGACATAAAGTGAATTTAAATGAGTTAGAGGATGACCAGGTAGTAGATGATTCATCTAAAAGAAGTGGAAAACGGAAAAGGAAAGAGACATCTAGAGTTTGGATCATGTCTATCAAGTTGCCATGTGATGCATATAAAGATGGGAAATTAAGGTCCAAGTGCAAGCTATGTGGAAAAGCATACATATATGACAACCCTTATGAAACAAGATAAGATGATTAAATATATGAGTAAATGTCCTAAGTTGTCAAGTCCACATAATCCCCATCAAATGCTTTTATCTCATAGTGAAGGTTTTGTTTCTCATCATGTTCTATAGTATGAATATAGTGTATTCTGTGACTTGTTATCTTTAGCACTTATTATGCATGATCTACCTTTTCAATTCGTTGAATATATTGGCATCAAAAGAGTTTTAGAGTATTTGCAACCTCAAAGGCAAAATTATTCTTGGAATACTACAAAAGCGGATGTGTTGAAAATATATAGTAGAAAAAAATGTTGGAGGAAGTTCTAGGTAGAATTTGTTTGACATCTGATTTATAGACTTTAATAATCACTGATAGGTAGATGTCTCTTACTACACATTATATTGATAGAAATTAGATTTTGCAGAAGAAGTTGTTGAATTTTATCTTAATGTCACCTCCACATGATAGGGTTTCTTTGGCTGAAAAATTATTATCATTGTTGTGTGAATGGGGTATTGAAAAAAATATTTTCTCAATAACATTGGATAATATTTCTGCAAATGATTCTTCTATTGATTTGTTAAAATCTTAATTGAGACTTAGGAGAGCACTTGCAAAAAATGGAGATTTCTTTCATACTGGTTGTTGTGCTCATATTATTAATTTAATATTCAAGATGGGTTAAAGACAATAGATGGGGAACTATATAAAATTCGGGAAGTGTGAAATATGTGAAAGGATCGTAAGGAAGAAAACAAAAATTTTTAGAATGTGTTAAACAAGTCACTTTGGATAGTAACAAATGTTTGAGGCAAGATGTTCCTACAAGATGGAATTCCACTTACCTTATGCTAGAAAGTGTTTTACAAAAGTACTTTTTGGTGTTGTTTTATGAAATTACTTGTGTATTTTCTAGGTCAAAATATCCCACTTCAAATTTGTATTTTTCCAAGGTGTTTATAACTTATATGACATTGAAGGAATACTTAATAAGTGAAAATGTATACTTGAAAGAAATGGGAAAGAAAATGTTGAACAAAGTTTTGAAGTATTGGTCTGATTTTTGAATAATATTGGCTTTACCCCTAATTTTGGATCTTTGTTACAAGTTATCTGTTGCGAAAAATTAACCTCAGTAACGATGTTCTAACGCTAATTGATTTAATCAAGATCGTGATCTGATAGAACTATCAGGTCTGACCAGACCACACAAAACAGATAAATAATAAGCAAGTTCAGAAATACAAGAATTACGTGGTTCAGCAAAATTGCCTACGTCCACGGAGCAAACACATGTAAAGTCTTTTTTTAGAATCAGAAGATAGAACCTGTACAAGGTGACTCTCTCCACTCAAATCACCTCTATTTAGTCTCTCATTTTCTTTTTCTCTTTCCCTTTCAGTTCACATCCCCCCTACAAGGTCTAGAGTACAGGGTTTTTATAATGTCCCTAAGTGTCCTAATTCAAGTAGGTTTAGTAACCTAATTCTAGTAGGTTTGAAATCATTTTCAGATTAGGATGACAACACCTCTTCAGTTCCTCAGGTACTCGGGTATTCGAGTACTAGATCAGATCCCCTTCAAGTCAAGATGATTACTCCACCTCATGACATCAGGTCATCGGGTATTCGGGTACCAGATCAGATCCCCTTCAAGTCAGGATGACTACTCCACTTCATGACATCAGGTAATCGAGTACTCAGATTCTCAAGTTCTCAAGAATTTGAAGCATCTATTCTTCACAATTCTCCACCTTGCTTCTAATTCTTTTCTCTCTACATGTTCTTGCTCAAACTAGTTTTCTTATAGGTTTCTAATGCCCACCAAGTTCATACATAGATTGAACTTAGCAACTGGTAATGACTTTGTCAGCATATCAGCAAGGTTATCATCTGTGTGTATTTTCACCAAGTCTACAATTCTTATAGCAATCTGATCCCTGATGACATGAAGTTTAACATCTACATATTTGTTCCTTTCATGATGCATTGGATTCCTACTTAAGTGAATTGCACTTTGATTATCACAATGCACCACCACACATTTCTGATATAGACCCAGTTCTCCTGCCAAGCCTTTAAGCCACAGTGCTTCTTTTATTGCATCTGTTGCTGCAACATACTCTGCTTCTGTTGTTGATAAAGCTACAATATGCTAAAGTGTTGCTTTCTAACTTATTGTGCAATTGCATAAAGAAAATATATAACCTGTTATGGACCTTCTCTTATCCAGGTCCCCTGCAAAGTCAGCATCAACATATCCTTTCAACTTCATTTGATCATCTTTAGACGTCTTATACATCAAACCAACTTCAGAAGTACCTCTAAGATACCTCAGAATCCATTTAACAGTCTGCCAATGGCTACTTCCGAGATTAGCCATGAACCTACTAACTACACTGACAGCATGTGCAATATCTGGTCTTGTACATATCATTGCATACATCAGACTTCCAACTGCATTTGTATAAGGCATTGATTCCATCTGTTTCTTCTCATCTTCTGTCTTTGGATTTTGTGAACTTGAGAGCTTAAAGTGAGCTGCTAGAGGTGCCATAATTGGTTTAGAATTTTGCATTCCAAACTTCTCTAGAACCTTCTTAGTATACTTCTCTTGTGGTAGAAATATTGATCTCTCACTTCTGTTTCTTTTTAGCTCAATGCCTAAGATCTTCCTTGCTGGTCCTAAGTCCTTCATTTCAAAAGCTTCATTCAGCTGTTTCTTCAATTTATTGATCTCAGCCTTGCTTGGACAAGCTATCAGCATGTCATCTACATATAAGAGTAGATGAATAGTTATGCCTTCCCTGATAGTTTTAAAGTATACACAACTATCATATCTACTTCAAATGAAGTTTTGCTTGATCATAAATTCATCAAACTTCAGGTACCATTGCCTTGTGATTGTTTGAGGCCATATAATGATTTTTTCAATAAACACACATGATCTTCTTTTCCAAAAACTACAAAACCCTCAGGTTGAGTCATCACAATATTTTCAAACAAATCACCATGTAGAAAGGCTGTCTTGACATCCATTTGCCCAAGTTCCAAATCTTCAGAAGCTACAAGTGCTAAAAGTGCTTTGATAGAGCTATGCTTCATTACTGGAGAAAACACTTCTGTAAAGTCTACCCCTTCTTTCTGAATGAAACCTTTTGCAACAAGTCTGGCCTTATACCTCTTTGGTTCATCACTTGATATGCCTTCTTTGATTTTATAGATCCATTTACACCCAACAACTTTCTTGTTCTTTGGTCGATCTACAAGTTGCCAAGTCTGATTTTTCATCAAAGATTTTATTTCATCCTGCATAGCTTCAACCCATCTCTCCTTGGAGTTAGAATTCATAGCTTCCTTATAGCTTATCGGTTCTTCATCTATGACTTTTGTTGCAACTGTTAGTGCATATGCTATCAAATCAGCATAACCAAACCTACTCGGAGGTCTTATTGTCCTCTTTGTTCTATCCCTTACTAACTAATAGTCATTAAGTTCATCTCGGCCTGTTTGCTCAACTTGGTCTTCATCCTCATCACTCAGAGTTATATTCTGACCCGATGTACCTAGAACCCTATGTCCTGATGTCTGCTCCACTTCAATCTGAAACCTCTCAGATTCTGGTTCTGGTGTATGGTCATCATCTGTTTCTTGTTTTTCTTGCTGATAATCAAGCAAAGCTTCTTCATGGAATTTTATATCTCTGCTCATAATGCATTTTGGTGGTTTAAGTGAAGGACACCAAAGTTTATACCCTTTGACACCTTTTGGATAACCAACAAATACTTCTTTTATTGCTCTAGCCTCAAGTTTTCCTTGATTTGTATGTGCATAGGCAGGACAGCCAAAGATTCTTAAGTGACTGTAAGATGCTTTCTTTCCAGACCATATCTCAATGGGAGTTTTGAGCCTAATTGCTATTGATGGACTTCTATTTACCAGATATGTCGCTGTCGTTAAAGCTTCTGCCCATAAAGACTTTGGAAGCCTTGAATGCACTAGTAAACATCTTACTTTCTCCATCAGTGTCTTATTCATCCTCTCAGCAAGACCATTTTGTTATGGAGTCATTCTCACAGTTTTATGTCTTGAAATGCCACTATCCTTACAGAAGTTGTCAAACTCCTGATTGCAATACTCTAAGCCATTATCAGTCCTCAACTACTTCACCTTTTTATCTGTCTGATTCTCTACTTGTGACTTTCACTCTTTGAATTTTTCAAGCACTTGATCCTTAGATTTTAGCATATATATCCAAACCCTTCTAGAGTAATCATCTATCAAGGATAAGAAGTATCTTGAACCACCTAAGGAATTGACTTGTGAAGGTCCCCATAAATCTGAGTGAATGTATTCTAAGATCCCTTTTGTGTTGTGCTCAGCAATCCCAAACTTTACCTTTGTCGATTTCCTTAAGACACATTCTTCACAAAAGCCTAATGATTCAATCCTATCATTACCAAACACTCCATGTTTACTTAATTCTTTTAACCCCTTTTCACTCATATGGCCTAACCTTATATGCCACAGCCTAGTCTTACTATTGTCAAAGCTTGTTGTTGCATTAACTGAACCAATAACAACAGATCCATCTAAGACATATAAACCATTTTTTCTTACCCCTTTCATGACTACTATAGATCCATTAATTACTTTTAAAGTCCCATTTTCGGCTTTAAATATCCACCCTGATTTATCTAACATCCCTAAGGAAATTAGGTTTCTTTTTAAGTCTGGTACATACTTGACCTGATGCAATTCTCTTACCACTCCATCAAACATTATGATTTTGACACTACCAATCCCCATAACTTTACATGCTTCATTGTTACCCATTAATACTTTACCCCTATCACATGTTTGATATATCGCAAACATATTTAAATTTGGGCACATATGGAAAGAACAACCTGAATCTAATACCAACTCACCTTCTGTCTTGGCACCAGATGCTACAAGTAGATCTGTAGATTCGAAGCAATCTTTTGTTACAATAACTACATAACCATCTGCCTTCTTCTTGTTTTTTCTTTCTGGACAATCCCGTTTGAAATGTCATTCTTTATGGCAATGGAAACACTTCAAGATCTTTGGCTTTGATTTGGATCTGACATGTTTCTTGCCCCTGTGCTCTTGTTTTTCTGGTCTCCCTCTTGCTGTTAAACCTTCTCCTTGACTTGAGTTCTTCTCTTCTTGTTTTTTGGTCAGTTCTTTGGAGTTCAGGGCTGCCTTAACATCTATTATAGAAAGTGAGGTTCGACCGTATGTTAAGGTCTCAACAAAGTGGTCATAAGATTTTGGCAAAGAACTCAGCAAGATCACCACTTGGTCTTCATCTTCAATCTTCACATCTATTGTTTCAAGGTCAAGAATTACCTTGTTAAATAGATCAATATGTTCTTTAATTGTAGTCCCTTAAACCATAGTAAGGGTATACAATCTTTTCTTCAAGTATATCATATTAGCCAAAGACTTCGTCATATAAATCGCTTCTAAGCTGTTCCAAATCCCGGTTGCAGTCTTCTCCTTTGAAACTTCCCTTAGAACCTGATTACTTAGACTTAATACAATTTCAGAATAAGCTTTCCTCAGAATCTCCTTCTTCACAGATTCTGCTAGCATATCGGGCATCTTGTCTTTTCCTTCAAGAGCATCCTCTAACCCTTGATGAACCAAGATTGCCCTCATCTTCAGATGCCACAAATTGAAGTCATTCTCTCCATTGAATTTCTCTAGATCAAACTTAGGCAAAGACATCGTTACTTGGAAACCTGGCTTTGATACCAATTGTTGCGGAAAATCAACCTCAGTAACGATGTTCTAACGCTAATTGATTTAATCAAGATCATGATCTGATAGAAACTATCAGGTCTGACCAGACCACACAAAACAGATAAATAATAAGTAAGTTCAGAAACACAAATTATGTGATTAAGCAAAATTGCCTACGTCCACGAAGCAAACACATGTAAGGTCTTTTATTAGAATCAGAAGATAGAACATGTACAAGGTGACTCTCTCCGCTCAAATCACCTCTCTTCAGTTTCTCCCTTTCTTTTCCTCTCTCCCTTTCAGTTCACATCCCCTCTACAAGGTCTAGAGTACAGAGTTTTTATAATGTCCCTAAGTGTCCTAATTCTAGTAGGTTTGAAATCCTTTTCAGATCAAGATGACAACACCTCTTCAGGTCTTCAGGTCCTCAGGTACTCAGGTATTCGGGTACTAGATCAGATCCCCTTTAAGTCAGGATGACTACTCCACCTCATGACATCAGGTCATCGGGTACCAAATCAGATTCCCTTCAAGTCAGGATGATTACTCCACTTTATGACATCAGGTCATCGAGTACTCAGATTCTCAGGTTCTCAAGAATTTGAAGCATCTATTCTTCACATTATCATTTATTGAATGAACAAACAAAAAGATTATAGCCATGATTCGAAGGAATTCAATAATGTTCAAGATAAATTTTTCTTAATTTAATGAATCTATGGTCAATTCGGGTGCTTGTTCTTCTATGACTACATCTTTCATGCAAGTTGGGGATGATCGTTCAAATGGAAAATTAGATGCCAAAAGCAAAGGAAAATTAGAATCATATCCTAAGGTAAATTTTATATGTTTTTAGTTGTCAGTTTGTAGTATACTTTCATGTTTTTACCTTTAATATATAATACAATTTTATATTGATGTGTTATGCTTTAATATATAATGCAATTTTATATTTTATATTTGATGTATTCTTTATATTAATATAGTTGGTGACTTGCTGTGTTATGCGGTTTATAATATAGTTTTATACGTTATGCTTTAGTATATATATTAGATCATTAATAAACATGGAATCTAGGTTCTATATTAAATGTGTGAAGTTTTAGATAATTAAATAAGCACTTCTTTTCGGGTTCTTTATTTGTTTATATTTTGACAGGTTGGTAATAATGATCTATATATTATTATCTTACTCTTTTTTATTGAATATTTTTAAATTCTATTTTATTTTTAGTGTAATTTTTTATGGGTTTATATTTTTTTTAATATCATATGAGTTTGATAATTTTGAGAGTATGGACATGGATGTTTCTACTCAAAAGACATAATTGAAATTATATTTAGATGACCCAAGTATTGAATGTATGGTTGACTTGGATATTTTATCATTTTAAAAAGGCAATCAATTTCGTTATCCTCAACTCTCTTCTATGGCTAGGAATATCTTAACTATTCCTATATCAACAGTTGCATATGAATTGGCTTTCAATATTGGTGGTCGTGTTCTTGATCAACTTTGGAGTGCCCTTAAGCCGGACGTAGTGGAAGCAATAGTTTGCTTAAGAGATTGGATCTATGTAGAGAATGGTAATCTTTGTGATATTGTCTATAATCTTAGAATTTATTTTTATTTTTTACTTTTTGATGTTTTTAATTTATAAAAATTCTTCATGATTTACGTTCTTGATATTTATAAATTTTTTTAGTGGATACAAATTGGAGGATCTCATTGAAAATATAATTAATTTGTCAATTCATAGCGCTCCGACTATTCCATCAGAAGAAAGTGTTATTTTGACTAGAAATTGAAACAAGTTTGATCATTTATATTACTTTTCAGGTGTTTTGGCTACTGCTACTAGTAGTCTTTGTATTATTCAACTCATTTGAAAGGATAATAGATTGGATCTACGTAGAGAATTGTAATCTTTGTAATGTTTAGTATTTTTGATGATTTGGTTTGACATTAATTTAATTTGTGTAATTGTATTTTATGGTTTTTGGGACAATTATTGTATGTTGATATTTTTTGGATTTGTTGGTGAATTTTATGAAATCTTGTGTTTTGAAATTATTTTAATTTTTAGACAGGTATATGTTATTTTTTAATTATTTTAATTGATAAAATTACAATTGAAAAAATAATTTTTATGACTTATTCAAGTAAACGAGTAAACGGGTTTAATATCACATAAACGAGTAAATGAGTCGTGTTGATTCAACAACCTAATTACTCGATAACAAGCGGGTAAATAGGCCATGTCGTGTTATTTAACTCGACAACCCGAATATTTAAATGTGTTAGTAGGTTGTGTCGTGTTGTCTGACTTGACAACTCAAATATTTAAATGAGTTAATGGGTCATGTCGTGTTACCCATTTATTAAATGAATCGTGTTCGTGTTGAGGAGTTCTGACATGATTAATAAATGGAACGTGGTCGAATTGAATGTTATTGTCATGATTAGTATTGAGACAAGACATAAACACGACCCGACAACACAAATTGCCATCCTTAACTACAAGGATCATTGCAAGCCTATAAAGAAAAAGTAAAGAAGAAGCAAGGCATCTTAGAATAACTTCTCAAGATGCACTTCAAGTTGAAAGAAGAAGTTTAATGCTATGAGAGATACCAACGTCGTCGAGGTCAAGGACAAAATATGGGTTGTGGTCGTGGACGAGGTTAAAATTATAACTATAATAATTTCAACAACTATGAGAAAGGAGAAAGCTCAACACGAGTCCGTGGAAGGAACAATTCAAATACAAGGTACGACAAGTCTAAAGTCATATGTTATAATTGTCAAAAGTTTGGCCATTATGCTTATGCATGTAGAGCCTATAATAATGAAGTTGAAGAGAAGGCTAACTATATGGAAGAAAAGAATCAAGGAAATGTGTCTGTCTCGTTAGGATTCAAAGACATTAATGGAGGCCAAGAGAACATATGGTACCTTGACATTGGTACGAGCAATCATATGTGTGGAAAAAAAAACATGTTCATGGACTAGATGAATCTACAAAATGCAATGTTTCATTCAACGATGATTTAAAAATAACCGTGAAAGGAAGAGATAACATTCTTATACAATTGAAAGATGGTAGGCATCAATTTATTGGAAATGTCTACTATGTGTCCAATATGAAAAATAACATTTTGAGTTTAGGTCAACTCTTAGAAAAATACTATGATATTCACATGAAAGATTATAGTCTTTTTATAAGAGATGGCAAAGGCAACTTAATTACTAAAGTAAAAATGTCAAAAAATATAATGTTTTCTTTGAAATATTCAAAACGATGTTGCAAAATATTTGAAAGTTTGTTATAAAGATGCATAATGGCTATGACATCTTTGATTTGGGTATCTTAACTTTAGAGGGCTAGAGCTACCGTTTAAGAAGAAAATGGTAAAAGGTCTTCCTTGTATTAATCAAGCCGAGCCAGCTCTATGAAGGATGCTTATATGGGAAGCAATTTAGAAAAAGCTTTCCAAAAGAGTCTACCTTTAGAGCCAAGAAACCGCTGGAGCTCATTCATGTTGATGTATGCAATCATTCAAACCAAGATCTTTAGATAACAATAATTATTTCCTTTTCTTTAATGACGACCCTTTTGAAGCAAAAGTTAGAGGTATTTTTCAAGAAATTTAAAATTGCTATTGAGAAAGAAAGTGGTCGTCAAATTAAGGTCATAAGAACTGATCGTAGAGAAAATTTTACTTTCAAGGAGTTCTAAAATTTATGTGAAGTAAATGGAATTCGATATTTCTTAACCGTTCCGAGGATCTCCCAACAAAATAGTATTGGTAAAAGAAAAAATCAAACGGTTCTCTACATAGCGAGGAGTATATTAAAAAGTAAAAGACTACCTAAGGAGTTTTGGACTGAAGCTATAGCATCTACTGCATATATATCTAATCAATCTCCAACAAGAAGCATGTGGAAAAAAACACCACAAGAAGCATGGAGTGGAAGAAAACTTGGTATTTCTCATCTTAAAATTTTTAGAAGTATAGCTCATGTTCATGTACTAGACTAGAGAAGAACAAAGTTGGATGATAAAAATGAGAGTTTCATCTTCATCGACTATGATTCAAGTTCAAAGGTTTATAAGTTGTATAATTCAAACAATAAAAAAATTGTGATCAACTGAAATGTAATATTTGATGAAGGAGAATAGGATTTTGGTCTAGATATCGATGACTTCAACTTTTTTTATTTGTTTGAAGAAGAACCAATAATGGAGCAAGGAAGAGATGTAAGAGAAGAACCTACTACTTCGCATACTCTGCATATTTCACCTACTTCATCAACAACAAACACTTAAGGAGATTCACCACTATCCTTTCTAAATGAAAGAAAAGAAGAATGTATAAGGAGTCTTCAAGATCTCTATAAGGTAATTGAGAGATTTAATAATCTCACTCTTTTTTGTTTTTTTGCTGAGTGTGGACCAATGACCTTTGAAGAAGCTGCATAATATGAGAAATGAAAAAATATAATGGATGAAAAAATTAAAGCAATTATGAAGAAAGATCCATCAAATAGACGTGAAATCTGCATTCTTGAATGGAGTTCTTGAAGAAGTCTACATATAACACCAACAGGTTTCAAAGTCAAAAGGCAAGAGGATAAGGTGCTAAAATTGAGAAAGGCTTTTTATAGATAGAAACAATCACTAAGACCATGGAATAGTTGAATCGATAAGTATTTCCAAAAAAATGGCTTCACTAAGTGCTCTTATGAACACACATTTTATATCAAGATTAAAGATGGAGATATTTTGATCATGTGCTTGTATGTAGATAATTTGATTTTTACTAGAAGCAATCCAAGTTTGTTTGATGATTTTAAGAAAACAATGACCAAGGAGTTTGAGATAATTGACATAGGGCTCATGGCATATTACCTTAGTATCGAAGTAAGACAAGAAGAAGATGGAATTTTTATTTCACAACAACGCTACATAAAAGAGATCCTCAAGAAGTTCAAAATGGAAAATTACAAGCCAATTAGGGCGCCAATTGAGTATGGAGTTAAGCTCTCGAAGCATAAAAAAGGAGAAAAAGTAAATTCAACTCTTTTCAAGAGCTTAGTTGGATGTTTACGATATTTAACATGCACAAGACCCGATATTCTCTATACAGTTGGATTTGTAAGCTGCTACATGGAAACTTCATCAACTAAAGGAACTGAGGTGGTCACAGGAGAAGCCAACGAAGATTTACTTTGATAACAAATTAACTATAGCATTGGCAAAGAATCCAGTGTTTTATAATTGAAGCAAACACATTGACATGCGTTACCACTACATAAGGGAGTACATAAGAAAAGATGTACAAATATAGTACGTGAAGTCCCAAGATTAAATTGCTGACATTTTTACCAAGCCACTCAAACAAGAAGACTTTATAAGATTGAAAATTTCACTTAGTGTGATTATATCAAGTTTAAGGGGGAGTGTTGAATTGCAAACTTAATCTAGAATATTGACTTGTCTTTTGGTAAACATTGGTGTATTAGATATGATAAAAATTGGTGTACTAGATATACTAAACATTAGTGTGTTAGATAAAATAAACATTGGTGTTCTACATGAAGACTAAATCAATAGTTGAGATTAGTCAAATTGTTTGGTGTAACAACCATGATCAATGGTTTAGAATGATTTGCTTCAAGTATAAATACCCCTCTTCCCTTAAGGTTTTATAATTAAGTTAGAAATAAAAGTTTGAGTCTTTATTTAAGTATTTAAGAGTGTTTGTTTAATTCTTATATGTTTATGTGAAAAATAAATATATTTGAGTGTTTTGAGTGATTACAAAATTCTTATTTTTAACATATATAAGATTTTTTTAAAGCTTTCCTTATATGTCTTTTTCTTAATTAGAAAATAAATTATGTTCTTTTCTTACCTATTTTTTTTAAAAAAATTCTTCCTATGTATTAATGAGATAAATATGATATTTTGTATTTATTTATAGCACATAGGCAACACAACATTTAATAACATATAATATATTAATAATTATGTTGTAATTTTATTTTTAAAGTCTAAACAAAATCAGAATAGTCTTTTGATAATGAAATAATTATACGTGACATGCATTTAAGAAGTTTTTTTTGGTTAATTATTTAACAACCTAATTTAAGTTGAATAAAATTTGGGATAACTAATTTGGAAAAAATTAATGTTTGTTAATTTATTTATTTTTAATGAACTTGTCAAATTTAATTCATAGTATAAGGTATCTTTCCCTTTCAGGGAATAGACCAAGAAATTGCCCAATTTAATTTAATGTATATTAAATTCATTAATTACAAATGAATAAGACAACGGTTGCTTGGTGGAACAAGAAACCAAAATGGACGATTTAAATCATACAAATATTACCTTTCTAGTTTATCAAGTTAATATGTCAACTCTGTGTTGGCTTCTTATTCAAAAATTATATATATATATATATATATACTGTGCAAAATTACATACTTGCCCTCAATTATATAGTTAATTTATTTTTAAAACTTTTCTTATATGTCTTTTTTTTTACCTATTCTTCTTAAAAAGTTTCTTCTTACCTATTAATGAGATAAATATGATAGCATTTATTTAGTTATAGCACAACATTTAACAATATATAATATATTGATAATTTATTTTTAAATCGAAAATTTGATCTTCTTCTAATAAAGAAAAATGACTTTTTTAATTTCAATAACCTAGCATTGACGCAGTGTGAAAATGATATTATATTTCGTTCTAGTGTTGTCTTGAATATTTAAGTATAAGAACTCTAAAAAAGAGATAAATAACCATGAAAGGAAAAATAAATAACCTATATAGGATTAACTGAAGAAAATATTATTGATTGAATTAATCAATTAATAAATGATAAGGCATATTTATACTACAAGGACAAAGATTTTTCATGAACGAGGAATTTAACTAGGCTAAAATAATAAACTAGAATCTTATTTAAACAATAAAATCAAATAAGAATCTGAATTAAAATAAAAAATGATAATAATATTAAAACTAAACTTTTAATTTATTTTACCCCTACTTTTTGTCCTACATCTATTCTCCTGCTCTTAGAAATAAACTTGTCCTCGAGTTTCGCAACAACCAAAGATTATTTAGTATTGGTGTTGCCTTTAATTTTATTGGAATTTTTATGTACAAAAAACATATCATCCATGAAAGTAAGTTCTTCTTCCACAATAGAGTTATGTTGTTGACACAATGAATGACTCCTTTGTGTAGCTAGATCTTGACCTTGGTATTTCTTTCTTTTAATCATTAACCCAACTCATGAAGTTATCTTAAATGCAGTATGAAAATCATAGATGGATTTAAAAGAAACTTGTTTTCTTATGTCTGCATGCAATCCCTTTAAAAATCTTTCAAGCCACCAGTCGTTTGATTTGGGGTAGTTTAGACAAAAAAAAGGTCCTTGAATTTCACAATAATATTCTTTAATTGATCTTTAACTTCGTAGACAATTCTCAAATTGATCCAATAATATTTCAGCATAATATTGAGGGATGAAGAATCTTTACAACGTTTTCTTTATGTAATACCAAATACAATGTTTGCCTTTTCCTTACTAAAGTCATCTTGTTTGTAATTGTCTCCACCATATAGATGCAAATCCATCTAACTTATATAATGCATAACAAACATGATCTTTTTTTTCTTTAGGAATATTATCAAAGAAAAAATCTTCTATCGTAAAAACCTAATGAAAGACATCCTTAAGATCATCAACGCATGGAGGGTCATTGAAAAGCTATTGAATATTCATTGTTCACAATAGTCAAAACTAATTATTTTTCATCTCCCCACTCTTCTTTTAAAAAAATTTAAAAATTAAAAGAAGGGCGAAATCGTGAATAAGCCCAAAAGATTTCGACGAAAGTGATTGGAAAGATTTCGTATTAATAGGATATGAAATATTTGATGATGTGAATAGCAATGGTGTTCTCGGATTTTTCTAAATCGCGATGGTTTTGTTGAAAAACTTGAAAAAAAGTGATGATTACTTTGCAGTTCCATGTCTGATCTATGTGATTAGAGTAACGATCTATGGTAGAAGGTGTCTAGCATGAAAGGGCAGCAAGTCATTCAGTTGATTTGTGGCGGTAATGTTGTTGAATGCATGATGGATGGCATTAAATGGTAATGATGACGATCGACTCTTCTTTGGCTTATCATGATGTTTTCCGGTGAGTAAAAGGCGGTGGATCTGGTTGGGGTTTGGTTGCTAGCTTTTTCTAATTCTAGTGGTGGTCTTGGATTGCCGAATGGTGACGAACGAATGGCGGTGCGCAACAACACAAAGTGGTTGGCGACTGTTTTGGGTGTTTTTTTTTTTTTTGGTCTGCTAGTTCTATTTTCTTTTTTTTTTTTGGTTTTTTGAGTTTGGTTTTCTAGGTTTTTTTTTAAGGTTTTCTTTCGGGTTTGGTTTTTTTTCCCCTATTTTGGATTTTTTGAAAATTGTTTTTGGATTTTTTTTTTGTTTTTGGTAGAAAGGAAGATTATGGGTGTGGTTAATGAGTAGTTGTAGGTGATGGATTTAGGTCACAGGATCAACTCGCCTAATACATAAACAGGATTTTATACCACTTGACGTATTGCATGTGCGATACTGGATTTCATTCTAACGTACGTCTTGAATATTCAATAATAAGAACTCTAAAAAAGAGAAATAACCACGAAGAGAAATATAAATAACTCACACAGGATTAACTAAAAAACATATTATTGATTGAATTAATTAATTAATTAATTAATAACAAAATCTATTTTAACTAATATAAATTGTAATTCTAAAAGGACAAAAGATTCCCCACGAAAAAAGGATTTAACTGAGGGGTTGTTTAATTTTCTGACTGAAGTCTGTATAAAATTATTTAAATATTTAAAAGTCGTTTGTTTTTTAACTTATGTCTAAATATTTATTAAAAATTTTAATTTAAATTTAAAAGAGTAAATGTCTGAATAATTTAATATTTTAATTTTCTAAAAGTATCCTTATTCTATTAATTTATTTACTAACAAAATTAAAATTCTAATTGTTAACTATTTTTGACATATCTCTTTTGTATTGTAAGCCTCCTCTACTTGTCTTCTCAATCTTACTTATTTTATACTTTAATTATTATAATAAATTTATATATTTCATAATTACAACTATATTACAATATGAATTATTATTTTTATTGATCTTTATATCATCGATAAGATTTTTTTTTTAAAAAAAGAGATCATATATCAATCAAATAAATAATGTACATATTGATATAGTTTATTAATTTTTTTATCTATTATTGTGTATAATCAAAATTATTATAGATATAAATATATTTTATAAAGAGATATATATATCAAAATATAAATTTTCAGATTTTTTATTTTGCCAAAATAAATAACTTAATACTTATTCTCTGATATTTTAAAATAAAAAAACAAATATATCATTTAGATTTAATTTTTTAGCTAAATTCATATTTGAGTTATATTCTGAGCTCAGACAAAAAAATTATCATAAAAAAATTATATGCAACGAGTATTTAAGAAGTTTTTTTCGTTAATTATTTAACAACCTAATTTTACTTGAATAAAATTTGGGATAACTAATTTGGAAATTAATGTTTGTTAATTTATTTATTTTTAATGAACTTTTCAAATTTAATTCATAGTACAAGGTATCGTCCCCTTTCAAGGCATTGACCAAGAAATTGCCTATAGTTTGAACTTAATTTTAATGTATATTCAATTCCTTAATTAACTACTAATGAAATAAGGCAAGGGTTAATTGCTTGGTGGAACAAGAAAGCAAAATTGATAAATTTAAATATTACAAATATGTTAACTCTCCTATTATTTAAAAATTAAAAAAGTATTGAGTGAAATTACAGACTTGCCCTCAATTTAATTGTTAGAATTCTAACGCTAGGGGCACTAATGTAAATGAGCTGCGACAGATTTTATTAAATAATCTTTTTCAATACACAATTGTAATAAACAAACAAGTGTTTCATTGAATAATCTTGAATTGAAGAGCGATGTCACTAACACCGCCTTCAAATTCTTTTTAAAATCTCACTTTATTTTAAGCTTAATTAAATTCTTATGTTTTAGTTTATTGTGAATACTCTTTGCACCCACTATATATATATATATAATTTATTAGTATTTTTTACTAATAGGTAACTTTTATTCACAATAAATTATTTTTTAAATTTAAATTAAATAAATAAATTTTTTTTTCTTCAACAAATATATAAGAATTTTAAATTGATCAAAGAATAATTACGAAGTAATAATTGAATGAAAAGAATAAATTTTCAATCATAATATACAGTTGGATGAAATTTTCTCTTACAAATAGATTGAGTGTATTTTGAAGAAAAGAATTCAATTAAACATTTTCAATTAAAAAAATCGAGAAAATTAGAGTTTGCAAATAAGTGAGAAGGAGAACGAGAGTCATTTCTGAAATTAACATGGTGTTGTTAAAAATTGTTTTTAATATTGTGTGAATAGGGTTTGAATCTCAAATCATGAATCGCCTATACCAATTTAAAAAAATTTATCAGTTGAATTAACTAGCACCCACTATAATTATTAAGTAAATTTTAAATATTGTATTTATTTTTAACAAAGAATATAATTTAGTTTTAGTTGTTTAAATATTTTAAATGTAATAATGTCTAGATTTCTTAAATTGAACACTAAATTTTGTTGGTAATTATATCCGAAAAAAATTAAATTAAAAATTTTGACTTAACATAAATCTTTTAATAAGTTTACTTAATAGTAATTTTCAAAATATTCTTATAAATTTTATTTTTATTTTAATATATATAATTTTTTATTAATAAATGTATAATATATAAACTTATTAATTTTTCAATATTTATAATAATATTACAAAAAAATATATCATTTAAATTTAGATAAGACATAAAAATGCTAATTTTGGTGTAATATGTTAAAAATAATGTAAGAGATGAATGAAAACTTAAAATAAGTTATCAATGAGTCGCTTATCCAACTATCTAAAATGAAGGAAACTTATTATTATTTTTTGATAGATGATAAAAGAAAATTATAAAGCCTTATTTATAGAGAATGATTAAAAGTTACAAGTAATAATAATAATTTAAATTATATAATTGAGATATATAAGTTTTACAAATTATTTGGTTAATTTTAAGATACCATCGTTTTAAATGATGTCTTAATTCTTGTAACCTAACAAGTAAATTATTAGAGGTTATCATGCTATTTGTGGAGGATTAAAATTTGGTGCTGATCTTATGTTAATACATCTTATAATTAAAATTACGTAATTACCTTAAACTCTTTATCAATAATAAACGAACGGGACAAGAATATTTTAACAAAACTTTGAACAAGAAAATCTCGAATCTGAAGATAACCTGTTTTGCAAGTAATTAAATACTTTTAATTCATACCAAGTCTTCCTTTAATTCACCAAGAACCTTTTGGTCCATTTATCTCACTTCTTCTCCTGAAAGCTATTAATTTTATTTGCGCTGATTTAATTTCTTGACTCTCTCCACAGATGGAAGAAGCCAACGAAGCAAAGCAACATAAAGATGATGAAATGAACATCACGATCATCAGCAAGCAAGACAAAGAACAGGATTCAGCTGGTGAAAAATCCAAACCCAAAAAAGGTCTAAGAAGAACATTAACTAACGAAGATCAGCGGAGACTAATAACCATGGAACAGCTGCAGGCAACGACGAAGCTAGATCATGCTAAGACCAGGCTCCTGGAGAGGCAGAGGAGTTGCCACGAAGAAGGTCAAGGCAAAGAGACAAGAACTCAAGGTTTTTTATTTTTCTTAATTTAAAAATTTATATAAAGTTAAATTTGTATATATTCAATATTTTAAAATCAAACAAGTTTTGAACTTTGAATTCCGTTTTTCTATGATTTCCATGTGCAGATGCAGGAATGACTAGCAACACAATCTATGAGAACGAGCCAATGCCGATTGATCCCAACAGGTGTGTTCAGTTTAAATAACAAGAAAATTTGTTTCTTTTGATATTATCTATTTATAATCATTTTAATTTTTTTATATTATGAGCATTTAACACAAAAATTTTAATTTTACGACTACTTGTCTATAATATGCTCAAAATATTGTTATATTTATTTTTTAGAGTAAAAACTCTTTTTGAATCCTAAATATTTGGTACCCTCATAAGTCTTTGTGATTACAAAAATACTTTTAAAAGACTTAATTTATTAATAAATAAAAATTATATCTTTATATAATACTAACTATTTAAGAAAAATAATAATTAAATATCTAATTTTTTATATAAAATACATTAATTAAATAAATAATAATATTATTTTATAACAAATTAATAACATAAATACTTATTAATATATTTTAATTTTTTATTAATATTTTAAATGTATATACATATATTTCATTTGAATTATAACATAATCATAAATATTTATTATATATATGCTATAAAATAAATAAATTTATAAATCTATATTTTATTAATAGATTAATATTATTTATGCTTTATTTTTATTTAATTTTGGATAAACATAAATTTAATTTATTTTGATTTAATTTATTACAAATAATTACAATATAGTTATTTTATAAATATATTTTTAAAATAATATTATTATTTATTTATTTAACATATTTTAATAAATATATTATAATTTCTCAAATTTTAAAGATTTATTTGTTAATTTTTTAAAATAACTTTATTTTATAAGGTATAATAGTTATTTGACAATAAAATAGGAATGTCAAGGATAAATAGATAAATATTTTCCTTAACTTAAACGTTAGTTAGTTAATCTATTAGGTTATTAATTTATCTTTTAGATTTAGTAGAATAGCAAAGTAGGATATAATCTTTTCAACTGTAACTATTTAGTTCTTATTTTATATAACATATTAAGGATCAAAACATTAAAATTAAAAATTTATGTTCTAGTTTATTATTTTTAATAAAATTTAGGAGGAAAAATATTATTATTAAAAAATGATAACAATGAGTTGGGGCAAATCCATATGTTAAAATATTTATCGTTTTCTGAACTTTAAGGTGTGTGTCAATTTTTCTTATTTAATTAATGAATAACAAGCATAATTTATACTGATATTATTCTTCCACTTGATCCGCATTGGTGTTCTAGGATACAAACACAAAACCTTGAGAGCTTACAAATGTCACTTGAACTATAAATTTAATAGTATATCCTCTCATGTATTGACAATCATATCATTAACAAACACCTATGTCATTAGGTTTTATTGTTTAATGTAACCATTGATTACGTATAAAAATATAATTTTGCTCTTAACAAAAATAATAAAAATAAAACAAATTTAAAAATATTATTGTTAATTTTATTTCATTAATATTAATTATATAAAATATTATTATTTTTATTTAAAATAAAATTTGTCTTTTAAAGTGAAATGACAAAATTTTCACAACAAACTAAAGAATAGGTTGCACTGAATCATTGAATTTTTTCCACCTTAATTGCCTTCAAGATTGATCCCTTCCATTTGTAAGATTTAAATTTTACTTTTAAAATGTTGATACTAGATTTTATCACCTGATATTAACTAGTGAATTTATTTGTATACAGAAAAAAAAAAACTCATTTTTCTCTTTTTTCTTATATGCTTGTTAATTTTTTAAGTTATTTGAAATATTAATTTTAGTGGGATTCTGATTGGAGATAATTAATGATTTAATAGAACTCTAATTGAAGAAAATTTAGGATTTTGGCTTACCTCTAATTTGGATGAAATAACAGTTCTTCAAAAAAAAAAACTCTTCATTAGATCTAGTGTTAATAAGGAATGTTGATTGAAATTTTATAAATTAGGACTTTATCATTTATCTTTTGGGTCTTTCTTCTTTAATAAGAGTTTAGGTAGCTATCTTATTAGGCTAATATACTTGTAAAATTCAAACTAATTTGGATATTGAAAAAATGGTCTGACAAAAATATATTTTATCTAAACAGAAAAATAGGAGAAAAAAATTCAATGGTTAAGTGCAAACTAATTGCCATCAAGATTGATCCCTCTCTTTGATTTGCTCCCTTAGGTTTGATTTCTTGCGTAGCTACCTCTAAGAGTTAGTTTTATTTTACTAGGGGTAGCAATTTGGGTTAACATAATGTACTCGTATTGTGTAAAATAAAAATATATTGTAAGCTAATCCGAACCCAACTAATTAATATTCATGTCAAAAATTAAAATTCTAACATGATCCACTTAATAATCTTGTTATTTGTTTATAACAATTGTGTCACCCATTTAATATATTTTAATATATATTCTAAAATATATATAACATTACTTACTAAAATACTAATAAATTTTATTCTAAATAGTATTAAATATTTTTTAAAATATTAAAATTATGATTAAATAATTAAAATGTGAAAAACATAAAATAAATATATTAAATTATATAATTAGTTAGAATAAAATCATTATTCAAATAATTAATCGCCTAATTAATGGGTTCTCGTGTCAAGACTTCTAAACACGAATTCGACCCAATTATTAATTATATCATATTATTATAATCTATATATTTATTAATCATGTCATTTTAAGTTAACTCGAACTCACTAATTTATTGTCGTAGTCGTGTTAAGCTGATGGATCATTCTAAAAATTGCTACCTGCCATTGATTAAATCAACTTTAACAATTATAACTAGTAGATTGGATGTTCTTTAATGACTTTTGATAAAGTTTGGTGCAAATAATAAGTATCAATAAATTAGGGATACAATAAAAAATAATCCCTTGTCATTGATCTTCTGTAAAATGCTAAACAAGCTAATCTTTTTCTACTTGAGCTTATTGTATTCACCATCATGAAAGTTGTCTCTGGACAAACAAATATTGGCATTGATCTTCCAATTCTATCACTCTTAAATGATTAGCATTGAGATCATGTTACGACACTACTCAACTCTTTTTTGTTCTAGATATAAATAATTTATTTTCAAGGCTATTCAACCTTCCAGTCTCTTGTTTGCAGAAACAAAGATGGAACCACTGAGATGGAGCCAAAAACTCTTAACAAAGATGATTTGGATGAACAGGCGGCAGAAGTGGAGAGTTCGGAAGGTAATATAGAAAACTAGCCCGTCGATTTTATATGAAAATGCATGTGCATATTATAGTAATTATAAACATTAATCTGCAATCACTTATGTATATCTTGTTACAAATTCAACCTTACAGTCAATTGGTTGGCTTACTGGCCGCTATGCAAAATGATACAAGAGAATTATTGGAAAAGTGTAGAAGATTTCGTTAGAGATCATCCCGAGGCCTTGACAGCAGAGATTTCATATTCTAAGACAATATTCCACCACATTGTTAACTTTATTCACGATGATATAGAAGGCGCTGCTTGCGTAATCGACAAGTTTGCATCAAAGGTCAATCCAAGAACACTTGAGCAGAAAGATATTCGGGGAATGACAGTTCTATCTTTAAGTGCCACGATAGGCAATACATGGGCCTCAAAACTTTTAGTCAAATATAACAGTAATTTGCCAAACGTATGGAGCGACAACGGCTGGCTTCCGGTTCAGCATGCAGCATATTATGATCACAAGGATACAGTTCAGTATCTAGTACGAGTGACTGCAGAAGAGAACTTAGTTGGCAGCAGTGGTGCCCGGCTGATTTCATATCTGATCATGTCTAATTTATATGGTGAGTGCTTTGATATATGATTAAATTAAATCTCATCTTATTAATGCAACATGTTAAGAGAGCATTGAAAATTAAAGGATAAACAACATGAAAAAAATATAATATTCTAAGTCCGATGAAATAAAATATGAAGGAATGTAGAATTTTGATATTACTTAAAAAAAGATAGGAATCCCATATAAATAATCAAAAAAATTTGTCCTTATTAATTGAACTGGAATTTATTTGTTTTAAAAATTGACTTAATTACTTGCCATTGCCATTTCTTCATGCATCAGATGTAGCTTTAGATTTCTTGAAGCAGTACCCAGCGATAGGCCGAGACCACTTCACCTCCCGGAATATTGTTTTAGAGACGTTGGCTCAAAAGCCTCTAGCGTTTGCGAGTGGAAATCAGCTTGGAAGTTCGCAATGCTTCATTTATAACCGTCGGTGTTAAAAGATTAATCCTTTTATTCTTAATTAATTGATGCTTAGTTTATGTGTACAAAAAGTTGTTGTTAGCTATGACCCAACAAAGAATACCTACTAAATTTGCAGGCATTCCCTTGGAAAAGGAAAAAATTTCTACTGATCAGACCAACAAGAATCCAAGTGCGGGTGTAGATGTGGAGAGTGCCATTGTGAGATCAAGAAACTACTCAATGAGATCTACATGTGTTGGATCTATTTTCAAAATCGCTACTATATTGGGTACGTAAATCTCTATTTTTAATTTGATATAATAAATTGACTAATATTTTTTTGAATAACAGGTGCTATGTGCCAAGATTTGCATATGATGTTCTGGAATGCCCTCATTCTTCTTTGTAAGGCATTGACACTGCTCTCTTGAATTCAATCGTTTGATTGAAATATTCTTTTATTAATTTGAGGAGTTCAATTGCAGTCCCCTGTATCAAAGCTATACACGAACAAAAGTTGACGCATCTGCGAACACTTGAAATCATCAGAATGATCTGTGATGGAGTGGTTTGGAATGATCCCCAAATTTTCAAGACGGGGTTGTTTTTACATACAGCCGCAACATTCGGAATTTCTGAGTTTGTCAATGAAATAATTTTGGCCTACAATGATTCAATTTATCAAGTTAACAACGAGGGGCATCACATATTTCATCTTGCAGTTTTACATCGCCATGAGAATGTTTTTAATCTCATACATGGTTTCCGTCACCTTAGTGACATGTTGAATATGTACGACCATTTAGGCAACAACATGTTACATTTAGCAGGAAAATTGGTACCTTCAAGTAAAGTCCTTGGTGCAGCATTGCAGATGCAGAGAGAATTGCAATGGTTCAAGGTAATACATGATCTAACCATGAATTTATAAGGATTCAGTATTCTAATTGATTTATTTTAAATGTTGCATGTATATAAGGAAAACTGTTCGAACATTCCGTCTAATAGTTAGTCCTTGGATCTACAATTTGGTTTTAATACGCACGGATTGCTTGATTTGAGAAGAATATGTTTATGTTTTCCTTTTTTTTTAACTCTTATATGCCTTGTGCTAACTTTTGCTGTAGGCTATAGAAAATCTTCTTCGCCCATGGCTTCACGAAGAGAAAAATTCTGACAACAAAACTCCTAGAGAGGTATTTACTGAATCACACAAGGAATTGGTTAAAGAGGGAGAAAAATGGATGGACACTGCACAATCATGTGCAATTGCGGCTACACTTATAATCACAGTGGTATTTGCCGCAGCATTCACTGTTCCAGGTGGCAACAACAACGAAGGAAAACCAATTTTCTTGAAGGAAAAATCTTTCCTTATATTTGCGACATCAGATGCGCTTACACTTTTTTCATCAATAACTTCGTTGTTGATGTTCTTAGCGATCCTGACATCACGTTATTCAGAAGAAGATTTTCTGATGTCCTTACCAAGGAAGTTAATTATCGGTCTTATAACCTTATTCTTTTCCATAGTAACAATGATAGTAGCATTTGGTGCAACTATATACATAGTTCTTTCTCAACCTTGGAAATGGGTGAGCATTCCAATTGCCTTGCTTGGTTGTGTCCCGGTGACCATGTTTGCATTGGTGCGATTTTCTCTTCTACATGACATGGCATGGGCCCAGCATATTTCGTCCAGTGAAGTAAGGATGTAATTCTGAGGTGGAGGCAATTAATTGTTCCTTTTCTATATTAAACTAAATTAATCTTAATACATTTTGTTATCAAGTCTTTTGTGCAAATACTCAATTAGTAGAAGAGATCGAAATCCTTAGTTAATAGTTTTTCTTTTCTCTTCTTCTTTTCTTTTTCTCTTTTTCTACCCTAGTGATTACTGCTAAGCCACTCAAATATCTTTTACAAGGAAAAGAATTAAATAAAAAAAATTCATAATGGAATATGCATTTTCATTAGTAGTGACATAAATCCTATAACTTATCCATGCAGAAGGAAGTTATATATTCCTTTTTCATTAACTGATCAAATTATGTTGCACCTCAACACCAGAGGGTGAAAATTGATAAAATATAATAAACAATATATTTAGCTAAAAACTTTATTACTACTAAGATTTCATGAGCAAAATCTAGTCTGAAAAATTTGGAAAAGCTTTATATGTCAAATCTTAGACAAATAGACTTTATCTAAAGGAGTTGTACGAGTTAAAAATGTAAGAGGGTATAGACGTCACAAGCCACCTTAATAAGTTCAACAAGTGTATTACTCGGCTTTAAAATGTGGAGGTAAATATCAATGAAGAAAATCAAGCCATTACTTTGTTGGCTTCTTTACCAAAATCGCAGGAGACTTTTATGATCACATTAATAGTTGGAAAATAGATTTTTAGGATAAATGAGGTCTCAACTGCTGTGGCTTACTTAATTAATCAGTCTCCATGCTCGGCTATAAATTTCAAAGTCCCTATAGAGATTTAGACCAACAAACCAATCAACTACCCTAAAATATGTATTTTTTTATGTCTAGCTTATATACATATACCAAGTGACGAATGGACAAAGCTAGATGCAAAATAAAAAAGGTTTATTTTTCTCGACTACCCAAAAGATGTAAAGGGATATATGCTTTGGAATCTAGAATCAAAAAAGAAAGTTATCAGCATAGACGTCTTTGATGAAGCCAACATATTGAAGAAAGAAGATATGAAGTAGACTTCCAATGAAAATTGAAGAACCGGGCTTTAAAGAGGAGCTAGAGGAGTAACTTCATACTAGAGGAGGAGATTTATATGCAGCAACTTGAAGGACTTAATGCAAACTGATGAATCCTTGAATGGATTAAAGCAATCACCTAAACAATGGTACAAGCAGTTGATTCTTTTATGGTATCACTTAGGTAAACTCTTTGTGAGTATAATTGTTGCATTTATTTTAGAAAATTAGATGACGGTTCTTTTAATTATTTGAAATTCTATATGGATGATATATTGATTGCTGTTAAAAATAAATCTTACATCTCTGAGCTTGAGAAAATGTTGAGTAGTGAATTCGAGATAAAGGATCTTGGAGCTATTATGAAGATCCTTAGTATGGAAATTTATAGAGATAAGAAAGCTAAAAAATTATGGCTAATCCAGATGAATTATGTAAAGAAAGTTATGAAAAGGTTTAATATGCTTAATGTTAAACTAGTGAAAGTTTCATTAGTAGCGCATTTTCAATTATCTTTTGATCTTTTCCCAAAAACAAAGGATGAGATGGAGTATATGGCTCAAGTTGCTTATGCAAATGCTAAAGGATGCTTTATGTATGCAATGTGGGCACCAAACTAGATATCTTATATACAGCCAATGTGGTAAGCAGATATATGTCAAACCCAAGAAAAGAGCATTGGAACGCAGTGAAGTGGATTTTAAGATATCTTGCTAGCACAGTTAATTATGGATTGTTGTATGAACAAACTTTTACTTCAAAAAAGGTAATTAGATATGTAGATTTTGACTATGTAGGATATTTAGATAATAGAAGATCCATAATCGAGTATCTTTTCAAGTTTGTTAGAGGACTAATCTCATGAAAATCTATTCTACAATCTATAGTTGCATTCTCTACTACTGAAGTAAAGTACATAGCCATTGCTGAAGCTGGAAAGGAAGTTTTATGGTTAAAGGGTCTAGTTGAGGAACTTGGATCTAAACAAAAAGATGTTCAATTGCATTGTGATACTCAAAGTACTATATTTTTTGCCAAGAATCAAGTATTTCATACAAGGTCAAAACATATACTTGTTCGATATCATAAAATTAGAAAATGGATCATCGATGGAGAAATTTATATGTCTAAGGTCCATAAAAAAGATACTTTAATTGATATTATAATTAAGACAGTTCATCTAGAAAAGTTCAAGCATTGCTTGGACTTATTGAAAATCACCTCATATCGAGAAATGGTACGGCGCACCCTTACCTATGAAACAAGGTGCATGTAAGGTTGCCAGAAAAATAGTACCGTCAAAGATGACATAATATAAAGCCAAGGTGGAGATTGTCAGTTAGTGCACAATGATATGACTCCAATTATATCATATTTGTTTTTAGCAATAATTCTATTTAGTGGAGCACTTAATAATTGGAACACTAATAATTAGAAGGTAGAGAACTAAAAATTCCACCATAGATTTGGAACCAAATCTAATGGTTGTGATGCATTTCCTTGGCCTATAAATAGGCCTTGAATTCTTACATTGAAGGTGTGGAAGAAACACTTGTGAGCTAAGTGTTTTGAGTGGTTCAACTCTTCTTTGAAGAATTTGAACATTGAGAGATTGAGTTATTTCTTTAGTTCTTGAGAGTAGTAGAGAAATTATTCTCTCGTATATTTCACTTGTAAAATTTGTTAGTGGAGATTATTATCTTTCTCTTTGTAAACGTAGACAAAATTGTTGAATCACATTAAAATTTCTTTTGTTGTTTTCTCTCTATATCTTTGCTTAAATTTTCTCATATTATCTTTACTAACAATGTCACAACTGTCTGCTTTTGCAGTACAAATGGGTTTGAATGTTAAAATTATTTGGAGAAAGCTAATACAAATACGTAACGTATGAAAATCTAAATGAACTCATAAATTTCCTTAATATCAATTATCCTTTGTTTGGAAAGATGAGTACCATACGTGATTTATTGTCAATACACAGTTAGTGCTTCACTTATAGGTTTAGTGACACAACAAAATTACAACTTGAAACCAAACGAGTAACCAAACCAGGACGATAATAGTAAGTTGATACATTACAGACGGATATTAAACTTTGTGTTAGCCGTCTAGAAGAGTCTGATCACCAAAAGAATTGAAGATCAAACTGAAGAATACCATTCCTAGTCATAATCCATGTTAGCAGAATTCCCATTCACTTCCATCATCTATGTCTTCATATTTAACTTTTGGAAACTCCATATCAGGCAATCGGTCCTGAAACTGAGCATTTGGTGTGTGCTGTAACTTTGAGAGATTATTGAGAAATTTAGTTTTTATTTCATCCAAATGTCTAGGAGATTTTTGTTTTTCATGGTACTTGGAGCAGCATAAAGTGCATGTTTAGAACCAAAATTTCGAAGTATAACACCAAATTTGTAGCATCAACAACAAGCAACATTTCGAAGTGTATAACCACTGCCACCCAACAACAATAGTAAAATATTGAAAGATTTCAAGAGTTCAACACATTCTCCATGGCCTTTGATAGAAAGATCAAAACGACCTAATCTATCACCAGACAAAGAACCAGCACCACATTGTAAAACAACAGTGTTGGGTTTGTAAAGTTCCATTACTTTAGTCATGATTGGTTTGAATAGATACTGGTAACTCTCATCATCAATCCCATATTGAAGTGGAACATTTAGGGCATAATATTTCCCTTGCCCAACTCTAACATCATTCTTATATGTTGTGCCTGGAAAATAATCTCCACACTTATGAAACGAAACAGTCATAACCAAGCATATACGCTGTCTCCGTGATTCACATCAATGTCTACGTAAAGAACATGATCATGAGCTTTAAGAAGATCAAGAATTGCTAAGATAATATCATTAACACAGTAAAAACCAGAAGCTTCACATCTTTTAGCATGATGAAGACCACTAGCCTAATTGATGGCAATATCCTAGGGACGTTAGTCTAACTTAACATCGGCATTAATAGAAGCGCGGCATAAGTTTGACAGAAATAGTAGACTGTCAAAGATAAGACAATTTTCACCCAATTTAAATCTTTCTATTGGTTGGGTCTATGAATCCTCTTTTCAATTGGTTGGGTGAATGAATCTTGCTAAGTTTCACGAGTAATCGACTTTAAAAAGTTGATATAATCATTGTTAAAGTTACAGAAAAGGTCTATATATTTAGTAGGAGTTGGTTTAAAAACTTGCATATGTTGAAGGAGGTCACAGTGAGCGATAACATGAGTTATTCTGATTCTACCAGTTTTCATTGCATGTGTTGAAAGAGGCCACAGTGAGCGATAGCGTAAGTCGTTCTGATTCTGTGAGGTTTCATTGAATGGTCGTGACCGTAATAGTAATTACCAACTCTTGGGTTGTAGAAGTAGCAAATCTTTTTCTTCTTGCCATCTACTGCTGCTACGATTGGACGAAATTGCCTCCAATTTCCATTATCAAACTAATCAAATATTTTTAATAAAACAAAAAATTTTCCATCAACTAGGCAAGCAATAGAGAAAATATGAAATTGGTGTGTTTATAAAGATTGTTTTCAAGAGATCTATATATAGCATTACAGATGCAAGTCTTTTTCCTGGTTTGCAAAGCAAATTCATTGAGTGTTTGATTTCTTGCCGAATTCCTTTATAACTCTAAGAAGAAGATCTCACATGTACTTGGTTTGGGAAAGATGAAGGCCTAATGAAGAGTGTGTAACCTCTATACCAAGAAAGTAATGAAAAGATCTCAGATCTTTAAGAGCAAACTCATGACCAAGTTGAGCAATGAAAGCTACTATAAGAGATGTATCTAGCTTAGTAACTAAGATGTCATTAATATATATAAGGATTAGAAGCATAAAGGAACATGTATATTTGAAGGACAGTAAGGTATTAGCTTTCAAATTCTAAAACCCTATGACTGAAGAGCTATTTTCAACCACTCAAGCCAAGGTCTTGAAGCTTGTTTAAGACTACACAAATCTTTGTTAAGTTTACAAATATACTTGAGGAAGCAAGAATCAACAAAACCTTCAAGTTGAGACATAAACACATCCTCAGAAAGCTGTCCATTCAAAAAGGCATTATTGATGTCAATCTGTTGCACTTGCCAATTATCCATAACAGTAATACTGAACAATACTCTAATTATAGAAGCTTTAATAATAGGACTGAATGTTTCAAAAAAATCAACTCGTGGGTTTGATGAAATCCTTTGGCAACTAATCTTGCTTTGTACTTAGAGACAATGCCAACATAATTATATTTGCTTCAGAAAACCTTACACCCTATAAGCTTCAGTGAAAAAGAAAAGGGAATAAGAGTCCAAGTGTTATTTTTATGAGTGCTTGATATTCTTCTTCCATAGCCATTTTCCATTTTGGATCAGCTAAGGCTTCTTTTACTGATACTAGTTCTAAAGAAGACACAGACTTGAAGGATTACAGTATATCACTCTCACTAGACTTGATATTTCCTTTGTTGTTAATAAACTTAGTCAATTTTTATCTTCTCCTTCTTCTATCCATTGGCAAGCTTGTAAGAGTTTTATGATATCCGTAAGGTATTTCATTATATGGTTTACAATTTGTATCTAATGGTTCAATAGAGCTCACTACATTTTTTGTTGTTGATTAGGGTTGTGATTTTCATGATAGAAAGTTTATTAGGGCTTATTGCATTTATCTAGGAGGTAATCTTGTGTCTTAATCTTCTAAGATGCAACAAGTTGTAGCTAGATCAAGTACAGAGATAAAATACTGAGCTCTTGCATCTATTGCAACTGAATTAGCTTGGATTCAATCTCTGCTCCATAAAATCAAATTTCTTCCCTCTAAAACACCTATTGTTTAGTGCGATAATGTTAGTGGTACATCCTTGGCTCAAAATCCTATCTTTCACTCATAAACCAAACTCATTGAGCTTGATGTACACTTTTTTAGGGATAAGATTGCTGCTAAACAACTTGAAATTCGTTATGTTCCTAGTGAAGGTCAAGTTGCAGATGTTCTCACGAAGCCATTGTCTTTTTCTTAATTCTCCTATTTTCACAACAAGCTCAATGTCCTTCCACAACAGTTAAGCTTAAGGGGGATGCTAGAATATATGCTGCTGAGCTGGAGAAAGCTGGACAATGTTGAGCTGGAGTTGGAAGTATGCACAACTAAAAATATCATTGGAATTCTATTACAAATGGGTTACAAGTTTTCTTTATTAATGATATTTTAGATTTCTCCAAAATTCTTGTATAAATACTGAACTGTTGTACAAAGTCAGTCAATATTGAGAAAAAAAATATTCAACTTCAACTTGCAAAATTTTCCATCATTTTCTTACTAGTCAAATGGTCGATAATTCTTAATTTCTCAGTTCGTCACTTGATGGATGAAAAAGTAGAAAAAGAAATCCAATTTGAGGAGTTAGAAGAAAAAATGTCCAATTTGTCTGTGGCAGAGATTCCAACTGTCATGGATGTTATTGTGGCGGAGATGGCAGCAAACTTGGAGAGATTTAAATAGAAAAATGTTTTTTCATCTAGTGGGCCCATGGTTTCCTTTGAGTCACCTATTAATGTTCTTAGAAATTTGCTCATCTATGACCTACTTCTACGTCTCTTCTTTCAAAATCGATTACTGTTCGATTTCTTCAGAACTTGAATCGGCAACAGGGGACGAGTCACCAATCCTTCGCAGCCGCCTACGGCAGGTCTGTGCCTCCTCACGTGACCACCAAGCGCTTGGCCAACAGCAAACTCAAGGCCACATATCGAACACTCGTGTTGGATATTAGTTATAGATTTATTAACAAGAATTTCAAAAATATCAATTATAACCTCAAGTCTGACACAAAATCAATCGTCACTACTATTACATAAATTATAATATTAGAGTAGCTAAAGATAAAGTATAAATTATACTATTGCATAAGTTATAAATTAATGATAATTTACTATATAATAACTTACATATTACAAATTAAAATTATAATTATCAAATAAATATAACTAATTGTATATACTATAAAAATAAAATATAAAATAAATTATAAAATAATATATTAATATACAGAATAAAACATATAATTAATTATTTAAGAAGTAAACATTACAATACCGCTGATGAAGAAGGTGGCAAGGGTCATGGTATTGTTGAAAAATCCAACTCTACAGAAGGTCTTGGCAATTAAGATATGATTTGCAAGTTTCATTACATTCTTTATTATGTCAAAATTCTCGTATATTTGACAAACTTTTTTTTTTGTACGGTCTGGAGAATTGCTGAGAGTTCTCCTTTTGCTAATTCTATAAGTTAAATTTCACAAGCAGCACAAAATATATTATGTGATTCCAAATAAAAAATTACATTTATATACATATACATATTTACATATAAGGGATGGATAGGTAACTCTCTTTAACTTTATGTAATTTTTTACATTATCTGTAAATTGTTAGATTTAGACACTTTTAATAAATGAAAATAAATTTTATATGTGCATTAATTATGATATATTAAATGTGGATTAATTATATGTATTAGATTTAATTTTAAGAAAGTGTTTAATTAAATCTATTAGTTTCTAAATAATGTAAAATTTTTTGTAAAGTTATAGAGTTATTGATTTGTCTTATATATATATATATATTTTTTAGAACAAGCCAATAAGGCTAAAATTTATTGAAAAAAATAATAAAGAGAGAAAGTACAATCAATATAAGTAAATTGAACCTAGCCCTTTAGGAGAGCTATGATACATATGATTTTATCATAGTCAACCGTTAGCTCCGCTATCGCCATCAGAGAAGGACGATGATACAGACAGAGATTGGCTAATTCATTGCTTGTTTGAGGGTTAGCCAAACCTCTTATATTCCATGCTAATATTTTCATGAGGAGGAAGTCACGTCATTTTGCGAGAGAATATCATTAATTCTCTTTTGTTTTGTCTTTATTTTTCTCTGTTGAGATTTGGACATTACGATTTCGAAGCCATCTTCTGTTATTGGTTTTTTGAGGATCGATACAACTTGTCTGATTTCTTGAGCCAAAGTCGAATTTTCCTGTGTTGATTCGAACTCCAACAACTGATCTTTTCCTGATTGATTAGTCTGTCGCGTGGTACTATTTTCTTGTAATGCATGGATTTGTTTATTCTCACCTGTCTTGGGCTCTTCATTACTTTGATTTGTCTCCACGTGCTTCACCAAAGGAATAATGACAGACTCATCAGCTTTATTATTATCTTTATCGCATATATATATATATATACATATATATATATATATAAATAAAATAAATAAACATGTAAGATATAATCTTAACCGTTAAATATGTCTAAATTCAACGATTTATATTTGATGTAAAATTTTGTATAAAAAAATAGTCATTAATCTTGTCCCATATATATATATATATATATATATATATATATATAATTAAAAAAAATTAACATTAAAATGATATGAGTTTACTTGAGATTATTCTCTTGTGCAGCTACTTGAAAGGAAGCACACTGATTACAAGCAATGATGTTCCAAGCATAAAGGAGTTCTTTGTTGGCATTCCTTCTATTGTAGAAACTGCTCTATATGATCTGATATTACAGTTACTAATTTTCAAGTGCTCGTGTTGTAGAAACTGTTACTAATTTTCAAGTGTTGTAGAAACTGCTGGAGGTCTATATTTATAAAATGGTATATTTAGTGCTCTATTGAACTAGGTAATTGCCTAGTAATTGCCTTATATGACTCCTTCGTTGTCTCTATAATTTTCTCATCGCATGTCATCCAATCAAAGCATTCAAACGCCTTAGCCTTAATTGTTTTCCTCCTCAAAAGTCGTTGTCTCTATAATATGTCTTGTGGAAACTAAAACTCTAAAACTTATTATATAAAAGTCTATTGAATATAATAACCACTATTATATTTGTTAATTACAAGTTATAATAATTTTTCTTCAATTTTATAATAAATATTATGGGATTAATGGTGATTAACATATATCTTATATTATAGAAAAGGAAGCCATCAGTACTTACAAGTGTATGAGAGTTGAGAGATATATTCTCTTTGATATTTTACTCCCTATAGTTATTAACAGAGAACAAATTATTGTACATTATTTCCTAAAAGGTTTAAGACAATTGATTTGGAATCTTTCGATGAAATTTTAAGACAAATTTTATGAAGTTAAATATACTAATCCGGCTTATATTAGGCTAAATTAATTTTTAGGGATATTGTGATTTACCCCCCTAAATTTAGAGAGAAAATCAACTTACCCCTTAGATTTTTTAAAAGACAACATACCCCCTTAGGTTTTGGAAAAAATAAAGATACCCTCTTAAACTACTATTCATATTTTAATTTAACTTTTTTACCCCTTAACTATTAAAAGACTTATAAAATAATTATATTATTTTTATTTTTTATTTTATAATAACACATATAATCTTATTTTAGTATTTAAATTTAAAGTTAAAATAATATTTTTTACATTTAATTATTTCTTTTCATTCAAATTTTTATTATCAAACTCTATAATATATATAATTTTTAAAATATATCGTATAATTTAAATACTTTATTTAAAAATCATGTAACATTTTAATTATATAAATTATTAATTGTACATAATTTTGACAATATTAATTAATCAAAGATAAATATGAGTAAACTATTTTAATGATATGATAAATTTTAAAAAATTATATATAATTAAATATTATAAGATTTTGATAAAAAAATTTGAATGAAAAGAAATAACTAAATGTGAAAATATTATTCTAAATTTAAATTTAAATGCTAAAATAAGATTATATTGGTTATTATAAAATAAAAAATAAAGATAATATAATTATAAAATAATTATTTTATAAGTCTTTTAATAGGTACGGGGTAAAAAAGATCAAATTAAAATATTAATAGTAGCCTAAGGAGATATCTTGATTTTTTTCAAAATCTAATAGAGTATGTTATCTTTCCAAATATTTAGGAGGTAAGTTGATTTTCCCTCTAAACTCAGGGAGTAACTCGTAATATCCCTAATTTTTTATTAAATTTAATGTCTTCAAAATATTTAAAAGTTTAATTGAAAACATTAATTGATTTGGACTCTTTAATATTTTACCTCATTGAGTATCGTCCTATCAAAGCTCAAACTAAGCCTAGCAAGGAAGCGTAAAAGGTCAAACGTGAATGGCAAGTTCTTGTTAACGGGAAATCTACACGGCCCATATTTAGGAGGAAGCTAAGTACGAGCTTCCTATTTTCACAATTAAGTATTGAATATAGAGATGTCCAGCAATACTTAGCGGACTGCATTCAAATTAAATGATTGAATTGTATTAAATTTAATAAAATTTAGGGATATTATATTTTACCCCCAATTTTTTAAGAAAAATAATTTACCCTTGAATTTATTGCCTATGTGAGAAATCTCCAACTTTTAAATAAATGTGAAGATACCCCTTAATTAATTTTGGGAATTTTTCCTGTAGGGACCCGTGTCTTTTGGGTCTGGGATCAGGATGGATTGTTTTGAAAATTCAGAGATCAGATCGAGTACAGGAACAAAAATTTGTCCTCATCTTAAAAACGGGCCGGGGACGGGGATGCTCCTTTTACCTCACCTCGTCCCTGATTCCTCGTAGCTGAATCCAATATTTATTTGAATAATTATATAAGGATTTATTTTATTAAGTAGATAATTATAAAAAATTTATAGTTTTTATTTTAGTCATCTAAGCCCTTCCAAAAAGTTTATAATTTTTTAATTTAATGGATTAAGTCCTTAATAAACGATAAATATTTACTAAATTTTCACTATAATTTGGTTACTTATAAGGTAGTAACACAATTGACGGAGGCTTAAATCAAACATGAGAGGAGGAGTAACTCTAGGGCAATGAGTAGCATAAGAAACAGTAAGATAGACAAATGAGTGATCCATCCATTTTCCAAACCTTTTCATAATGTCACAACCGATTATTTCTAGAGATCACATATCACAACACCCTTGATCAAAATACACATATAAGAATAAACATGAAGAACAGGAACTTCCATAAAAAAGACAAACATAACTTTGATGATGAAGAATATGGCAATGGTGATGGTGCTGGTGAATAAATCAATGCTGAAGAAGTAGGTCTTGGTCCTTGACAACATTGCAGGCAATCAAGATATATGTCATTCAAGCAACAATATTGCTTAGAATTATGACATTGCTCATCCACATGATTTTCAGCTTCACTTAGTGTCCAATTTGCAATTTCCGTTGGTTTCTTTCTTCTGTCATAATACTTATATAATTGATAAATTTCTTTTCCTATTTGAGAAGCAGCTGAGAGCTCTCTTCTTTCTATTCTGCAAATTAATTTCACAAAGAAACACAATATATATTATATAAAAAAATAAATAATCGTGTAATTAAAAAAAGAGTGTAATAAAGTAAAAAATAAAATTAACATGAAAATGGAGCTGAGCTTACATGAGATTTTCTACTTCAGAGCAAGAAACACACAGATTAGAAGAAATAACATTTCAAGAACAAATGAATTCTTTGTTGCCATTTTCTTCTAGTGTAAAACGAAGATTCTGTACTAACTTTCAAGTGTTTTGTGTGTTGTACAGACTCGGAGTGCTATTTATAGAATGGTATTTAGTGCTCCATTGGACTAGGTCCTTTGTGAAAAAATAATTGATTGATGCTTTTTATTGTGAGGTTACATAAGCTAACAAAATTTTGGTCAAATTTCAAATTTATAAGAGTTATTTAATCATTTTAATAAGGGGTCATCGATCAAAAACTTGTTTGATACAATTAAAAAATTTAAAAATCAAAGTGGTATTACATCAATTAAAAATTATAAATCAAATCCAACTTACATTGTCCATTATTTAAATAAAATGTCCTTTTTGGGCTGACTACATAGAAGAAGACTCCTCCACATAAATCTTCTCAGTCTGCATTTACAAAAGTATTATAATAAAGACAAAAAGAAAATTAGTCTTCTTAATCCAAAGTCAACATAAGTCACATTCTTCTTTAATCGTAATGTAGATCTTAAGTCAACTATGTTTATGTTCTTATTTTTTATTTTTATATATATAAAATGAAAATTATGTGTATAATAGCCTTTACTCTCAATGTAGAATTGATTTTTTCGACAATTCAAAATTCTTGATAATTACTGTGGAGGTAAACAATCTAAAGATAGAAAATTAAAGTTTCATTTTAGATTTCTAGAAGTTCAAGCCATTTAAATTCATTAATATCGCACTTCAATCAATCTTTAATAGTCAATAATACTATGAAACAAGAAGAGGATATAAAATCAGAAAACTGAACAATAATTTTAAGAAGCAGCAATATAGCTTTAGCAGATAAAACTTGATGCAAATAAACAAATTATTGTTCAACGCCTTCAATCGTTACATCCTTATCTATATGCTGATGGCATAAAATTTCTGGTATCAATAATAAAATTAAAATTATAAACCGTTAGATGAAATTAATAGTCGATTCTTTTTTAATTTAAAAATATTAAAAAAATTATTAAAGATATATTTTTTTTAGTTTACCAGTTCTATAAGTTACAATAGTTTTTTTTTTTTCACTTTGAGTCGATTTCAAAACTTCTCACACTATAATCTAATTTAAGTGAGTTTTAAATTTCTCTCACAATTACTCACTATGAAATCTTATCTTCTCCAAGTCGAATTAAGATAAGTTTTTTTTTATGTTTTATGATTGACGATTGAAATTTTATTATTTATTAGTTGAAGATTGGTGAACATCAATTAAGGTTCATTTTGTTTCTTATTCTATTTTGTTGGTTTATTTGTTAAATAAAATATCATAGTTAAGAACAAGTTTTTCTTAAACCATGAAATTAACTCCGCTTATTAAAATAAGGTGACATTGCTAACACCTAGTTCTCAAGTTTAACTCCCTTAAAAGAGATTGTGTTCGGCTAAGCCTTGATGGCTAAATTCTTGCCAAGTTTCTTTATTGTTATTTTTTTTTTACATTTTATACATCATAGTTTCTTTAGTTTTTATTTCATTTAATTTTCAATTTATTATGCTTTATTTTGTTTAAACAAATTTACAGCTGTTTTTCTACTTTTTTTATTGTTGATATCTTGGTATTGCTTTATTGCAATTGTTTATGTTTATGTTATTTCTTATCTTCATTTGTTCCCATACTGAGCTTTCCTATATTTCATTTTTATTTGTTTATGTTATTATGCTGCGATGGCAAGATTTGAGCACAGGAATTGAAGGCCAATGAAAAAAACTTTATCATTGAACGACTAGCACTTATTGTAAGATTTATACAAATAGAAAACAATTTAATTAGGACTACATGTTTAACTTATGTTATTAGAAATATTATTTTAAAATTATTATATTGATAAAAAATAATTTTATAATTTAAAATAATTCAAATTTAATATTTATAACTATTATTATCATTAATAATAATCTAACAATAATTTTATCTTTAACAATTATTTAAAAATAATTTTAAATTATTATATTAGTATAAAATAATTTTATAATCTAAATTATTTTAGATTATAAAATTGATCAAAATTTGAAATATCAAAAATTCGATACTAAAACTAATAAATCATAAAAAAAAAAACTTGTACATAACATTAATAATCTTCCAAGTAATTTATATTTGTAAAAAAATATTGTCACTTACAATAAATAACGAGTGATTGTAAGAGAAAGACAGAGAGTGGTGGGGGCGGTTCATGTCATTTTCAGATTTAGGTTTTAAAATTTTATATAATAATTTAATTGTAAATTTGTCTCTATTAAACTTAATAAAAATAAAAAAAAATATATTAAATTTAATGATTTGAATAAATGTTTAAAGTATTTAACAAAAGTTAGCTTCTACGATTATAATTTTTTAATTTATTATTGAAAAATATATCATCAAATTTTAATTTTCATCAAACCTCATAATATAAATCAAATTTATTACATCTTTTAATAATAATAAATTAATATTTCATATGTGAAATCACTATTTCATATATCATCACAATAACATAATAAAAATAAATATTTTTTTTTTTAAAAAATTGATGAAAATAAAATAATTGATAACAGTAGTTAATTGATGACAATCATAGATTATTATTTATTAAACACAATAAGATATAGTAATTTAATATTATATCTAAAAACAATAATTAATTATATTTAGATCATAATTTAACCAAAAGTTCTAAATATTCATACTAACATGTAGAATATAATGATGTCAATCATACTTAGGAAGTTTGCATAAATTTTATTTTGCTAACAATCATAATTAAGATATAGTAATTTACTATTATAATAACAAACTTATCATTATAATCATATAAATACACAAATAATTTAATATAAAATTTCTAAATCAAAGCAAATTTTTAAACTTCAAGATTAAATTTTAATCTCAAAATCAAATTTTAAAATCAATACTCATAACCGTTGGATTTTTTGACCGTGTTGGGTTGAGTTCTAGAGCAAAAAAATAATATAATTAATTGTACAGTTCTTTTAAATTCCTTTTCTTAATAAAGAAATTTACTAAAATAATAAAAAACTAACAAAATTAAGTAATAAAATTTGTAATTAATGAATTAATTTATTTTTGTCAATTATCTTTTTTTAACAATTAATTTATGAAAAATAAATATTTATTTTTGTTATATTATTTTAAAGATACGTGAACTAGTAATGCTATGTATAAAAAATTAAATATTGATGGTATATTTTTAATGAGAGATTGAAAATTGATAATTGTATGACCTAATTTTTATTAAACACTTTAAATATATAACCAAGTCAATAAATTTAATACTTTAAATAAATTTTTGTGATACTTGAGATTTTATCTATATAATCTTTATTTTTTGGGAAATATATATATAATAATTCTATAATTTAAAGAAATTAGATTTAATTATCCATATATAATTTAAATTATTAACTTATTGTTAAAAAATAAAAATTATATATAAAAATTAAATATAATTTTTTTAAAACTTTTTAAAATTAATTTTTAGAAGAAAATAATTATATTTCTAATCAAATTTATTTATAATATTAAGATACAATTATTGTTCCTTCAAATAATTATAAAAAAATAAAAATATAATAAAGTTATATTTAAATAATTATTAAAGATAAAATTATGGTTACATTATACACTATTTTAATTCTATAATAACAATCTAAAAATAATATTTTTAATAATAAATTAAATATGTATACTTTGTTACATATAGTTCATTTACAAATTTTGTTAAGTAAAATTAGCTCAATGGTATGACTGTTGTTTACTTTCCTCCAACTCTTCAGTTCGAGCTCAAGTAATTACAATATAATGCAATACATAAATTTTAACAACCAAAAAATTCCAATAAAGAAAAATTCTGAACAAATCCAAATAACAAACGCAATAAATTTACAAATTTATAATAGCCAAACATTAGAAAATATTTATGGCATCAGAACATCGCAAAGGGTCAAACGGGAAGCCATTATGGCCGTGCAATGATAGATAGAAACTGCAAGCTACCATGTCCTTTGGCCTTTGTGAAGTTGTTGTACGAAGAGGCAAGTACAGTATGAGAGATTAATTTAGTTTGGGTTTGAGAATAAATGGAGTAAGATTTTAGCTATCGTGTTGAAAGAATAGAGAGTGGCCTGCTATTCTTAGATTTAGGAGGATTTTGGCTATAGCGTAGAGAAGTGAAAGAGAGAAAAAAAGGAAATGATATGACAAAGAAAATGATTGAGAAAGAGAAAAGATGGTATTAGAGGAAGAAGAAAAATAAATAAATATTAAATTTTTATTTATTTGTCTCACATGTAATTAAGAAAATATTGTCAAATGTCAGTATATTACAATTAATTTTATGAAAGTACATAATTACCTTAAAAAATTAATATTTTTAATTAACAAAAATAATATTAGGAGAGATTTAGAGTATTAGCGATTCAACGAAAAGGTATTAAGGTATTAAATTAAATAAAGAGAGAGATTCTGAATTTTTTTTTAATATTTATTTAATTTAGTTTCAGAAGAAAAAGAAAAATCGTATGGATGATGAATTTATCGATATAGATGCGTTTATGTTGTTAGAGCTTGTTAGAGCTTGCATATGCTCTATTAAGACACTATTTGGTTTAGTTAGTTGAAATGATGATGAGCTTGAAATAAGTGTCAATTAGCAAAGCGCCTTTACGCATATATGTTTGATGCTGAGTTTTCTAATACATGCATTATTTGACTAAATTCAATTGGCTTTCTTGTTTCATAAATAACAAAAAACTTATTTAGTACACGTGCGTCCTCAGTATTTCAGTGAAACAAGATTATCATTGTGCCTAGGGTGTCACTGTGACCAAGTTCACCATGGTTAGTTTGTCAAGATGTCACCGTGACAAAAGTTTACTGTGGCTAGTTTGATAAGTTATCACCACGACTAACTTGCTAGATTGTCACAATGAACTGATTTGACACTATGGCTAGGTTATCAACGTGGCTAGATAGTTAGGTTACCAATTTATTCGAAAGGCTAACTTGCTAGGTTGTCATTGTGACCAAAGATCACTGTGACTACCTTGCTAGGTTGTCACCCTAACTAGCTTATTAGGTCGTCATAAGTGGCTAAATTGTCAATATAACTACCGAGGCTTTCAAAACATTTGTTGGTTATTAACATAGATAATACATACATTAACTTTTCCATGTTGAAAGATCATACAAATAACATTATTCCTGGTAATTTATTCCAACAATCGTTTAGACTAAACTTTTCTCTATTTTATATTTTAACTTTCTAAAGATTGTTTTTTTAGTTTACATAGTTTAATTATAAAATGAAAAAAAAAGGCTTACTGTTGATAAGTCTATTATAATAGATGTGTTACAATTTTTATATTGTAATATCTAAATATACGTTGTCTTAAGTAATAAAAGTTCGAAAATTCGAATATTAATCCATAAGAAATTTATTTTATAAAGTCCACAAGTCTAATGATCCAAAAGACAATAAGTGAACTAATATGATAAGATCTAAATTTATTTTATGCAAATAATATTGTTAGTAATTCTTTTTCAATTGTAGAATAATTTATTTGAGTACTATTTGAGGTTTTACTAGTATAATAGATCACATAAGATTTTTTATCTTTTCTTTGAGCTTGGGATAATCTTAATCCCATGGATGTAACGGGCTTTACCAAGTCCTTCATATCAAATTGGTTTGATAACCAAATTTTAAGAGATGATAATGCCCCCACATCATTTCTAATGAGAAAGATATCATTCACATACAAGACTAAGAATACTACTAACTTCTTAGTTGTCTTCTTATAGACATGAGGTTAATCAGGATTTTTTTATCAAAACCAAAGGGTTCGACTGCTTAATCATGAGGTCATAGTGATTAATATTTTTTTTTTTTTTTGTAATTTGCAGACCATGTTCTCTTGGACATGGAGTTCTTTAACTCGGGCCTTTCTCAATAACCCTCCTGTGCTTCCTCCGAAGATTGACGATCGAGTGTTTGGGTCCAATTCCGATGGAATGAAGGCAACCAAGGCCTCCTTTGAGAGTGTTTCAGTTTTGTGGGAGCTTTAAATTTTTCTTCAGCTGCATCTAATGGTCCTATAAATCATGGAGAAAGTGAGAGGTTTGTTACTAGTGAATAAAAATGAGGAGGTTGGCTTCCATAGGTTCAAAGGAAGCTTAGTGTTCGTTTTGGCCATGGTAATAGTAGAGGTGAAGAGACCTACTTGGGTTATCATTGGGATTGAGGGGGAGATGTTTTAATGGATTTGCGTTGATAAAAAAATTTGTTGTGACTATAGAGAGAAAGGTGTGTTTATGAAGAAAGTGGGATTTTAGATAGGCGGTGCTGTTTGTGTATGGGTTTCTTTAATTTTTCAAGGTTAATTATGTTATTTGATTCATTTATTTTTCCTTTTTAATTATACATCACTATTTGAAATAGTTGTTTGTGGGATTCATATTCTGTTGTTTGGGGCTCATTGCTTGTCTAATGGGATCCCTATGTATTTCATAAAGTTAAATGTATAAGGTTATTTTAATAATTATCGTCAAAAGCTCAATTTTTTTTATTAATCAAATTAACGGTTAGATGTAATTGAGATATTTTTCAAAACAAATTATAGAGAATATTAGTCATTTCCTAAGTTAGTATTATAATTTTACACATGGAACGTGATTCTTGAATATTAATTTAATACTAATTTTATGAAGAAAGAGATTTATAATTTGTAATTATTTATAGATTTTGAAGGATATATTCCGAAGCATCTGCATCTCCATACATCATATTTGATTAAAAAATATATAAAAATGAATATTTATATGTATATTTATATGCACGTGTTTCTTTTTAATTAATTATAAACAGATGGTACAAGCAGTAAAGGCTAAGCTGAAGTTTGCATCTGCTAACTAAGCAATCAGACAAAATTTTACCAATATCGAATATCTGCGTACGTATTCAATGACCAGACGGGCCTATATATATATATATATAAATAAATATATACACATGTATAGGGGTATTTTCATATACTGTCCTTAAGGTTTGTAGAAATTATAGATAAAAAGAAATTTATGAAATTTCGCATGAATCTCCCCTGCTACAATATTAACCCCTGAGATTTATGTATTATTTATTATTATTATTATTATTGTTGTTGTATTGTGTATTTAATCTTTTGTATTTATTTCTATTTATATTGAAGCATGGAAAGTAAAAATTGTTATATGAAAATAGTAAAAAAATACTTTTTTTTATTTTTCTTATTATTATCATCATTGTTTTATTTTTATAACAGCAACAATAATAATAATAATAATATCAAATGTAAAAAATTTATAAATTTTAAATGTTACATTTAGAATCGATTGAGAGTTTTTCTTTTAAAAAAAATTTAAATAGGTAAAAGAATGGTAGGGTTAGAGCTTCATTAATATATATTAATGATATTATTACAGTCATTTATAGTTTTTCTAATGGTTAACACACGATCAATTGGATGAAAATAAAGTAATATAGTTGTAGGGAGGTTTTTATAAACTTCTACAAACGTTTTCTCAATTTGTGATTTTCACAAATCTGAGGATAGGTATGTGAAAAATATCCCTATATATATTCTGAAAATAAAGATTTTACGTTCCACGTCAGACACGTGACTTTCGGATTGGACCCATGGAAATTATTATATATAGCAGGCTGATTTGATAGGACATTTACGTGCAACAATGCATATAGCAGTTAATTTGCGTCTGATTCTACTTGTAAGAGAAAGACCGAACCCATTAACTGTTTACCATTCCCAATAGAATTTAATTTGCATACGTATTTATCAGTGAAAATAAAAATAATGAGTGCCCTTTGAAATTAATTAAGGATAGAATTGCAGTCTGAGTTGTACATCGCAAACAGCTGCTTGGACAAGAAAATGCAAAACAAAAACCAGATAATTAATCAATTTCGTTTGTTGTTTTTAAGAAGTTTGTGTTTGATTTTGCTTTCTCCAAGTTTCTTCTTCATATACATATGTCAGTATACACAGAACTGGCTAGGCGAAAATTAATTAAACAGATCAGAAATCTTCTGCAAGCTTTAATTAAGCTGTGTGTGAAGGAGAAAAATGGAGAATATTGAAAAGAAAGCTCACTGTTTGGTCTTATCTTATCCAGGACAAGGCCATATAAATCCTATGCTCCAATTCTCCAAGCGCTTACAACACAGTGCAGTCAAAGTTACCTTCTCTACAACTTTCTTCATCTCCAAATCCATACATAGAGATTCTTCCAGCTCCATTCCTCTCGAGACCATCTCCGATGGCTTTGATGAAGGCGGTAAAGGTCAGGCAGAGAGCATTCAAGCTTACTTGGAGCGATTTTGGCAGGTTGGCCCAAAATCTCTTTCTGAGCTTGTTGAGAAAATGAATGGTTCAGGTTTCCCTGTAAACTGTATTGTGTATGATTCCTTTTTGCCTTGGGCTCTTGACGTTGCAAAGAAGTTTGGCTTGATTGGAGCTGTGTTTCTCACTCAATCTTGTGCTGTTAATAGCATATATTACCATGTCAACAAAGGGTTGCTCAAACTTCCACTCGCGGGAAATGAAATTCTTTTGCCAGGAATGCCTCCTCTTCAGCCTCGAGATATGCCTTCTTTTGTGTACGATTTCGGGTCATATCCTGCTGTCTTTGATTTGGTAGTGAGAATTCAATTTTCTAATATTGAAAAAGCTGATTGGGTTCTCTGCAATTCGTTTTATGAGTTGGAGCAAGAGGTAATTGATAAATCAGTTAATTTAAACATTATTGTTTAATTACGACCCCGACAAGGCTTTTCTTTTTCTTTAATTCTGAATAGATGTTAGAATGGAATTTCTTTTAACTAATTTGTTGCTGCAGGTAGCTGAATGGCTGAAGAAACTCTGGTCAATTCGGACAATTGGACCAGCTATACCTTCTGTGTACCTGGATGAGCAAATTGAGGATGATAAAGACTACGGTTTCAGCATCTTTAAGGCAAATAATTCTGATGCTTGCATTAAATGGTTAAACGATCGGGCAAAAGGGTCAGTTGTTTATGTTTCATCTGGGAGTATGGCAATTGTGAAAGCAGAGCAAATGGAAGAATTGGCTTGGGGTCTGAAAGCAAGCGGGAAACATTTCTTGTGGGTAGTAAGAGAATCGGAACAATCTAAACTTCCAAAAAACTTTAGAGAGGAAACATCCGGGAAAGGCTTGGTGGTGAATTGGTGTCGGCAATTAGAAGTTTTGGCACATGAAGCAACAGGATGTTTTGTGACACATTGCGGGTGGAATTCGACATTGGAAGCTCTGAGTTTAGGAGTTCCAATGGTGGCAATGCCACAATGGTCAGACCAACCTACCAATGCTAAGTACATTACGGATGTTTGGAAAATTGGACTTACAGCTTCAGCTAATTATAATGAGGAAATAATTATCAGGAGAGAAGCAGTTGAATATTGTATAAGGGAAATATTGGAAGGCGAGACAGGGAGGGAGATAAGAAAGAATGCAGAAAAATGGAGGAAATTGGCCAAAGATGCTATGGCTGAAGGTGGAGGAAGTTCTGATCAAAATATTAATGAATTTGTTGCCAACTTGGTTTAATTAATTGATTTGCAACAAAAAGTGTACTGGCAATTATTTAATTAATTTAATTATTAAAAATAAAAATAAAGCATACATATTGCTTTTGCTGCCTTCCTTCCCTAACAGTTTCGTTGCACATTCTATCGATGTTGATTGATTACATATTATATTTATTATCTTTTATCTCTATTTTTCTTTCGACCTTATCCTTACAAAATTCAGTTTGAACCACCAAACTAAACTTAATTTGAACCGTCAAATCAAACTGTATCTAAATCGCCAAATCGAATCATTATTTTAAAATTCAAAATATATATATAAAATAATTTATAATTTTTTAATTTTAAATAATTTATATTTTATAAGTAAAATTAAGTATATATATATATGTTATATTATTAACTAATTGTTAAATAATAACAATTATATGTAAAAGTTAAATATATTTTTTAAAATTTTAAAATTTTTAAAATAAATATATTTATAATTAAATTAATATTATAAGAATTTAAAAATTAAATAATAATAACTGTGTAAAAATTATATATATATATATATTTTAAAGTTTTATAATTATAATTCGAATTTAATAATTAAAGCATACATATTGCTTTTGCTGCCTTCCTTCCCTAACAGTTTCGTTTGAACATTCTATCGATGTTGATTGATTACATATTATATTTATTATCTTTTATGTAAATACATAGTGATTGCTCTAGCCATATATATTTGGGAAAATACCCATTACTCCTCAAGATTGGGACTAACTACCTAATTCTCTATTAAAATTTGAAAAATATAAAGGTAAAAGCCCTTTTAGTCTCAAAGGTTTGGCTAAATACCCTCATAAGTTCTAATAGTTTTGAAAATATCCTTAAAAGTTATAGTTTCTTATAGAATACCTATTATACTCTTACATATAATATTTAATAAAAAACTAATAATTTTTATTAAATTTTAAGAATTTATTAGTTTTTTGTTAAATATTATGTATAAGGGTATAATAGATATTCTATAGAAAACTAGGACTTTTAAAGGTATTTTCAAAACTATTAAGACTTATGAGAGTATTTAGCCAAATCTTTGGGACTAAAAGGGCTTTTACCCAAAATATAACGGTACCCTTTATCTCTATTTTTCTTTCGACCTTATCCTTACAAAAATTAGTTGGAACCACCAAAACGAACTGAATTTGAACCGTCAAATCAAATTATATCAAAATCATCAAATCGAATTATTATTTTAAATTTTAAAATATATATATATATAATTTTTTAATTTTTTAATTTAAAATAATTTAGATTTTATAAGTAAAATTAAGTATATATAAATTATATTATTAACTAATTGTTAAATAATAATAATTATATGTAAAAGTTAAATATATTTTTTGAAATTTTAAAATTTTTAAAATAAATATATTTATAATCAAATTGATATTATAAGAATTTAAAAATTAAATAATAATAACTATCTATAAAAATTATATATATATATATATTTTAAAATTATATAATTATAATTCAAATTTAATAATTATAATTATCCTATATAAATTCAATTATTAATTTATTTTAAACATGATTTATCCGGTAATTTAGGAATAACTTACAAAAAATAATTTTTTAATTAAAATTTTTATTTAGAAATAATTTTTAATACTTTTTATAATTATTTTTCATTACAATTTTGAAAATAGAGGTAGAGGGGTAATAGATATTTCTCAAACTTTAAGAAAGAATTGGATAATTAGCCCAAACCTTATGGGAGGAATAGGCATTTTCCTTATATATTTTAACTTCCCTTTTTCATTTTCGTATTTTTTATTTTATTAATACTTTTCGCTGATTCTTATCTTATTTTTGACTTTTCGCAATTAAATTTTCTTTTTGCAATAATAATTTAATGCAATTTATCTTTTCAAATCTTTTAATGCTTTTCTTTTATTTTTTATTATTTCTGAATTCATATTTAATTTATAGTTCTAAATTATTCAATACTAAAATTATTAACTATTTACTTTTATTCTTTTAAAAATGTAAGACAAGTAATAATAATATAATTAATCACACCAATTTGTACATAGAATTTGTAATAATAATACAAGAGTAAAATATTTATTTTATATAATTATAAAGTAACTCTAGGAGATATATGTTATTTTTTATATTCCAAAGAGATATCGGTTATTTCTAAAATTTTAGTAGAATATTTATTAATATCTTTCAATTAAAATAAGGATAGAATAATTATTTTAGTATTAGCTAGGAGTAGAGTGATGACTTTTAATAAAAAATAGGTATATTTAATATATGTCAATAAAATTAATCCAAAAGATTTAAGAAGGATAATAACTCACCCACTTGCCTGTTTCACATTTGAATTTGCTTATATTTTCCAAAAGTAAAAGTAGACAAAATATTAAAGATGTAATAATTCCATGGAGTTTCAAATTAAGCTGTAAGTTTAGGATTATTCTTTTCTTTTGTATTTTCACCCTCTTTCTCATAATTTGATTATGATTAATCTTAACTATTAGTCAAGGTTATATCGTACCTAGATAAAATTCTGTTTGGTTGATTGGAATTGGGATTGAATAGAATGGGAATTAATTTTATTTGTGTTTTCTAAATTTTAAATACTTATTTTTAATTATTGATCTACAAAATATAAATGGATTCCTTAATCCAAAAATAACAAAAAAAAAATCTTTTAGAATTTGTCGTTAATCCAAATATTAATATTTGCAATCCATTTTAATTGTTTTTGTTATAAATTATTATAATAAGAGCCAGGGTTTGATTCCATCAGTGTGTGAACTGGGAAGGGATGTCCATATAAGGTTAAAGTCCAAGTGGGTTCCTCGTCATAAGCATAAACTACTTTAATTAATTAATTACTGTGGTAAGGAAACAAATTGATGATTTTCAAAAAGCTTTTGGTCAACACGAAAATGCTTTTAGGGGCAACATAGAAAAGGTGCAAAAATGGAGGAAAGCTTTAAATGAGGTGGCTAATATTTCTGGATGAGAATTAAAGGACAGGTATAATTAATTATTGTTATTTTTTTATCTTTTTTGAGTATATATTATTTTATTTCTAATGATGAATAGAATAATTGTTTATTATTTTAAAATACTACATTGTTATTGTTATTTAATTTGCAGGAGTGAGTCAGAATTTATTGAGGATATTGCCATGAAGATATCAAGTAAATTACGTACTAATATGTTTGAGACTAAAAAAAAGGTGGTGGGAATAAATTCACTATTGGATGAGTTGATGACTCTTTTAGATAAAAGGGTTGATGATGTTTGTATAGTAGGAATATGGGGAATGGGTGGATTAGGTAAGACAACAATTGCACGAGTTATTTATGACCAAATCTCTTGGCAATTTGAAGGAAGTAGTTTTCTTGTTGATGTTAGAGAAAATTCTGAAAATGGTAGGATGACAACTTTACAAAAGCAACTTCTTTGTGAATTACTAGATCTAACAAATTGTAACATATGGAATGTTCACGAAGGTATTAAAATTATAAGGAGTAGGCTATGTCATAAAAAAGTTTTTCTCGTTATAGATGATGTGGTTGAATTAAAGCAGTTGGAATATCTAGTTGGCAATCGTGATTGGTTTGGTTCAGGTAGCAAGGTCCTTATAACATCAAGAGATAAACATTTGTTAAAGACACATGGAGTTGATAAAGTGTTTGAGCTTGGAAAACTAAATTTTGATGAATCTCGTCTTCTCTTTTGTATGAAAGCCTTTAAATCCCATGATCCTATGGAAAGTTACGAATGTCTATCTAAACTTTTGATAGAATATGCAGATGGTCTTCCATTAGCTCTAATAGTTTTGGGTTCATTCTTATACGATAAAAACGTAGAAGAATGGGAAAGTGCACTAGAAAGGCTAAAATCTGATTCAAAAGATAAAATCTTAAATGTACTTAAAATTAGCTTTGATGGGTTACAAAAGAAGGAGAAAAAGATATTTCTTGATGTTGCCTGTTTCTTTAAGGGGAAGAAAAGAGATTATGTAGTAAAAATTCTCGAGGGCTGTGATTTTAACCCAGTAATTGGAATACGTATTCTTATTGATAAATCTCTAGTATCAATAGAGAATAATAAACTGTGGATGCATGATTTATTACAAGAAATGGGTCGCCAAATTGTTATGAGAGAATCAGAAAAACTTGGAAAACGTAATAGATTGTGGAAGGAAGAAGATATATGTCGAGTGTTGTCTGAGAAGACGGTAAGTAACTAGTGGAAGAATGTGTATCATGTTAAATATTTACAAAATTTCTGTTTTATCGCCATTTATCCTTTACTATTATTGTTTCAGGGATGTAAAGCAGTTGAAGCAATATATATGACATCAAGAAGCAAGGTAACGAACCGCGAAAACGTGTATACCTTAGTATTATGTTAAATCTTTGTGTAGTTTTATCGAATTCTTTTCACAATTTATCCCTCCTCTCTCTTTTACTGTTAACTTTTTTAGACACTTGCGGAAGATGAGCATGTTCCAACTCTAGCAAATACGAAATTGAGGGCCAAAACATTTTCAAAAATGATCAACTTGAGACTGCTGAAAATTAGAGACACGGAACTTCCTGAAGGTCTTGAATACCTCCCAAATGAGTTATGATTATTTCAATGGCCAGGATATCCCTTAAAGTCCTTGCTATCGAATTTTGATATGCACAAAATTGTTGAATTTGACCTATCGTTTAGTTGCATTGAACAAATACGAATTGGAAGCATAGTAAGACTAATTCTCTCTCTTATTTATTTTCATTGAATAATACTGTAAAAAATTTTATTCATTCATCTGTTTGAGTAATGTTATAAATCAAAGAAAGTCTAATATGTTTTATTTTCTTTTAAATTTTGAACAGCGGTTAAACAATTTGAGATTCATGCGATTTCAGTATTCACAGAATCTCATAACAACACCAGACTTCACAAGAATGCCAAATTTGGAGAAACTGATTCTTAAAAGATGTACAAGATTGCATGAGATTCACGCATCTTTGTTCACTCACAAGAAGCTTATGGTGCTAAATCTGGAAGATTGTACAAGTCTTAGGAGTTTTCCAAGCAAGATTGCTATGGAATCTCTTAAAAAACTTGTACTTTCTGGTTGCTCGAATTTAAGACAGTTTCCTGAGATTGTCGGAAGCATGGAATGTTTGTCAAAGCTTCTCTTGGATGGAACTGCCGTTAAAGAATTGCCATTGTCAATCAAACTTCTTTCTGGGCTTGTTTTTTTGAGTTTGAAGAACTGCAAGAATCTTGAAAGCCTTCCAAGTACTATAATAAATGGTCTTAAACATCTTAAAACACTGAATCTTTCTGGTTGGTTAAAACTAAGAAAGTTTCCAGAGATTGAAAGAAGAATGGAATGTTTATCAAAGCTTCTCTTGGATGGAACTGCTATTAAAGAATTGCCACTATCAATTGAACTTCTGTCCGGGCTTGATTTATTGAGTTTGAAGAATTGTGAGAACATTGAAAGCCTTCCAAGTATTATAGTCAATGGTTTAAAATGTCTTAGGGAACTGAATCTATCTGGTTGCTCTAAAATAAGAAAGTTTCCAGAGATTGAAGGAAGAATGGAATGCCTTACAGAGCTTCATTTAGATGGAACTGCCATTGAAGAATTGCCATTGTCTGTTGAGCTTCTCTCCGAACTTGCTTTCTTGGATTTGAGTAACTGTAAGGATCTTGCAACACTGCCTCGTACTCTAAATGGCCTTAAATGTCTTAAAACTTTGAAGCTCTCTGGTTGCTCGAGACTGTTGGAAAATGTGCCACAAAACTTGGACAAAGCAGAAAACTTGGAAGAGCTTGATATAAGTGGAACAGCAATAAGAAAACCTGGGTCCTCAATTTCTTTATTGAACAATCTTAAAACCTTATTTCGTGGATGCAAAGGACCACCAGCATCAACATCATGGTGTTCCCGCTTCCCCTTCAAATTGATGCCAAAAAGAAATTTAGATCCCACGGGTCTGGTGTTGCCATCTTTGTTGACAGGTTTGTCCTCTTTGACAGAATTGGATCTCAGTGACTGTAATCTGGTCGAAGGAGCAATTCCAACCGATATGTGCAACTTAGTCTCATTAGAGAAACTAAATTTAAGCAGAAATAATTTTGTGTCACTACCTGAAACCATCAGTTGTCTTCCTAAGCTTTTATGTCTCATGTTAGAGGATTGCAAGAGTCTTCAATCTCTGACAAAATTTCCATCCAATGCAATGAGAGTTAGAGTGGATGGTTGTGCTTCATTGGAAAGAGTACCAGATATTAAAATCACGCAATTCATGTTATTTAAGCTTTAATGCTCTGAATTGCTCGAAATTGCTCGGCAACAAGAATTGGGCGTTCTCAATGCTAGAAAGATTCCTTGAGGTCAGCCTCTTACTCTGTTTTTCTTATACACAATTGTATGTGAATTCTCTCTTTATCCTATACATTTTTTGGGTGCAGGCAGAATCAAATCCATCAACTACCTTTAACATTGTTGTCCCAGGAAATAAAATTCCAGAGTGGTTCAAATATCAGAATGAAGGTTCTACCATAACAATTATGAGGCCTCCATATTCTTATTATAATGATAATAAGAGTAAGTTAGTGGGATATGCTTTTTGTTGTGTTTTCCATGTTCAGAAACATCAACCAACTGGTGAACGCTATGGTCGGACTCGTACACATGAACTTAGCTGCTATATGACTCCTGTAGGAGCTCATGGTTCTTGTATTACTGATTTTGATAATGAATTGGGCCAACCTATGCCAGATCATCTTTGGCTACTCTATGTGTCGAATCAAAATTTGAAATCTTGCGGTTGGAACTTCAAATCTGATCACGTTGAGTTATTATTTACAACATTTTGGGGCCCAGGATTGAAGGTGAAGAGGTGTGGTGTGCATATGGGGAAACTGAAGAGTTCAACAACAAAACAAAGGAATGGGGATCAACGGTGAATGTAGCCACAACATCAAAGCGAAAACTTATTGAGCCTGCTGGAGCCAGTTTGAGTAAACGATTTAAAGAGGTTGAATAAACTTGCAAACATAAAAGCTTCCTTTGAGGTAAGTATTTTTTTATTTCCTTTGTTTCCTTCTCGTTTTTGACAGAAAAAAAAAATTGAAGCCTTGAGTTCTATATATGTTTCTATGTTATGTGATTTCTCATGAGTTGAAAATAATGATAAATGAATTAAGTGTTTGGATCATGAGAAAACAGGGGTAAATAAAATGATGAAAGCAGAGTAAAAGGAAGGAAAGAAAATTAAAATCTTTTGTCTTTGTATTTATTTATAATTTTGCTAGGGCACCCAAAATTGATTAAACAAAGAGATGAAATCATGGAGGACTGAAACGATTAAAAAGATTTGGGTGCTGAAATCAAAACCGAATTAAATAAAAGAAAGCATGTTTGAGAGCGTTGAATTTTCTTCTTCTTGAGTATGTTTTGAAGTGCCTTATTAATTATAATATTCTGTTTGATTGCTCAAAAATGGGAAAAATTAAAAAAAAATTGAAATTTTCTGCACACATAATTGACAATTATTGATTTGATTTTCATTGAAATTATAGACTAAAAGCTATATATTTAAATTTAAACATGTCTTAGAGAAAAATATAAACAATATTCCTCTGTTTCTCTTTTATAATCTATCAGAACCAACTGTTTGCATTATGATCATCCGAATGAGATAATGGGTTTCTCAATCTACTTTCATCGACTGTTTATAACGATTTCTCTGTCTCAAGCTCTTATAACCTTGTTTGGATGCTGAGAAAAAACTGAATTTAAAGATCTTCTATGCGTTACATTTCACATCAAAAAAAAGTTCAGCAGAAATAATAATTTCAGATGCATTTTGTTTGGCTACTGATAAAATGAAAGAAATGACAGGAAAATAGAAGCTACATTGTTTCTCCTAGAGGTAAAATTCCAGCATGGAAATTGGAGCTGCTTTCACCTGGAATTACAAGCTATTACAAGATTTAGATGAAGTGGGCATATCAAATCCAACGAAGTGGAACTGTAATCTTTGCTGACAGATTTATGCACTCCATCAAAGAATTTCCTTCCAAGAATTTGCTTCAGTTTTTTTGGGATACGTTCCAGTGAATTGTGGTATTTTGAATGGGTAGTTGCTTAGTATTTTGATGTTATAGCTTTAATGTTTGCTGGTGTGTTTGAATGTGAACGAATGCATGGAATCATAGAAGAGAAAATCTCTGTTGAGATAAAACAGAGCAAACAGAAGAACCCTCCTAAATTGATTTTCTGTTGGTTTAAACATTTTTTAATTCTGAAAATATGAATTCAAAAAACATTATTTTGAGAATAACCAATAAGCAGGTGCTGAGTGAAAGAAAATTTTGAACCTTGTGCAATTTTTTTAAAATAATTAAAAAACTATTTTTAAATAATTGGTTGTCATTATTTGTTTAAGTAAAAAAAAATTCTTTTTAATTTACTTTCGGTTATGTCAGATGTGTCTTTAAATATGACATCGATATTATTTATGAAATCAGAAAAACATTATTTATGTTTTGTTTTATGATAACGCCAAACCTCCTTAAGAAAAAAAAAAGAAAAACCCACACATAAAATTATATATTACAGTGACTTCTGAAAATTATATATTTAAAAAATTAAAAACATTAAAAACGCATTTCATTTTTATTTTAAAATTAGAGCATTATTTATGTATCCTCAAATTGAAATTAATTAAAGTCAAGCTTTCAGTTAAATTCCTTGAACCTTGAAAAATGGAAAGAAGCTTCATGCTAATTTCATCTCTGTTTCCTGTATTTATAATTTGTGCCTTCTCCTTTTTGCTTTGAACCTTTCTTTTCCTAAGGTAAAATTGGAAGCAGAAGATGTTCTACTCATTTCTCTTTTTTCTTTTATAAAAAATTGTTTATTGTTTATAGGATTGTAAAATTGGATTGTATTTTATAATTCTTTTATGTAATAATTTAACAAATTACGTAATATCTGAAATGATTCTTCATTCTAAAGAGCAGTTTGAAAATGCTCATATCATTGGGTTTATGAAAAAGGAAAGGTATTTTATTTTTTATAATTTCTTATTAGATAATAAAGGAAAGGGTACAAATTATTTTGAAAATGCTTCATTAAAGGTAATTTAAGTTTATTTTTAAAGGGACATTATTATGTTTCTTCTTAAATTTGAGATTATATTAATTAAATAGAAAGAGTTGAGAACATATCACTTACCTCTTTTACTACAAATCACCATTATATTTAACCGTTAATTGATAATTAATTTTAAAAATAAAAATAAAAATATTATAATATTTTATTATCTAACAAAATAAAAATACTGTATTATTTTTAAAATTTTTAAAAAAATTAATATGAGAATAAATATACAAAGATAATTTTTTTAAAATTTTACAAAAGTATGTTTTGAGAGAGAGAAATAAAGAAAGAATTACTTTCCGTGATGTGTATGTTTAAATATGATATCGATGATTGTGGTTGGGGGCCTATTTTTATTTGTAATTGTAGCTTCCACTCGGCACCTACTTATTGATTATCCTCAAAATAATTAATTAATTTAATTTCTTTATATAATCTTTTCTTTTAATTATCAACTTTATTCAATCTTTTGAAAATGATAAAAATATTAATAACTAATTATTTATGATAAAAAATAAATATTTTCTCCCAAAAAAATCAATTAATTAATTTTCTCCCAAAATTTATTTTTTAAAAATTTGAGGAATTTAAGTATAATAATTAATGAGGACATTATTGAACAAGTATAGTTTTTTATGTACACTAAGACTTTTAAGGTAAAATTTGAAACTATTAAGACTTATATGGTTAATTGGCTAAACCTTTAAGATTTAGATGACCATTATTCTTTCTTCTTTTTTTTTTATAAACTTTTAAAAGATAAAGGGGTGGGCTAGGCCGAAATCAATTTTTCGTTAAATTCCCTTATCTCCCCTAAGGTAATGTTTTGAAACCCGAACATGGGACAAATCAAACACTCCCCTAACCGTAAGATTTCCAATATGAGATAATTAAAAGTATGGAAAGTAGTAATTAATCCAAATAAACTTTTATTCTCTATATATAATCAGCAACATCAGTTTCTCACATAACCACCTTTTGTAGCAAATTCACCAAATACATAAATACATCCATACATATACACAATACAAAATACTATAATACGACAACAAACCCAGCAAGGTGTAATACTTAATTAGTATGATAATATTCTATTACCTCATATAATTAAATGTAATTAATAAAATAAATCTCAAACATTTGCAACTCTTAAAATATAAATACGAGTAAGTTTACACATATTTAGTATAAAAACAACACTATTTTATATAAATATCGTTGTTTTGTACTATTTTAAAAGTTCTGAACAACCATATGTGAGAAGTACTTGCATATATATATATATATATATATATAGAGAGAGAGAGAGAGAGAGAGAGAGAGAGAGAGAGAGAGAGAGAGAGAGAGAGAGAGAGAGAGAGAGAGAGAGGACTATGAACACGGCGAGGGCACTGAAGAAAATTGTAATGAAGTTGAATTAGGTCGAGAACCCGGACAACATTTCTTGCACCGAAGAAACTGGTTGTTGAGGCAGCAATATTGTTGCTGAGACGACTGAGGGTTTTGATATTGTTGATACACAATTTTCAGCTTGAGTTATTAACCAATTCACTAAATCAATAGCTTCTTTTATTTTACCATAATATCGAGGAACTCGTAAAATATATCTTATAGTCTTAAACAGAGTGATTAACGAAGTAGCCAATAGAAGTTCTCTTTTGGTTTCTCTGCAAATTTGAATGAAAAATATAAAATATGTTAGTTCACTTTACATCGTGAAATAGTCCCATGTTATAATTTCAAGCCCCTTTATCTATTGATAAACTTTAAAAATAACCTTAAATTATTGACTGTCATCGTACACTCACACCACCATTTAATTAAACTATTGACTAATTAAATTACTTTATGGTCCTTAACAAATAATGAATATTGAAAAAAATTATTCTTTATTATTTTTTTCAATATTTTCTTCCTATTCCTAATTGTCAAAATTTTATATGGTGGCTAGCCACTAGAGGCGACCCATGGAATTAAAAGATTTAAATTCTAAATTTGATTTTGTGGATAGTTGAACAAGAAAATCTTAAAAATGAAAGAATAAAAATAATGATCTCTTATTATTTTGATAATATGTAATTATATTATTACCCTTTAATCAATCAAATCTTACAATTTGAGCTAACAATATATATGTGGGATGATGACTTTAGGTCTAACTGATACAACTTTTCAAATAGAATTTGTTGGAGTAGAGCTTTTACTCATAGAGTCTTTATAAGTAGAGCTTCTAATAAAAATTTATCAATTATTTAGTTATCACAAGTAACTTTTGAGTAATTAGTTTAATAGACAAAATTTTAATATTCTATTTTAGAAAAATAAGGTAGAATTTTTAAAATAAAGTAAGGGTATTTTAAATAATTTTATTTTTTAAAAAAGTTGAAGAAACTCTACTACCAAAAACCCAAATTTTGGGCTTCTTCCAGTAAAAGGAAAAAATATATATTTTTTTTAATTTTCAAAAGCCTTTCTCCAATGTCAACCAAATAATATCAAAAAATTTGAAAAAGAGTTTTTATCATTAAATTTTTTTATTAGCCAATGAAAAAGCCAAATCAAATAGACACTTAAAATAATTAAATAAAGATAACTTACATATATTATTACAAACAGCTAGCTAGCTTGAAATACCCAGTTGCTTCTCTGATGTAATAACTTAGGGATGTATATGTCTTTTTGTCAAAATTTTATGGACTATAAAATAATACCTAAAATTAACTTTTAAAGAATTACTAAATTTAAACTTAATTAAGAAATAAAATATAATTGAAACATAAATATATTGTTGAACTATAAACTTAATCTAAAATATTGACTTGTCTTTTGATAAATATTGGTATATTAGATATAGTAAAGATTGATGTACTGGATATGGTAAATATTGGTGTGCTAGATAAAGTAAACATTGGTGTTCTACATGAAGACTAAATTAATGGATGAGATTGGTCAAATTTTTTGGTGTAATAACCATGATCAATGACTTAGAATAATTTGCTTCAAGTATAAATACCCACCCTCCTAAGGTTTCATAATTAAGTTAAAAATAAAAGTTTGAGTCTTTGTTCAAGTATTTGAGAGTGTTTGTTTATTTATTGTAAGTTTATATGAGAAAGAAATATATTTAAGTGTTTTAAGTCATTACAAAATTTTTATGTTCAACAAAGTGGTATTAGAGTTTAGATTCGTAACGTGGATATTATATTTGTATAATTATGTGCATATATAGAAAGTTCTGTTAAAAAAGTCAATATTGCCTAAAGAGTTTGGGTTTTAAGTAGGACCGTTGTAAAACTTTTCCTAGTGTGTATTTTCACTCCTATAAGCATTTATATTACCATCCGAAATACTGTTAGAAAGCTATAACAAATGGAGGTATGACACTATTCTAAGTTTCAATTCTCAATAGAAGCAATTATGATAATTGGAACATAAAAATGAAGACACTCATTGGAGCACAAGATGTGTGGAAGGTCGTGGAGAAGGCTATAAGAAACCTATAGATGATGTTGTTGGTGTTATTTTGACCCAAGCACAAAGAGACACATTGAAGGACTCGAGAAAGAGAGACAAAAAAACTCCATATATCATTTATCAAGCATTAGATAATGAAGCTTTGGAGAAGATATTGTAATACCTAAAATTTTGATTAATAAATACTTATATATATAATTTTTAGATAATGAGATTTTATTAGAGATAAAGAGAATAAAATGAAAAATCAAGGGTGTCTAGTGATATTGAGAAGTCAATTGCAATCTTATTTTCTTTGTTAAAGTCAATGCTAAGAGAGAAGGAATAAAAAAAATTATATTATGAAGTTAATTATTGAGGCAATTGTATATGTGTAAGATTTGGGTGAAGGCTTGACTAAATGGAGTTGTTGATTGGCTAATTAACATGAGTTGGCAAAGTAATTATGAGAAATGAATGAGATGGAAGAAATTGCTTGGTGGATTATTAATGAGAAAACATGTGGCCTTGGCTTTTTTTACTTGAGGCGGTGCATGGATATTTATATAATAATTGAATTTGCTGTAATTAACTGTTTGAAAGCAAATTAGAAAACCGAGAAAAGAAAGGACAAGAAAAAGCTAGTTTAAACTATATAAAGTTTTGTTAAGTTTACAAATATGCTTGGGGAAGCAAGAATCAACAAAACCTTCAAGCTGAGACATAAACACATCCTCAGAAGGTTTTCCATTCAAGAAAGCATTATTGATGTCAATCTGTTGCACTTGCCAATTATTCATAATAGCAATATTGAGTATCACTCTAATTGTAGAAGCTTTAACAACAGGATTGAATGTTTAAAAAAAATCAACTCCTAGGGTTTGATGAAATCCTTTTGTAACTAACCTTGCTTTGTACTTAGAGACAGTGCCATCAGAATTATATTTGGTTCAGAAAACCCATGTACACCTTATAAGCTTCAGTGAAGAAGAAAAGGGAATAAGAGTCCATGTGTTATTTTTTATGAGTGCTTGATTTACTTTTCCCATAGCCATTTTCCATTTGGATTAGCTAAGGCTTCTTCTATTGATACCAGTTCTAAAAAAGACACGGACTTGAAGGATTACAATATATCACTCTCACTAGACTTGATATTTCCTTCGTTGTAAATAACTTAGTCAATTTTTATCTTCTCCTTCTTCTATGCATTGGCAAGCTTGTAAAAGAGTTTTATAATATCCGTAAGGTACTTCATTATATAGTTTGCAGTTTGTATCTAATGATCCAATAGATTTCACTACATTTTTTTATGTTGATTGGGGTTGTGATTTTCATGATAGAAAGTTTATTGGGGCCTATTGCATTTATCTAGGAGGTAATATTATATCTTGATCTTCTAAGAAGCAACAAGTTGTAGCTAGATCAAGGACAGAGTTAGAATATCGAGCTCTTGCATCTACTGCATCTGAATTAGCTTGGATTTAATCTCTGCTTCATGAAATCAATTTTCTTCCCTCTAAAACACCTATTGTTTAGTGTGATAATGTGATTGGTACATCCTTAGCTCAAAATCCTGTCTTTCACTCATAAACCAAACTCATTGAGCTTGATGTATATTTTTTTAAGGATAAATTTGTTGCTAAACAACTTGAAATTCATTATGTTCCTAGTGAAGATCAAGTTGCAGATGTTCTCACGAAGCCATTGTCCTTTTCTGGATTCTCCTATTTCCGCAACTAGCTCAATGTGCTTCCACAACAATTGAGCATGAAGGGAGATGTTAGAATATATGTTACAGAGCTAGAGAAAGCTGGACAATGTTAAGCTAGAGTTGGAATTATGCACACTTGGAAATATCATATGAATTCTATTACAAATGGGTTACAAGTTTTCTTTATTGATGATATTTTAGATTTCTCTAGAATTCTTGTATAAATACTGAATTATTGTACAAGTCTACAAGTCAATCAATACTGTGAAAAAAAATATTCAACTTCAACTTGCAAAATTTTCCATCATTTTCTTACTAGTCAAATAGTCGATAATTCTTAATTTCTCGGTTCTTCACTTATTGAATGAAGCAGTAGAAAAAGAAATCCAATTTGAGGAGTTACAAGAAAAAATTCTCAATTTGTCTGTGGCAGAGATTCTAACTGTCATGGATGCTATTGTGGCGGAGATGGCCGCAAACTTGGAGAGATTTAAATAGAAAAATGTTTTTTTGTCCAATGGGCCCATGGTTTCCTTTGAACCACCTATTAATGTTCTTGAGAAATTTGCTCATTTATGACCTACTTCTGCGTCTCTTCTTTCAAACTCAAAAGATTTATCGCAATTCTCTAATAAGTTATAAAATATTACAAACATTAAACAAACTCAATAAACAAAGATTCCCTACTTTTATAGCCACCATGTAGAATGAACTAGTTAGAATTTTCAATCAACACTAGTCATCTTCTTTATTTTGTTGCAGTTGGACTCCCTTCAAAACCACAAAACTTAACTTCTATTTTCAGAATTATCGTTATAAAGATCTAAACACCTTAAAATATATATTTTTTTCAGTTTAAAGTATGGGTCATGTGTAAAAGATGCAAGTTTTTTACAGTTTAACGTCATTTATCATAAACACGCTTAAAAAGTATATTTTCTAAGTTTAAAAGTATACCTCATGTGTAAACAATGCAAACTTTTTACTGTTTACTATCATTTCATCACATTGTCACGTGCCACCTTGTAAAAGTAACAATTGTCTTATAAAGTTGACACTTTCAACTAATGAAGACAACGTCAAGAAGCCTCAAAATTTTAGTGACTGAGGTATTTCGTAATTTTTTTAAGTTTAATAGTACATAATTTATTAATCTTAAATTAGTTCTTTAAATTAAACGTATGGTTATAACACTTTATACCTCATGTGTATAATATCATATCTCACAAAAACAGTATGCCAATTGCTTTACAAAAGCTGACCAAACAAATCTGTGTATGCCTACGTATAAAAATATATGAATCAATCGAAGTACAAAATCATAAGAAGTTGTTAATATATATATCGAAGGGTTAAAAATGAAAAAGAAAACCTGTTTGTCTAAAGCTAAACTAACGAGTAATTGAATTAACTAGGCGACCCATAACTTAAAATCATCTGCAGAAGGCATTAAGTTCAAATCCAAGCACAAAACTCTTTTACTATTCGGTTTCTTCAGAACTTGAATCGGCAACAGAGGACGAGTCACCAATCCTTCGCTGCCGCCTACGGCAGGTCTGTGCCTCCTAATGTGACCGCCAAGCGCTTGGCCAACAGAAAACTCAAGGCCACATATCGAACACTGTTGCCAAGACTAGGGTCTGTCTCCTACCCTTAAAATGGTCCTTGCAGGATATTTTGTTGTGCATTATGACACTTAAGGGATTCTTTAGGGACGCAAAGAGGTGGGTTCTCGTGCACCTAGGTGCTTAGGCAACTGAGCATCCCACCTACATGGATAGTTGGGTATCCTATCTCCCTTACTCAAGGGTGCGAAGCTCTTGTATCTTAAGGGCGAGTACAGTTGTTCCAAGGTGTAATGGAGAATTGAAGTTATTTTTCACATCTATTTATGCATGCTACGATATATAGCCAATCTTATTATACGCGCTACGGTATATGGTCGCGCTTTTCTACATGTGTCACGATATATGATCACATGGACATTTCTATATGTACCATGGTATATGGTCATGCAGGCATTCCTACCCGCACCACAATATATAATCACATGAGGCATTATCAATAAATGGTGAATACTTTAGCAATATATAGTAGGGAGCCCAGCTTAAGGTGGGTCTTACCTAATCGCATATGAACAGGGCTCGTTTCTCATCCTACCTTAAAGTGGGCAAGAGGTAGGTCACTCTCCAATATGCTGACCCAAACTTTCATGAGCCTATTTTATGCCACATATCCAATTATATTTCTCCCCGCAATAATTACCTAATCAATAATTTTTGAAACTTTCCAATTTCTTTTTATTATCTAAAACTATGAGAAAAACTTCCAAATATGTTTTTTATTCTTAAAAATGTCATTTTTTAATGTTTAAAAAATTATTTATAAACATGATCAAATTAATGTGTATTTGGGAGATATCATGGTATGGCATCAAAAGTTCAATGCATATGAGATATTATACTTAAAAGTGTAAAATTGATGGATGTGTTAACTCAGTTTGTAAAAGTTTTAAAATATTTTTTAAAATTATAAATAATATTTTAAAAGTAGTGATTTCAAGAAGATAAAATACGTTTAGTATGCAGTGGCCACCAAAAATAATTTTCTAAATTAAAATAAAAAATATATATTTGATATTATTTTTGCTATTAAATATATTTTTAACACTTTACCGAATATAATTGATTAAATTATCAAAGTCTATAATAATAAAATAAAAACACTACGTGGTTCGGAGTTGTGTACTTAACAATCCATATAAAAGATTATAAATTCCACATGAAGTTAAACAAATAAAAGCTCCTAACTTTGTTACCATCATATAAAATCTACTGGAACATCATTTGTCTTGTTTGTCTTGTTGCAGCTGAATTATCTTAAATGCTGCAAAGCTTCTACTCGTGAAGAACAAAGATTCTTATATCGAAGAATCACAATGATATATATCTAAAAACACTTGAAAAATATATTTTCTAAGTTTAAAAGTACAAATATTGAATAATCTTTAATTTTTTCTTTAAATTAAAAGTATGCTTGTAACACTCTATACCTCATGTGCATAATATCATAGCACAGAAAAAAATATATATATGCCAATTGTTTTACAAAATCTGACCAAACAAATCTGTCTATTCCTGGAGATAAAAAAAAAAGAGGATCAATCCAAGAACAAAATCCCACAAGTTGGTAATTATATATCGAATCATGAATTAACTAGGCTACCCATAACCTCATATCATCGCCAGAAGGCATCAAGTTCAAATCCAAGTACAAAGCTCTTTTACTGTTGCATTTCTTCAGAACTTGAACCGGCAAGAGAGAGCGAGTCACCAACCCTTCGCTGCCGCCTACGGCAGGTCTGTGCTTCCTCATGTGACCGCCAAGCGCTTGGCCAACAGCAAACTCAAGGCCACAAACCGAACACTCGTGTTGGGTTTTCGGTTTCTGCGGAAAAAATGGGCGATCCAAGAAGTCTCCTGCCATCAGCTTCGGCTTCTTGTGGCTTGCTCTGTGACCTCCCAACGCCTGAAAAGATGAGAACTCTCTGTTGCATGTTTTGCATACGAAAACTCGCTTTGATTGATCCGATTCGGCAACTTTAGACAGAAGCATCAAGCATTCAGGCACGTTCACAGCCGCCATTTCACCCTCCTCCCTACCTCTCTTCATAACTAATTTCAGATTAAGTATGAATTTGAACTCTAAAGCTTTGAAATTTGCTGCGAACTGTTTTTAATTTTGTGGAATGTGGAATGGAAGTAAGATAGATCGGGAGTCTGTGTTTATAGTTTTGAGCTGCCAAGTATGAACTATATCTGTCGTTGTTTAAATGACAGATAAGCCCATGGTGACTTAACGATTAAGAGAGGAGAAAAGTTTGGTTTTTCTTGTAAATATGGCGAAGTAGAAAGATAATTACTCTGTGGTTTTCAGCTTTGCCACGTTAGCTTTGCGGGAACGCGTGGTTACTGAATGAACTAGGGAAGCAAGTCACTATAAGCGAGCAGATTTGAGTCGTGCTTTGTACTGACGTTTGTAGATGATTTCGCATTCTGACTTGCAGTAAAGGCACGTGTAAAACACAGCCTACAAGAACATTAAAAAAAGTCGGGTCATGTACAAAGATTGTCAAAGAAACGTCAAGGTTAAACACGGTCCACCATGGAGAAGTTTCTCACACAAGTCACAATTAAGGACTACAACCGATGAAATACGATACAGAAATCTCAATATTTATATTTATATCCTATAAAATATTATATATATATATATTATTTATATTTTTATAAATATTTTGTATAATATTTATATTTCTCTAAATGAATATTTTTTAGTATTCATATTCAAACGATAAAATATGTTTATATTCTAATAAAAATTAGTAAACTCTTAAAAAAATTAAATTTAAAATTTTTAATATTTTATAAATTAATATACCATATTGATAAATTAAATTAAAATAAAAATAATTTTATTATCTAATCTGTGCCTATAATTATTTTATTATACAATAAAAATGTGATAATAATCGTTATAATTTTTTTAATTATAATCAAATTAACCAAAAATAACAAAAAATATGATAAGATAACTTGTCTAAAGATAGCAAAACGCTGATGACTTCAAATAGCGAACCAATTTTGTTTAGAGTGTATATTTTTTTTTCTATGAAATTACAGTCAGACAATAATATTAGGGAACAACAAAAATATTTTTTTTCTTCTCTTCAACTACTCAAAGAGTAAAAAATTGAGAACCGATTTATCCATATATAATTTAGAGATTCCATATAATTTTGATTAACGGATGAAGAATAAAAAAATCGAAGAAGAAATTGAAAATTTGAATTAAATCTAAATGATGTGACAGAATTGAAATATCTACATTTTTATCTAAATATTACAATTTAATTGATCAATTACTTGAATTAAATCATTCATTTTTTCATCTAAACTTAAATTTTTACAAAAAAATATTCATCTAATTAGGTTACAAAGTTATAGATTATTTGAAATAAAAAATATACAAATAATTTATTTCACAATTAACATATCATAAATATTTTTTTAATATATAATCTTTAAACAAAAGTTTAGAGAAAATTGAAAAAAAAATGTAATATATATTCATATAATTATATATCTCAAAAAGAGTAGATAATATATTATAAATTAATTAAATATATTAATAAACTAATTAAATTAATCAAAATTTTCGTAGACACCATACTATATATTAATATTATAAAAGAGCATAATAATATATTGTTCATTAAATAAGATATTTTATGTACCATAAAAATATAATAATAAATTAATTAAATTAGTGGTCTATATTATATTTATCCTCCTCTTTTCATGAATATTATAATCTTTTATTTCAATAACTTAATTAAAAAAAAGGGTAAAACGGATATTTTATGTGAATATCCATCCGTATCCTATCCATATCTTATACGGATATAAAACATCATTATTATACCCTATTTATATCCTATTTTATAATATTCATATCCTATTCATTAAGATATAATGATATCTACAAAAACCGTATCCATTATCATCCCTAATCATAATTGAGTATCAAATATAGTAACGATTTGGAACATATAGTGGATCGTAATCAAATAGGTTGAATTTTATTAAATGATAGTAACTTAACTTGATAATTATGTCTAATGTTGTATTAGATTGTAAAATATTAAATATATAAAAATTAATTTTTTACTTGTTAAAACAATAATATGTTTTATAGTTTCCTTATTTCTTTCCCTTTCTTTACTAGGTTTTCTTTTCTTTGCCTATATAAAGGCTAGCTGTTGTATTATTTTAATTTATTCAAGATATCAAGAACTAGTTTTTTTAACATGGTATCAGAGCCCATTTCTAGGCAATTGTGGGATTCTGTTCCTCTATCCTCTCCCGCATCTGATCCACACTTCGCGTGAGAAAGGGTGTCAATTGTCTCATATTGCTATCTTATTAGGCTGTCATCTTTGTTATATATGAATTGGGCACCCTCTCCCCTTGAACTAGCTTTTAAGTTGAGTTCTACTCAAGCTCATTTCTAACATTACTATTTGATTATCTAATATTATCCTTTTCTTAAAATTTTGATAGTTCAAAACTACCATGGTTACTCACTAGAAGCTGTAGTCGTTTACCTATTGCCATGTAACCAATTGTTTACATGAATTTTAAATTAACTTTTTGAGTCTAGTTAAAACTGTAACTTCTTTTCATAGCAAATTATGGGTGAACAATGATTATAAGAATATTAATTATAGATTGGTTAGCGAGGATTTCAGGAATATCAATGATAACTTCAATGGATGATAAGAGGCAAAGGTTGGTGCATTGGCGGTTGTGTTTGGGTCTTAAAATTCATAATAAAAATAAGGTTATATAATAAAATAAAATAAATAAAATTTTATACAATTTACCATTATTAAAATATAATTTATTTTTTAAAATAAATATTTATGGAATAGACTTTACCCTAAGTTAAATTAAAAAAAAAATCAAAACTTGAAAAATCAAATTAAAACAGATGGGTTTGATCTGGTTTTAATTTTCTCATTTAGTCCAGTTTAATTTTAATTTTTAAAAGACTTAATTTTTTAGTTTAGATTTGATGTTAATTCAAAAAATTTAAATTGAACGAAAAATATTTTTAATAGATTTTATTATCAAAATATCATTGTTTTATATATATTTTAACATTAAAACGATGTTGTATTATAAAGTTTTAAAAAAAGTAATAATAAACTATTAAACCAAATGGATATTTAATAATACCTGTTGTCTTAAATTTAATTTAATTAAGCTTAAGTAAATTCAACTTCTAAGGTTTTGAGACGTTGTAATTTGGATTTATTTTCATAAACAAAATTTAGTGAAATATGTTTCCATGTATTTTTTGTAAAATACATTTTGACAACAAAAAAACATAGCTTTTTAAATTCCAACTAAAAATTAAAAAAATGACATTTTTTTATTTTTATTTTGAAAATATATTTTTAAAGTTGATTATTTTTTTTATTGGAATAATTAATGTTAATGCACAGATTTTACGAACCCCACACTCATACAGAAGAAGAAAATATATGCCCTTGACATGGATAGATGGTTCGAACCAGATCCTCCTCACAACTCAAATGAGAAATAGAATTCGAAACTATGTCAAAAGGTGGAACCATCAAGAGTTATAAAAAACAATCAAACCGTAAACACTCTGTATCACTCGCGCAATTTTTTTCGTTCTACACACCCTATTTTCAACAACACACAACATATGACGTATGGCCAAATACTCACCGAACTTCAATACAACTTAAAAATGATGACTTACTTGCTGCTCGTTCTTCAATCGACCATTCTGCTGAGCTCCCTTAACCCGCGAACTCTTTCGACTTTGCAATTTTGCAAAACTGATTCGCAGACTCTTTGCAAAACAAGTCTGAGCTAGTTTTCCCTTGACAAACCCACAACACGAGACACCTTAATACTAACTCACAAAACCTAAAAAAAACTCAAGAATGGCATAATACATACTGCTTATTTCTCACACAACTACTTCGCGCACCTACATTTTTCCCCAAACCCGGTCAAATGGCTTGAGCCAAATGTTCACGCCTAAGCAAAATCGAGGTTCTGAACCACAAGCAACTACTAGAAGCCTCAATATTCAAACACTCAAACAACACTCATGCCACCTTACTATTAAAGCACTCTACCTCTGACCACCTCCTAACTCTAGGCTTATTTTTGGCGACTCTAAAACTTTATGAGATCTTACAAGCGTCAGTATACCTCCTGCCCGCTTCTTAAATAACTACTCTGCCCACTTCCAAATATTTTGTCGAGCTAGTCCATAATTTTTTTCGAGATAGAGCAAGGCTTAGATAGTAGTCGCCTATTCGACGACCCTTCTCTGATTCCTAAGTTAGCCATAGGTTAGGGAGAAAAATGATGAGGGCTTGAGCATATCTCTCTAAATAGAGAAAATCAAAGATATGCCTGGGTAGCGAGGATGGAACACAGGGAGGTGGTCAAGGCAAGTTCAAGGGTCAAAAGAGAAGGAAGCTTCAAAGGGACGAATAGGGTGTTCTTTTATGGTTTTTCTACGTATTCATAGAGTTTTCAACCATGGAAGTTGGTGTATTGGTGGGAAGAAGAAAGAGAGAATCCTTTTTGGGAGAAGAGCCTATTTTTTGTTAGGTTTGTAGTGAATAGTCACTTGTCTCTTGCAAAAATGAGAAAAATGTCTTTTTATATGAAACAAAAGAATACTCATACTTGATTAGAGGGCTTTTTTGCTCAAAGTTTAGGGTTTTTACCTTTACACGTGTCATTTTCTCATTGGGTCTTACTAGCCCAACTTAAATACCATGTGACAAGTTAAGATTAGTGGGCTTTTCTTTATCCAAGCTCAATGAATATGTGTCAACCTTCTAATGGCCAAGGAGATTGTTATGTACCTTGGTGAATAGGTGGCGTAACCTTATTTGTCCAATTGGCACGTGATCCCTCACCTGGGTCCTAAACGGCCCCAACTGGGCTATGTGCACTATCTGTAAAGTGTTAGATAGGATCTGCACAGTGCCTGACTCGCTGTTGCCAAGACTAGGGTCTGTCTCCTACCCTTAAAATGGTCCTTGCAGGATATTTTGTTGTGCATTATGACACTTAAGGGATTCTTTAGGGACGCAAAGAGGTGGGTTCTCGTGCACCTAGGTGCTTAGGCAACTGAGCATCCCACCTACATGGATAGTTGGGTATCCTATCTCCCTTACTCAAGGGTGCGAAGCTCTTGTATCTTAAGGGCGAGTACAGTTGTTCCAAGGTGTAATGGAGAATTGAAGTTATTTTTCACATCTATTTATGCATGCTACGATATATAGCCAATCTTATTATACGCGCTACGGTATATGGTCGCGCTTTTCTACATGTGTCACGATATATGATCACATGGACATTTCTATATGTACCATGGTATATGGTCATGCAGGCATTCCTACCCGCACCACAATATATAATCACATGAGGCATTATCAATAAATGGTGAATACTTTAGCAATATATAGTAGGGAGCCCAGCTTAAGGTGGGTCTTACCTAATCGCATATGAACAGGGCTCGTTTCTCATCCTACCTTAAAGTGGGCAAGAGGTAGGTCACTCTCCAATATGCTGACCCAAACTTTCATGAGCCTATTTTATGCCACATATCCAATTATATTTCTCCCCGCAATAATTACCTAATCAATAATTTTTGAAACTTTCCAATTTCTTTTTATTATCTAAAACTATGAGAAAAACTTCCAAATATGTTTTTTATTCTTAAAAATGTCATTTTTTAATGTTTAAAAAATTATTTATAAACATGATCAAATTAATGTGTATTTGGGAGATATCATGGTATGGCATCAAAAGTTCAATGCATATGAGATATTATACTTAAAAGTGTAAAATTGATGGATGTGTTAACTCAGTTTGTAAAAGTTTTAAAATATTTTTTAAAATTATAAATAATATTTTAAAAGTAGTGATTTCAAGAAGATAAAATACGTTTAGTATGCAGTGGCCACCAAAAATAATTTTCTAAATTAAAATAAAAAATATATATTTGATATTATTTTTGCTATTAAATATATTTTTAACACTTTACCGAATATAATTGATTAAATTATCAAAGTCTATAATAATAAAATAAAAACACTACGTGGTTCGGAGTTGTGTACTTAACAATCCATATAAAAGATTATAAATTCCACATGAAGTTAAACAAATAAAAGCTCCTAACTTTGTTACCATCATATAAAATCTACTGGAACATCATTTGTCTTGTTTGTCTTGTTGCAGCTGAATTATCTTAAATGCTGCAAAGCTTCTACTCGTGAAGAACAAAGATTCTTATATCGAAGAATCACAATGATATATATCTAAAAACACTTGAAAAATATATTTTCTAAGTTTAAAAGTACAAATATTGAATAATCTTTAATTTTTTCTTTAAATTAAAAGTATGCTTGTAACACTCTATACCTCATGTGCATAATATCATAGCACAGAAAAAAATATATATATGCCAATTGTTTTACAAAATCTGACCAAACAAATCTGTCTATTCCTGGAGATAAAAAAAAAAGAGGATCAATCCAAGAACAAAATCCCACAAGTTGGTAATTATATATCGAATCATGAATTAACTAGGCTACCCATAACCTCATATCATCGCCAGAAGGCATCAAGTTCAAATCCAAGTACAAAGCTCTTTTACTGTTGCATTTCTTCAGAACTTGAACCGGCAAGAGAGAGCGAGTCACCAACCCTTCGCTGCCGCCTACGGCAGGTCTGTGCTTCCTCATGTGACCGCCAAGCGCTTGGCCAACAGCAAACTCAAGGCCACAAACCGAACACTCGTGTTGGGTTTTCGGTTTCTGCGGAAAAAATGGGCGATCCAAGAAGTCTCCTGCCATCAGCTTCGGCTTCTTGTGGCTTGCTCTGTGACCTCCCAACGCCTGAAAAGATGAGAACTCTCTGTTGCATGTTTTGCATACGAAAACTCGCTTTGATTGATCCGATTCGGCAACTTTAGACAGAAGCATCAAGCATTCAGGCACGTTCACAGCCGCCATTTCACCCTCCTCCCTACCTCTCTTCATAACTAATTTCAGATTAAGTATGAATTTGAACTCTAAAGCTTTGAAATTTGCTGCGAACTGTTTTTAATTTTGTGGAATGTGGAATGGAAGTAAGATAGATCGGGAGTCTGTGTTTATAGTTTTGAGCTGCCAAGTATGAACTATATCTGTCGTTGTTTAAATGACAGATAAGCCCATGGTGACTTAACGATTAAGAGAGGAGAAAAGTTTGGTTTTTCTTGTAAATATGGCGAAGTAGAAAGATAATTACTCTGTGGTTTTCAGCTTTGCCACGTTAGCTTTGCGGGAACGCGTGGTTACTGAATGAACTAGGGAAGCAAGTCACTATAAGCGAGCAGATTTGAGTCGTGCTTTGTACTGACGTTTGTAGATGATTTCGCATTCTGACTTGCAGTAAAGGCACGTGTAAAACACAGCCTACAAGAACATTAAAAAAAGTCGGGTCATGTACAAAGATTGTCAAAGAAACGTCAAGGTTAAACACGGTCCACCATGGAGAAGTTTCTCACACAAGTCACAATTAAGGACTACAACCGATGAAATACGATACAGAAATCTCAATATTTATATTTATATCCTATAAAATATTATATATATATATATATTATTTATATTTTTATAAATATTTTGTATAATATTTATATTTCTCTAAATGAATATTTTTTAGTATTCATATTCAAACGATAAAATATGTTTATATTCTAATAAAAATTAGTAAACTCTTAAAAAAATTAAATTTAAAATTTTTAATATTTTATAAATTAATATACCATATTGATAAATTAAATTAAAATAAAAATAATTTTATTATCTAATCTGTGCCTATAATTATTTTATTATACAATAAAAATGTGATAATAATCGTTATAATTTTTTTAATTATAATCAAATTAACCAAAAATAACAAAAAATATGATAAGATAACTTGTCTAAAGATAGCAAAACGCTGATGACTTCAAATAGCGAACCAATTTTGTTTAGAGTGTATATTTTTTTTTCTATGAAATTACAGTCAGACAATAATATTAGGGAACAACAAAAATATTTTTTTTCTTCTCTTCAACTACTCAAAGAGTAAAAAATTGAGAACCGATTTATCCATATATAATTTAGAGATTCCATATAATTTTGATTAACGGATGAAGAATAAAAAAATCGAAGAAGAAATTGAAAATTTGAATTAAATCTAAATGATGTGACAGAATTGAAATATCTACATTTTTATCTAAATATTACAATTTAATTGATCAATTACTTGAATTAAATCATTCATTTTTTCATCTAAACTTAAATTTTTACAAAAAAATATTCATCTAATTAGGTTACAAAGTTATAGATTATTTGAAATAAAAAATATACAAATAATTTATTTCACAATTAACATATCATAAATATTTTTTTAATATATAATCTTTAAACAAAAGTTTAGAGAAAATTGAAAAAAAAATGTAATATATATTCATATAATTATATATCTCAAAAAGAGTAGATAATATATTATAAATTAATTAAATATATTAATAAACTAATTAAATTAATCAAAATTTTCGTAGACACCATACTATATATTAATATTATAAAAGAGCATAATAATATATTGTTCATTAAATAAGATATTTTATGTACCATAAAAATATAATAATAAATTAATTAAATTAGTGGTCTATATTATATTTATCCTCCTCTTTTCATGAATATTATAATCTTTTATTTCAATAACTTAATTAAAAAAAAGGGTAAAACGGATATTTTATGTGAATATCCATCCGTATCCTATCCATATCTTATACGGATATAAAACATCATTATTATACCCTATTTATATCCTATTTTATAATATTCATATCCTATTCATTAAGATATAATGATATCTACAAAAACCGTATCCATTATCATCCCTAATCATAATTGAGTATCAAATATAGTAACGATTTGGAACATATAGTGGATCGTAATCAAATAGGTTGAATTTTATTAAATGATAGTAACTTAACTTGATAATTATGTCTAATGTTGTATTAGATTGTAAAATATTAAATATATAAAAATTAATTTTTTACTTGTTAAAACAATAATATGTTTTATAGTTTCCTTATTTCTTTCCCTTTCTTTACTAGGTTTTCTTTTCTTTGCCTATATAAAGGCTAGCTGTTGTATTATTTTAATTTATTCAAGATATCAAGAACTAGTTTTTTTAACATGGTATCAGAGCCCATTTCTAGGCAATTGTGGGATTCTGTTCCTCTATCCTCTCCCGCATCTGATCCACACTTCGCGTGAGAAAGGGTGTCAATTGTCTCATATTGCTATCTTATTAGGCTGTCATCTTTGTTATATATGAATTGGGCACCCTCTCCCCTTGAACTAGCTTTTAAGTTGAGTTCTACTCAAGCTCATTTCTAACATTACTATTTGATTATCTAATATTATCCTTTTCTTAAAATTTTGATAGTTCAAAACTACCATGGTTACTCACTAGAAGCTGTAGTCGTTTACCTATTGCCATGTAACCAATTGTTTACATGAATTTTAAATTAACTTTTTGAGTCTAGTTAAAACTGTAACTTCTTTTCATAGCAAATTATGGGTGAACAATGATTATAAGAATATTAATTATAGATTGGTTAGCGAGGATTTCAGGAATATCAATGATAACTTCAATGGATGATAAGAGGCAAAGGTTGGTGCATTGGCGGTTGTGTTTGGGTCTTAAAATTCATAATAAAAATAAGGTTATATAATAAAATAAAATAAATAAAATTTTATACAATTTACCATTATTAAAATATAATTTATTTTTTAAAATAAATATTTATGGAATAGACTTTACCCTAAGTTAAATTAAAAAAAAAATCAAAACTTGAAAAATCAAATTAAAACAGATGGGTTTGATCTGGTTTTAATTTTCTCATTTAGTCCAGTTTAATTTTAATTTTTAAAAGACTTAATTTTTTAGTTTAGATTTGATGTTAATTCAAAAAATTTAAATTGAACGAAAAATATTTTTAATAGATTTTATTATCAAAATATCATTGTTTTATATATATTTTAACATTAAAACGATGTTGTATTATAAAGTTTTAAAAAAAGTAATAATAAACTATTAAACCAAATGGATATTTAATAATACCTGTTGTCTTAAATTTAATTTAATTAAGCTTAAGTAAATTCAACTTCTAAGGTTTTGAGACGTTGTAATTTGGATTTATTTTCATAAACAAAATTTAGTGAAATATGTTTCCATGTATTTTTTGTAAAATACATTTTGACAACAAAAAAACATAGCTTTTTAAATTCCAACTAAAAATTAAAAAAATGACATTTTTTTATTTTTATTTTGAAAATATATTTTTAAAGTTGATTATTTTTTTTATTGGAATAATTAATGTTAATGCACAGATTTTACGAACCCCACACTCATACAGAAGAAGAAAATATATGCCCTTGACATGGATAGATGGTTCGAACCAGATCCTCCTCACAACTCAAATGAGAAATAGAATTCGAAACTATGTCAAAAGGTGGAACCATCAAGAGTTATAAAAAACAATCAAACCGTAAACACTCTGTATCACTCGCGCAATTTTTTCGTTCTACACACCCTATTTTCAACAACACACAACATATGACGTATGGCCAAATACTCACCGAACTTCAATACAACTTAAAAATGATGACTTACTTGCTGCTCGTTCTTCAATCGACCATTCTGCTGAGCTCCCTTAACCCGCGAACTCTTTCGACTTTGCAATTTTGCAAAACTGATTCGCAGACTCTTTGCAAAACAAGTCTGAGCTAGTTTTCCCTTGACAAACCCACAACACGAGACACCTTAATACTAACTCACAAAACCTAAAAAAAACTCAAGAATGGCATAATACATACTGCTTATTTCTCACACAACTACTTCGCGCACCTACATTTTTCCCCAAACCCGGTCAAATGGCTTGAGCCAAATGTTCACGCCTAAGCAAAATCGAGGTTCTGAACCACAAGCAACTACTAGAAGCCTCAATATTCAAACACTCAAACAACACTCATGCCACCTTACTATTAAAGCACTCTACCTCTGACCACCTCCTAACTCTAGGCTTATTTTTGGCGACTCTAAAACTTTATGAGATCTTACAAGCGTCAGTATACCTCCTGCCCGCTTCTTAAATAACTACTCTGCCCACTTCCAAATATTTTGTCGAGCTAGTCCATAATTTTTTTCGAGATAGAGCAAGGCTTAGATAGTAGTCGCCTATTCGACGACCCTTCTCTGATTCCTAAGTTAGCCATAGGTTAGGGAGAAAAATGATGAGGGCTTGAGCATATCTCTCTAAATAGAGAAAATCAAAGATATGCCTGGGTAGCGAGGATGGAACACAGGGAGGTGGTCAAGGCAAGTTCAAGGGTCAAAAGAGAAGGAAGCTTCAAAGGGACGAATAGGGTGTTCTTTTATGGTTTTTCTACGTATTCATAGAGTTTTCAACCATGGAAGTTGGTGTATTGGTGGGAAGAAGAAAGAGAGAATCCTTTTTGGGAGAAGAGCCTATTTTTTGTTAGGTTTGTAGTGAATAGTCACTTGTCTCTTGCAAAAATGAGAAAAATGTCTTTTTATATGAAACAAAAGAATACTCATACTTGATTAGAGGGCTTTTTTGCTCAAAGTTTAGGGTTTTTACCTTTACACGTGTCATTTTCTCATTGGGTCTTACTAGCCCAACTTAAATACCATGTGACAAGTTAAGATTAGTGGGCTTTTCTTTATCCAAGCTCAATGAATATGTGTCAACCTTCTAATGGCCAAGGAGATTGTTATGTACCTTGGTGAATAGGTGGCGTAACCTTATTTGTCCAATTGGCACGTGATCCCTCACCTGGGTCCTAAACGGCCCCAACTGGGCTATGTGCACTATCTGTAAAGTGTTAGATAGGATCTGCACAGTGCCTGACTCGCTGTTGCCAAGACTAGGGTCTGTCTCCTACCCTTAAAATGGTCCTTGCAGGATATTTTGTTGTGCATTATGACACTTAAGGGATTCTTTAGGGACGCAAAGAGGTGGGTTCTCGTGCACCTAGGTGCTTAGGCAACTGAGCATCCCACCTACATGGATAGTTGGGTATCCTATCTCCCTTACTCAAGGGTGCGAAGCTCTTGTATCTTAAGGGCGAGTACAGTTGTTCCAAGGTGTAATGGAGAATTGAAGTTATTTTTCACATCTATTTATGCATGCTACGATATATAGCCAATCTTATTATACGCGCTACGGTATATGGTCGCGCTTTTCTACATGTGTCACGATATATGATCACATGGACATTTCTATATGTACCATGGTATATGGTCATGCAGGCATTCCTACCCGCACCACAATATATAATCACATGAGGCATTATCAATAAATGGTGAATACTTTAGCAATATATAGTAGGGAGCCCAGCTTAAGGTGGGTCTTACCTAATCGCATATGAACAGGGCTCGTTTCTCATCCTACCTTAAAGTGGGCAAGAGGTAGGTCACTCTCCAATATGCTGACCCAAACTTTCATGAGCCTATTTTATGCCACATATCCAATTATATTTCTCCCCGCAATAATTACCTAATCAATAATTTTTGAAACTTTCCAATTTCTTTTTATTATCTAAAACTATGAGAAAAACTTCCAAATATGTTTTTTATTCTTAAAAATGTCATTTTTTAATGTTTAAAAAATTATTTATAAACATGATCAAATTAATGTGTATTTGGGAGATATCATGGTATGGCATCAAAAGTTCAATGCATATGAGATATTATACTTAAAAGTGTAAAATTGATGGATGTGTTAACTCAGTTTGTAAAAGTTTTAAAATATTTTTTAAAATTATAAATAATATTTTAAAAGTAGTGATTTCAAGAAGATAAAATACGTTTAGTATGCAGTGGCCACCAAAAATAATTTTCTAAATTAAAATAAAAAATATATATTTGATATTATTTTTGCTATTAAATATATTTTTAACACTTTACCGAATATAATTGATTAAATTATCAAAGTCTATAATAATAAAATAAAAACACTACGTGGTTCGGAGTTGTGTACTTAACAATCCATATAAAAGATTATAAATTCCACATGAAGTTAAACAAATAAAAGCTCCTAACTTTGTTACCATCATATAAAATCTACTGGAACATCATTTGTCTTGTTTGTCTTGTTGCAGCTGAATTATCTTAAATGCTGCAAAGCTTCTACTCGTGAAGAACAAAGATTCTTATATCGAAGAATCACAATGATATATATCTAAAAACACTTGAAAAATATATTTTCTAAGTTTAAAAGTACAAATATTGAATAATCTTTAATTTTTTCTTTAAATTAAAAGTATGCTTGTAACACTCTATACCTCATGTGCATAATATCATAGCACAGAAAAAAATATATATATGCCAATTGTTTTACAAAATCTGACCAAACAAATCTGTCTATTCCTGGAGATAAAAAAAAAAGAGGATCAATCCAAGAACAAAATCCCACAAGTTGGTAATTATATATCGAATCATGAATTAACTAGGCTACCCATAACCTCATATCATCGCCAGAAGGCATCAAGTTCAAATCCAAGTACAAAGCTCTTTTACTGTTGCATTTCTTCAGAACTTGAACCGGCAAGAGAGAGCGAGTCACCAACCCTTCGCTGCCGCCTACGGCAGGTCTGTGCTTCCTCATGTGACCGCCAAGCGCTTGGCCAACAGCAAACTCAAGGCCACAAACCGAACACTCGTGTTGGGTTTTCGGTTTCTGCGGAAAAAATGGGCGATCCAAGAAGTCTCCTGCCATCAGCTTCGGCTTCTTGTGGCTTGCTCTGTGACCTCCCAACGCCTGAAAAGATGAGAACTCTCTGTTGCATGTTTTGCATACGAAAACTCGCTTTGATTGATCCGATTCGGCAACTTTAGACAGAAGCATCAAGCATTCAGGCACGTTCACAGCCGCCATTTCACCCTCCTCCCTACCTCTCTTCATAACTAATTTCAGATTAAGTATGAATTTGAACTCTAAAGCTTTGAAATTTGCTGCTAACTGTTTTCGAGTTTGTGGGATATGGGATGGAAGTAAGATAGACTGGGAGTCGGTATTTATAGTTTTGAGCAGCTAGGTATGTCCCATGTCTGTCGTTGTAAAACGACAAATAAGCACATGGGACCATTAAGAAACGAAAGAAGTTTGCTTTTTCTTAGTAAATATGACGAAGTGGAAGGGTACTTCATCGGTGGTTGCTAGTTTCGCCACGTCGGCTTTGCGGGAACGCGTAGTCGCTGAACGAACTTGGGAAGCAAGTCACTCTGAGCGAGCAGATTTGAGTCATCTTTTGTTGACGTTTTGTAGATCATTTTCGATCTGACTCGCACTAAAAGTGCGTGCAAAACACGAACTAGAAGAATCCATCACCAGTAGCAAGTGTAAGACACTAACGAGAGTCAGGTAATGTCCAAGGAAACGTCGTGGTCAAACGTGGATGGCAAAGTGCTTGTCAACTCTGAGTCAAGCGGCCGTCTTTAAGTTTAACAGTAATCTACGCGGTCCATTGTTCCAAAAGGAAGTTAAGTAGGAACCTCGTATTTGATGGTAAGGAACATGTAATGGGTTGACTGCAAATAAATAGGTTATTTTTTTAATACTACTTATTATATTTAAAATTTATTAATATTATATTAAAAATTTATGAACAATTAGAGTCTAATCGAGTTTAATATAATATTTATATAAAAATTTATACTCAATCTAAATAATATTCTATGGAGAGTACTTGTCTTTAGGTCACTTAGATGGATAGTTACGCAAACAATAGATTGAATTATATTTTAAAATATAAGACATTAAATTTAATAAAAATCAAATTTTATATTATGTTTATTGGCTTAAGGGATCGTAAAATACTAAATATATAAAATTATATATATTATTTAATTATATAATATAAATTTTTTTCTTAAAAGTTTTATAGTTTAAATTACCACCATCACCAACCATAAGCTATATATATTGTGGTGAGAGCAATCGTCCGTGGTAAATTTAAAAGTTAAATTTTCGGGTACTAAAATTATAATACAAATTATAAGTATGATAATTATTATAATTATAATTGTGATAGATTAGCTAACGAGAATTTCAAAAATATCAATAATAAACTCAATAAATGGCAAGAGGCACTAACGAAGGGTGGTGACGTTGGCAGTTTTGTGACTAGGTTTTATAATTTAGAGATCGATAAAATTGGGTTTGGTTCGATTTAAAAAAAAAAAAGGAACCAAAACTAAATTATATATATTGTAAAATCAAACGGAACTAATGCACTTCTTTTCAGTTCCATTTGATTCTATAATTCGGTTTTACTTCGATTTTGGATTTGGTTTCAAATATTTTGAGATATTTTTATACAAGTTCTTAATTTATAAAAAAAATTAAAATTTATAATAATTATTTTTATTTTAGGTGAATTTATATAAATATTTTATTTTATTTATAAATTTAATAAAAATTAGGGACTTAATAAAATTTTATGAATCAAGAGATATATATTACTAATTACAAATAATTTATTAAAGTATAATTTGCCAAGTGGTTGAACCCTTGCAATTTTTTATAGAGTTCAACCCAACCCGAAGTGTTTATGCCTTAAATGGATAATTCACTATACTGCCAAATTCATCTTAAAAACGTGGCTCATTCGTCTATCTTTTCACACCTAAACTTTGTATCTTATTTGGTTTCTGATTTCTGATTTTGTTTTCGAACTTTTCTACGAGTATATGATTCCTATGAAAAGATTTAAGTAAAGGGAATCGGCTCGTATACTTATTATATTCTAGAAAAAAAAATTATACAGTAATCACCGAAGGACAATGGGAAAAAGTTGGATAATAAGGTTATCTTGTTCATCCTCCTGAAATTTTAAATATATATTATAAAAGTATTTATAAAAATTTAATATTTATTATATCATATTTTTATCATGATTAAACTTATATAAATTATAATCACTGCCCGAGGGTTTCTTGGAAGCATTCTGTCCACATGCATGTATCGTTTCTCAACAAGCCCTATTCTACGTGCAGTCTTTTATAATTATTTCTTTTTGTTAAGAAACCAGGTTTTGGCAGCATCTTCCAAAGAGTCAAAAGTGCTATCCGTGGACATAATAATTAATACAAAAATATTACAATTATAATATTAAATATGTTTTTCTTGAAATTCTAAATAATACAATTTTTTTAATCTTATTTTTAAATTTTTATTCCAATAACTTTAGATTTATCTATTAAATAATTAACCTAAAATTTTAGAAATTTATATTATTCTATTATATGATCTAATTGATCGTATCTGTTTCTTTAAAATAAAAAATTGAAATATTAAATATTATTTCATACTTTTAATACTAACTTATAACGTATATCCTTATCGTGATCCACACTTTAGAGTTCTGAGAGCAAACTTTTACAAATTTGGCATAACAAAATCAAATCAAAGGCAGATCTCGACTCAACTCTTTTTAAAATAGAGTATCATCGGGAATCGCAAGCTGTTCGTCTTCCTTTCTACTGTCTCAGCTCCACTTCTTGCGTTTCTCCCTGTTTTCAAGTCATAAGTCATTGAACTAATTTGTCTTTCTAAATATTTATTTATTTTCCTTCAAAATTTTAGTTTCTTGAGGTTTCAAGAAGAGGGTAATGCAGCTTTTCCCAAAAACCGTTGGAAGATTTTGGAACGGATGGGACATTCGGATACTGGTTTTATTTAGTCTTTTTTTACAGACAATTCTCACTACACTTGGTTCCAGGAGAAAATATACAGCAAGAATTTGGTTGCGAGTCGTAGTCTGGTTAACATATTTATCAGCAGATTGGGTGGCAACTGTTGTCCTAGGCAACTTGGCAACCAGTGATGGAGATTGTGAAGAAAAATCTGCAAACCCGAACGGTGAAATCCAGGCATTTTGGGCACCATTTCCTACTCTTGCACCTCGGAGGACCGGATACTATCGCAGCTTACTCTTTAGAAGACAATGAACTCTGGCTTAGGCATTTTCTTGCACTTGTTGTTCAGGTTGGAGTTGCATTTTACGTCTTCCTTCGTTTTTGTAGCAACACTGCTCTCACATATATGGCTATTCCAATTTTTATTATTGCAAGTCTTAAATAGGTAGAGAGGACTTTGGTACTCAGATTTTCAAGCAAGGAGAATTTAGGGGAGATGGACGGTAATCCCTTTGTTGAAGCATACCTTTTACTCAAGAGATTAGCATTTTGTTTTTGTAGGACAACTTCTCCACTCTAATGAAGAAGAAAATAGCTACAAAATCTTTAAGAGAAATAAGACAGGGAAAGATGCTTTCAGTTTAGCAGAAGTTGAACTTGGTTTTCATGTATGATTTGCTCTACACCAAAGCACACATTGTTTATTCTACATTTGGGTTCTTACTACGTTGCTTTAGCTTATTTTTTTTCTGTTTTTGAATTAGTTATGTTTTCAATCGCCATTGATATTCATGCATACCCACTTTTTGATATCGTTGTAACTTATTTGTTGCTAGTTGGCAGTGTTGCACTAGAGCTGTACGCATTCATCTTACATTTTTTCTCCGATTGGGCAAGACTATACAAAAAATCAAAAATGCTGTATCCTACTCTTTCTCATCCATGTTTGAGCAATCACAAGAGGTGGTCGGAATACATAGGAAAGTTTAACCTGATAAATTTTGCATCAAAGAAACTGTCATGTCAACAGCTTGGGCTGCAATCGGGAAGTTATTTGGCAGCAAAATGTTGTTGGAGAATAGGAGGCACTTGTCTTGGGAAGTTGTAAGTATTGATTTGAAAGAATTGATCTTCACAGAGCTGATGGAGAAAGTTAACAAACAAGAAGTTCACCGACCATTTTGTTTGATCAGAGAGGTGATAATGTGCTTCAAGAAAGGTATAGTACGCTTGATGCTGATATTCTGTGGTTAACAGGCTCAGCAGCTTATGAATGTAGCGTTATATCTTGGCACATTGCTAATTATATCTGTTATTGTTGGGAAACGAAATGTGAACTATCTAAACCTTGCTTTCTTCTTACGGAAATGGAATCAAAATAAACCAACAAACACAACATACACTAACAGCAAATCAAAACAAACCACAGGAAGGAACAAATATTTTACGTGAAAAAAACTTTCCCTCACTGCGAGTGAGAGAAAAAAACCACGGCCAAAGATTATAGGATTTCCATTATCACAAAATCATAGAGTACAAAAGTGTTCCACTCAACACAATAACTCATCAACTAACAGAAAAACTACCATCACCATTAATCCAACTTGTAAGCAACAACTCAACAATAACACAAAATGAAGAACCTGAAATTAGCAAGCCGAAGTGCAGAATTTTCTGCAGGACAGGGCTGCTGTTATCTTCATTCTGGGTGAGTTCGGGAGCCAAGCTGGATGATCAAAACCGTTCTGCCTGAAGAACCATGTGTTGTGAATGTCTCTGCCAAATTTCAGCCAAAACCGACTTAAAATCGCCATGCGATTTGCTGTCCATCAGAAGCAGTGCAGAAGACAAAACAGAGGAGAGCATACTGACCCCAACGCCGAAAAATAGGCCATGTTTTCTGATTTTTGAGTCCCACGAATGCAAAGTGAAAATGATAGCTATTTGACATTTTCCAAATGTTTAATTTATAAGGGAACACAAGTGGGTTATGAAATTCCAAAATAATCCTTTGGACAATTCTTCAATAGGAGTGTAAGTCCAACAGTTATTACAATGATCTTGATAAGCATTGCAATGGAAATCCTGATAATCTTTATCCAAGATGCAAAATTAGCAAATGTTTATCAGAATATATGTTGTATCTAGTTTTATGTCCATCTCTGATGCTTGAAGGGTTTGAATCATGGTATAGACATACCTGTGAAGATTTTAAGCTGGAGTTTGGAAAAACCTTATTTCTAAGTCAGGAAAAGGTAGAGAAGTTCGTCAGTTTGTGCTTGAACTCGAAATGGATAGCTCAAACCTGCAGCAAACGGCAACGATTTCTACTTCAGCTCTATTTCCCGGATGTTGGCTCAGCCAGAAACTGCTATGACTCGAAGCCAGAGATGATTGGAAGTACGAAAAGAAGTGGAAAATGATAAGCGAAGTGTGGGTGAAATCTTGACATATGCGGCAAGTCATAGTGCATGGAAAATATCTTAGAAGAGGAGGAGAACTAATCACTCATGTTAGCCTTCTTATGGCACATCTTGGCTTACGTTCACAATATGGGCTTATTCCTGATAAGTACTCTATGTTAAATAGTGATTTTTAATAATTTTAATTATTTTTAATTTGAATAGTAGCTTCATGTTTTCTTCTTTCTCATTTTTCTTATATAATAATAAAATAACATTATTTATTAATCAAACTGCAAACAACACACACTCACATCCAAAAACAATAAGTTTACTCTTACACATAACTTGTACAACAAAAAAGATTCCAGAAATGATAAAAAAATTATGCGTCACACCTCGGGAGATCAGAAAAAGAAATGTTGTCTCTAAAGACTGCAGACCTACTATAAATGAGAAAGACGGTTGGTTTCATCTATTTTCTCTCCGAGTCTAACCAAACAACACACAACTCACTTCAAAAAATGACGAAGTTTATCTTTTTTTTTAATCTTTCTTTTAAATTAAAAGTAAATATGTTTTATTTTTAAAAATCTAAAGAATTTAAATATAAGAGATAATGTGATGTATCCCTTTACTTTTTAGGAAAAGGGAGATACTTCATAACTTTTTTTTTAATCTTACATATCCCTTTACTTTTAAAAAAACTTGAGATACCCCCTAAGACACTATTTTAAACATTATTTTAAATATAAATTAACTATTTTATCTCTTAACTATTAAAAATATATAAAATTATTTAATTATTTTTATTTTTATTATATAATAATCAATAACATATTATTATAATAATTAATTTAAAAATTATAATAATATTTTGACTGTTAATTATTTTCTTTTAAATTTGTTAATATTTTGACAATATTAATTATAAATAATTTTATCATTGACATTTTATTAAAATAATCTATTTTAAAAATTATATGTAATAAATATTGTTAAAATTCATTGTCAATTTCTACAATTTTTTTAGTTGTAAAAAATTTATTGTAAAAGTAAAAACAATTAATTTTTTATAACTAAAACAATTTCATATTGTAAGTTGTTTTAATAATTTCTTAGCATATTTTATATTGTAAAACTTTTACAAATGATGTTAAAATTTGCTTACAATTAATGTTATAAAAGTTCATAATTAGAAATATTTTTAACAACATTAATTATATATAATTTTTAAATAGACTATATTAATATAAGGATAATTAAATTATTTTATATTTTTAATAGTGGGAGGGTAAAATAGTCAATTTATATCTAAAATAGTACTCAGAATAGTATCTTAGGGAGTATCTCAATTTTTTTTTAAATTTTATTCTTCATTAATTTGAAATTCAAGCAAGTAATAATATTTTTTAATTATTTTTTATTTATTTATCTCTCATTAAGAGTTTTTATTTTCAAATTCTGAACTTATATTACAGAAATTTCATTTATTTATTAACCAAATAAATTAGTTAATGGCCTCATGCTCTAGTTAAAATCAATAAAGCTACATCTGGATATGAATAAAACAAATTATTTATTAATGAATAGGTTTCATACATTGAAAGGAAGGACCCAAAAAAAGAAAGAAAGAAAGAAAGAAATCTATGCAACAAAATAAGAATTAAAAACCCTATATTGATCGCTTAAGCCAAGATGTGCCATTAGAAGACAAACATGAGTGAGCAATTCTCCACCATTTCTAAGGTATTGACCATGTGCATTCCATTGGCAATGACACGCTGTATGCGCCAATATTTCCACCCACACTTCACTTATCATTTTCCATTTCTTCTCGTAATCCCAATCATCTTTTGATTCCAGCAATTGCAATTGCTTCCCAAGCCAACATCCAGACAGAAAAACTGACGGATGGCTGTTTACTCTATTAGACACCGTTGAACGTTCAAGCTCTTTTTCAAGCAAAACCTGCCGAACTTCGCTGCTATTTTTGTTGGATATTTCATTCTTTTTTGACTCAAAGAAATTCACTGGCTCCTCACAGGTATGTCTATACCTTGAATCAGCAAACCCTTTCGGCATCATCGATGGGCAGAAAACTAGAAGATACAACATGTAATCGGATAAACATTTGGCAATTTTGCATCTTGGTTGAAGATTATCAGGATTTCCATTGCAATGTTTATCAAGATCATCGTGATAGCAAAGATCAGTAGCAATGTGTCAAGCAAGAACGCTGCAATCAAAACCTTCTGAAGCTGTAAACCAAAGCATATCAGGGTGCATGTTGTACCTTTCTTCAAGCACATAATCTCCTCTTTGAGCCCTTAACTTGTGACCTGTCGCATTTAAAGAAAAAGGATGGTGTTCTTTGTGTTTTTCAATCTTATCCATCAGCTCTGAGAATATTAGCCCTTGCAAAGCAACGTTCACATCTTTCCAACACAAATAGTGGTAATTCTCGAACAAAATGCTTATGGAAAGTAGCTTGTCAGCTCCTCTGCAAGCGACCGGCAGCATTTTGTCTTTAAGGCAAAAGCTTATTAAGTTAAATTGTCCCATGGATCCCGACCACCGCTTGTGATGCTCAAAAGTGAATGAGAAAGAAATGTAGCATCAAAAATATTAGGGTGGTTTCGGTTTTGATACTTTGTGAAGCAGAGTTTTGTCCAATCAGAGAAAAAATGTAAGATGGATGAGTAAAACTCAAGAGCAACAGCCCCAAGAAGTAACAAGTAAGTAATGGAGATATCAATCGCTGGATATGCATGGAAACTAGTGGTGAATGAGAAGAGAAACAGTACAATAGTAGAGGTAAATAAGCTGAAGCAACGGACTAAGATTCCAAATCCAGAATAAACAATATTTGCCTTGGTGTAGAGCAAATCATACATGAATCCGAGTTCAACAGCTACCAAATTGAAAGCATCTTCGGCTGATTTTTCCTCGAAGATTCTGTAGCTCGTTGCTTCTTCGTTATAGTCAAGAATTTGGCCTGCAAAAAAAAGTGCAAGTCTCTTCAGCAGAAAGTAAGCTTGGACCAGCAGATGGGAGTCTTCTTCCTGTAGGTTTTCCATGATATTTCCCTTCAGGAGCTTAACAATTTCTGGACCAGGTTTAGGATCTGAGAGCAAAGAATCTTTGAAATTCTCATTGCTTGAAAACCTGAGTACGAATGTTTTCTCCCCGTACTTAATAACACCAACGATAAAAATTGGAATAGCCATAAATGTGAAGGCAGAATTGCTCCAGAAACGCAGGAAAACATAAAACGTAACACCAATTTGAACAACAAGAGCAAGAAAATGCCTAAGCCACAGCTCATTGTCTTCTAAAGAGTAAGCTGTGATAGTATCAGGGCCGCCAAGATGCAGTAGAAGAAATGGTGCCCAAAATGAATGGATTTCGTTTCCTGATCGGTGGGAATTATCTTCAGAATCTCCATCGCTGGTAGCAAGATTGCCCAGGACGACAGTTGCAACCCAATCTGCTGTCAAATATGCTGACCAAACAAGGATTTTTATCCAGGTTCTTGCTGTGTATTTTCTACGAGAACCGAAAATCGTTAGAAGTATCTGTAAAATAAGGCTACTTAAAACTAATATTCGAATTTCCCATCCGTTCCAAAATTTTCTTATTTTTTCTGGGAAAAGCTGCATGATACCTCTTCTGTATGCTTGAAGTATTTATCAAACAGAAATAAACTCTTGATTGAAAAATAAGATAAAAGATATAGAAGCAAAGTAGATATGCAAAATATAGACTAGACAAGTAATATCTTACAAGAAATTTGAATTTTTAGAAAGGTTTTCCGAGCTAGTAAATGCAGAATTTGAAGAAGTAAGACAGTACAAAGAGAATTGGATTTGAATACTTCCTTTAGTTATTATTAAAACTAGAGCGCGATACAAGTTGCCGAGCTCGATGAAATTTAATATATTTTATGGTTTTAATTAAAAAAATAAAAAGCGTCACATGTATGTGGAAAAAATTTTGACTCTCCAGCACGAGCACCTATGCCGAAAGCTCTACTTTTGCAAATTATTATACATACCATATCTTTAAAAGATACCGTGATTAAGGGAAATGACAATTTTGTTGACTTCCTGTCACATAAATTCTTGTTTTCTTATAATAACAAAATAAACTATTTAATCAAGTAAACTAACGAGAAAGAAAATCTTGGAGAGACAAGAGGGTAATTTTAGTTTAGTCTCTAACGTTTCAGCTAATGTCACTTAAGTTGTTACGTTTTACGTATTAGATAAAAAAGTCCTTAATTTTTTCGAAAATCATCACTTTAATTCCTAACATTTCGGTCAATGTCACCTAAGTTTTTGAACCAAACTTCCGTCCATTTTAGTCATTATATATTTTTCAATTTATCCCTTATAATATAATAATACTTAATTTAACTTTAAATTTTATGAAACTCATCATATTACTCCTTTATGTTATTTTTTTTTATTTTTAACTAAAACAATAAAATCATATTTTTATAAACTTAAATTAATAAAAAATAACTTTTTATTATTTCTTCTTCCTCGCCTTTCTTCTCTAATTTTTTTTCATTATCTCTTTTTCTTCTTATTTTTTTAAAGGGGAAATTATAATGAATTTAAAATATTAGTTCTTTGATTTTTTTAATTCAAATAAAGAAAAAAATTCAAATCATATAATCTTACTAATAAAATCAATTAATTTAATTTATACAAAAATTAAAATCCACAAAATTTCTCTTTGAAATCTATCCTAAAAATAATTTATTTATTGCTGGATAATTTATTTACTTACTCAATAAAAATATGAATTGAAGTTGAATTAAATATTACTACACTAAAGAATTATTTTTATTAATTTAAGTTTATAAAAATATGATTTATTTTTTTAGTTGTTAAAAAAAAAAATTAACATAGAGGAATAATATGATGAGTTTCATAAAATTTAGAGTTAAATTAAATATTATTATATTATGAGGGGTAAATTGAAAAGTATCTAAGGACTAAAATGGACGGAAATTTGGTCAAGGGACTTAGGTGACATTGACCAAAATGTTAGGGACTAAAGTGATGATTTTTGAAAATGTTAAAGGCTTTTTTATCTAATAAGTGAAACGTAGCAACCTAAGTGACATTAGCTGAAACGTTAGGGGCTAAACTAAAATTACCCTGAGAAACAAGTACTTAAAAGTTGAACTATCAAAATCACATGCTTTGGGTATTTGTTGTATATATCTTTTTGTATGCTTGTGTATGTAGATAGTAATAATGTAAGCTCACATTCTCATACATGAATATACTTTTATAAAATTTTATTTATCATATTTTATTATATTAAAATAATAAAATTTATTTGAGAAATACTAGAGACCATTTCGTAAGGTTTTCTAAATATAGAGATATGGACTAGAATGCGAGATTTAGAAACCTTAAAATAGGACTAAATTGCATATTTTACAAAGTTTCAGAAAATTGGTATTATAGCTGAATCTGATTCAATGACTGAGCCGAATTAATCCGAACCAAACCGCAATGAATCGAACGGAACCGGTTTACTATGAATAAAAAACAATGCATTTGAGGAGACATAATGGTTTCAAGATTAGGTCGACTGAATATGAATTTAGGTCGACCAAATCTTCCAAAATTTGATTACTTTTGGGTTTTAATGGATAGTTTTCAAGGGTTAATATATATTGAGTCTTTTTAACATTATAAAATAATGATTGAGCATTTATTTTGAAACCTAACTGTCTTTCAATATTCAAAAAGTATCAAAATCACTTGTTGAGCTTATATATTGCTAAATCTACATCTTAAACACCTTACACTTTTACTTGTATCACTTTCTCTTGTGAAAGAAACTTTTGAAGGCGTAATCTTATTTTCAAATTCGTTCTTATTGTATAAGAGTGAAAGAAGTGAGTCTTTCACTTGGGTTTTTGAGTGTTTAAGTAATTGGGGAGTGAGATCGCTTGTAAGCTTAAAGCAGTGCCAAAAATCTCCTTAGTGTACTTGAAGTCTTGGGTGTTCAACACTTGTTGATAGTGAAATCTTGAAAGGGTGCTTAAAGAAGTGGATGCAGGTAAGGTTATGCCGAACCACTATAAATTTTGGTGTGTTTGCTTTACTCACTCTCGTTATCTTTTAGATTTTCACATTTCAATATTGTGATTGTGTTGGAATATTAATTTGTGGTGGTTAAATTCTTAGAAACCCAATTCACCTCCTTCTTGGGTTGCTTAGTAGTATTTCAATTAGTATCAGAGCAAAGTTCTCTAATGAAAGATTAATCATCTTAGAGAAGATCCAATGGAAACCCTAGGACATGTAAAAGCTCAATCCACCTCTAGGCCTCCATTTTTTTTTTATGGAAATGACTATCCTTATTGGAAGGCTAGAATGAGAATTTATTTGCAAGTATATGACTATGAATTATGGCAAGTGGTTAGTGAGGGACCTAGGATTCCTATGAAGAGGAATGAAGAAGGAGAAGAGGTTCCTAAGCCTAGTCGAGAATGGAATGAAACCGACAAGAAAAATGTCACCTTAAATGCAAAGGCCATAAACACTCTATATTGTGGGATAGATAACAAAGAGTTTATAGGATATCCGGGTGTGAAATGGCCTATGAAATTTGGCACGCCTTAAAGGTAGTGTACGGGGGTACAAGTCAAGTGAAGGAGTAAAAAATTAGTAGAATCACTAGGCAATATGAATTTTTCAAGATGGAAGCACATAAATCCATCTATGCCATATACACTAGGTTTACGGTCATTGTAAACTCTCTCAAGGCTCTCGGTAAGACCTACTCCAATAGTGAATAACTTAAGAAAATTCTAAAATCCTTGGCTAAGGAGTGGAGGGCAAAGATGACAACTATAAAGGAAGCTAAGAACCTCAACACACTTTCCCTTGATGATCTCATCGGCTTACTCATGGACTACGAAGATAAAATTCTAGATGATTGAGTGGAGAAGGACAAGAAGAAGAAAGTTATTGCTTTCAAGTCATCAATAACTAAAAGTAATGATGAAGAAGAAAAAGATGACAATGAAAAGATGATTGCTCTCATGGCAAAGAAGTTCAAGAGCTTCCTAAGAAATAAGAAGAATCTTTGAAGAAAGCCTTTTAAAGAATTTGTGGGAAAGTATCAAAAAGGTAAAAGGAACAAGAGGAACCAACTTATTTGTTATGAAAGCAACAAATCGGGGCATGTAAAAGCGAATTGTTGACTTCTTAAAAAAAAAAAAAAGGAAAGAAAAAGACAATGGCGACAACATGGGATAATGATGAAGAAAAACTCATCCGATGATGATTCCTCAAACGAAGTTGCCGAAATGTGCTTCATGGCACTTGATAATGGCGAGGCACATCATTTCAATCCTTCTCATTCATATGATGAATTATTAGATACTTTTGAAGAATTACATGAAAACCTCAAAAAAGTGATCTCTAAGAATCAAAATCTTAAAAGGAAAATTGATATTTTGTCTAAAGAGATCACTTATTTGAAAGAAATAAATGTTATTTTTGAAAAAGAGAAGGAAATGCATCTAAATGAGATTGAAAAACTCAAGCAAAAATCTTTAGACCTAAATGAAATTCTTGTCAAATTCACTAAGGGTCAAAAAGGTTTAGAACTTTTTCTTGGATTCCAAAAATGTGTGCTTGATAGGAGTGGCATTGGCTACAAGCCACACTTTAAGCAAAAGCTCTACATAATTATTTTATAAAACCTTCTCTTAAAATTGAAACAAATGCCACATTTACATATTGCAATACTTATGGGCATTTAAACAATAGATGTCCAATCAAGGTGAATGTGTTTGGTTACAATATGAAATGGTTCCGAAAGGAACCAATGCTAACACCTAAGGACCCAAGAAAATTTGGGTACCTAAAACCTCAACTTAATTCTTCCTTATAGGTACCAAGCAGCAAAAAATAGTTTCTCGATAGTGGTTGTTCTAAAGGCAAATGACTAGTGACATCTCTCTTCTTTCAAGCTTTACTAAGAAGAAAGATGAAGGGCATGTTATATTTGGGGATAACGCTAAAAGGGAAAGGCATCAAACTCCGACAAAGTAAGTAGCAAATATACCATTTGGATTGAAAATGTTTTATTAGTTAGTAATTTAAAGCATAATCTTCTTAATGTGAGTCAATTGTATGATAAAGGATACAAAGTTATCTTTGAACCCACACCTTGCATAATTAGAAGTTTGTGTGATGATAGCATTGTGTTTGTGGGTATTAGATGTGGGAATGTATATATCATTGAAGTTGATTGCACTTTGAATGGTGATAATTATTTTTCTGCATTGCATGAAAGTAGTTGGTTATGGCATAGAAAGTTAGGTCATGTGAGCATAGATTTGATTTCAAAAATTGATTTTATGAAAGATAAACTTTATGATGCATACCAACTTGGAAAACAAGTGAAAATTTCCTTTAAATCAAAATTGCATATTTCAACTTTCAAATCGTTAGAGCTTTTCCATATGGACTTATTTGGACCATCAAGAACCGCAAGTCTTGGTGGTAAACATTGTGCTTTTGTTATTGTGGATGATTTTTCAAGGTTCACATGGGTTTTGTTTTTAGCAACAAAAGATGAAGCCATTCATGCTTTTGCCATATTTGCTAAAATAGTGCAAAATGAGAAAAACACCACAATCGTATGTATTTATAGTGATTATGGTAATGAATTTGAGAACCTTATTTTTGAAATTTTTTGCAATGAACGTGACATTGAACTTCAATTTTCATCTTCTAGAAGTCCTCAACAAAATGGTGTTGTTGAAAGAAAGAATATGTTAATTCAAGAGATGGCTAAGACCATGTTTCATGAAAATTCTTTACCCCAATATTTTTGGGCCAAAGCCGTTAACATTGCTTGCTATGTTTTAAATTGAGTATTGTTGCGCATGACTGCTCATTGCGTTCTGCCTAATGGACCAAATTGCAACAAAAACAGAACTAAAATGCAATAAAATCTTCAAATATGGCACAATGTCTGATTAATCTTAAGTAAATAGACTCAATTGATATTTGCCACTCAAAATCGATTTTTTGTGCGAAATTTGGTGTGGGCCCCCACGACCAAGGCGTACAACTGCATGGTGCTTCTTCCCCTAAATTGGACGATTTTTAGACCATAAGGGAGAGGAAGAAAGTGACTTTTGGCTTGTTTTGGGTTTCTAGAGAGAGAGAGAGAGAGAGAAGGAGAAAAATCAACAAGAAGAGAGGAATTTTATCAAGAGATTGGGGGATTCTCATCAACCTTATAGATTCAAGCTCTTCTCATCTAGTTTTTCTTTCTCTCCTTTTTTAATTTAATCTTGAATTTGACAATATTGTAATTATTTAAAATTATGTTATCAATTGTTGAATTCTTGATTGTGGGATTTGAATTATATATTATATGTGGCTAAACCCATTTTCTAGGGCAATGATTTAATCTCTTTGAAGTATCCATTTCTAATATTGTGTTGTTCAATTGATTTGAGATTGGGTGTTGAATATTTATCATGATAATTAATACTTTTGAATATTTGACCAATATTTGAATGAATTGTGGATTGATAGGAATTGAGAAATGAATATCATATCTAAACCGTATGATAAATACAGTAAATTATATATTAGATAGAGATATATTAATATAAGAAAGTTAGAAAATCTGGTAAATATCGATGGACCCCCGTGATTTTAAGTAGTTTGACCTTGGCCACTTATTTTGATTTTTCTATATTTTGGTCCGTGAATCTCTTGGACTTTGGTCTCCAAACATCTTCCTTTTCAAGCCAAATTCATCCTTTTCAAATCAAATTCGTCTTGGATAGCCAAATCTATTATTTTTTGTAAAAAACAACTAAAATATATCAAATTCAAATGAAACTTGAGGATTAAACAAACAATTCAAGTCTAAGAATAAAGGATTAGCATGTGTTTTACGCACTTATCAAGTATTAATTAGACCTACTCTAAACAAAACCCCCTATGAACTTTAGAATAATAGAAAACCTAATATAGGTTATTTTAAAAATTTTGGTTCAAAATGCTTTATCTTAAACACCAAGGATAACTTGGGTATATTTTATTCAAAATCGGATATTGGGTTTTTTCTTGGTTATTCTTTGACTAGCAAAGCATATCCAGTATTCAACACATGTATATTAGTCGTTAAAGAATCCATGCATGTTATCTTTGATGAATCTAACCCTTTCTCTACGGAGAAAGTTGTTGATGATGATCTTGATAAGGAAATGGAAAACATACAACTTAAGGAGTCCAATAATGCCACACCTAAAGAATCCATACGACAAAGAGAGGAAGTTGTACAACATGAGCAGCAAATGACTAGAAATGAACAAAATGATGCTCAACCACTCCCAAAAGAGTGGAGGTTTGCAAAATCTCACCCATATGATTTATTTATTGGTGATCCATCTCATGGCATTAAGACTAGGGTATCGATTAGGAACATTTGTAACAATCTTGCATTCATATCTCAAATTGAGCCTAAGACTTTTTTTGAAGCCAAACAAGATGAAAATTGGATAATAGCCATACAAGAAGAGTTAAATCAATTTGAGAGAAATAAATTTTGGGAATTAGTCCCAAGACCAAAACATCAATCCGTCATTAGAACTAAATGAGTATCTAAAAACAAGATGGATGAATTTGGTGTGGTTGTTAGGAACAAGGCTAGATTAGTGGCCAAAGGGTACAACCAAGAAGAAGGGATTGATTTTGATGAGACATTTGCATCCATAGCTATACTAGAGTCCATTACGATGTTGTTTGTTTTTGCATGTTGCAAAGAATTCATTTTGTTTCAAATGGATGTTAAAAGTGCCTTTATGAATGGATATATCATGGAAGAGGTTTATGTTGAACAACCACCTGGTTTTGAAAATGAAAACTTTCCAAACCATATGTATAAATTGATTAAAGTTTTATACGGTTTAAAACAAGCTTCTCGAGCTTGGTATGAAAAACTTAGTAAATTTCTTTTAGAAAATGGTTTTAGGATGGGAAAGGTAGACGCCACATTGTTCATCAAGCAAAAAGGTAATGATTTGCTTATAGTTCAAATCTATGTTGATGATATTATATTTGGTGCCACTAACAATTCCTTGTGTGAAGAGTTTTCAAATTGTATGAGAAAGGAATTCGAAATGAGCATGATGGGAGAGTTGAAGTTCTTCCTCAAACTTCAAATCAAGCGATTTAAAGACTTGCTCAATCGATTTGGAATGAAGTTTTCGAAGAATGCATCAACTCCGAAGAGTTCAACTCTTAGAAATAGCTACGAATTGAATGAAAGATCTATATTTTTATAGATGTCGTATAGTATTTCATTATGATTATATTATGATTTCATGAGAAAATGATATCATTTAATGTATAATTTTTTTTTTTGATAGGCCTAAGGATAGAATTAGGGAATTTGTTTGATGAAAACTATTAAATGCTTGATTTTGGGTAATATAGCTTATGAGATTAATTTTGAATTTCAGATTAAGGTGATTGAGTTAACTGCTTAGAACATCAATAGGTAAGTATACTAGATGACTGGGATCACAGTGAACATATGCAATTGTGTACTATGTTTATAAAATATTTTGGAATTAGGTATTAATATGAAAGTACTAATTTCTTATGATTATACGTCAATATATTTATTTATGACTATGTGTTTGTGTTTTGTACATAAGTCATTGAACATTGACATTGTCATGAAAATATACACCATGCATTTGAGAAATGTTTAGAGAAGTTATGACTTTGTGATTTTGAGGGTATCTGAATTTATTACTTTCTTAGTAGGAAATTATAAGTATTTATAGAGCATTTTGAAAAAAGTTATCAATGGGTGACTTAGGCTTAATACATGACACCTTAAGAAAATATCATGTTGGCAAAGCATGAGAGAGATACTGGGTATATAAATTACTAAGCTCTAACCACTATAAACACGGTTGAAAAGCCCAAAAGTAAAACTGTGACAACCTGTGTACCCAAAGCGGATAATAGCTTTGATGGGCTGAGCTATTGCAGAGATAGAGAAAGTGCTCTTTATAAACATTGTTGGCCAGTGAGTAAGCTTTTTCATGCTTCAAACATCAATTGGATGTGTGTAGCGTGAGATATGATTACAAAAGTAAAACATACTTAAGTTGTAAACTTTAGTAGCCACTGTCAAAATGATTACTAATGTAGACAGCTTAAATGTTGAATTTGAAATTACTTATAAAAAAAATATTGTAGCTATTTTTTTCACGGTTTCATGGCTTTAAGAATCAAGTCAATTGGTTTAGCTTTTAGAAAAGTATAACCAAAGGATAGAATTATAGGTCTAGGATGTACATAGGTAGACCACGCTTTATTATATTCTTTTACATTTCCTAGTGCCTAAAACTTATGAATTTGGAAAGACTATCTAAATATAAATTGTTTAACATTGAGTCAATTTTCACTTGCAACAATAAGCATTACATTTGGATATGTGTGCACAAAATTATGGGCTAAGCACTAATTCATACTCAAGTGGACAATTTAATTTTTTTTAATTACAACTTAAACTCTTTTACACTATATACAAAAATATGCCACATTAGTACTTCAATCCAAGTATTATACTCCTGCCACATTATAAAATTATGTATACTTGCATGTATTTGAGTTTTAGATCATAAAAATATATAAGTCAAAGTTATGACAATTAAGTTCACATTTATTGCACGATTACGAACATTAAACTTAATAACAATGTAATAGTGTCTTATAAAATAGATATAGATGATGTATTTTTATACACTTATCAATTACTCGCCGTGGAATATATTATTTCATAATTGACAATTTAAGATTTGTCAATACCAATAAACTTTGTATAAAAATTTATTTGTCTCTTGGCATCAAATAGATCCAAATCAAAATTGGGAAGAAAAAAAAATTAGAAAGATAACTAGGGAGGTATTGTACCCAATTCAATTAAAGAAACAAAGGTAAAAGAAAACAACCTTAGTTTCTCTACTATATACTAGAGGCCACAAAACCCAATTGCTCTATAACTAAATCTGCATTTTACTCTTCATAATACCTTGGTATCTCTTCCTCCATTTCCTCATTCAATAAATCTTCTCAATATCCCTCAACAATTATGTATTTTCCATCGCTTCTATTTCCCTCTATTATTTCCATGCGTGCCTTACCTAGGTTCTTCACTCTTTCACTTTGTCCTTCTATTTCTATAGCAAATTTGGCTAGCACGAATGCTTTAAAATCACCAACTTTAATATTATCAGCTACTTCATCAATTTGCAGCCTTCTCTTTATAGTGAAGCTGGGCAAAAATGCATAACCAAGTCAAACAGAATTGTTCAGTTTGGTTCGATTTAATTTTGAAAACAAGTTTGGTTTTAGTCTATTTTGAAAAAATTGATTTAATTCGCCATCGGCTTTCAACCAAAACTGAATCGAAACTAATTGTAAAATTTTATATAATCCCTAATATTTTGAAAAATTGTAAATAAATAATAATTTTATAATTTTTGACAAAAATTTACATAAAAATAGAAAAATATTGTAATTTTTAAAAATTTATTTATTTTTATAATAATTATATAGTTTAGGAACTCATAAAAATTTTAAAAAAATTGACCATAATTAATTTTATTATTGTTCTACTATAAATATTAAAATAGTCATCCAAAGGAGATAAAAAATAGCAATCATCCATCTAATTATAATTAAATTAACCAAAATAATAAAAAATATGCTAAGATAACTTATTTAAAAGCAACAACACGCTAATAACTTCAAACAACGAATCATTTCTTTTTGAATATATAGACATTTTTTTCTCATGAAACTACAACCATTTTCACAAAAAAAATATTCATCTAATAAGGCTACAAATTTACATATTATTTCAAATAAATTATTGCACAATTAATAGATTATAATTAATTTTCTAATATATAATCTTTAATAAGAATTTTAGAGAAAAATGATTAAAAATAGAATATATATACTCATATATTGTATATTCCAAAACGAACAGTATATAATAAATTAATTAAATTAATTAGAATATTCGTGGGCACTAGGATATATATTAATATTACAAAGGACATAATAATATATTATTAATTGTATTAGGCACTCCATGTATCATAACAATATAATAATAAATTAATTAAATTGGTGGTCTATATTGATTATTATACTCATCTGCACATTATAATAAACATATGAAAATTTCTAATTCTAAGGTATCCTAACAATATAATATGAAATCAATAAAATTAATAAGCATATTATAAAGAAAATTATATTATATTACAAAGATAAATAATTAGAGTTACTTATAATTGATATTTTATATTAGGTCTAAAATGACGTTGTTTTAATAACTTAATTGAAAAACGGTAAAACAGATATTTTATGCGGATATCCGCAAGATATTTCAGAATATCTGTATCCTATCCATATCTTATACAGATATTACATTCTATTATCATATCTTGTCCATATCCTATTTTACAATATCCATATCCTATCTATTAGGATAGGATACGGACCGATATCCGTAAAAACGGTATCCGTTGCCATCTCTAACTGAAACCAAAGTAAAATCAAATTATAATCCAAGAATCGAACTTAAACCCAAATTGAACCAAACCACACTAATTGGTTCGGTTCGAGTCGGTTCGATTTGGTTTTGTAATTTATATACTTCAGGTTCAGTTCGGTTTTTATAAAAAAATGAACTAACCTGATTTTGCCCACTTTTACTTTGTAATAATTATTTAGTCAAATTCTTTTCTTCCATCTTTTTGTTGGACTAACTGTTGCACAAAATTTGAATTTTGCATTACATTTAAAAAGAAATTTATCATCTGTTATCATTTTAATTATATCCCCTTTTGCCTTTATTCCATTACCTTTTTTTTATTCTCTAATATTCTGTAATTGCTATCTAAGCTTCACTAATTCCACTATTAAAACTTGCTTGTCACACCTTAGTCTATCAAGCTCACCATTTAATCTAAAACTTCCTACTTCAACAAAAGCATCTATACCTTGTTATGAATCCGGAGATTGTATTGTCTTTATTCTCCTAATGTTCATTAAAAAATGTAACATCCCCGACCCGACATAGACTAAAGAATTAGGATGTTAGGAAAGATTTTTCAAAAGTAATAAAATTCAAAACCTTACTAATGTTGTGATATCATATGCCATATCCTTTAAAACCTTCAAATTCTAAAATTCTACTATATATTCCCGATTGAAATTCAACATTAACCAATAATTTCTTACTTGTCTCAACATTTACAACCAACACCAGATTTCTATTACACTAATACTATTTATATAATTATATTAAAACAATACAATACAAATACAATTACACATATATCATAACATAACTATATATAACTATATATATATATACATATACGTGTAATCTTGCAAGTTTTAAAAGATAACAATTTCATCTTCCTCAAGTAATCCTTTATTCTTTACACATCCAATTCTCCAGTATTACCAAAAACCTGAAAAGTAGGGATGAGTTAATACCTAGTAGATATTTATATACAAAAAATAGTTGTAAGAATTATAAAATTAACAAATCTTTGTATCTAATGATTTCTTCTTTCAAAAGTATACAACAAAAAGATATTCTAAAAACCAAATTTCATAAACAATTTCAACACATTATTCATTTATTGTTAACAAGACTCCCTTTTTAGTAAAACATCCAAATATTATCTCAAAATTCAGCCTCCATAAAAATAACTTAAACCCATTTATACCATTATTTTATTCAATTTCAATTAATTCATTCCATTCGTGGTTCTAAGACATTATTCCCGAGGATCGCAGCTCATAATTGGCCATACGTACTTTTGGACATTATTCGCAAAGACCATCATTCATAACCAATGGATTTTTGACACACTATTCTTAGGGATTGTTGCTCATAAAAATTTCATAAAAAATTATTTATGTATAAAAACACGGAGACATGATAATTTTTTAAAAAAAGTCCATTTACAAAAACAAGCAACATGTGTTGACACGAGTTTCTCACTATAATTGCAAAGATAACAATTTCTAAGGAAATTTCTATATACAATCAATTCAAAAAACAATAAATTGGGTCAACATGTAACAATTCAAAAATTTTATAAATATTCATCAAAACTTTAAATGTCATAAAACACTCTACTTTTCAGTTTTACAACCAAAATCTACCAAATGCATATAAATACCTACATGAATATCATATGATAAATTTTACTCTTCTATAAACTTTCCTTCGAATCACATTTATTAAATAATAATCTAATTTAATAATATAATACCATATACTATTCACGCATATAAAAAAACTAAAATAAAACAACAAATCAGAAATTCTAACCGAATCCTTAAGTTAATAATTTCATTGTTTCCTTATTCCTTTCCATCCTCTTCTTCTCCTTCTCCTCTCTATTCTTTCTTCTCTTCCCTTTCTTCATTTTTCTTCTATTCTCTTCTTCTCTTCTTTCTTTTAGTCTTTCTTTACATGTATCTTTCCTCCTCGAGGCAAAAATCAAACTGAATTTTTCTTCTTTAATTTCAATTAAACCCTTCATCTATCTTTATTATACTTTTCAAAATTATAAATATTCATCTTATAATTCCAAAAATTTTATATTCTTATTTAATGTAACAAAAACATATCCCCACATATATACACTATCACAAAAGACGCCTTTGTCCTTTAAGAAACATTTCATTTGCAAACTCCTACATATTTGGATCAACCTTCCCAAATCCCTCGTTCAAGATCAATATTCAAACTTGAGCTTACTTTGACATTAAATTAACAATACTTAATGACTATACAACCATCTTCAAATTTTGAGGTTATGTAGTATACCAATGTGCCATAATCATACTAATGCAAACTACCAATAAAAGAATCGTGTGTCTTATATATTTTGTGTTATAGTCTCATAACTTTCCGTTTTCAAGTCATTGAACAAACAAGACCTCTATATTAAGTAACCCAAAAAATAAATGTACATCTATACAAGCATCTTCAAATTTCAAGGTTATGTTATACTAATGTGCCAGAATCATACTAATGCAAATGACCAATAAAAGAATCATGTGTCTTATATATTTTATATTATGTTTTCATAATTTTCCATTTTCAAGTCATTAAATAAACAAAACCTTCATATTAAGTAACCCAATAAATAAATTCATGTCAAAGAACCAAACAAATATTTTTTTTTATCATTTTTAATAAAATTTATTTATTATAGATAACATAATATTTTAATGATGGATAAATTAATAAGCAAATGTTTTTTGTCACACGAGGGCTAGCACGACTAGTGACTTACTATTCTGGTTTTTTGTTTACCAGTTCTATAAGTTGCGAAAGTTCTTTGTTTTACTTTTAATCCACATTAAAACTTCTCTTACTATAAATTAATTTCTGTGAGTTTTAAATTTCTCTCACAATCACTCGCATTCAAATCCTACTAATGAAATTAAGATAATTGTTTTATGTTATATGATTAATCCCTTTATTAGCTGAAGAGTGGTGAATATCAATTAAGGTCATTTTCTTTCGTATTCTATTTTGTTGGTTTATTAATTAAAAATAAGTATAGTTAATTAAAAGTCAATTATTTTATTAATTTTATTTCTTTATGTAAAGAGTAATTTTTCCTAAAACTATGAAATTTTTATTTGTTTATGCAACAAGAATTAAGGGAGCTACACCTTATCAACAACAACAAAATCGAGATCAAAAGTGCCAATAATGATGGGAGCACTAACAAAATCGAGATCAAAAGTGCCAATAATGATGGGAGCACTAACAAAATCGAGATCAAAAGTGCCAATAATGATGGGAGCACTAAGGAGGATAGAACCAAGATTGCCAATAATACTAGAAACAATACTACACATCTCAAAAGTGATTCTAGGTAGAGATCGAAAGAAGATATTTTTGATGATGTAGTGACACATCGTACAACAAGAAAAGATAATTATATTGTGGAAGAAAACTTGCTTTCATTGGTGAGGTAGATATTCTACAAGAAGATTGTGAGAAAATTAGAGGTGACGCCTGTTGCGTGTAAAATAAACGAACGCAAGTGCACATGTCGCAAACAAGTAATAAAGTGATAAGTGGACGTCGATCCCACGAGAAATGTAATCCTATAACTACCGAAGGTGATTAATCTACGAATTTATCTAAAGAAATTGAAATAATTTTGGTTGAGAAAATTAAAATTAAGAATAAAGCAAAATACTTAAGAATTCAAATAATAAAAATGTCTAGAGCTAATGATTTATCGTATTTGGTCACATTCACTTCTTCAATTGATGTTGTTCTAATTTAAAGCATGTGTTGTTAGTTAATTATCCAAATTTATCCGATTGCCTCTCTCGAGATCACTCGAGTCTATTTCGCATCTAAAACTTCACTATATCTCTATGTGAAATTAATTAAACGAAAATACATTACAAATGGTGATAATTTCTAATCAAAATACGCAAATCATATTAGTATATCTCTATCTAACATGCAATTTACAGTGTTTACCACATGGTCTAGATATGATGTTCATTTCTCAAATCCCATCAATTTACAATTCATTCAAATAATGGTCAATTATCCAAAAGCATTAATTATCATGATAAACACTTAACACACAATCTCAAATCAATGGAACAACACAATCTTAGAAATGGATGCTTCAAATAGATTAGATCATTGCCCTAGAAAAAGGGTTTAGCCATATACTGGGTAGAATTCAAATTCACAAATCATAAATTCAACAATTAATAACATGAATTCGAAATTCACAAATTTGTTCAATTCACAACAATAAATTGAAATAAAGGGAAAGAGATAAACTAGAATAGGAGAGTTTTTCATCCAAATTCAAATATGATGTTTCCCCCAAATTCTTCTTCCAATCTCTTCTTCTCCTCCTCTTCTTTCTCTCCCTTTTCCTTCTCAAATCTACCCAAGAAATGACCAACCCTTTTTCCTTCCCTTCTCTCTCTTTTTAAATCCAAAATTCGACCATTGTTGGGGGGACAAGGCGCCGCGTAGTCGTGCGCCTTAATGGCGCGGCCGCGCACCTGATTCTGCCCAGAAATGCTAAGAAATTCAATTTTTCTGGTAAATATCAATTGAGTCCCTATACTTATGATTAACCAGACATTAAGCTGTACGTTTAGACTTTATTGCACTTTCATCCTAATTTTGTTGCACTTTAGTCCACCTGGGTAGAACGTAGTGCGCGGTCGCGCAGCAAGGCGTGCGATCCCACACTTGCTTATGCCAACGAAGCTAGAAAATCTGACAAATATCGATTAAATCTCCTTTCTCTCGTGTATTTGAGATTTAGTCTTTTACTGTGATAGTTCTTCATTTTAGTCCTGATTTTGTTGCATTTTGGTCCACCCTGTTCTTATACTCCGGTCTCTTCCTTTTCGAGCCAAATTAATCTTTTTTTAGCCTAATTAACTTTCAAAAGTTAAATTTATCATTTTCTGCACAAAACAACCAAAATACATCAAATCTAAAAGAAACTTGAGGATTAAACAAACAATTGAAGTTTAAAAGTAAATAATTAGTACATACCTGGTGTGAGTGGAGCAGGTAATCTGATTTTTTACTTTGAAGAAGATAAATAATCAGGACCAGATAAATCAAAGAACCATTTGTTGCCTTGCTGTAATAAACACAACAATCATACGGACTCTTGGTGTAGCCAATCTCTATCATATAGTTGTTGAATCTCTTATACCACTGCCTCGGAGACTGCTTTAGTCCATACAAGGACTTCTTCAACTTGCAAACATAGTCTTCCTTACCAGGAACCTGAAATCCATCTGGCTGAGTCATGTATATCTCATCTTCCAACTCTCCATGTAGAAAAGCTGTCTTCACATCTAGTTGTTCAAGCTCCAAATCCTGGTGTGCAACTATTGCTAGTAGCACCCTGATGGAAGTATGTCTGACCACTGGCAAAAAAATCTCATTGTAGTCTACTCCCTCTCTCTGAGTGAATCCTCTAGCTACTACTTGAGCTTTATACTTGATACCCTCAACAGATGTTTCTCCTTCCTTCTTCTTATAGACCCATTTACACGTAACAATCTTTTTGTCTCGAGGTCGCTTGGTTAATTCCCAAGTCTGATTCTTATGAAGTGACTCCATCTCATCTCCCATTACAGCAAGCCATTAGATAGACTCAGTACATGTAACCGCTTCTTTATAGGTGGATGGCTCATTAGAGTTAGTATTTACTTCTTCAGCAACCTGTAGTGCATAGGCCACCATATCTTCAAAACCGTATCTCTTGGGAGGTATCCCATAGTTAGCTCTCTTTGATCGATTAAGAGCCAAACTGTGCTGACTTGCTACTGGTAATGAAGAACCTGATGGTTCTGATTCTGACTGTGGGTGTTGATCTTTATGTTGTGGTTCACTCTCATCTAGAGTGACTTGCTGTTCCACCTGTTTCTCAACACTACCATTTTCTAACACAACAATAGACTTCACAGTAGGGTTAAACATAGAATTTTCATCAAAAACTACATTTCTACTAAGTATAACCCTCTTTTTAGACGGGGACTAGATTCTATACCCTTTAACCCCATCCCCATAACCTACAAATACTCCATTTTTAGCTCGTGGCTCTAATTTACCCTCATTTACATGATAATAAACAGTACAACCAAAAGCTCTTAAATTAGAGTAATCAGCAGGCTTACCAGACCACACCTCAAAAGGAGTTTTGAGATTTATACCTGTGTGAGGTCCACGATTTATTAGATAACACGCTGTACTAACCGCTTCTGCCCAGAACCTTTTAGTTAGTTCAGCATTAGAAAGCATGCACCTAGCTCTCTCCAGAAGTGTCTGATTCATACGTTCTGCTACACCATTCTGCTGTGGTGTATTCCTAACTGTATGATGCCTAGCAATCCCTTCATTCTTACAGAACTCATCAAACTCAGACCAGCAAAATTCCAAACCATTATCAGTTCGCAGCCTTTTGATCTTCTTCCCTGTTTGATTCTCCACTAATGCCTTCCACTGCCTGAAGTTCTTAAAGGCTTCACTTTTATGCTTCATAATGAACACCCAAGTCATCCTTGAGAAATCGTCAATCATCGACACAAAATATCTGTGACCCCCTAAAGCCTCCACCCGAAAAGGACCCCAACAATCAGAATGGATGTAATCAAGTGTGCCTTTTGTTCTATGTATTGCTTTAGGAAACTTGTTGCGATGTAACTTCCCGAAAATACAATGTTCACAGAATTCAAGATCCTTGATCTTGTGGCCACAAAGAAGATCCCCTTTTGACAGAATTTGCATCCCTCTTGCACTCATGTGACCAACCCTCATATGCCATAACTTGGTCATGTTGTCCTTATCAATCTCTGAGGATGCAACAGCAACAGAACTTGACAGCGTAGAACCTTGAAGAAAATATAAGGTACCACGCTTTACACCTTTCAAAACCACATTCGAACCCTTACAGACATGTAAAACTCCACCTTCACCTTGAAAACTGAAACCCTTGTTATCCAACATACTCAACGATATCAGATTCTTTGTCATAAGTGGAACATGCCTAACATTATTCAATGTGCAGAATTTACCATCATGTGTTCGTATTTTAATCGAGCCTATTCCAACCGCCTTACAAATAGAACTGTTAGCCATAGAAATATTGCCTCCATCTACCTGCTCGTAGGTTGTAAACCACTCCCTGCGCGGACATATATGGTAAGACGCTCCAGAATCCAGAATCCACACATCATTGTGATTCATGTGCTCATCAGCAACTAGAGCAATATCTTCTTCAGAATTAGTATCTGCTACAGCAGCAGTACCTGTCGGTTTATCCTGCTGCCTCTTCTTCTTGGGACAATCAGATTTCCAATGTCCCTTCTCTTTACAGTAGTTACAGACATCATTGGGTTTTGGACCCTTAGAAACTGGCTTCTTGAATTTCTTCTTCCCCGAATTTCCATGTCCATAACTCCCACTGGCTACTAACCCAGCAGCCTGATTATCTGCACCTGTACCAGTCGCCTTGTGGCGCAGCTCTCTAGTATCGAGGGACGATCTAACCTCCTCCAGAGACACAGTATCTTTCCCAACAATAAACGATTGCACAAAATTCTCATACGACAATGGTAAAGATACTAACAGAATTAAAGCAGCATCCTCATCTTCAACTTTAACATCAATATTACGCAATTCTAATAAAATTGTGTTTAACTGATCTAAGTGATCTCGAAGAGGCATACCTTCCTGCATTCGCAGACTGAACAGACGTTGCTTTAGAAGCAACTTATTGGTTAAGGACTTTGTCATATAGAGACCCTCGAGCTTAACCCACAGACCTTACGCGGTTTTCTCCTCCGCGACCTCGGTGATGATATCGTCTGCAAGACACAGCATAATCGTCGAGTGTGCCTTCTCCTCTAAAACGGCCATCTCAGTGGTGGTTGGATCCGTCGGCTTCCTCGCAAGCGGCGCCCACAGCCCTTGTTGTTTCAACAAGGCTCGCATCTTGATCTGCCATAAACTGAAACTATTCCTCCCCGTGAATTTGTCGATCTTCACGTTCATACCAGACATCTTTCTCACCGAATTTCAAACCCTAGACAGATCTAGCTCTGATACTAGTTTGTTATAACGAAAGTAAGAAAGATAATTAAGAACGCAAATAAAGAACACAGAGATTTAACGTGGTTCATTAACGATGTGTTAGCTACATCTACAGGCAGAGGAGAGAAAAGTTTTATTGATCTTGAGGAGTAAAGATTACAAATTGCGGCTAGGTTATGACCTAGAGAGTTTATATAGTACTCCCTAGACAGATACGGAAAAGCCCAAAAAAATAGGTCCAAACAGATAACCCTAGCCCAGAATAACTGATTCAAGGCATATTCTAACATAGAGTAATGCCAAAATGTGGATGATTTGCAAGGAGTCGTACAATCTATGCACCTGTGTAACCACTAGCACTAAGAAGACCAACGCGAACTTGCTTTTCGGATTTTTGAGTCTTCCCATCTTCGTTCTACAAGCTGTTCGTTGGCAAAGTCGCAGACCCTCTTATATGAAACTTTGCTTTCTCATTTCTCTTCATTCCTGTTGAAGTCATGTTACCTTCATCCTAAAATTCAAAAAATTAAAAAAAAATCCAACAGAAGTTGCTAATATTTGACTCATCTTGTATATGTAAGTTCAGAATTACTCGATGACACAAAATATCACATGGAAATTGCTGAATTTTAGTTCATTTCAGTTTTTTCAACCAAAAAGAAAAAAAAAAAACAGAAACAATTTTACAGGCACAAACATTCCACAGAGACCCTCGAGTAAAAGAAATTGAATTGAAAGTTGTAGCATTCATTTTCACTGAAGCTCTGCTATCAAAAGCTAATAATTACACCAAAACTGCTTGTTGGAGTGAAGTAAGTTCAAGTTAAACTCATATTTATATGGACTGAATTGGATAGTGAGGTGGGATTTGCTCGGAGAGAATAAATAAAGAAAGGCTACTTTGAGTGTCAGACGGGTCAGGACCTAATTCTCGATCAAAGCATGAATGGTGAAGCCGTAGATTTTCGCAGCAGGTTTTATTTTGTTTGTTTATTCGTGTTTCCTTTTATTTATTTTTTCTCTTTTAAAAATATTTAATTAGCACATTACAAGTAATTATTTCACTAGAGAAATCCTAAACTTAAATTATATTTTAGTAATGAATTTAATTGATAACAAATTTATTTTGGGAACTAGAACAAGTGGCTTATCTAACTATCATAAAATGGAGAGAAATTAGGTGATAAAATAATATTATGAAACTTTTATTTCCAGAAAATCTTAGCACAAACATACCTTTAGGAAAAATAAACCTCTATATCCAATATTATATTCTTATAATTCATTTACTAATTTTTGATTTAATATGCTTCGCAAGCAAATACACAATTAAAAGTTAAATACTTTACTTCGTATCAAGTCTTTATTCACCAAGTTATCATGTCTTTCACTTTGTTTTACTTTTATTTTCTGTCTTTTGAAATTCTCGTGGCCCCATGACTTAGTCGGCATAATTCCCTTTTTTTTTTTTGGCAATTCCTATTTTCTCTTCCTTTCTTTTGTCCTCATGACTCTACTTATATTACTGTGCCCATTAAGATTCGAGACTTGCATGGATTAAAAGTCATTTTCAAAAGAAAAAAAAAGGATATGGATTAGAAATCAAGTATTGTGTACCTATAAAAGCAAAGTTCTCTCTCAGTTCCTGTTGCGATCAATCACAAAGACAAAGGCATGCAAGAACGTTCTACTCTGTTGTAAGATATTATATATTTTTATTTTCTCCAATTTAAAATGAACCCATGTAAGTATTTAGAACAGTTTTGAACTTCGAATTCATTTTTTCTATGGTTTCCTCGTGCAGCTAGAAGAATGACTAGCAACACAATCCATGAGGACGAGCTGACGCCGGTTGATCTCAAAAGGTGTGTTATATATATTGAAGTCTAAATATATATTTCGGTTTAAATGACGAAAATAAGTTGTCGGCAATTATTCTTCTTGTCATATTATTTATTTATAATTTTTTCATTTCTTTATTCGTATTAAGATTATCAAACAAAATTTCTAATTCTTGTAGATCTCCAATCTAATATTAATAGATTGTACCTATAAAATAAATAGAAGATATAAGTAGGAAATATGTTATTTTGTAAGATATAGTCTAGAAAACAATAGTAGATTTTATTTATTTAATTAATAAATAACAAGAATAATTGAAATTAATATTATTCCTTACTTTATCCACATTGGTGTCTGGCTAGTGCTTGAACTAAAACCTTAAACTTGAAGATAAAAGACTGGAAAATAGTATTTACTTCGATTATTTTGGAATGTATTCTCTCATGTATTGACAATCATCATCAACAAACCCTTGTCTCATTAAGTTTTATTGTTTAATGTAACTATTGAGTATATTTAACGTATAAAAATCTAACTTTGCTCTTGATGAACAGTATAATGAAAGATGTGTAAAAATATATATTATTATTTTATTTGAACTAAGATAAATTTTTCAAACTAAAATAAAAATAGCAAAAACGCTTATAAATTTATCGTAACATCCTAAATAATACTTCGCAGTACTTAAACCATTGAACTTAGTTTCCCCCTTAATTGATTTGCTCCCCTAGATTTGATTTCTTGCTTAACTCCCACTAATCAATCAAACTTTTTTATTTGAAAAGTTTATTACTCTAAGGTAGGACAAAAATGGAAATAATTAAAAGAAAATGATTTGACGAAAAAGAAAGAATCTTTTAGTAGAATTTTCTAAAGTTTTTTTAATCATTTAGCTTATTGTACTCGCCAACATGGAAGTTCTCTTCACAAATAAACATTAATTGTCACGTGTCTCCTCACTCATATTACTCTTCAAATTATTAGCATTGAGATCATCTTACAACACTCTTCCCTATTAAGACGACCCTTTTTTATTTTATCAGTAAATGATTTATTTTGAAGGATATTGAACCTTCCCAATCACTTGTTTGCAGAGACACAGACATAACCGCAGAGATGATGGAGCGTTGGGAAGGTAATAGAGAAGAATCTGTCATTATTTGAAAATGCATGAGCATATTATTATAACCGTACACATTAAGTCATATATATATATATCTTGTCATATTTTCAACGTTGCCGTCAATTGTCAGCTTATTGGTCGCTGTGCAAAATGATACAAGAGAATGATTGGAAAGGTGTAGAAGATTTCGTTGGAGATCATCCTGAGGCCTTGACAGTCGAGATTTCACATTCTGGTCAGGCAATATTCGAATACATTGTTATATTTATTCGCGATGACATGGAAGGCGCTGCTTGCCTAATCGACAAGCTTGCATCAAAGGTCGATCCAAGAATACTTGAGCAGAAAAGTCATCCGGGAATGACAGTTCTATCTTTATGTGCCATTCTTGGCAATACAAGTGTCTCAAAAGTTTTAGTGAAATATTGCCGTAATTTGCCAAACGTACGGAGCAACGACAACTGGCTTCCGGTTCACAATGCAGCAGTGTATGGTCACAAGGATACAGTTAAGTATCTAGTACAAGTGACTGCGGAAGAGAATCTACTTGGCAGCGACGGTGCTGCGCTGATTTCATGTCTGGTCCGATCTAAGTTATATGGTCAGTATGTTCATATTCTGATCAAATTAACTCTAATTTTATTGATGCAGCATGTCAATAGATCATTGAAATTTGAGGATAAACAATATAAAAATAGACATAGAATTGTCAGTCAACAAAAATTAATATATGAAGGGACGTAGAATTTAATTATTACTAAAAGAAAAGAGTAGGAAAGGATAGGAATCCAATGAACAATCAAAATTCTGTGGCCTGGAATTTTGTTTCAAAAGCAAAATTAATTATAATTTATTTCACGTACCCTATTAAATTTAATTATTAGCCTTCTCTGACATCTTTTTTTGCCATTTCTTTATACATCAGATGTAGCTTTAGATTTTTTGAAGCGCTACCCAAAGATGGGCCGAGACCACATCAGCTCCCGGAATGTTGTTTTAGGGACGTTAGCTCTAAAGCCTCTAGCGTTTGAGAGTGGAAATCAGCTCGGACCTTTGCAACGCTTTCTTTATAACTGTCGGTGTCAAAAGATTAATTACTACTTAAAGAGTTTATGTATACAAAACGTTGTTGTTAGTGACGACCCAACAAAGCATACCTACTAAATTTGCAGGCATTCCCGTGGAAAAGGAAAAAATTTCTGGTATTGATCAGACCAGCAAGAATCGAAGTGCGGGTGTAGATGTGGAGAATGCCATAGTGAGATCGAAAAAATACTCAACGAAGTCTACATCTTTTCGGTCTCTTCCGAAAATCGATACTATATTTGGTACGTAAATCTCTATTTTTAATTTGATATGAGAAATTAACAATACATTAATTGTTGCTAGTAAAAACAGAACTCCTATTTCTTCGAGTTTCTATCAATTAATAATTCCAAAACCTATTTTTTTTATGAATAACAGGTGGACTTTGCAAAGATTTGCATATGATGTTCTGGAATGCAATTATTCTTCTTTGTAAGGAATAGACGCTATGCTCTTGAATTCAATCGTTTGATCGAAATATTCATTCGTTAACTTGAGGAGTTCAATTGCAGTCCCCTGTATCAAAGTTATACAAGAACAAAAGTTAGCACACCAGCAAACAACTGAAATCGTCAGAATGATCTGTGACGGAGTGGTTTGGAATGATCCACATTTCCTCGAATTGTCTTTATTATCGGCTGCAAGCTTCGGAATTTCTGAGTTTGTCAATGAACTAATTATGGCCAACAATGGTTTCATTTATATGGTTAACAATGAGGGACATAACATATTTCTTCTTGCAGTTTTACATCGCCAAGAGAATATTTTTAATCTCATATATGGTTTCCTTCACCATAGTCACGCGCTAAATCGGGCCGACAATTTAGGTAACAACATCTTGCATTTAGCCGGAAGATTAGTACCTTCAAGTAAAGTCCCTGGTGCAGCATTGCAGATGCAGAGGGAGTTGCATTGGTTCAAGGTAATAGATGATCTAACCATGATATTTATCAAGATTCAGTATTCCAAGTAATTTGATTTAAATGTTGCATGTATATAAGGCGAACTGATCGATCAATAGATTTTATCAAATTGGACTAATCAGTAACAACATCAATACCTTACATGCATGGATTTAATTACTTGATTATAAACAAATATTTGTTTTCCTTTTCTTGACTCTTGACTCTTGTATGCTAACTTTTACTTCAGGCCATAGAAAATCTTCTTCCCGCATGGCTTCATGAAGAGAAAAATTTTGACGGAAAAACTCCTAGAGAGGTGTTTACTGAATCACACGAGAAATTAGTTAAAGAGGGAGAAAAATGGATGAAGGACACTGCTCAATCATGCACAATTGCAGTTACGCTTATAATCACAGTAGTGTTTGCCGCAGCTTTCACTGTACCAGGTGGCAATAACAATGGAGGACAACCAATTTTCTTAAAGGAAAAATCTTTTCTAATATTTACAATTGCAGATGCGCTTGCACTCTTTTCATCAACAACTTCGTTGCTGATGTTCTTAGGGATCCTCACGTCTCGTTACTCGGAAGAAGATTTTCTGGTGTCCTTACCGAGGAAGTTAATTATCGGCCTTATAACCTTATTCTTTTCTATTGCAACTATGATGGTAGCATTTGGCGCAACCATATACATAATTCTTTCTCAACCTTGGAAATGGGTTATCATTCCAATTGCGTTGCTTGGTTGTCTCCCTGTGACCTTGTTTACATTGTTGCAATTTCCTCTTCTACTTGACATGGTCTTATCCACTTATGGGCCAAGCATATTTCATCCAGTGAAGTGAAGGATGTAATTCTGTTATAGAGGCAATTAATTGATCCTTTTCTATGTTAAACTAAATTAATCCCAATAAATTTTGTTGTCAAGTCTTTTGTGAAACTCTTAATTCATAGAGGAGAAATCCTTAATTAATTGAAAAATATAAAAATAAATAAAGTTTTTTCATTTTTTTCTTTTTTCTTCTTTTTTTTTCTTTCCCTCTTTTTCTACCCTACTGATTATTGCCACTCAAATATTGCTGAAAAGAAAAGAATTGAATAAAAATACTTCAAAATGGAATAAGCATTTTCATTTTTTTTAAGTAATCTCAAAGCATAAGCTTAAGAGGAATTGATTAATAAATAAAACAATCAGTACAAAAAATAGAAATGCCAAAGGGGCTTACAACATCTTGTGGTAACATGATCAAGAATTAAATTAAGAATAAAGAATGCAACAAGATCCAAAGCCAGGCCCCTTTTAATAGGAAGCCGAAAGACAGCAGAGCAAGCCTAGAATTAAGTCAACCTAACCAAAAAAGCCAGAGAAAAAGCAGCAACAATCTCAACAAATCCAAGAGTACAAGCCCTCTCAATAGCTGCAAGAAAATGAGCAACAGTACCTGGTGATAATCCCAAGTAACGGTCAGAGAGGATATATATAAAATAAAGTAAAAGCTCATCAATATAAAAGAATACTTACAGTAATAGTAATAGTGGCGTGGATAAAAGGTTATAACAAAATATGAACCTCATCTAGTCTTTTATAATTTTAATAGTAATAGTAATAGTAATAGTTCGCTGGATTTCAAAACGTGAATCGGAAGGCTTTCAAAATAGTCACATTTTAAGTTGAATTTATTATAATATTTTCTTTTATAATTTTTGTACCAAACTGGCCTAAAATTTAATATTCGAATAAAAATATCCCTCATCTAGCCCTTGTATGCAAAACATAAAAACTCTCCCTATTCATAATTTTGTTATATAGTCTAAAATTTTTATTTTTATCGAGTGCTGAAAAATCATTGTTTTATCTAATGCAGCAAGCATTTTCAAGTCTTTTAGAAACTTGATTATTGTTATTGAGCGCGAACTTAAAAATTATGACTTTTTTGACTGCGGCTAATAAGGGCCAAAACACTCTTCCAAAGTTACACTACATAAATGCTTTATTTTTTAGCACTCGAAAATCAAGCATTTGTTGAGCATTCTAGAAACTTGGTTATTTTTATCGAGCACCAATAATTTTCGAGCACAAAAAATTTATGGCTTTGTCAAGTTTATCAAATTTAATGTTTTGTGTATAAAAGTTAGTTGATGAGTACTTTTATCCAAATATTAAATTTTAAGATAATTTAATTGCAAAAATTATTAAAAAGGCTATTGTGATAAATTGATTATTTTGAAAAAAATTTCATATTTTATTCGTAACGTGAAAAGAGAAGTCCCCTTCATCATTTTTTACTCTCTTTTAATGTCTTTTCTATTTTCTTCTATTTTATTTGGACTTGACTTCTAATTTCTTATATTGTTAAAAGGATTCTAATTAGGGGTGGGCATGATTCGATCCGGGTTTTTGAAAACTCGGACTGGACCTGAAAAATTCGAGTTTTGCAATTTTAGAATCGAATCGGACTGAATAAAAATATCAGACTGGACTAGATCGAATCGAATATAAGAGAGAACTATAATAAAACCGGACCGAACGGTTTAAATTTCTGGCCGGATCGGGTTTTAAATTAAATTATTAATTTTTTTCATATTTTTAAGGATAAACAATGTCGTTTTTCTGAAATGACATTGTTTTTAAAAAAAATATATATTGAAAATAATAATTTCGGTCTGGTCCGAATTTTTTGAATCAAACCCGAAACCAAATCGAAAATTCTGAGTTTTTGTAATTAAGAACCAAAATCGGACCGATTTAAAGAAAATACTAGACCGAACTCGCCGATTCTGGTCTAGCTTCGGTTCGATACGATTCGGGACGGGTTTTATGCCCACCCCTAATTCTAACTGCAGTATGGACCCGGATCTTGGGTCAGGACACTAAATCCTACTTAGGCCCAACTATAATGTTTTCTTTTTAAGAAATTAATATAAAAAATGAATTGGACTCGCTCTTCGTTGAAACCCTAAATATAAAAACTCATATTTTAAACCCAAACAATAAATTTAATGGAAATGAACCAATAAGTTCTTTAAGAAGTTGAAGCTCAATTTAATTATATTATAAAAACTAAGGCAATGCTATAGACCTTCATTTGAGATTAATTATATAATTAAAAGACATTGATTTAGACATTCAATTATTTAATTGCTATTAATCAATTATTACATTGATTTAGACATTCAATTATTTAATTGCTATTAATCAATTATAAACAAGTTCATAGTCATCGATACAATTAATATGGATATCTTCATAAAAAAGTATATAAATATTTTTAAGGAAAACTTTCTGATTCCCTTTTTATTTTTTTGAAATACCTCATCACCTTCTTGTGTTTTCAAAATTATCCCGTTAAGTCCACCAATTACATTTGTTAATTGAAAAATATTGTTTTATTCAAAATGCCCCTACTAGGTATGTAGCAACAGCAATGGATCCCCGCTGACAATAAACTGGGCCCCACAAAATATTTAATAATTTAATATTAATTAATAATAATAATAATTTTAGTAATAATATAATATAATATTAAAAAAATAATAAAAATAAGTTCAAATACTGTTCAAATTGGTCTCAAAGTTCAAGACTTGATCCAATAAGTCCAATCCAAGCTCAACAAGTGTAAATGTGAGTCAGCCAAGTTCAACCAAAGCTCAACAAACCCATTAGCACGTAGAGAGTTTAGTTCAATATTAAATTATAAACTAAGATAAATTCGAGAAAGAGATGATATCGTTGATGATAAGAAATCCTAGGAGAACAAGGAATTAACTAATTTGTGCTTAGGAGAACTCTATAATAAAAACTACAAAAGAGAGTGTTAAGAGAAAGAGAGAGGTGCGTGAAAAAAGCTATAGAGAGAAAAAGTGAGAAATATTAAGAGAGGGAAAAGCTTTACTTGTATTGTGGCAACCTTATTTTTCAAGCATTAAAAAATAATTTCCCAAATATCATGCCATAGATGTAGGCAATACACCAAACCACGTACATACTAGTGTTTTATTTTTTTTCTTGCTTATTCTATATTAAGTTTTCAATTATACTGTTGGTCAGATTTCTATGTCAATATAATAGGAGTTCGATTTTTGTATCCCAAATTTTCGGAATTCTTTTTTGGAGGTTAATAAATTGTAGTGAGTGGGTGCTATTCTTTCATATTCTTTAAAATAATTACGTCCTCTATTGCAATTGGCATATAAATAGAATGGGAACTATAATTATAATTTATGATATGTTAAGACTTTTTACTTTATTTGGCTACAGGGAAAATGAAAGAAAGGTAGCAAACTAGAAGTTAATTAGTTTCTTTAGCGTATACTTATGAGCAAAAAAATTATAAAAAAGGAACTCATTTATTTGAGAAAATAAAATTAACACCCTTTTGTTCTAGTATAAAATTATGTCAAATCCGATGAAAGAATTTATCTAAAATAATAATTAAAATTATTACGCCTTAATTTCAAAGTAAAAGTAAATAATTGAAAATTATGCTTCTTCTTGGAAGATGAAAAAAATTGTTGTTTTCTGCCACTCTCACCAAGCATATGATATAAAATAATTTAAAGTGATGAGAAAGGACCTACATTTTTTTTTAATTTCTTAAAATGTGGATGCGAGTCCTATTAGTAGAAGAAACTATCATTAGATATAGGTAATAATCTCATTCTATTGTATGTTGTAATCCTTATTTATTGAGAACAAAAGTCTCACAGAATGTAAATAGATATTTGGAGTGCACTGTAACAACAATAATGTAAATTTTCAACAAAAATTTGACTTGCAATTGTAATGTACAATGTTAATAATTAGAAAGGAAAATGTTAATAATTTTGAATGGAAAAATGCCCATTACCCTCTTAAGGTTTGAGTTAAGTACCCACCTCCCATCCATGGTTTCAAAAATGCTTTTTATCCCTCTATATCTAAGTTTTTTTCAATTTTATCTTTAAACTAAACCAAAGAAAACCATGACTCGGTTTTATTTGAACCGAATTTTTTTAATTATAAAATAATAAATAGCAATTTGTAATTTATCACACTCTTTTGTTAATATCATATCATACATTAAATTATATTTGTAAGATTAATTTAAAACTAAGTTTTTACCTTCTTTAGTAATATATTTTGTTGGACCGTTTCTCCAACATTTATATTGGGTCGATTTTCACATGTATGTTAGCCCAATAAGATGATTACTTGGCCCTATATTAAAAAACAAAGGCTTAAAAGATAAAGGGTAAAGGTCCAAATCTATAAAACTTCAATCAATATTTTTAATTGAGGGCAGACTTAATGGAGATTCTGTTTGAAGAAGTCGTATTTCATCTGAATTATAGGTAAGCTAAAATACTGAACTAGTTTTTAATTAGAATTTTACTGAAGTTTAAATTATCTCTAATAAGAGTTCTATTTAAACTGATCTTTCAAATAATCTAATGAATTAACAAGTATATAAAGAAAATGAAGAAGAAAAAGGAAGGGCTTTTTCTCCCACAAAAAATAAATTCACTAGTTAATATCAGGTAACAAAATTTGGTATCAACAGTTGGCACCGTCTGTGGGAAATAGACAAAAAGCCAATTTTATTATGATCATGATAAATTAAAAGGTATGTATTTATTTTTTATTTGTATTTCATATATAATTTAATATATTTAATTTCTTTTTATTTATATTTCATATATAATTTAATATATTTAATCTTGAATTTTATTGTTATACATCGATTTGTTGATCACAATGGCTATTTATCATATGAACATATTCACAATGGCTATTCTAGTTTGAAAGTTATATATTGTTTTTGGAATTAATTATTTTATTTAGGTATTCAAATTAATCATCCTCAATGAGATATATAATAAATGAAGCCACTGTTATAGTCAATTCATTGTAATAAGTGGTGCTAAACAAATTAGTAAATGGAAGATCAGGGAAGCCAGTTTTGTTGATTATATTAAAATAATAAAACATTACAATAAAACTGGGGGGCAGCAAATAGAAGCTATTTGGTGGCTGAAACTATTAGTCTTGAAGACATAAAAAAGACAACTATTTGATACAAATAAGTATTATTATAGATAACTGATATTGTAAATAGTGTTACGTTCAATTTAAATTTCGTTTAGTATAAATATTATTAAGGTATGTAGTTAAATCTCATACAGGCCCAAACATAGTTTATTAGAATTTAGAGATATCAGTTTTGTTCAATATGAAATATTATTCGAATACAATGTTTATGTTTTCTATATATTTATTTATTGATTAGTCATACTCTTTGGTTTCAAATACTTATGTTTATAGCAAATTTGTCTAAAATTATAATATTTAACCCTAATTTCTGTATAATAAATAATTTTTAATTATCTCTAATTAATATAATCCAAAAAATTTATAATTTACTTACATAATTATTTTAAGCATACTATAATTGTGCATTCAATTGAAGATACTATGATTTTTAATTCATTTAATATGGTTTTAAAATATTTTCATAATTTTTATCCTATATTATAAATATAATTATCTTCATAACTTAAAAACAAAATCTCAATATCTGCATGAAATAATAATAATAATAATAATAATAATAATAAAATATTAGGGTTAATTATTTTTAGTTAAACTATGAGAAGAATAAATATAATTTAGAATAATTGTGTATATATGTTAAGTTCAAAATTGATCTACTTTTATTAAAAAAATTTATATTTTAAATAAATTAATAAAATATAATATTATACTCACCAAATAAGTTTCAATTATCATTTGATAATACTCTCCTTGAATCTTTTTTGTTATATCGTGATTTTATGACATGTTTAATTTATGTATATGACTACATATGACATCATTTATTTATTTATGTTTAATCAAATTATAATATTATTGTATAATCGTTTATTTGGCCACTATTTTTAAGAGAAGAAGACTAAAAAAGTTAACAACACATCTATGCGGTGCCAGTTTCATTGTCCAATAAGGGCCAAGATAATGCACCTACACGGTGCCAGCTTCAATGCCCTAGGAGGACAAAATACAATGCTCCTATGTGGTGCCAGTTTCAATGACCCATGAAGGCAAAATACAATGCACCTATGTGGTGCCAGGTTCAATGACCTATGAGGGCCAAGATATTGCACCCACACGGTGCCAGCTTCATTGCCCCATGAGGATCAAGATAATGCACCCATGCGGTACCAACTTAATTGCCCGACGAGGGGAAAGGCAATGCACCTACGCGATGCCAGCTTCAATACCCTAGGAGGGAAAAATACAATGCACTTACGTGGTGCTAGCTTCAATGCCCCATGAGGGCTAAGATAATGCACCCACGCGGTGCAGGCTTCATTGCCCTAAGTGGATCAAGATAATGCACCCATGCGGTGCCAGCTTCATTACCCCACGAGGGCCAAGATAATGCACCTACGCGGTGCTAGCTTTAATGCCCTAGGAGGGCCAAGATAATGCACCCATGCGGTGCCAGCTTTATTGCCCCAAGAGGGCCAAGATAATGCACCTATGCGGTGTCAGCTTCATTGCCTCACGAGGGCCAAGATAATGTACCTACGCAGTGCCAGCTTCAATGTCCTAGGAGGGCCAAATACAATGCACCTACGTGGTGCCAGCTTCAATGCCACATGAGGGCCAAGATAATGCACCTACGCGGTGCCAGCTTCATTGCCCCAAGAGGATCAAGATAATGCAACCATGCGGTGCCAACTTTATTGCCCAACAAGGGGAAAGGCAATGCACCTACGCGATGCCAGCTTCAATGCCTTAGAAGGGAAAAATACAATGCAATTACGTGGTGCCAGCTTCAATGCCCCATTAGGGGTAAGATAATGCACCCACGCAGTGCCAGCTTCATTACCCCACGAGGGCCAAGATAATGCACCTACGCGGTGCCAGTTTTAATGCCCTAGGAGGGCCAGGATAATGCACCCATGGGATGCTAGCTTCATTGCCCTTAGAGGGCCAAGATAATGCACCCATGTGGTGCCAGTTTCATTGCCCCACGAGGGCTAAGATAATGCACTTACGCGGTGCCAACTTCAATTCCCTAGGAGGGCCAAATACAATGTACCTACGTGGTGCCAGCTTCAATGTTCCATTAGGGCCAAGATAATGCACCCACGCAGTGCCAGCTTCAAGAGGGCCAAGATAATGCACCCATGCGGTGCCAGCTTTATTGCCTTACGAGGGCCAAGATAATGCACATATGCGGTGCTAGCTTCAATGCCTTAAAAGGGCCAAATACAATGCACCCACGCTGGGCTGGTTTTATTGCCCCATAAAAGCCAAGATAATGCACCTTCATGGTGTAGGTTAAAATAACCCATGAGAGTCAAATAGAACGCACCTCCGTTGTGTCAACTTCAACGCCCCATAAGGGCCAAATACACTACACCTTCGCAGTGCTAATTTCAACACCCCATGAGGGCTAAATACATTGCACTTCTGCGGTGCCAGTTTCTACGCCTCACGAGGGCCAAATACAATGCACCTCCGTGGTGTCAACTTCAACGCTCCACGAGGGCCAAATACACTGGACCTCTGCGGTGCTAACTTCAATGCCTCACGAGGGCTAAATACATTGTACATTTGCGGTGCCAACCTCAACGCCCCACGAGGGCCAAATATAATGCTCTCATGCAGTGTCAACTAAAATGCCTTACAAGGGCCAAATACAATGCTCCTCCGTCGTGTCAACTTCAAAGCCCCACGAGGGCCAAATACAATGCACCTTTGTGGTGCCAAAACTATACTTACACTGTAGCTCCATGCTGCCAAAATTATGCTTAAAGGGCTAAACACTACAGCTCTGGACTATCAAAACTATGCCTATACTATAGCTTCACGCTGCCAAAATTATACCAAAAAGGCTAAACGTTGCCAAAAATACTGAAATCTTACCAAGAAAGGTTGAACAATGCAACTTCATGTTGTTAAAATTATACCTAGAAAAGGGCAAAATGCTACAACTCCAAGCTGTCAAAATTATGCTTAGAATCGCCAAATATTGTAGCTCCGCACTACTAAGACTATGCCCAAAAAGACTAATTAATGTGATTTCGCGATGCCAAAATTACGAAGTCCATAAAGACCAAATAGTACTCACAAGATACAACATCATCTGCTCAAAAATGTCATACGCATCCATATGATGTCAAAAATTACAAAATCTAAAAAGAACAAATCATACCAACGAAGTAATAACATTATTTGCTCATAAGAGACGCATGCCTCTACACAATATCAAAAACTATCCTCGCTGTAAATAAAATAAATCTCACTCGGACTATTAGAAATTACCCTAACAATAAACAAAACCATATCTCCTCGAACTACCAAAATTGGATAGATGAAAAATTATCCTCTTAAACTACCAGAAACCGTTCTTGCAGTATATGAAAGAAAGTCCCCTCAAGCTACCAAAAGAAACCGACACATTACCCTTGCGATAAATGAAACTAAGTCTCTTCGTACAACCAAGATACCGATTGTGTACTCAAATGAGCCAAATACGCACCCTTTGATGCCAAGCTACAAAATTCATATAGACACAAAAATATACTGCCAAAGTACCGATTTTTTGCTGAAATAAACCAAAATTATGCACTTCTGTAGTGCCAGCATCTAGCTCAACAAAACCAAACATTATACCTTGACTATACTAACTTAAAAAATCTAGAAGAACAAAAGTTACATACTTGTGTAGCACCGATATCTTGACTAAGATAAAAGATTACAAGAAAGTACCTACATATGAGAAAGAGAAATGCATAGTAAAAACAAGATGCAAAATTAATTCTCATACCCAAACGAAAACACAACCAATGAAAACAGTGAAATAGGTAACACCAATTGAAAGAGAAGACACAAAGATGATTGAAGTTTGCCCTCAATTAAAAATATTGATTCAGATGAAATATGACTTCTTCAAACAGAATCCTCAATTAAAAATATTAATTCAGTAAAATTCTAATTAAAAACTAAATTTTAGATTATCTCTAATTAGAGTTCTATCTAAACTGATCTTTCAAATAACCTAATGAATTAATGAGTATATTAAAAAAAAAGATGAAAAAGAAAGGGCTTTTTCTCCTACAAAAAATAAATTCACTAGTTAATACCAAGTAACAAAATCTGGTATCAACATATTTAATTATTATTTTTTATAATTATTTTTACTACAATAAATCTATTTTAAAATGTTGATATATTAATTTTAGTAAAATTTCTTTATTGTAAAATACTTATTTTATTTTGAAATAATTATTATTAATATAAAAAAATTATAATTTAAAATTATTATATTCATAATTTAAAATAATTTAAATATTATTATTATATTTTTTATTTATTAATGATTATAAAACTTAATAAACCAATTTATTTTATTTAAAAAATATTTGAAAAGAACTGATTTTTAAAAACAAAGTAAGAAAATTTACAATAAAAATAATTTTATTAGAACTAACAAATTATAATTTAAAAATTATTTTGTTATTTTTTTAGTATATTTAATGATGATGTGATATTAATAAAAGAATATAATAAATTACAAACTTCTCTTAATTATTTTTTTATTCTAAATGTTTTACAATTTTATCCTTAAATTAAACCAAAGAGAACCATGATTTGATTTATTTGAACCGGATTTTTTATAATTAGATAAAAAATAATTTTTACCATTTACAATGACCAGGATCGAACACTTGAGTTAACCCAAGTTGATATTAATTTATATAGTCTTAATTTTTTATTTCCCATTAACAAATGCAAATCGAAGCATACATTAATTTTTGTTAATTATAAAAGGAATATATAATATTAAAAAAATATATAAATGAAAACCAAGCATCCTGGTGGGATCTTTTCCATTAGAAAATTTAAACATAGAGGCCCACTACGTATTACATCATATCTTTTTCTACCAAATATTTTTCTTTTTCTTTTTATTTCATCAGATTCCAAATTCGTTGTCCTTTTCTTCCTTAACTCGCCGGACCACCTTAATTGATTAATTAGTCTTTATTTATTATGATTATTTTTGCTGACTCTGTTGACCAAGCATATGCTATTAATTAGCATATTATAGAAGAACAGAAAAAAAGAAAAGTCCTCTTGTTTTCCAGGAAAGATTAAGAGACAACTAGGCGTTGGAAGAAAAGTTCATCAATATTCCTCTGGATTCACTCACTCTATTAAACTGTAAGTTTCAGGTTATGCTTGTCTCTTGTATCTTGATTATACATTTCATTAAATTCCATTTGGTTGATTGGAATTGTTGTTAAAATAGAATGGCAATTCTATTTGTATTTTGTGAATTTTAAATATTTTGTTTGGCTCTTGAGAAAATAAAGGGAAGGACAGGAAACTCGATTTAGAAGTTAGCTTGTTTAGGACCTTAGGTTATATTAATGTTATAATAGTTTGTATTTTAAGTCTATATATAAGTATGTTATGTACACCTCTTGGATCCAATTCAATTCAATACAATAATAAGTAGAATTATCATATTTTTGTTTTCCATAAATATTAACATAGTATCAAGAGCTTAGTTATTGTTCCTAAGGCTCTCTTGCGCGGGTTCTGCCACTCCCATCTCAGGCTCTGACCTTTTGTAATTCTTCATTTTCAATATTTTGATTTCTTTCATGGACTTCTTAGCAAACCCAGTTTGAAATTCATCATCATCGTCGGCCAGAATCTCTTACGCGCATAAACTCAGAATCGACCACCGTTCATCACCACAAAAATGGCCAATCCTAGGATCTATCGATCTCCTCTTTGCCCAATCTCTGGCGAGTCCAACCTCACCACCGGTACCGTCATCTATCGGACGTCCTCTCTAAGGCCTCCATATCTCCTTCCGACAAATCCAAAATAGAAAATAGCTGTCTATCTAGCTTCAATCCAATTAAAAAAAATGCAACACTAAATCGGCATCTGGCGAGCTGAATCTGATTTCGATCAGGTAATTTTTCCTCTGGCAAAGCAATGTAGTCGGGCTCTCACTTTCCTTTCCGTCGACACAACACTTTGTGACTTCCCTTTCTGCCAATACCTACACAAAGCTCTTGTCTTCATCCAGCTTCCGGCAAACCGCATGCATATTCGTTCATTTTAAAATTTACGTGATTAATTATATTCAGGTCCTCCAACTTTAATATTTAGCACCGTCCGCTACTTTGTCTTTACTATCTCTAATCTCTTATCATCAACTCCAATAATATAAATTCCGTCCACTCAGTTATAATCATGTCCTTAACATCTTGTCTTTTGTTCAATTTCACCTAAGATTCGAAGCTTGAATGAATTAAAAATCATTTTCGAAAATAAAAATTAGAAATTAATCAAATATTGTGGACCTATAAAAATCAAATTCTCTCTCAGTTCTTGTTGCGATCAATCACGAAGACAAATGCGAGAACCTCCTACTATATATTTTTATTTTCTCTGATTTAATTTTTTTCACTCTCTCTGTAGATGGAAGAAGCCAACGAAGCAAAGCAACATAAAGATGATGAAACCAACACCATCAGCAAACAAGACAAAGAGCACCAGGCAACAACGAAACTAGATCATGACAAAGAACTAACAAGTGAAGGTTTTCCTATTTTTTAATTTTTTAATATACAAATAAATTATTATATATTTTAAAAATGAACCAGCCGTAATTATTTAAGCAGTTTTGAACTTTGAATTCGTTTCTCTATGGTTTTCAGGTGTAGCTACAGGAATAAGTAGCAACACAATCCATGAAAACAGGTGTGTTATATATATTGATAATATTCATCAACAAATGCCTTTATGCCATTAGATTTTATTTTTTAACGTAGCCATTGACTATATACACATGTTTAGTGTATAAAAATATATTTTGCTCTTAACGGACAATGTAAAAATAAAGATATTTAAAAATATAATTATTTATTTTAAAATAAAATTTTATTTTAATATTGATCCCTCCCTTTGATATGATTTGCTTCCCTAGGTTTGATTTCTTGCTTAAACTCCTTCTAAGAGTTATTCAAATTTTTTTATTTCAAAATATTGTTACTCTAAAATAGGAGAACTAGAGAAATAAAAGAGAAAGATTCAACAAAAAAAAAAAAAACTTTTTAGTGGAATTTTCTAAACCTTTTCTTTTATCATTTTATTAATTAGATATAGCACAAGTACTATTTTACCATAGATATATTGAATTAACTTTAACGATTAACGCGCAACTACACTAATGAATTGGAGGTTTGATGATGACTTTCGATAAAGTTGAGCACAGAATGATAAATATCAATAAATTAGGAGACAGTCCCAACTAGCCCTATTTATTTTCCTACCTACTTAAATCAACATCCTCCACCTAGAAAGATAACATTTTTGGACCATAATGTCAAAAAAAATTTGAACATGAAAAGTCTTCACATAGCACGAATATATAGAAGAATAGTGACATAACCATTATCGTTGGTCTTCTGTAAAATGCTAAATAACGTAATCTTTTTCTATTTGAGCTTATTGTACTCACCAACATGAAAGCTGTCTCTTGACAAATAAACATAATAAAGACCCATTCATATTACTCTCAAATTATTACCACTGAGATCATGTTACAACATGCCTCACCTATGAAGCCAATTTTTTATTTTTATTTATAAATAAATAATTTATTCAGCCTTCTAGTCACTCGTTTATAGAAACAAAGACGAAACCACTGAGGCGGTGGAAGATGATTTGGATGAACAAACAACAGAAGAGGACAGTTCGGAAGGTAATGTAAAAGAAACTAGCCCATCGATATTATAGGGAAAGGCATGTGTATATTATTAGAATTATACACATTAATCTGTTACTTATATATATATCTTGTTATATTTTCATCGTTATAGACGATTGGTCGGCTTATTGGCCACTATGCAAAATGATACAAGAGAATGATTGGAAATGTGTAGAAGATTTCGTTGGAGATCATCCTGAGGCCTTGACAACTAAGATTTCTGGAGATTCTAAGACAATATTCCACTATATTGCTAACTTTACTCGTGACGACGTAGAAGGTGCAGTTTTCCTAATCGATAAGCTCGCATCAAAGGTCCATCCAAGCACACTTGAGCAGGAAAGTTCTGCGGGATTGACAGTTCTATCTTTATGTGCGATAATAGGCAATACAAGGGCCTCACAAAGTTTAGTCAAATATAACACTAATTTGCCAAATGTATGCAGTAACCAATGGCTTCCGGTTCAGGATGCAGCAGTTTATGGTCACAAGGATACGGTTCAGTATCTAGTACAAGTGACCACAAAAGAGAATTTAGTCGGTAGCCAGGGCGCTTCGCTGATTTCAGAACTGATCAAATCTAATTTATATGGTCAGTATTTTCGTATCTAATCAAATTGCATCTAATTTTATTAATGCTACATGTCAACAGATATTGATAGGTTAAGGATAGACAACATAAAAATAGATATAGAATTCCGAGTCAATGAATATATATACATGTATATATAAAATCAAAACTCTTTTTATTGACTTAGAAATTCTATAATCAAAATTCTTTTTTCCTTATTAATTTAACTGGAATTTTGTTTTCAAAAATTGAATTAATTATCATTTCTGTCACGTTACCCTGTTAATTCAACATTTAAAATAGATCATTTAAATGTTGAATTAATTAACATTTGTCATTGCCATTTCTTCATGCATCAGACATCGTTTTAGACTTTTTGAAGCAGTACCCAAGGATAGGCAGAGACAGCTTCAAGTCCAGAAATATTGTTTTAGAGTCGTTAGCTAATAAGCCTCTAGCGTTTGCCAGTGGAAATCAGCTTGGACTTTTGCAACGCTTCATTTATAAATGTCGGTGTGAAAAGATTAAGCTTTCGCCTTAATTAATTGCTGCTTAGTGCTTAATTTTTGTGTGCAAGATGTTGTTGTTAGTGACGAACCAACAAAGCATACTTACTAAATTTGCGGGGATTCCCATCAAAAACGAAAAATTTTCTTCTATTGATCAGACCAACAAGAATCCAAGTGCGGGTGTAGATGTGGAAAATGCCATTATGAGATCAGAAAATAACTCAGCGAAATCAATATCATTTGGGTTTCTTCCAAAAATCACTACTATATTTGGTACGTAAATCTCTATTTTTGTTTTCAGTTTGATATAAGAAATTGACTAAAATTTGTTCTTCCTAATAATTCACTTATGTTAATATGTCAATGAGCACAGCTGGATATATTTATTCCCATCAATTAATGAATAACAGGTGGAATGTGTCAAGATCTGTATATGATGTTCTGGAACACACTTATTATTCTTTGTAAGGCGTTGACACTATTCTCTTGAATTCAATCATCTAATTGAAATATTCATTTATTAACTGGAGGAGTTCAATTACAGTCCCCTGTATCAAAGCTATACATGAACAAAAGTTCACGCATCAGCAAACCGTCGAAATCGTCAGAACGATCTGTGATGGAGTGGTTTGGAATGATCTTAAAATCATCAAGACACTGAAGTCTTTACATATAGCTGCAAGATTCGGAATTTCTGAGATTATCAATGAAATAATTATAGCCGACAATAGTTCCGTTTATCTCATTAACACCGAGGGACATAACATATTTCATCTTGCAGTTTTACATCGCCAGGAGAATGTTTTTAATCTCATACATGGTTTTCTTTACCTTCGGGACATGGTGACTTTGACCGACAATTTAGAGAACAACATGTTGCATTTAGCGGGAAGATTGGTACCTTCAAGTAAAGTCCCAGGTGCAGCATTGCAGATGCAGAGGGAGTTGCAATGGTTCAAGGTAATAGATGATCTAACCATGATATTTATCAAGATTCAGTATGTAAGGCAAACTATTCAAACAGATTTGATCAATTAAACTAATCAATACCTTAAGATATCCAAGATTTTGTTCCAACTCTTAGAGAACATGCATGGATTTACTTGATTTTAGAAGAATATACGTTTTCCTTTTCTTGACTCTTGTATCCATTGTGCTAACTTTTGATTCAGGCCGTAGAAAATCTTCTCCCGCCGTGGGCTCGTGAAAGCAAAAACAATTACAACTCAACTCCTAGAGAGGAGTTTACTAACTCACACAAGGAATTAGTTAAAGAGGGAGAAAAATGGATGGACACTGCTCAGTCATGCACTGTTGCGGTTACACTTATAATTACAGTAGTGTTCGCTGCAGCTTTCACTGTACCAGGTGGCAATGACAACGGAGGAATACCAAATTTCTTGGAGAAAACATCGTTCCTAGTATTCGTGATATCAGATGCGCTTGCACTATGTTCATCAACAAGTTCGTTACTGATGTTTTTAGGGATCCTCACATCTCGTTACTCAGAACACGATTTTTTAGTGTCCTTACCAAGGAGGTTAATAATCGGCCTTATAACCTTATTCTTTTCCATTGCAAGCATGATGGTCGCATTTGGTGCAACCATTTACATAGTTCTTTCTCAACCTTGGAAATGTTGTATTGTAAACTTAATCTAGAATATTGAATTGTCTAAATTGGTGTACTAGATTTAGTAAGCAATGGTGTACTAGATTTGGTAAACAATGGTGTACTAGACAAAGTCAATATTGGTGTACTAGACAAAGTCAACATTGGTGTGCTGCACAAAGTCAACATTGGTGTGCTGCACAAAGTCAACATTGGTGTTCTACGTGAAGACTAAATCAATGGTTTAGAATGGTTTGCTTCAACTATAAATACCCCTCCCCCCTTAAGGTTTTAGAAATAAGTTAGAAATAAAGCTTGAGTCCTTGTTCAAGTATTTGAGAGTGTTTACATATTTTCTTGTAAATTTGTATGAGAAATAAATATATTTGTGTGTTTTGAGTCATTACGAAATTCTTATTTTTCAACAAAGTGGTATCAGAGCTCGGTTTTGTAACTTGGATGTTATATTTGTGTGATTACGTGCATATTTAGAAAATTCTGTCAAAAAGGCCAAGATTGCCTAAGGAGTTTGGGTTTCAAGTGGGACCGTTGTGACCCCTCCAGTCTTTCCTGGGAATTTTCTTAGTGTATATTTTCACACCTATAAACATTCATATTACTATCCGAAATACTATTAGAAAGTTATGGCAAATGGAGGTATGACAGCATTTCAAGTTCCAATTCTCAATATAAGCAATTATGATAATTGGAGCATAAAAATGAAGGCACTTCTTGGAGCACAAGATGTGTGGGAGGTCGTGGAGAAAGGTTATAATGAACCTAGAGATGATGTTGCCATTTCTGTTTTGACTCAAGCACAAAGAGACACGTTGAAGGACTCGAGAAAGAGAGACAAAAAAGCTCTCTATGTCATTTATCAAGCATTAGATGATGATGCTTTTGAGAAGATATCAAATGCAACTTCCGCAAAGCAAGCATGGGATAAACTTCAGACATCCTACAAAGGCGCCGAGCAAGTAAAAAAGGTACGCCTTCAAACATTGAGAGGAGAATTTGAAACTTTATATATGAAGGAAGGCGAGTCAATTGTTAATTACTTCTCTAGAATTGAAGCTATTTCTAATCAATTGAAAAGAAATGGTGAAAAATTAAGTGAAGTAAGGATAATGGAAAAGATACTACGATCTATGGATTCAAAATTTGATCACATAGTCACAACAATTGAAGAAACTAAAGATTTGGAAGAAATGACGATCGACCAACTACAAGGATCATTGCAAGCCTATGAAGAAAAAATAAAAAAGAAGCAAGGCATCTCCGAACAACTTCTCAAGATGCAATTCAAGGAGAAAGAAGACATTCAAAGCTATGAGAGAAACCAACGAGGTCGAGGTAGAGGTCGAGGTCAAGGACAAAGTAGAGGCCGTGGTCATGGACGGGGTTGGAATTATAATTACAATAATTTCAACAACTATGAGAAAGGAGAAAGCTCAACACGAGGTCGTGGAAGGAACAATCCAAATACAAGGTACGACAAGTCTAAAGTCAGATGTTATAATTGTCAAAAGTTTGGCCATTATGCTTCTGCATGTAGAGCCTACAACAATGAAGTGGAAGAAAAGGCTAACTATGTAGAAGAAAAGAATCAAGGAGATGAAACTGTCTTGTTAGCATACAAAGACAATAGTGGAGGCCAAGAGAACACATGGTATCTTGACACTGGTGCGAGCAATCATATGTGTGGAAAAAGAAGCATGTTCGTGGAGTTAGACGAATCAACAAATGGAAATGTTTCTTTTGGTGATGATTCAAAAATAGCCGTAAAAGGAAGAGGTAACATTCTTATACAATTGAAAGATGGTAGACATCAATTTATTGGAAATGTCTACTATGTGCCTAATATGAAAAGTAATATTTTGAGTTTAGGTCAACTCTTAGAAAAAGGTTATGACATTCATATGAAAGATTATAGTCTTTTTATAAGAGATGACAAAGGCAACTTAATTACTAAAGTGAAAATGTCAAAGAATAGAATGTTTTCTTTGAATATTCAAAACGATGTTGCGAAATGTTTGAAAGCTTGTTACAAAGATGCATCATGGCTATGGCATCTTCGATTTGGGCATCTCAACTTTGGAGGGTTAGAGCTATTGGCTAAGAAGGAGATGGTAAGAGGTCTTCCTTACATCAATCATCCGAACCAACTTTGTGAAGGATGTTTACATGGGAAGCAATTCAGAAAAAGCTTTCCAAAAGAGTCTACCTTTAGAGCCAAGAAACCACTGGAGCTCATTCATGCTGATGTATGCGGTCCATTCAAGCCAAGATCTCTTGGTAACAATAATTATTTCCTTCTCTTTATTGATGATTTTTCAAGAAAAACATGGATCTACCTTTTGAAGCAAAAGTCTGAGGTATTTGGAGCTTTCAAGAAATTTAAAGCTGCCGTTGAGAAAGAAAGTGGTCGTCAGATTAAGGCCATGAGAACTGATCGTGGAGGAGAATTCACTTCCAAGGAATTTCAAGAATTCTGTGAAGCAAATGGAATTCGACGATTCTTAACCGTTCCGAGATCCCCCTAACAAAATGGTGTTGCTGAAAGAAAGAATCGAACAATTCTCAACATAGCGAGGAGTATGTTGAAAAGTAAAAGACTACCCAAGGAGTTTTGGGCTGAAGCTGTATCAACTGCTGTATATCTATCCAATAGATCTCCAACAAGAAGCGTGTGGGGAAAAACACCACAAGAAGCATGGTGTGGAAGAAAGCCTGGTATTTCTCATCTTAGAGTTTTTGGAAGTGTAGCTCATGTTCATGTACCAGACGAGAGAAGAACAAAGCTGGATGATAAAAGCGAGAGTTTTATCTTCATTGGCTATGATTCAAGTTCAAAGGGTTACAAGTTGTATAATCCAAACAGCAAAAAGATTGTGATCAGTCGAGATGTAATATTTGACGAAGAAGGAGAATGGGATTTTGGTCCAGATGTCGATGACTTCAACTTCTTTCCTTTGTTTGAAGAAGAACCAATAATGGAGCAAGCAGGAGAAGCAAGAGAAGAACCTACTACTCCGCATACTCCACCAACTTCACCAACAACAAACAATCAAGGAGATTCACCACCATCCTTTTTAAAGGAAAGAAATGAAGAACGCACAAGGAGTTTCCAAGATCTCTATGAGGTAACTGAGAGGTTAGATAATCTCACTCTTTTTTGCCTTTTTGCTGAGTGTGAACCAATGAGTTTTGGAGAAGCTATACAAGATGAAAAATGGAGAAATGCAATGGATGAAGAAATTAAAGCTATTGTGAAGAATGATACGTGGGAGCTTGTGTCACTTCCTAAAGGACACAAAGCTATTGGAGTCAAATGGGTGTACAAAGTAAAGTAGAATTCAAAAGGAGAAATTGAACGATACAAAGCGAGGCTAGTTGCAAAAGGCTACAGTCAAAGAGCCGGCATCGACTATGATGAGGTGTTTGCTCCGGTAGCACGCTTAGAAACTGTAAGACTAATCATTTCTTTGGCAGCTCAAAACAAGTGGAAGATCCATCAAATGGATGTAAAATCTGCATTCTTGAATGGAGTTCTCGAAGAAGAAGTCTACATACAACAACCTACAGGTTTCGAAGTTAAAGGGCAAGAGGACAAGGTGTTGAAATTGAGAAAGGCTCTCTATGGTTTGAAACAAGCACCAAGAGCATGGAATAGTCGAATCGACAAGTATTTCCAAAAGAATGGTTTCACTAAGTGCCCTTATGAACAAGCACTTTACATCAAGATTAAAGATGAAGATATTTTGATCGTGTGTTTGTACGTAGATGATTTGATTTTTACTGGAAGCAATCCAAGCTTGTTCGATGATTTCAAGAACACGATGACTAAGGAGTTTGAGATGACTGACATTGGGCTTATGGCGTATTACCTCAGTATCGAAGTAAAACAAGAGGAAGATGGAATTTTCATTTCACAACAACGCTATACAAAGGAAATCCTCAAGAAGTTCAAAATGGAAAATTGCAAGCCTATTAGTACGCCAATTGAGTGTGGAATTAAGCTCTCGAAGCATGAAGAAGGAGAAAGAGTAGATTCAACTTTTTTCAAGAACTTGGTTGGATGTTTACGATATTTAACATGTACTAGGCCCGATATTCTCTATGCAACAGGACTTGTAAGCCGCTACATGGAAACTCCAACAACCACACATTTCAAGGCTGCAAAGAGGATTCTTCGTTATCTAAAAGGTACAACAAACTTTGGTTTGTTCTATTCATGTTCAGATAATTTTGAACTTGTTGGATATAGCGATAGTGATTGGGCTGGAGATACTGATGATCGAAAAAGTACAACTGGTTTTGTATTCTTTATGGGAGGCACCGCTTTCACCTGGATGTCAAAGAAGCAACCAATTGTAACACTCTCCACATGTGAAGCTGAGTACGTAGCTGCCACGTCATGTGTTTGCCATGCAATTTGGCTTAGAAACCTACTAAAGGAGCTGAGGTGGTCACAAGAGAAGCCAACGAAGATTTATGTTGATAACAAGTCAGCTATGGCATTGGCAAAGAATCCGGTGTTTCATGATCGAAGCAAGCATATTGACACGCGTTACCACTACATAAGAGAATGCATCACAAGAAATGATGTACATATGGAGTACGTGAAGTCCCAGGATCAAATTGCTGACATTTTTACCAAGCCACTCAAACAAGAAGATTTTATAAGATTGAGAAATTCACTTGGTGTGATTAGATTAAGTTTAAGGGGGAGTGTTGTATTGTAAACTTAATCTAGAATATTGAATTGTCTAAATTGGTGTACTAGATTTAGTAAGCAATGGTGTACTAGATTTGGTAAACAATGGTGTACTAGACAAAGTCAATATTGGTGTACTAGACAAAGTCAATATTGGTGTACTAGACAAAGTCAACATTGGTGTGCTGCACAAAGTCAACATTGGTGTGCTGCACAAAGTCAACATTGGTGTTCTACGTGAAGACTAAATCAATGGTTTAGAATGGTTTGCTTCAACTATAAATACCCCTCCCCCCTTAAGGTTTTAGAAATAAGTTAGAAATAAAGCTTGAGTCCTTGTTCAAGTATTTGAGAGTGTTTACATATTTTCTTGTAAATTTGTATGAGAAATAAATATATTTGTGTGTTTTGAGTCATTACGAAATTCTTATTTTTCAACAGGAAATGGGTTATCATTCCAATTGCCTTGCTCGGTTGTGTCCCGGTAACCTTGTTTGCATTGTTGCAATTTCCTCTTCTACTTGACATGGTCTTATCCACTTATGGGCCAAGCGTAGTTCATCCAATGAAGTAAGGATGTAAATTCTGGTTATAGAGACAATTAATTGATCCTTTTCTATGTTAAACTAAGTTAATCCCAATAAATTTTTTTGTCCAAGTCTTTTGTGCAAATCCTTCATCAATAGAGGAGAAATACTTAATTAATTGAAAAATGTAAAAATAAATACTTTTTTCAAGTTCTTTCTTTATTTTGTTCTCTTTTTTTACCCTAGTGATTATTGGTAAGCCACTCAAATATTTATGAAAAGAAAAGAATTGAATAAAAAATACTTCACATTGGAATAAGCATTTTCATTTGTTTAAGTAATCTCTGCATAAGCTTAGAGGATTTTATTAATAAATAAAACAAAAAGTATAAATAATAATAATGCCAAAGGGGCTTAAAACATCATGTAGAGAAACAGCCGCCTTGTAATTAAAAGCCAAAAGACAGTAGAGCAAGCCAGAGTAAAATCAAACTAACCAAAATATGTAGAGAAACAGCACCAAGAATCTCATCAAATCCAAGAGAAGAAGCCCTCTCAACAGCTGCAAGAAAATCAACAACTAGCCACCCTCCTTCCAACAACACAGGACGGATAAGAGGAAATATATACAAAACAAAAAATAAAACCCATCAATAAATAAAAGAATGCTTACAGTAATAGTAACGTTGTGGTCCTTGTGGAGGTCCACATTTAATGGTGGGACTCACAATAAAAATTAAGAAAAAATTGGGGGCTGCAAAAGTTTTGATGAAGAAAAAGATTAAACACATGAATTAAGTTTTTAATTGCTTTTGGTGGAGTAATTTCTGACCGAAGATTTTTCGTACTACATGCAGGAAAAATAGCAAGATTTCTTTCTCAAAATCTCTTATAAATTAAAGGCTTTTGACACTTCAATAAGCAAGCAAGGACAATTTATTTTTTACATAATCCTGGAGAAATATTAGGAATTTTAAGTAATTTATTCTAAATTCTTCTTTTATTTTTGTGACTAAAATAATTAGAATGAAAATACTTATATGAGAGTATTTCTTTTAATCTTGTGAGTGCGTATATTTGAGAGAAAATTTGTGTGATTATACAAATTTATAACATAGTAAATTTTTTTTTTTGAGAGTCCGTAATTTTTCTCCAATTTTGGAGTTTTTCACGTAAAAATTTTATATATATTTTTCTTTCTGAATAAATTATTTTTATTTTTGGGGAAAAAATTTCAAAGTTTTTAATAGACTCTCACATGATATTCGATCTTGTCACTAAAAACTCATTCCAAATCTTGTGGGCATGCGTTGAATTATACGATGAATTCGAGTCAGGATTAAAAAAGAAAGGGTAGGGATGGGCATGAATTGATAATAAATGCTGAAATCAAAGAATGAAGCATCGTATTAGGAGGGGGGTTACACTTACAGTCGAGAGAGGAGAGCCCTAGCCAAGCAGCCAAGAAATTAAATAATTTTAAAAGAAAGGCATAGCATAGCATTACGTGGATAGGGCAGGAAGAAAAGTGATGCTCATGCTTATGGTTATGGTTATGGTTATGGTCGATCTCGAGCGGCTAGCTCCACCAAGCAAGCAAGCACTTAGGTTAGGGCTTAATCTGCTCTGACAAAATGTCCAAATACCGCCAAGACAAAATTTTGGTGTTGGCCCACCCAATACAAATTTATTTTATTTGTTTTTTAATTATAATAATTCATAATGTGGGGGCTGCCATCCCATCCCATCCCCCACGACCGCTATGTGCGGAGCGCTCACCACTCACCACCATCTTTGCTTCCTCACTTGTCTCATTCTTTGTCTCCGTTTATTCCATGCCTCCTCCCACCCTTTTTCTTGTTTTAATTTGCTGTAAATTAATACCCTTTTCAAAAAACTAGGGTATGATGAGTATGCATTTAGGCAAAGCTCTCTGGCATTTTGGCCTTATTTGGGACATATTAACAGGTAGGCCAGCTAGATCCAACCAAGATATCCTTCTCTCTTTTCTTTTTTCTTTTTTTACCAGGTAATTAAACTCTATTTTACAACACTTGCTCTTTTTATATTTATTATATATCTTACCAAAAAAACTAAAAGCATGATTTGCAGGGGATTAATTCCAAATCTTGAACAGTTTTTGTATACAATTCTACCAGAATTTGTCTGCCATTATATATATGTATATATTAACTGATCGGAGAATCAAATTTTGTCTATTTGGGCCAGCTTAAATTAAATAGCAAAGTAAGCGCATGCTTCCAACTTTGCTTGTCAGAATTTGTCAAATAAATGAATCGGCCGCCCAGAAATAACCTTATATTATTTAACTAATTTAGGCAATTAACAACGGCATGCAACTTGCGTTTGTTAATCTAAGCTAATCTAATCTAATCTAATGCAAGATGGTTAATTTTTTTTTGACATGTGAGAGAGCATGTTGATCAATGTTGCTTCTTTGGACTGACGACGACCACGTGGCCTTCTCTCTTTCCGTCCCTTTTCTTTTCCCCTTATTTTCGGAAAAATTCCATGTTGATCAATGTTGCTTCTTGAGGTTGAAATTTGTGTATTGATTTTGTGAGATTTTGGTTTTCGCTCCAAGAAAAATTAGGATGATTTCGCTATTCTTGATTATCAATGTTAGAGTAAGGACTATTTTGCTGTTGATTATAATTTCCAACATATGAAACTTGTTCAGAGGACAAAGGAGCAAATGAATTACCAACTTAACAATCCATGCTAGGGTGATTACTATTATATAACTAAAAAACCATCTGCAGAATATAAATGGAATTCACTGTCATAGCTATAATTAGTTGAGTAGTAAGTGCCAAAATGTTGTCCATTTCATGAACTCCCAAGGTTTTCTTTGATGTTAAGCATTCTTGGGGTCATTGATAAGCATTGGTAACCATCTCCTCTAACATATTATAAGCTCATCGATAGTTTTTCCCGTTAATGCACCTCATACTGTTGCTTCTACAAGTGTTCTCATTGAGCCTCCCAAACCATTGTAGAATGTTTGAACTTGTAACCATTTAGGTAAGCCATGATGTAGGCATTTTCTCATTATATCCTTATACCTCCCCCTAAGCTTCATATAGTGACTCCATTTCATGTTGAGTGAAAATAGTGATATCATTATGTAGTTTTGCCATCTTCATCGAAGGGCAAACTTTTGCCAAGAATTTTTGTTCCAAGTCATCTCAATTGGTGATAGTACCTAGAGAAAGTGAACCTAACAAGCTCTTTGCTTTGTCCCTTAGTGAAAATAGAATTAACCTCAGCTTCACTACATCATCCAAGGTGCCGTGTTTAGAAATGTCATAAATCTCCAAGAAATTTACAATATAAGTATTCGGATCTTTATGTGTCAACCACTAAATTGAACAGAGGTTTAAATCATTTGAATGATGGTTAACTTGATTTCAAAGTTGTTCGCTTAAATAGACGGTCTTCTAATATTGGTTGAAGCTCCATTAACTTTTGGAATAACATATTCTCTCAAAGCTCATTGATCATCGACCCTAACATTATCCCCAAAGATTTGGTTTCATGATGCTAGTTTGCAGTTGCTTTGATGCTTGTCTCTTCTCTTTTCTATTCCTTCAACAAATTCTCTCAATCTCATCATCTAAAGGTAGTAAGTCGTTTCTTGCTTTTCTCATGCATCAAAGAAAACACCTGTAGCAAAAACAAAAATAAATTTAAAATTAAGCTAAATCTATATTAAAAGAACTTAACACTCTTTGGAAAAGGCACCAAAAAACTTGTGGTGTGAGTTTACAAATGCAAGTGTATGTTTCACAAAACAAGCAATATAAAGTAAGTGAAATATCGTTTCCATAAGGAATATTAGTCTAGTAAGTATCAAAGATGATCAATTCTAAATACATTTGAAGATTCGATTATAATATGGATGAGAAAGTAAAAGAAAATTTTCAATGAATGTGATGCTAAGGCTAATTATTAATTTAATTTACTCACCTAATTCTTCAAGCTATGCTATTTCGATTAATACCTGTGTTACTAGTGAGACTACTCTATCCTATTTGACAATTTTTCTTGAGATCAATTGAATCTATTTTAGGTTTACACACTTATTATATCTCTATGTAAATGCTAAATAAATGAAAATGCATTATTGATGGTAGTAATCACTTAAAGTCACTGCTGAAAATTAGTGGTATGGAGCTTCCAAAAAGGTCTTGAATACCTCACAAATGAGTAACGATTATTTCAATGGCGATGATATCTTTTAAAGTCCTTGCCCTCAAATTTTGATATGCACAAAATTATTGAATTTGACCTATCATTTAGTTGCATTGAACAAATACGAATTGGAAGCAAGGTAAGACTATTTTGAATAATATTGTTGAAAATTTTATTCATTCGTCTGTTTGAGTAATGTTATAAATTAAAGAAAGCTTAACATATTTTATTTCCTTTTAAATTTTGAACAGCCGTTAAACAATTTGAGGTTCATGTAATTTAAGAATTCCAAGAATTTCATAACAACACTAGACTTCACAAGTAAACCAAATTTGGAGAAACATATTCTTAAAGGATGTGCAAGGTTATGTGAGATTCACGCATCTTTGTTTGTTCACAAGAAGCTTATGGTGCTAAATCTAGAAGGTTGTACCAGTCTTAGAAGTTTTCCAAGCAAGATTGCTATGGAATCTCTTAAAGAACTTGTATTGTCTGGTTGCTCGAATTTTAGAAAGTTTCCTGAGATTGTTGGAAGCATGGAATGTTTGTCGAAGCTTTTCTTGGATAGAATTGCCATTAAAGAATCGCCATTGTCAATCAACGTCTATTTGGGCTTGTTTTATTGAGGTTTAAGAACTGTAAGAACCTTGAAAGCCTTCCAAGTAGTATAATAAATGGTCTTAAACGTCTTAAAACACTTAATCTTTCTAGGTGCTTGAGACTTGAAAATGTGCCAGAAAACTTGGACAAAGTAGAAAACTTGGTAGAGCTTGATATAAGTGGAATAGCAATAAGAAAACCTAGATCCGCAATTTCTTTGTTGAAGAATCTTAAAATTGTTGTATTTTTGTGTGAGATATTTCAAAATACAAGTATTCCACATTGGCTAGTTATAAAACTCTTAAAGTGTTTATATATAGAAACAATCATAGAGTGAGTTAACAAGCAAATATAAGGGCCTCTCTCGTGCACGAGACAAGCCGGCCTAAGCCCAATTATGAGGATTCAGTTCGATAAACATTTAATGCACGTCGTCATGCGCAGGGTGACCCCCTTTAGGCCTTATTTGAATTTAAATTAAATTATATTTTGGTAGTTGTATGGCACTTACCTATAAATATATGCCTTAACCAAGCATTTTGAGATCATCGTTCGTTCATTCTTCTCTGCTCTAAATATACTATCAGGCTATTTAACATAACCACAACTAGATGCTGCCTCCAAAAATTATCAAGCATGGGTTAGGGGCAATAAGGTATGTCGCAATGCCATTTTAAATACAATATCTAATGAGTTATATGATGTTTATTCTCTCTGCAACCAAGCACAAGAATTTTGGACATCTTTGGAGAAGAAATATATAATTGAAGATGCTGGTGCCCAAAAATATGTCATTGCCAACTTTTTGGATTTCAAGATGGCAGAAGACAAGTCTATCGCCAGTTAAATTCATGATTACCACTTGCTAGTCAATGATTTGAAGAATGAGCAGATTACACTTCCTGAATCATTATTTGCTAGATGCTTGATTGAAAGGTTACCAGATTCTTGGAAAGATTACAAGAAGAGTAACAAACACAAGAAGAAGCAAATGACATTGGAGAATGTTATTGTGTACATTCAAATTCAAGAAAAAAATAGGCTGAGAGAGCAAGCATATAAGGCCAAGAAAATTCGTTCCAAGGCTAATGTTGTTCAAGATGCTGCATCTCCTGCGAAAAAGAAAAAATTGAACAATAAAAAAATGATGAACAACAAGAAACCAGCATTCAAGAAAAAAGAAAAGATTATTTCCTTAAGTAATGTGCTTCATGTTCCAAAAATAAGATACAATTTAGTGTCTGTGTTTGTTCTTGAAAAAGCAAATGTTAAAGTCTCGTTTGAGGGAGTCAAGATTGTAATGTCCAAGAATTGGGTGTTTATTGGAAAAGGGTATTGTTCCAATGATTTGTTCAAGCTTAATGTACTTAGACATAATTATTAATAAAAATGCTTATACTTCTGCTTATATTATTGCCTCTTTTGATTTATGGCATAGTAGGTTAGACCATGTAAATTTTTCTTATTTAAAGAAAATGAAAAGAGATGGTCTAATAAATATTGATGTTTCAAACATCAACAAATGTGATACTTGTGTAGAATCAAAATTTATCAAGAGAACTAATAAATCAATTATGAATAGAGAAACTGAATTACTCAGTTTAATTCATAGTGATTTTGGTGATCTGAAACAAACAATAACTAGAGGAGACAAAGGTTTTATATAACCTTTATTGATGATTTCTCAAGATACACAAAATTGTATTTATTGAAAAATAAAGATGAAGCATTTGAAAAATTCTTAATTTATAATAATGAAGTTGAAAATCAACTTGGAAGAAAAATTAAAAGATTGAGATCTGACAGAGGTGGTGAATATGAGTCTAATATGTTTAATGAATTTTGTGAAAATCATGGCATAATACATGAAATTACACCTCCTTACTCCCTAGAGTCAAATGAAGTAGCAAAAAGGAAAAATAGAACTTTGAAAGAGATGATGAATTCTCTATTAATAAGTTTTGGAGCACCGTGGAAGGGGAGGCAATCTTAACTACTTGCCACCTACAAAATAGGATACCCTATAAGCAAACAGAAAAAAACACCTTATGAGTTGTGGAAAGGTTATAAACCTAATATAACATATTTCAAAGTGTGGGGGTGTTTAGCAAAGGTTTTTATTCCAGATCCTAAGAGGAGTAGAATATGACCTAAAATTATTTATTGCATGTTTATAGGGTATACACAAAATAGTGTTGCATATAATTTCTTGATTCTTAAAGATATAGAAAAGATATTTGATGCAAACACTATTATAGAATCTAAAGCTACAGAATTTCTTGAGAATATTTTTCCTCAGAAAAATGCTATCGATTCTCAAGATAATAATTATATAGTCCAAAACGATTTTCAAGAAAATTCTCCTGAAAGTTCAAATATCGAATTAAAGAGAAGAAAATGAGAAAAACTACTAGTTTTGGTAGTGATTTCTATGTCTTTATGGTTGAAAACGACCCTCAAACATATGAACAAGCTATTGCTTCTCTTGATGCTCCATTTTGGAAGGAAGCGGTAAACAATGAATTAGACTCAATCATGAGTAATCATGTTTGAGAAATTGTTGATTTACCTCCTAGTATAAAACCGATTGGTTGTAAATGGATTTTCAAGAGGAAATTAAAAGTTGATGAGTCCATTGATAAGTATAAGGCAAGATTAGTTGCCAAGGGTTTTACTCAAAAGAAAGACATAGATTATTTTGATATTTATGCTCCTGTAACTAAAATTACATCCATTCGAGTTTTGATTGCATTAGCATCTGTGTATAATTTGTTTATACATCATATGGTTATTAAAACTGCATTCTTGAATGGTGATTTGGAAGAAGAAATATATATGACACAACCAAAAGATTGTATCGTTCCTGGTTCTGAGCATAAAGTTTGTAAACTTGTGAAATCCTTATATAGATTAAAACAACCACCAAAACAGTGGCATGAAAAATTTGATCAAATTCTAGTATCAAATGGATATTTGATTAATGATTCAGATAAATGTGTTTACTTTAAATCATTTGATGCAAATAATTTTGTGATAATTTGTCTGTATGTTGGTGACATGCTTATTTTTAATCCAAGCATGGAAGTGATAAATAGAACTAAAAACTTTCTTGCTTCTAACTTCGATATAAAAGATATAGGAGAAGCAAGTGTTATTCTTGAAATCAAAGTGATAAAGAAAAGTAATGGTCTTATGTTATCACAAGAACACTATGTAGAGAATTTTTTGAAGAAATTTGGATACTTTGAGTGAAAGTCAATGTCAACTCCTTAGATGTAAGTATTCAACTAAAGAAAAATTATAAGCATAGTATTAGTCAAACTAGATATGCCCAAATAATTGGTAGTCTTATGTACTTAATGAATAATACAAGACCAGATATTGCATATGCAGTTGGGAGACTAAGCAGATATACTCAAAATCCTAACAAGAATCATTACTGCTTTAGATAGACTTACGAGGTACTTAGAAAGTACATTAAATTTTATGCTTTCATTTGCTAGAGATCCACCAGTGTTAGAAGGTTTTAGTGATGCAAATTGGATATCTGAATCCAATGAAATTAAATCCACTAGTGGATATATTTTTACACTTTGTGGAGGAGCAGTTTTTTGGAAATCTTCAAAGCAAACTTATATAGCTCGTTCAACCATGGAGTCCGAGCTAATTGCCTTAGAAAAGGCATATACACAAGCTGAGTGGTTGAGAAACTTCTTAGTTGATCTTCCCATTGGTGATCATCCTCTTATATCAATCTCAATACATTGTCAAGCAGCTATAGCTAAAGATAAAAGTAAGATATACAATGGAAAAAGTAGACATATACGTTTAAGATATAGTATTATTAAGCAGCTGCTAGAATCTGGTGTTGTAAATCTAGATTTTGTAAGGTCAGAGTTGAATTTGGCCGATCCTCTGACTAAACCACTAAATAGGGGTTAGTGGAACGAACGTCGAGAGGGATGAGACTTCTGCCAATAACATGAGACAAAAGAAATAGGAACCCCACCTATGTGATTGGAGATCCCATAAAGTAGGTTCATAGAGGTAATAACAAATCATTGGTTGTCTTGAGTTACTATCGTCTACAAATAAATTGAGTCCTCCCTATGACTAGATAGTAAATACTACAGTGAAAAAAGATGAGTTCTTTGACTCTTAATGAACTCCATAGCCCAATTTTGTATGGTGGCATGTTTTAACCGTAGGACATACTTGATGGAGGGTTCATCTAAGTGAGTGTGGAATTGGGTCGATTTCTATAAGAGTTAGGCAAACATCTCTAAAGCACTCATGATTACTAACTACGCGTAGGGCCATGGAAACGCCAAACTGCAAAACAACAAAAGGAATGAGATTAAACTTAATGTGAGCAGTTAATTCACTGATTCACAACCAAAGAGCTACGTTTCATAGAAACTAGTTATGTTTCACCTAGTTCTTGTGAGACACAATTAATCTGCTCAATAACTGGTTCATAGCCTGATAAACACTAGTTTATTTGCATTAAGTATGTTATCAAATGGTGATGAATAAAAGTCTAAACATTTAGTATTTTGAAATATGTAAGAGATTGTTGTATTTTTGTGTGAAATATTTCAAAATACAAGTATCCCACATTGGCTAGTTATAAAACTCTTAAAGTGTTTATATATGGAAACAATCATAGAGTGAGTTAACAAGCAAATATAAAAGCCTCTCTCGCGCACAAGACAAGCTGGCCCAAGCCCAATTGTGAGGGTTCAGTCCTGAAAGTGTTTAATGCGCGTCGTTGTGCGCAGGGGGACCCCCTTTGGGCCTTATTTGAATTTAAATTAAATTACATTTCGATAGTTGTATGGCACTTACCTATAAATATATGTCTTAACCAAGCATTTTGAGATCATCGTTCATTCATTCTTCTATGCTCTGAACATACTGCCAAGTTATCGCCATTGCTTATTTTGCAATAGGATACCATCCTAAAGGGGCAGAAATAGTTTTCAGGACAGTGCCCTTTGCACACCTTGACGTTTATATAATATACAAGATTTCGTGAAGTCTACAACAAAAACGTCATCTTTACGTGGATGCAAAGGACCACCAGCAACAACATCATGGTTTTCCCGTTTCCCGTTCAATTTGCTGCCTGAAAGAAGTTTAGATCCCGTGGGTCTGGTGTTGCAATCTTTGTCAGGTTTGTCTTCTTTGACAAAATTGGATCTTAGTGATTGTAATCTCGTCGAAGGAGCAATCCCAATAGATATCTGCAACTTACTCTCATTAAAGGAATTAAATTTAAGCAGAAATAAATTTGTTACACTACCTGAAACCATTAGTTGTCTTTCTAAGCTTCAATATCTCATGTAGAGGATTGCAAGAGGCTTTCAATCTCTGTTGGAAATTCCATCCAATATAAAGCAAGTTAGAGTGGATGGTTGTACTTCATTGGAAAGAGTATCAGATACATTAAAATCATGCAATTCAGATTTTTTATCAATTCGTTCAGTGAATTGCTCTAAATTGCTCGGCAACAAGAATTTGGCTTTCTCAATGCTAGAAGGATTCCTTGAGGTCAGCCTCTTACTCTGTTTTTCTTATACATAATTGTATGTGAATTCTCTCTTTATCCTATACATTTTTTGGGTGCAGGCGGAATCAAATCCATCAACTAGGTTTAGCATTGTTGTCCCAGGAAATAAAATTCCAGAGTGGTTCAAATATCAGAGTGAAGGTTCTACAATAGCAATAATGAGACCTCCATATTCTTATTATAATAATAATAAGTTAGTAGGATATGCTTTTTGTTCTATTTTCCATGTTCATAAACATCAACCAACTGGCAAAAGGCCTTTCCCATATCGCACACATACACTTAGCTGCCATATAAACGCTGATAAAACAGATTCCTATTCTTTTTATTTTATGGATTTTGATAATGAATTGGGCCAACCTGTGTCAGATCATCTTTGGCTACTCTATTTGTCAAATCAAGAGCTGAAAGATCACAAATGGAACTTCGAATTTAATGACGTTGAGTTATCATTTACAGCCAAACTTGGGCCAGGATTGGAGGTGAAGAGGTGTGGTGTGCATCCAATATATGTTGGTGAAACTGGAGTTCAACAACGCAACAAAGGAAAGGAGAAGATCTAATGTTTGGAAGATAAAAGAATCTGATGATCAAGTTTTTGATGGATCAATGATGAATGTAGCAGAAGCTATTCGGAGTGATAAAGAACCTCAATGTAAACGGTTTAAACAAGTTGAATAAACTTGCAAACATAAAAGGTTACTTTGATTGAAGTATTTTTTATTTCCTTTGCGTTCTATGCATGCTTCTATGTTATGTGATTTCTCATGAGTTGATATGATCGTCAAAGAAAGTGTCTTCTATTTTATGTTCTTTTTTTTCTTCTTTTTTTGGTTGAAAATAGCAATAAATAAATTAAGTGTCTGGATCATGAGAAAACAGGGATAAATAAAATGATCAAAGCAAAGTAAAAGGAAGAAAGGAAAATTAAAATATTTTGTTTTTTTATATATTTATAATTTTGCTAAGCCACCCAAAATTAACTAAACAAAGAGACGAAATCATGGAGGACTGAAATGATTAAAAAGATTTGGCCGCTAAAATCAAAACAGAATTAAATAAAAGAAAGCATGTTTGAGAGCCTTATTAATTATAATTTTCTTCTCCTTGAGTATGTTTTCAAGTGCCTTATTAATTATAATATTCTTTTTCTTTTAAAGCAACAACATAATACTATCATTTTATATAAGAAAAAATTATAACAGCAGATTTACACCAATATATAGATATACTGTCAAAATTAATTACAATAAACAACCAGATAAATCGTAAATCTACTGAAAAACAGAGAGAAGATAACATAATATTGAATGCTGAGAAAAAACTGAATTTAAAAATTATATAAAATCATTTATAAAAGTTCCAGTTGGACTAAAAATTTCAGTATCTCATTAAAGAGATTAAATCTTAAGTAGAAATAACTTTGTTTCACTACCTAAAACCATTAGGAACCACAACCTAATGAAAGAAATGGCAGGAAAATAGAAGCTACATTGTTGTTCCTGGAAGTAAAATTCAAGCAAGGAAATGGCAGCTGCTTTCACCTGGAATTACAAGCTATTACAAGACTTAGATGAAGTGGACATCTCAATTCCATTGAAGTGGACCCTGTAATCTTTGCTGATAGATTTCTGCATGCACTTGATCAAAGAATTCCCTTCCAAGAATTTTTTTTCAGTCTTCTGGGATAGTCGCTTGGTATTAATATGTGAATGAAGTTGGCTTCATTTTGATGTTGTCGCTTTGATGTTTGCTGGCGTGTTTGAATGTGAATGAATAAACGGAAACAAACAATCTCTGTTGTGATAGAATAGAGGAAATAGAAGAACTCCCTTAAATTCGTTTTCTGTTAGATCAAATATTTTTTTAATTCTGAAAATATGAATTCAAAAAACATTATTTTTATTTTCGTTTTTGTTTTATGATAATACGAATTAAAAAACAATACCAAACGCTCATCTTATAGTGATTTCTGAAAATATAGTACAAAAATTAAAAATAATAAAAATTACTTTTTGTTTTTATTTTAAATTTGAGTAAATTATTTCCTTGTATCCTCAAATTGATATCAATTGAAGTCAAACTTTCAATTGAATTCGTTGAACCCAGAAGAAGGGAAGTAAGCTTCATGAGTTTCACCACTCATATCCTCTTTTCATACATTGCCTAAGTAGGGATGGTAATGGATGGGATGCAATTCGGATACCTTAATATCTATATCCGCATACTATAACAAATTTCATATCTATATTCTATCTATATTTTCTGTGGATATTTTATATAATACTCTTATCCTTTTAAATGAATATTTGTCAACATCTATATTCTAACAGATATTCGTAAGATATATCCATATCCTAATAAAAAATAGTAAACTTTAAAAAAAAATTAATTTGTAATTTAATTTTAAATATTTTACAATTAATATACCATGTTAATAAATTAAATTAAAATTAAAATAATCTTATTATCTAGTCCATGCCAATAATTATTTTATTATTGTTCTACAATAGAATATTAAAACTAATCAAATAAATGTGATACAACCATCACCATCTCTCCAAATTTAATCAAATTAACCAAAATAATAAAAAATCGGTAATGCGCTAATGACTTCCAATAGTGCATCAATTTTTTCTTGAGTGTACATTTTTTTCATGAAACTCCAACTAGACAATAATATTGAGGAACAACAAAAATATCCCTTTTCTTTTTTTTAACTACTCGAAGAGTAAGAAATTGAGAACCGATTCTTCCATCTATAATTCGAAGATTCTACATAACTTTGATTAACGGATGAAGAATAAAAAAATTGAAACAAACTAGAGATTTGAATTATATCTAAATGATGTGAAGCAATCGAAATATCTCCATTATATATATATATATATATATATATATATATATATATATATAGATTATAACTCAATTGATCAATTACTTGAATTAAATCATTCACTTTTTCACAAAAAAATATTCATCTAATTAGTTTGTAAATCTACAAATTATTTTAAATAAAATATATGCAAATAACTTATTTCATAATTAACAGATCATAAGTATTTTTTTAATATATGATCTCTAAACATAAGTTTAGAGAAAATTGATTAACAGAGCATAATATATACTCTTATGGTTGTATATTTCAAAAAGAGCAAATAATATATTATAAATTAATTAAATTAATCAGAATTTTCGTGGACATTAGAATATATATTAATATTATAAAAGGGTATAATAATATATTATTCATTGTATAAGGCACTGTACATATATCCTAATAATATAATAAATAATAAATAAATTATTATATTGATCTTTCTCTTTTCATGAACATTGTAATTTTCGTTTTGATAACTTAATTAAAAAAAATGGTAAAATGGATATCCTATGTGGATATTTACGAAATAGAATATCCGTATCTTATCCATATTCTATGCGGATATTATACCCTATCACCATATCCTATTTTATAATATCCATATCCTATTTATCAAGATAGGATACGGACGAATATCCACAAAAATGATATTCGTTGCCATCCCTATGCCTAATTTATAGTTTGCACATTCTCCTTTTTACTTTGAACCTTTCTTTTCTTTTGCTAAGGTAAAATTGGAAGCAGAAGATGTTTTGTTCTTTCTATCTTTTATTCTATTTCTTTTTTAAAGAAGAGTATAATTTTTTTCAAAAATATTAAAAGTATAGTATAAATTGTGTGAACTTTTGAGGCAGGGTGTCTTTTAATGTGACACTAAATTGTTAAGTACAGTTGAAAGGATGAGTGATAATAATAAGTTGACAAACAAAAATGGGTATCTATGATTAATAAATATTTTAATTGCTATATTTTTAAAGTTAAGTAAAAATATCTGAATCTCAAACATAACCATAAATTAAACATATTATTTGTCACACTTTCTGTTAATATTGTATTTCAAGCTAGGGATACATAATATAAAATTGAATATTTATTATATGCAAATAAATAAGATTAGAGATCCAAATTATTGCCATACACCCATTATCTTCTGTTGCATTTATTTTTTGTTGTTTATTGTTTATTTACTCGTTCAATTATTGGATTGTACCTTTCATTAGTGTGTGAAAGCAACAAATTTGTTTTTATTAATATATGAAATGATTCTTCTTTTGAAAAGACGATTTGAAAATGCTCGTATCATTGGGTTTACCAAAGGAAAAGTCTTTTAATTTTTGGTAATTTAAGTGTTTTTTAAAGTATGTTATAACTTTTTTTTTTCTAAGTTTAAGAATCTATCACTTAATAAATAGAATTACGAATATATCACTAATCTTTTTTACTATTACATTTAATTGTCAATTAATTATTAATTTCAAGAACAAAAACCTAAATATTATAAAATTTTATTGTTATTTTATTATCTAACAAAACAAGAATATTTTATCAATCATAAAAATTTTATATAAAAAAATTAACATAAAGAATAAATATATAAAGATAATTTCTTAAAATTAAGAACACCAAAGAAAAAGAGAGATCGTCTATTTGAAGATTTTGGTGTTTTAAATCATATCTGAATTTTAAAATAAATTTATCGGTTAAGTTCTGAAAAACTTTGTTGATTAATTAACTTGGTATTGGCATTTATTATAAAAGAAAAGAAATTATTATGTGATTTATGAATCATCAGCTTAATTAAAACACAAAACAAATTCGTCACTCAAATTGATTAAGAGAGTTTAGCTGCTGCAAGAAATTCACTCACATCAAGCTGTAAGTTTCGGCTTATGCTTTCATTTGTATTTTCACCCTTTTTTTCATAATTTGAATGTATTTAATCTTAATTATTAGTCTAAGTTATATCATAGACTAATTAATTTCCTTTGGTTGATTGGAACTGAGAAAATTTAACCCAGGAGAGTTATAAAATTTATATGAGTATACAATTTTAATAAAAAAATATTAAAATGGTATAAAAAAAATACGTCTCAAAACTTTTAAAATATTTTTGCTGTAAATTTTCTTTCACCAATAGTTTTCAAACCAATCCTTCAGTAGTAGCCCTAAAAAGAAAAGCTGGCTTCTTTTTTAATACAATTGTGTTTTAGAGAAAAACTATTTTTTTTTCTCACATTCTCTTAGGGTTTCCACCCTTTATGTTTCTTTTATACGACTTCTATTTTAATTATAATAAAATAAAATAATTTAATTAATTAATAATATTTATTAATTAACTAAATATGTGAGACTCCTAATAGAAGTAATATTTTAATTAAAACAATTTCAATTAAAATAAAATTAATTAATTAAATTTGTAAAATAACTTTTAGTATAAGTGAAACTCTAATTAATTCAAAATTAATATTTAAAAGAAACGATAAAGAGGATAAATATCTCTATGAAAATTTATCTATTTAATTTCTTAAATTAAATTATTTGGATATTAATGAAAGATATTTATCTTAAAATATCTTATTAATTAATTAAATTCAAATTAAAACACGTATTCTAAAAAACTATTCTTTGGACATACAAATAATTAGTGTACTAATATTATCAATTATATTATTTACGGTATTGATCTTAAAAGGTAGTATTAGAGACCTATGGACTTAAAATTTCAAACTCCAATAAATTTAGATAATTAATTGATCCAATTTATTAATTCCAATATTATTCCATTAAAAATCTAAAATTGAACTATTGAAATTATAAATATATTTTTTACTTAGAAAACTATGAGTAGTCTATTGATATAATCATTACATGCAGTTCAAACCTCCATAAACAGTTCATAATTAGAGCTAGGTCAATTTTCCGTTTTACCTATGCAATTACATTTTTATTCTTAAGTTTCACTAATTCATCATTGACCAGTTAGTTTATAAACTAGTTATAAATTGAGCGCTCAAACTATTTAATTACATAATTAACACTTAAGGGAACCATCTTTTTTACTTCCAATTGGAAGGAATGGATTCCATATCTATATATCACATTCCGAGCTATTTATCCCATTAAATTTCTTAGAAACAAGTGTTGAGTTTGTTCTTAAAATAAATCTTAGCAAGTAACTCAAAGGACTCAATAACATAAACAAGAGTTTATGACTATTCAAGATTAAGATTGATCTACATATGATTATCAATTGACATTGTTTGAATTCTCAGTTAGTAACGGAATTTATATGAGAATTACTATATCTAGTCCAGTCCTATATAATAATGTTATATAACGTGTCTCTACCATTATGTCATTACATTAACAGTCCGGATAAAATTATTACTTTTTTAATATTAGTAGACTGTACAAGTAATATTTAATTAAAGAACCCAACTTTAATTAATTTATTACGGACTATTTCATATTATTATCCATAATCTTAATCCTGTTGTATATATAATACTTATATATACTAAGATTATAATTACATAAATAAACTATAATTTTTCTTATATTAAATATAAGTATAATTAAGTAAAAAGAAATGCCAATTTTATTTATTCCAAAAAAATGTACAAATTACATACTTTTAAAGCATTATCCCTAACAATCTCCTACTTGCCCTAAAGTAAGTGAGACATGTTGCTCAATCCCATGCCCTCTAAATGACCCGCAAACGTTTTGGCTGGTAACGTCTTAGTAAATGGGTTCGCAAGGTTATGTTCGGATGCTATCTTCATAACTGTCACGTCACCTCGATGCATGATCTCTCTGATCAGGTGATACTTCCTCTCAATATGCTTCTCTCTCTTATGACTTCTTGGTTTTTTTGAATTTGCCATTGCCCCATTATTGTCACAATATAGGGTCGACGGTTTATCCATATCTGAAACTATTTCCATATCAGTAAAAAACTTCTTGAGCCATACTGCTTCTTTAGCTGCTTCACAAGCTATTATATATTCATCCTCCATGGTTGAATTAGCAGTGCTGGATTATTTTACACTTTTTCATACTATAGCTCCACCACCAATAGTGAACACCAACCTAGATGTCAACTTTCGAGTGTCTTTATTTGATTGAAAATCAAAGTTAGTGTAACCAATAAGGTTCAGGTCTCCACCTAAATAAACAAGCATATAGTTTTACTGTAATCCAATGACCTAATCCCAGGTTGAATTGGAAACAACTGACTATTCCCATTGCATAGCAAATGTGAAGCCTCGTACACAACATGACATACATGAGGCTGCCTACTGCTGATGCATAAGGAATCTTTCTCATGTCCTCTTCCTCCTAAGGTGTCCTAGGACATTGTTCCTTGGAAAGGACAACTTTATGTCGAGTCAATAAATGGCCCCTTTTAGAGTTTTACATCGAGAATCGAATAAGCACTTTATCAATGTACGACACGTGAGAAAGTGCAAAGAGTTTGTTCTTGCGATTCCAAATAATCTGGATCTTAAGGACATAACTCGCTTCTCCCAAATCTTTCATTTGTAATTGCTTAGCTAGTAATTTCTTTAAGTTAGATAATATATCCACATCATTCCCAATGAGTAGAATATCATCTGTATAAAGTACTCCTTATCCTAATCCAAAACCCTTCGAGCCTCTTTGAGCTAGTTAGTAATCTTGTCCCAGTGATCTGCCAAGAAACTTTTAATTACATGAGAACATTTTTACAAAATCAAAAAGACAAACCGACCTTCAACACCAAGAAAAAGAAATTAACTACTGTAGTGGTGAAACTATGCCTTTTTTTTTAAGCTCTCATGAGTGCACTTTATTATTCCTCACTCTTATAAAAAAATATATAAAAGTAGCCCATAAATATTTCTCTATTATATTATTACGAGGTTATTATCACATGTTTCTCTCGAGGTATCAATAAATATCACTTAGATAGAAAGATTTAAGAGCGTATCAATTATTTTTCGATGACTATTAATTGACTAACCTTTGAATATATAATTACTTAAATACTCTCATTCACTTCAAAACTCATATTTTTTTACACAACAAAATAAAACACCTGAACAAGCCGAACTTCCCTAAAGCTTGTAAGTAAAATTCATATCAACCAAAACTAATTAAGTCTTTTATGTGGTTTAAATAACATTACAACATCATGCATTTGTATACTTGATAAGTCATCTTCATAAATCACATAGAAATCATAATCCAAGTAAAATAATTATTCAATAAAAATATATTCGCATAACTCAAATTCATAGCTCAAAGCTTGCAAATTTCATAAATCATAACCGCAACACTTTAGCTTTATGCTTCTAATGAAAAAATGTACGCTAAATTTAGTATAACAAGCATTTTAACAAAATCAAACACGTTCAAATAATAGTTTTGATGCATTTAACTTTAATGGATATAGTGGTGTTGTGCAATTTCCCGATTGAAGTATGGTGCATCAAATACATAGAACTTGTATATGAAGTTCAAAAAGCAAAAGTAACATCTGTATTTCATAATCAAGAGAAATTTAAGACCCTAGAATCAAGCGCAACAAAAAGGTATCAAGACTCTAGAATCAAGAGCTACAAAAGGGTATCAAAAACCCACAATCAAGAGTAACAAAAGGGTCTCAAATTAACAATAATAATTTGCCCAAATTAGAACTACACAAAAAGAAAGTTCGTTATAATTAAATTATAATAATTCAGCACAAGTAAAACTCATAAATTAGAAGTACTTACGAAATTTTTCAATTTTTTCTCAAACAAAAACTAACTCATTTCTTAAAAACCCAAAATTTTCTTCAAAACCCATCCTTTGTCCTCAAATATTCCCAAATATCACCCTGGTGTAGCACCAAAATCTCATTATGCTCTAATTTCTAGTAATCTTGTAATTTTTTTCACCCGCCACCCTTTTAAAAATTAGAGTTTTCTTGCCTGATGTTAAGAGGGCAGAATCTATTTTTGTCAACGATGGCCTTAACTTTAGCCGCTTGCTCTCTGCATTATTTACACAACATAATAATCAATAGTGGATTCTCTATGTTTACCATTAGTGTGAGCAAAGGCTCGTGGGCTAAGCATGCAAGAAGCAGTTTTGTGAGGAAGGCAAGAAGGAAGAAGGTGAGGTATTTGGGAATGTCGCCTTGGTTTATTCACACAACAAAGCATAAATTAAAATAGGTCACATTTTTTATTTTGTCCTTAAAGCTAAGAGTCAACTAACAATTAAATATAACAACAAAAGAGGCAAATGATACATTCTTAATACTTTATATCTAAGTGATACTTATTAATACCTAATGGGAGGTATGTGATAATACCCCTATTACTATGCTTAAAAAGTGTTGATATCCTTGCTTTTATACCTAGTACCTTATTACTTCTAAAATTTATTTTAGCCATAACAAAATTTTGTTACTTTTCTTAAGGGTATTTATTAAATTGCCCCCGAAATCAGGGGCCTAGAACTAAGTCACTAGGGGGCCAAAATAGTTAAAAGTTAAAGTTAGTTAGGTAATATTATAAAAATAATAAATAAATTAATGGGTCAATTGATAACTTTTTAAAATATATAGAGTAAAATATATATAAATCTAACTAATGGGTCTAAAATATAAATATAATAATAATAAATTTTAAAAAAAATTGTGGGACTTGGGGGGCTAGGGCCCCGTCAAGCCCTTGCCTGAAATTGTTCCAAAAGTTATAAAATAGTTTTTTTGTCAGGTTACATTGGGATTAAAAAATTTTAAATTTTATTTCAATTTTAAAATAAGTTTACCCAAATTCATAACTAAAAAGACTGAAAAAAGTCATAACTGTGGTTAACAATAAAATACCAAGAAAATTTCACATATGATAAAGATTTTTTGTTGCCGTCTGCAAAAGCCAACTCCTATAAATATAGGGATTGGAAGTGGAACGAAAAGTATGATTCAAGAATATTGATATGTATATTCCATAAAATAATGATAACTTTTTTTTCATTCTTAATTAATTGTTTCAGATTCACAGGTTCAAATCCTTTTTATATAGGACTTATCCACACTCTTTTTTGCTCTATTCTTTAATTCAATTTCGTGGAGAATAAATTCTGTAAAAATCCCTACCTTCTTTGGGATATCATAAGCAGTTTCCATAGGTTGAGCGCCCTTCTTTTTCTAATGCTTAAGGATTGAAAATGTTTATTGAAATTACAAAAATGCCACTGATTTTAAATTGAAAAGGATTTTTTCGACCATTAAACCATCAAGTTTTCTTGGTGAAACCTAAACCAAAATAAAAAGTGCTAACAAAAGGTTCCATGAAATTGCTTTGATTAAAATATCTTGTGAAACCAAAATTCAACACAATTCTTAGCAAGCCATCAATTCATCTCATCTCATCTCATTCTATCTTCTTCTTCTGTCTTCTTTAAACCTTCATACGTTTATATTGCCGTTTTCATCCTCATTATCTTTGCGGCAGTCCTTCATTCTTCATTATAACATATAGTTCAGCTTGGGAGGCTTACGCGTGGATCAACTCAATCAATTACAAGACATCTTCGCCAGATTAAGCATGGATTCTGATGGAAACTTCATCGTTATGGAGCTCGCAGCACTGCTAAGATCCCTCGGCCAAAAGCCCTTAAGCGACCAAATTTGCGTCATGTTGCCTAACATGGATTCCAATGGCAAATACCCAAAATTTGCTATAAAACTTCAATTACAAATACCCACAAAAAGTAACCATAACCCACATAGGACTTTCGCCGAAAAAAGAAAAGGAATTTTTTCTCACGACTTAAAAAATTTACTAGTTGAAACAAGATAAATGAAATTTGGTATTAATAATTAGTGCCGTCTATGGAAAAAAAAACATAGAGACAATAAAAAAAGAGTGAAGATAAGAGAGAGTTATGACAAAAGGAAGAGAGAACAACGAAAACCCAGTCCTTTTTTATCTCGAACACTAGAAGAAAAGAGGAAGCAGAATCAAGAACTTCATACAAGAAACAAAGAATGAGATAAATTAAGACTCGTTGTCATTTGTAAATTAGGATATACTTGTTTCATCCGACGAAGATATACATCAAGTGGTCACCATAAGAATAGAAACAAACTCTTCACATATGTTTGCCATAAGGGTTTAAGATGTCATACTATAACATCCCTAAATCCGGCATATGTTAAAGTAATGCCAAACTAGGGTGTTAGGAAAAACTATTCAAAAGAATTTAAATTAAAAACTTTTTCCTAAGAAATATAATGCTCTGATACCATCTTTGTCACAGCCTTAGTTCTATATAAATATTAACAAATTGTCAAAAACCTTCAAATTCTAAAATTTCACTAAATATTTATCAATCTATTATTTCCTTTAATATCTCAATGGATACAACTAACACTAAGGTTTCTATTACTCTAATCTTATTTAGGCAATCATACTAAAACTATACAATATAAGTACAATTACATATACATAATTACACACACACACACACACACACACATATGTGTGTGTGTGTGTGTGTGTGTGTGTGTGTGTAATCACACAAATTTTAAAAGATAACAATATCATCCTTCTAGAATAATCTATTATTCTTTACACATCTTATCTTCAACACTACTAAAAATCTCAAAGGTAAAGGTGAGCTAAAGCCCAATAGATATTTATATACAAAAGCAATTTTTAGAAAAAAAAACAAACAAATATTCATATAAAATTTCCTTTTGAAATGCCACCAAAAAACCCAAGGGGGGTGAATTGAGTTTCTAAGAGATATTAATACAAAATTCGAATATTTGCTCTAAAATTCGAATATTAGAGTAATAAAAACCAACACTAAGGTTTCTATTACTCTAAAATTTCACTAAATATTTATCAATCTATTATTTCCTTTAATATCTCAACAGATACAACCAACACTAAGGTTACGAGATTAGACACCGAATTTAGAGTGGTGCGGTAACAACTCGGCCTACATCCACTACTCCAAGCTTCACTTGAAGATTCCACTAAAACAAGTCTTGAATCCACAAGACTTCACAATTACAACCTAGAGTTTTGTCAACCAACAACCCAATCCAAGTGTTTACACTCACTCAACACAAGATAACTAATTAAACATGAAAGACTAACTTCTTTCACCCTTTACAGTCAAAAACTGAAATTAAATGAGTACATAAAACTGACAAAATAACCTCCTCAAGAGTGGATGATGAAATTGAATGAACCTTGAGGGATTTGATGCATGTATGACAATTTGGAGCTCAAGCAAGAGATTGATGATGATTTTAGTTTTGGGGTTTCTTAAAATCGACTTGAAAACATGTATGTTGTGAAAGAAAAGTCCCAAATTTATATATGTGCCAAAAACTAGCCGTTATAGGCTTTAAAACAATTAATTTCGTAAAATTCGGTTGATCGGTTTGGTCAAGTTGGTCAATGAGTTTAAGACAGAATGGGAAAAAAATCAAACTTTCAAGGGAATTAGTCAACCGAGTTGTCAAGGTCGGTCAACTAGGCAAAACAAAGAGGCAAAGGCTGAAAACCCAACAAGTTGGTTGACCGGGTTGGCAAGGTGGTCCACCAAACTATTCATTGTGTACTGTTTGCAGGTACTATTCACAAGTTTGAAAAGTTTGCACTTTAATCCATTTTTAAGGTTTGAACATTTTGCAATTTGGTCCAATTTTCAAATTTTCAAAAGCTTTGTTTATAGAAACCTCTCAAGCTTGCCCCAAATTTCTTACACACTTACATTCACAAGTATACAAATAAAAATACACAATAAATTACCATACTTGTGTCTTGAATCTTCACCTTGAGCTTGATTCTCTTGTTTAAGTTTAGGATTTGACAGTATATTTTATAATCATCAAAATTAGGGTTTGTGTGACCTAAGGTCAACACCTTTCTATTTTATATGACAAAATATCCTAAAGATATTCCACAACAATGTTCGTAAAATAATCTGAACACATATATTCATTTATTATCAACAATAATACTTTCTGATTCTCAACAATAAATTTAATAATATCCAACTACATCTCAAAAATCAACATTCATAAAAGAACATAAATACATTTATTTCATTACTAAAAATAATTTCCATTAATTAATTTATTATTTACTTTTGGGGCATTATTACTAAGAATCGTAGCTCCAAAAACTTGTCAACGTACTTTAGGGATATTATTCTGCAAGGCTATTGTCCCAACTAACTATAGCGGCATTATTTTTACAGACCGTCTCCCCAAATACTGAAGCCAATAACAACAACCATGACCATCTCTTTTTCACTTTTCAATTATTTTAGATTCACACTTTTCTCATTATAGTAATAAAAATAATATTCATAAAAATTTATTATTTAACTTGATTTGAAAATTATTATTTAACTTGATTTAAAAATTATTAATTAAATTATCACATAATAATTCACAAATTTTCATAAATATTCAATTAACACTTGAATAAATAAAATACCAAATTTCATAAATATTCATCTAACCATTTAAATCAAATATAATATCAAATTACATAAAAACTCAATTAATTCTTAAATTAATAAAACAAAAAATTTCTTATATATTCAGTCAATTCATAAATCAAACAAATACCAAATTTCATAACAATCCATCTAATCCTTAAATTAAATAAAATACTAAATTTTCTAAATATTCATTTTGATTCTTAAATCAAATAAATTTCAAAACAATCCACCAAAAATTTTAATTATAACAAAATATCCTATTTTTTAGTTTTAAAACTAAAATCAATCAAATGCACATAAATACCTACCTGAATATCGTATAATAAATCCTACCAGCCCAAAAAAATTTATAACTTGTTATTTGTTTTTAAGCATATTATACTTGCACATTGAATTGAAAGAGCTATGATTTTCTTTTAATTCATTATAATGTTAATAAGATTTTGAATTATCTTCATAATTGTTTTTCTCCGTTCAAAATTGTATAATTATTTTACATACTAGTGTAATCGTAGTAAAGGACTAAAAGTAGTTTTAAAATAGTTTGATCAATTACTAGCATGGATATAAAAAAAAGGGATTATTGTTTATTATTTTTAGTTAAATTATGAGAGAATAATTATTATTTAAAATAATTGTGTATGCGAAGTTGAAATTGATCTCCTTTTACTAAAGGAGAAATTAATGTTTTGAATAAATTAATAAAATATTATACTAACCAAATAAGATTTATATAGTTTGACAAATACCATCCTTTAATCTTTTTCTATATATCATAATATGTTTAATTTATGTAAATAATATAAGCGTTATGAATATATATATATATTATCATTTGTTTGTTTAATTATTTATTTATGTAGAATTTAAGTGCTGTATATATATGTAATATAATTTTATATTATATATATGCTCTCCTCCAATCTTTTTCTATATATATCCTAACTTAGTGACATGTTTAATTTATGCATATAATAAGTGCTTTGAGTACATATGTCATCATTTAGTTGTTTATATTTAATTTATTCTATAAGCTTTTATCTACTCACGATTTTCAAAATAAGACTAAAAACGCCAACAATGCACCTTCAAAGAGCCAACTTCAATGCATAAAATGGCCAAAACACTTGTACCTCTACAGTGTCAAACTTTGGCTAGAAAGGCTGAACATTATAACTTCGCGTTGCCAAATCTATGCCGAGAAATGTCAAACACTACAACTCCATGCTGCCAAAACTATAAAGTCTAGAAGGACAAACACTTGTACCTCTGCGGTACTATTGGGATAAACTAACACAAATGATCCGGAAGCAAAACAATTACCTTATCCTCTCTTACGTGAACTTAATAGAAAACAAACAAATAGAGCAACAATCTTGGGCACAAATATAATTATTGGATAGCAATAGAATCACCATAATACAACCACAACACAATCAATTTTTAACGTGGAAAATCTCCTCAATGTAAAGAGTAAAAACCACAGGATCGTACACTATAATCAAATAATAGGAATACACAAGTTCTCTCTAGTTAAAACTAGAGGTACACATTATAACAATCTCAAGATCACACAATCTTGGCAAACATTCAAGTTCTACAAAGAAATTAGAGAAAGTTTAAGAAAAACATCACCAAATTGGTGGCTTAACTACCAGCCACAAAATCTGGAGAAAGAGTGCTCCAAATTTTATCTCCACGGTTAGAATTTAGTCCTCTGAGTTGTGAAGCTATTGGTAAAATGTCAGCCCAATCAGACCACAAATCGACCTCCGATCGACCACTTGATCAAAATTGTTCGGAATTTACTATTCTGCCTCTCTCTCGTGAATAATATCTGCTCTCTCTAAAATTGTGAACAATACCTGCTTTCTCTTCTTTTCACACACATATATTTCAACACAAAATAAAACACTAAACCCTACTTGAAAAAGGACTAAAATATCCTTGGACTAATTGGGCTTAGTCACTATTGAAGAAAAATTTGGGTCATCTTTACAAAGGAGGAAACACAACTCAATAGGTACCAACATCTTGCCGAGGAGGGTCAAACGTTGTAGCTCGATGTTGCTAAAACCACAAAGTCTAGAAAGACAAATACTTGTACCTCTACGGTAGTGACATCTTAATCAAAAAGGTTGAACACTACAACTCTAAACTATCAAAATTATGCCTAAAAAGGCTAAACACTACAGCTTCGCATTAACAAAAACTACAAAGCCCTGAAGGACGAACACTTTTTCCCCCACGGTACTGGCATCTTGCTTAGAAGGGTTGAACACTGCAACTCCGTGCTGCCAAAATTATGCTTAGAATGACCAAACAATGTAGCTTCATGCTGCAAAAACTACAAAGTCCAGAAAGACGAATGCCTGTACCTCTACGGTACTAACATCTTGCCCAGAAGGGTCAAACACCACAACTACTTATTGCCAAAACTATGCCCATAAGAGCCAAACATTGTGTGCAAACAATTGTACCTCTGCTAAAAATTATAAAGTCCAGAAGTACAAACACTCTTATCTTTGCGATGCCGACATCTTGCCTAGAAGAGTCAAACACTGTAGCTATATGTTGCTAAAACTATAAAGTCTAGAAGGAAAAAAACTTGTGTCTTTGGGTATCAACTTCTTATCATTAAATATATCAAAATCATGCTACTTTACGGTGTCAAAATATAAGTCTATATGGATAAAACGTATACCTCTATATACCAAATTCTCATGCTTAGAAGAGCCAAAATCATACATGTTTACAGTGTCAAAAGCAAAAGTGATTTAGATAAAAAAAATAATAAAAAAAAATTGGTACTTCCATTGTACCGAATTCTCATATTTAGAAGAGTCAAATAATGCGCCTTTGTGCACTAGTTTAAAAGGACAAAAATAACATATTTATATAGTATTAACATTAAAGCCTCGAGGGATAAAACATGGTACTTTCACGGTATCAACTTGAATGTCTAAAATGATCATACAATGTACTGTCACAAATATCAAATTAAATGTTTAGAAGCATTGCACAATGTAGATCCAAGGTACCAATTTTAATGTCCAAAAGAACTAGATAATGTATCTCTATGACATCAACTTCAATAGCTAAGAAAGATCGAACAAGGTATCTTTGCACAACCTATTACAATGTCAGCAAGGGCCAATCATTATACCTTTGCTATATCGACTTAAAAAAATTCAAAGGAACAATATTTATAAACTCGCGTAGCATTGACATTTTGATTAAGAGAAAAAGCTAAAATAAAGTACCCCCAATATTTGAGCAAGAGAAACGCATAACAAAAATAAAAAATAAACAGCAACATAAAAAGACGCCAAATTAGAAGCAAAAAGAAACAAAACAAAAATTTACAAGTAACACTAAATAGCAAAGAACCTTTATCAGAAAAGGAAGCAGAAACCTTGAACTCGGTATCACTGAATCTCAATGTTTGATCTCACTCTTTGCTAACAAAAAACTATCAATCTTTTCCATGACTTGTGGAATCCAAAAAGCTAGAGACTAGTTTTTCATCTTTGGACCTAGCAGCAACGTAATGAATACCCAAGCTTATTTTAGGACCTGTCTTAACCTAATATAAATGCCAACATTCTAAGACGGTTGATTCCCTATGATCTATCCTCCTTCATAAAACATGCAGAGCAACCAATGTTATCTATAAGTTTAAGTTCAATTAACAACGAGCCAAATTTAATTCACTAAGCAATTTTACAAAATATAGTTGGATGGGAGATCACAATCAAATAAAATCTCCACAGCCACTTGTCCTCCCAAGGTTGGCTAGCTTTGTCATTTCTTTTATATAGTCTCACAGAAACTGATTCCAAGACCTCGAACCTTTTATCTCAAATCCTTAATATTAGATTTCCTTACGAAAGACTAATTTAATCTAAATCATAAGAACTTTCTCGAATATAATAGACTGAAATTTTAGAACGAACTGAAGCCAACTCCCTGATATCCACATTAGTAGTAGAATTACTAAGGCTCTTCATGTCAATATCCATACTTAATAAATAATTAGATAACTTGACTCAGGGTTTGTTGAAAACTATTGCCTAAAAACATGATATCAATAGTAAGTTTTTCTTTTCTAAACGAGTTCTTCTTGTACACCTTGAATATATCATTTTGTGTTTCTTTATCTAACTGATTCCAAATTTCTCTATCTACCAAAGTAGATCCAAAACTGCTATACGAAAAACTCATGCACAAATATAATATGCAAGCAAAATTAATCCATACTAAAATACCCAATTGGAAATGCAATCAATGCAAACACCGAAATAGGTAATATCAATTGAAAGAAAGGAAAAAAGATGAAAAATTCAAAGACAAACGGGGTCAGTACTTGAATCTATGCGAATGAAAAGAGGAGGAAAGAAGAAATAAAAACTTTCTAGCTAAAAGAAAATTTTCTTTTGAGCAATAAGCAAAAGAAAACAAAGAAAATAGTAAAACTAAGAAGGAGAAGAATCACGCGCAAGCTATTTGAAAATTCAAAATATTCTCATCAGATCATACTAATCACAACCTCATTAATTAGAACTTGCCCTCTATCATTCCTTGAGTAACAAAATCTCAACTATTTCATTTTAGATTCTCATATAATATAGAGTAAGAAATCTTAGAGAATTCGGTAAAAATACCTAATTTTCAAGTTTTTTATTAGTTTTAAATAGTAATTACGTTACTTTCACGACCAAGGAACTTCTTGTTACTTTCTAACATCTAAATTGGTTCAACTTTTATTTGCATGTTAGTTCCGTAAGATAGTTACTTAGACCCATATTAAAAAAGAAAAACCCGATGAAGAGTCTTTTGGAAGAAGTCTTGCTTCATCCCAATTATAGACAAACTAAAATTCTTAATTATCTGTAGAATTTAATCAAAATTAATATTCTAACAAACTTAAGAAAATAAGAAATATAGAGTGAGAAAGAGAAAGAATAAAGATTTTTTTTTCTACAATCGAAAAAAATTTACTTATTGATATTAATTGACCATTTTTTATATTAACAGTTGGTGCATATGTAATACTCTTTCTATTTTCTCCTCATTTATTTAAACTTGACTTCCCGTTTCTTTTATTCCTAATAGGATTCTAACTGCAGGATGGACTTGGATCTCGGGCCAATAGACCGAATCCTCCTTAAGCCAAACTATAGTGATTTGCTTTTAATAAACTAATACAAAGAATCGAATTAGGCTCACTCTTTGTTAAGGCCCTAGATCCAAAAGCCCTTAGTATTAAATTAAGCAATGACTTTAATGGGAACAAGGCCTTCAGGAAGTGAAAGCCCAAAAAAGATTCTAAATTTAATCAGCCCAACAACATATATATATATATATATATATATGGAATAGGATTAATAGTCTATTTTTTTTACACAAAATCTTACATTAAATATAATCCATTAGATTTAAGCACATCCAACGGTTGAGATTGCATCTGACCATGTAATTAATACATAATTAATGTATCCATAATTAATGCATATGTCAGATGTAATCTCAACCGTTAGATGTGTCAAGATCTAACGACTTATATTTAATATAAGATTTTGTGTAAAAAAAAATGTCATTGATCATATATTTATATATATATATATATATATATATATATATAAAACTAAGTGCTCGTTTGGTTTATTTTTAAGTGTCAATTTGGTTCATTTTTTTATTAGTTAAAAAAAAATTAATAATAAAAGTTGTTTTTAAATTTTTTTGTGTTGTTTAATTGGAATTGAAAAATGACTTTTAGAAATTAAAAAAAAATAAACTATTTTTTTCTATTAGAAAAGTTCAAAATTTAAATTTTTGATAGTAGAGTTTCTTTAACTTCTTTAAAAAATAAAATTATCTAAAATATTTTAAAAAAAAATTATTTTATTTATTTAAAATAGAATATTAAATAATTTTTATTAAAATAATTACTAAAAATTTTTAAATTTATTTATGACAACTAAATAATTAATAAATTTTTATTAAAAGTTTTAGTTATAAAAATTTTACAAATAAAATACCTACTCGAAAAACTTTTATTTAAAAAATTATAGTAATTTAAACTATTGAAAATAATAACTATCGCTACACTTTCCAAAGTGAAAAAAATAATTGAAAATGATATCTTACACTAACTATTGAATTTCGTACGGTTTTTTGGAATGAAAATTATTACAATAGAATGGGAAATCTCTATTTGCATATTGAGAATCTTCTATACTTGTTTTAGTCCATCCTATTTTGTTTGATTCACGTGACCTCCGCTAGGTCGTTGGTGGGTTGTTTGTCTTTAGGACATTTCATGGAAGAGTGGATGCATGAGAGAAAAATAAATTTATTATCATGTATTAATAAATTTGATGGTACTCAAGTCAATAGTATTGTCAAGTGGTAAATTTGATGGAAATGATTCTAGAGGATATCCATGCTAAACGAGGAACTGGCTACCACACATTGCTACAACGCGTACTAATTTTCTTTTTCTTGTTTAAAATATTACTTTTCAACGAACAACACCAAAATAAATTATATTGTAATTACCTTTTTTATAAATCTCTGTATTATAATTAATTTTTTTTAATTATTATAAATTTATTAATATTTAAATTAGATATTTATTGATATTTATAGTCAAAAATCTATTAAAATTTAATTGAAAAAATATTAAATAGTTATAAAATATTTAATATCTAAAAAATAATTTAAATATTTTTAAAAAAAATCTCATAATTAGTAAATAAATTATCTTTTAACAAAGTTCGAAAATTTATCCTCTATGTGAGAGGACAGACCTTTTGGCCACCGAAAATTTGCTTTGAGTGATTTGTGTTATAATTTATTTAATCTTTGTGTTATAATTAATGGAGTATTTTTATTATTAAATTATTTAATATCGGCTGCAGGGCGAACTATTTCAAACCATATATCATTGAAGTTTGTGCGTTCATCAATGAACTTTCTCGTAATGATTCAGATCGATAATAATACCAACGGGTTTTCGTCAAAGTCAATCAAATGTAAACGTGGACAAAATAATAAAGCAGGAAATAATTGGCCTCCTGTTCGAATCTGCATTCAATTGTGGAAAAATGCCCATTATCCCTAAGGTTTGTTTTAAACACTCATTTCCCCTCTATACATTTAAAAATACTCTAAAGACCCCCTATCATTTACTCCATTCTCCGTTAAAAACATATTTTTATTGCAATTACCTTAATACCCCAAATATTACAATAAAATAAAAAATGAGAGTTAAAAATCTTTTAAAAATTAAAACAATAAAAATAATTTTTGTTTTTATTTTAAAAATGAGTAAATCATTTTCTTGTATCCTCAAATTAAAATTATTTAAAGCCAAACTTTTCAATTAAATTCTTTTAAGTTTGAAGAAGGAAAGGAAGCTTCATGTTGGTTTGATCTCTCTTTCCTATATCCATATCTTACCGAGTTCACAGTTTTGGATCTTCTCTTTTAAGCTTTTCAAGTGAGAGAATTTGATTCTTACTTTTTCGAATTCGTCAAGTGAATTAAATATGAACGTGAAGAAAATAACAAAATAGCAAACAGCTTTTAATTTAGTTGCCTTTTGCCTACCAGATTTACATTTGAATTTGCTTTTTCAAAAGTAAAAAGAGACAAAAGATTAAAGAATGGGCTCATTTTGCACATGCAATTAAACTGTATCCTAATTATTAACTTGGATATTACACAATAAATATTGCTTGAATAAAATTATTAGAGAATACTTTATTATTGATTTTAAAGAAGAATATGTATATTATATGTCCTCTTTACATAAATAGAATGTGCTATATATACATAAGTGCTACTCTTCTAGTCTTAATAGTATTTGGAATTTTCTTAGAATCTGGAGAGAATGTAACCATATTCCAATTCTTCTTAATTAGGATTTGTTAGTTTCAAATTCATCTTCTCATAGAATTCTGATCGATAAACAACTTGCCTGGTCCGAACAGATTGTTCTTTATGATATCTAACTAGAAACCCACTTTAATGCGATCTGACAAGAGCGTTTAAGAACTAACTAGGTGTTGGGCCTGTTAGTAGTGAGCCCATCAGTATTGGGCTTGGGACCGTTTTCCCAAACATCAAGCCCTCTAGTTTTTAGTGGAACTAGTCTTTTCACTGGAAACTCTGTTCAGGAATGGGCAGTAATAAACAACCATCTGGCATAAAATGCCTAACCTCTTTGCCTTGTCAAAGTAGCTCCCCGATTTGGGACTCGCTCCATCCAACTGATTAGGACAAAATCGCTAGTGTGTCTCAAAACGCATATGCTTCCACCCTTGACCGAATATCGCAATTTTGCCAACCAGAACCATCATGAGTGCTGACTATGAATTTGCCTGCATAAGAGATAAGAAACCGATCACAGCTGTGACCCTTGAGGTTTTGACGAAATACCAATGCACGCCATATAACTGCTCAATTTTTTGAACGTCATGTCACCAATAAATGCACGTAAATACAGTAATGATGGCCCCTTTAAACTCTATATTGCCTTGCCACGGGTCTTCATCTCTTTGGTCTATGCTACCCTTATTGGTGACAGATCATCACCTCGTCAGCAAAACTCATCGTGGCATTATTAGGGCCTTTAATCTTTATACCATCAAGAAAAACTCTAAATGGGTATAAAGATTTTAACTTTCCCCTTTTTCACCATTTTACCTTCATATTTTCTCTGAGCTTCGTATTTCATCGGTCAGCTTTCTGTTTTCTTCACCTACAAACTACCTCCGTTGTATTTTCGATGCTCTTTTTTTGCTCATCGACAATTTTTCTCTCAGCCAAGTAAGTCGTCTGAACAATTTTTATTAATGATTTGATATGAAATTTCTTCATATCATTTAATAATGTATTTGCTTATGCTTCCTTTTCTGCTTGTTCTACGATTCTCTGTGACTTGAAACTAACTTTCCTGCGTTAGACATTGTTATTGATTATGTGATAAAGATAATAGTGATAGGTATGTTGAAAATGGGTTTGTTCTTAATGGGTTTGCCTTACATCTGATCAGAGTTCTGATTATGGTCTGATATGCGAGTCATAGGCTTCATTAGGACTATAGCTTTACCCTGGAATACCTTTATGGTTTTCCAAATAAAAAGTCATCTTCCCTTTATAGGCAAAGTATATAATGATTTGAACAGACTATGGCTTTTCTCAATCCACTTTTAATTACCCATTTTTAGGGCTGGTTATAGTAACCAACTCACATTTACACTTTGCTTAGGTTTAGCCATGGTGAAACCTAAGAGACTCGATGTGAGAGATATCCCCACTAGCCCAAGTAGTGAGTTTGACACTTCTTCAACAAGTTCTTCTTAAATTGACTATGAGGCTTGGAATCGACTCCCTCATAGAACTAAGGCTAAGCTCATTAAGGAGCATTGGGCTAACTCTTTCAAGAAAATTCAACCCATGGCCATATTTGATCCTGCTGCCCAAACTCCTCTGACCATCTTAGATCATAGGTTCAAAGTCAAATTTTTTCATCTGAACCCAGAAGTGATAATTCTATCTAACAGTTCTTCTGAACACATGCAGGGAAAAATAGACCCTGAACACACTAACACTAGAGACTAGGAAGTTCTCCTGATTGAATCTGCATTCAATTTTGGAAAAATGCCATTATCCCTAAGGTTTGCTTTAAATACTCATTTTGTCTCTATATTTTTAAAAATACTCTAAAAGACCCCTATCGTTTACTACGTTTTCCGTTTTAGAAAAATTAATAAATTCCCCCTCATATACAGGGTAACAGACATACACTCCTTTAAATTTAACCAAATAGATAAATACCATGTAAATTACTATACAATCATAAAAATTGATTATTTTATCTTTACATATTTAAAAAGTATATTAATTAATTATTTTAATTCAATTATTAATACATAATGATTAATATATATTTATAATTTTTTTATAATTAAGTATTCAAATATTTTTTATAATTATTCTCTAAATTATTACTAATATTTTATATAATTTTATTATTATTATATTAATAATATTAAATAAGTTTTGAAAATATTTTATTGTAAATCATATAAATTATTCAAATTATTTTATTTATAAATTAATAGAGTTACATATAAATTACTTAAGTTATTTATTTATAAATTAATATACTTATGTATAAATTATATAATTATTCTCAAAATTATAAATTATACAAACAATTAACATAAATTCAAACTAATACTTTAATTTCATGAATATATTACTTATAATATTTTTTATATATAAATTTCATATATTCAATATGACATATTTATTTACCAAAAATATTCTCAAAATATAAAATAATATAATTCATATCATCAAAATATTATTTGAAATTTATTTTAGTTGATTGTGATAAATTAAAAAACTGATAATAAAAGTATGTAAAATATTAATAATAATTTATAAACTAATTATAAAAAATATTTGAATACATATTATTAAAAAAATCATAAAAATATATAAATTATTATGTACTAATAATTAAATTAAAATAAATAATTAATATATATTTTTAAAAATATAAAAATAAAATAATTAATTTTTACGATTGTATAATAATTTAAGAGAATATTTATTTACTTGATAAAATTTTAAGCTTATCTATTTCTCTCTATAGATATTTATCTATTACCTCATTTCGTACACCAAAGTATCTCTCAATTTTTTTTTTTAATTACAATTATCTTAATACCCCAAACATTGGGGCCCACACATTTCGTTCTTTATCTTATCTCCTCTTGCGTCTTGTCATCGATCTTCTTCTGTGTGCGTGTTTTTCTTTTTTATCAACTCTATAACTAAATAAAATCATCTGACACAAAATTTAATAAATTCAAATTCAAGCATTTTGAAGCCACATCATATACTAGCAATTTTATTAATTAGAAAAAAGTTTAAGATTAATAATACTAATAATAAAAGTTATATAATTTATAAATTGTTTGGTTAATTTAAAGATACTATTATTTTAAATAATATTTTAAAACTTAATTTTCATTAACTAATACTTTTACGTGGTTCACTTATTATACGTGAGATATATTATATTAAATTATGGTAAGTTTTTTTTATGTTAAAATAGATTTTTTTAGGAGAAAATAAATATTATCTAAATTAAATATAGATATTCGGAAGATATTAAATTTAATTTAATTAAGATTTTTAATTTTATGTAATATTAATAAATTATAAATATAATATTAAAAAATAGCAAGTTAATTATGAGAGATTATCCAAATATTTATGAAGGATTAAAATTTGTTGATGATTTTATTTTAATATTTAAAATTACATAATTGCCTTAACTCTTTCTCAATGACAAAGAAATGACACCAAATATTTAAACAAAACTTTTAATAAAGAAACTTCTAAACTTAGGGTTAAAAAGAAGTGACTCTCTATCCCATATTATATTCTTATAAATGATTTAATATGTTTTGCAAATAAATACACAATTAAATGTTAAATAATTTATTACAAACCATCTTTTTTTAATTCTTATAAATCCATTATTTTTTTTTAATATATATTTAGTAACGTCTTAAATATTTGTACCTAACTTTTGGGATTTCTTCTCGGAACATCTGCAATCAACAGAGTGAGCAGAAGTTGAGATAAATCTACCATAAACCCATTGCTCAGTTGGCATAAATATACCTTTTATTTTTCCAACTACTCCAATTTTTTTTTTTTACATTCTTGTCCTCATCCGTTTACACGATCTAGATCAGAAGGAGCATCATCTTCTAAAGTATGAAAACTTTAGAAATTTATGTGATTCAACATTCATTCTTGTTAAATTAGTTGGGTGGAAGAAATATATTTAGGTCTTTCAACTTTTATTTTGTTGATGGTTATAATAGGAGCTTTTTGTACGAACCATAATGTTTTTTACTTGTTAAATTAGTTGGGTGGAAGAAATTGTATCTGTTTTAACTTCTGTTTATGGCATCTAAAAGTGATATCAAGGGCTTTTAAGTAAAATCAGAGGTCAATGAATAGAGAGGGATGGTTCAGGGGAGGTAACTGAGTCTTTTTCCAAACCTTTCTGTAAATTGATAATTTTCTAAACTTCAGGGGAGAAAACTGAAAATAACCCAAACTTAAAATAAAAAATTAAAAAAGATGAAAATTTTAAATTAACTCAGCCTTTCCCCAAACCTTTCTGTAAACTGATAATTTTCTAAACTTTTTACGAAAAAAGTTTAGAAAATTACTTTTTATGAAAAGGTGGATGAAAAAGATGTGCTCGGGGCGGGTGCAGGGCGAATGATTTCAAAACCAGATATCATTTATCGCGGAATTAATTATCATTGAATTAAAATTTACCACATGCCTCTCAACCAAATGTGAATTTATGAAGTTTCTCGTAAGATTAAGATTGATAAGAATAGCAACCGGTTTTCGTCAAAGTCAATCAAATGTGAACGTGGACAAAATAATAAAGCAGCAAATAATTGGTCTCCTGTTTAAATCTGCATTCAATTTTAGAAAATGCCCATTATCGCTAGGGTTTGCTTTAAATACTCATTTTTCTCTTATATTTTTTAAAATATTTTAAAAATTTTCTTATCCTAACTATTTAGACTAACTCAAGTGCTAAAAAATTAAAATCTCAAGTAATAGGTTTTGGCATCAATCAATGATAAGAATTGACATTTTACCTAACATAAGTCTAACAACTTAATAGTAGGGTCACTATATTAAAATAATAGTGTGGTCACTATATTAAAAATGTGGATAAGGATCGATCACGTGAGTCTACCTAGTTAATAATAGAGTTACTATATTAAAAATGTGGATAGACTTTCTATCGTAATCGTCCTATCATCCATCTTCAATTAAGCAAACATTAGGGTCCACACTGTTGGCAACAAACATTTTTTTTCTCATTTTTCTTTCTTTTATCTTATCTCCTCTTGCATCTTGTCATCCATCTTCTTCTATTTTTTTTATCAGCTCTGTAACTAAAAAAAATTATCAGAAACAAGATTTAATAGATCTTGTTTCAAGCAATTTGAAGCCGCAATTCTCAACTATTTTTTTAATCGTTCTCAAAATATTTTTCTCTCCTAACTATCACTCCAATATAAATCAAACTATGTCTTAAAAAAAAATCGAACTATTTGATAAAAAAAAATCTTTTTTCAATTGATAAATCAAAAAAATTAATTACATGTATTTGTTATTATTAACTACTAAATTAATAAATAAATAAATATATAATATAAATTGTAAAAATTCTATAACATCATTGAATACAAGAAAAGTAAATTTCTTTTCAATCCTTCATATCTTCGATTACAAATCAATATACAGACCAACGTCAAACTCTTCCCATCACAAACAAACAACTCCGGCAATCACTAAAAATCGATCATTCTAGGATTATAAACTCATCGTTCTGTCCAGTATCACAACTCGGTAACTTCAGCACTAGTCTTACAATCTACCGTTACCACTCTCACATATTACAATCAAACATCTTTCTCCAAACCAAGATCAAATTCTCCCATTCAGAGCCTAAAATTTCCCAAACCTATGACCCATATTCCTCATCCAAATCCCAATACAGAGCCCTACTTTATGTCACGTGGCGATTCTGCGGAATGAAATCAGCCCCGTGCGGCACTTGAATTAGCTTGCCATCACCATCCAAGTAAGCCTTTTACCCCAAGATACACTTGTGTGTGAGTGGGTGAGTCAATTGTGCCGTGAGATATGTCAATTTGGTGCTCAAATTGGGACACAAATGGAGGAGAAATGGAATACGTAAGATGCAGAATTTTTGGAGAAGGAAATGGGTCCTCCTCTTTCATTTACAAACTTTACAATTATATATGTACACATAAAGCAACCTAATTGGCCACAATACATACATGGGTGAAGATAATTGGCTAGGAGGAAATATCTCATCTCCCACCTCTTCACATATTTGGACCAATAGGAAACTTACAACCAAAAAGCTAATTTACATGGATTAGGCCATTTTGGGCCTAACCAAAGCCTATACAAGTTTTGGGACCAATCCAAGCAAAGCTGCCCATATGGTTGCTGGACCAAGCTGCCTCACATGATAATGGACTGCCCCAACTCAACCATTAAGCCCCCAACACATCCAACTCTCCCTTGCAAGCCATTTAGCTCACGGGATACTGTTCACCCGCGGCACTGTTCATAGCGCGAACCATTCTGCTTGCGCGCTTGAGCGTCGGAAGGCATGGCATCCATGCCCGCGTGCTGGAGCTTGTACGCTGATGTGCCTCTGCGTTGCAGCATCCCCGCTTGCGCCTCGGCGGCCCGTGACATTTAGCAGCTCTGCTACCATTAATCGCATAAGACTAGCAACAAACCTTAGTCTCAAGATCCCCATACAAATCCATATCAATTTTCAGTGTTTATTGTTTATTTAGATACCTTTATGTCTAAGAAATTTGGCTCTGTTCCCTGTTTTCCGCTCTGAGCAACGACTCTCTGTAACACGGAGGTGACATGATTTTGAGAGTGAATCAATGAGGAGCTCCTTCACCACCAAACTGTTCGTTGGAAACTAATGAAAATGTCAATCTTTTTTGGCACTAGGATAAAGAAGAAAGAAAATGAAAAAATAAAATGAAAGATATTAATAAATATTTCATTAATATCTTATCTCAAAGAGTATATGAAACAAAATTTAATAAATTTAAGGGTAAAAGTCCTTTTAGTTCTTAAAGTTTGATTAAATACCCTCATAAGTCTTAATAGTTTTGAAAATACCCTTAAAAATTCTAATTTCATATAAAATACCTATTATATTTTTATACATAATAGTCTTAAGAACTTTTACCTTAAATTTAAATTTACTTTCATTTATTAAATTTAATTTATTAATAATGGGGCCATTGATATAAGTTATTACTTAAATTTAATTTATTAGTGATGGGATACTAGAACTTATTATAAGTTATTTATTTAAAATTAATTTATTTGTGATTTTAAGATTTTATGAATTAAAAAAAGTTTAAGACTAATAATAATAATAATTTAAAATTATATAATTGAAATATATAATTTTTATAAATTGTTTGGTTAATTTAAAGATACTATTATTTTAAATAATAATTTAAAACTTAAATTTCGTTACCTAACAAGTTAATTCTCCCCTATGTATATCTCCTCTATTATAGATGGGATCTACTATATTAGACTATAGTAAATTTCTCTTCGTATGTGAGGATAGATTTCCCTTGTCGGTGATGACAAATATTACCTAAATTAAGTATAAATATTTTAAAGATGTCAAACTCAATTTAACAGGACACTTTTAATTTTATGTAATATTGTTAAATTATAAATATAATATTAAAAAAATAACAAGTTAGTTATGAGAGACTATTGAGATATTTATGAAGGATTAAAATTTGTTGATGATTTTATTTTAATATACTTCTATTTAAAATTACATAATTGCCTTAAACTCTATCTCAAAAACAAAGAAATGACACCGAATATTTAAACAAAACTTTTAATAAAGAAACTTCTAAACTTAGGGTTAAAAAAAGTGACTCTCTATCCCATATTATATTCTTATAAATGATTTAATAATTATTGATTTAATATATTTTGCAAATAAATACACAATTAAATGTTAAATAATTTATTACAAACCGTCTTTTTTTAATTTCTATAAATCCATTATTTTTTTAATATATATTTAGTGCCGTCTTGAATATTTCTACCTAACTTTTGGGATTTCTTCTCAAAACATCTGCAACCAACAGAGTGAGCAGAAGTTGAGATAAATCTACATAAACCCATTGCTCAGTTGGCATAAATGTACCTTTTATTTTTCCAACTACTCCAATTTTTTTTTTTTACGTTCTTGTCCTCATGGTTCTACCTATATTAATGTCCGCAAATTCTTATGAGTCGAAACTGAATTAAAAATCCTTAAAAAAAAAAAATTGGATTAGAAATTAAATACTGTGTACCTATAACAACCAAGTTCTCTCTCAGTTCTTGTTCCGATCCGATCAATCACAAAGACAAAGGCAAGAACCTTTTGATCAATTTATCTCAACTTTTGCTCACTCCGTTGTAATCTATTATATATTTTTATTTTCTATGATTTAATTTCTCCACTCTTTGCAGATGGAACGAAATAACCATGGAGCTGCTGAAGAACGTCAAAGACCATTGACAAACGAAGATCAGCGGAGACTAATAACCAAGGAGGAGTTGCAGGCAATAATGACACTTCCTGGTAAGAGGAGCCCTGTAAAACGTAGTGAAGTTGTTTTTCTTTTCTATTTTCCTAATTTACAAATAAATTTATATAAAATTTTGTGTAGATAAAAGTATTCTATATTTAAAATGATCCAACCATAAGTATTTAAACAGTTTTGAACTTCGAATTCCTTTTTTGTGGTTCCACGTGTTGCTGCAGGAATGGAACTGCAAAAGAAAGCGCCGGAGAAGCCGAAGGAGCCGGAGAAGCCGGAGAAGCCGAAGGAGCCGGAGAGGCCTGAGGAGCCGGAGAAGCCGATGCCAGTTGGTCTCGACAGGTGTGTTACCATAAAGGCTAAATATTTTAGTTTATATAACGAAAAGTTTAGATATGTTCTAGTTAATCTAATATTCGTTTTTAATATATTTATGTTTTTTTATCAACATATGAATATGACTAAAGTTATTAAGGTCCGATTTTTGTGAAAGACTAGATACTCTTAGTTTTGAGGAAGTAAGAAAAATACTCAATAGGTTCATTTCGCCTTATGACTTCTATTAAATCAAACCTAGCCTCCATGGTTTCGGGTCCTGCCCACCTCAAAATTTGGGTTTGTTACCGACAAATATCGCATATATTATGCATAAATATATTTCACTATTAAGATTGGGTTTGGGGTTGGACATACACCGTATTACATTTGAAAAAATAAGTAAATAACCCCCTTAATTAAATTGTAGTTAATTAACTTATTGGGTTACTATTTCACTATTAAGATTTGGTAAAACAACAATTAGGATATTATTTTTTTAACTGTAACAAGTTAGTTCTCATATTCACAATATATTAAAAACTAAAACATTAAAATTTAAAATTGTTGTAGATAAAAGTATTCTCAAAAAAGTTTTTAAATAAATATTCTTAACATTTTAATTTCATACTATACATATAAAATTATATTAAATTCGTTATATTTCCTTAAAAAATTATCAAAATTAAAATTAGTATAAACTAAAAAAAATAAAAAAACGCATACTTATTATATTCGCTACAAGTAAAAATTCAAAATGACCTTTCTTATTCAAATTTTTAATTAAAATAAAAATATAATATTTAATAAAATATAAATATATGTCTAATTATCAATTCTATTAACACATGACATCAAGTTTAATTTAGATATTATGATTTTTTATTCTCGTCTTATTTAAGATGCTTATCTTTCTTTTTAATATTTAATGAATACTCCTTATATTACTCTTTTCTCGTAAAATAATTATTAAAGTTTACCCCAACTCATCATTAGCACTTTATTTTGATAATAATAATTTTTTTCTAAATTTTATCAAAATAATAAATTAGAACAAAATTTTTATTTTAACATTTTAGTTCTTAATATAGCACGTTGTATATAATAGGTACAAAATTCTTATAATTACATCCTTTCTATCAAAATTTTATTGCTTTAATGACGTTTAAACTCTTACTTTAAAAATAATTGTCAAATACATTCTTTTTATTAATTTTTTTGGTTAAAATTAAATGTCGAATCGTGTTGATTGATTTAATAACAAAAATATCTTTTTGACTAGTATTTGACCAATACAATAACAATTTTTATTTTTTTAATTAAATTAATTAGTTATATGAAGACAACTTTATTTTAATTAAAAAGATAAAACTTTAATTTATTTTCAACTCTATTTTTTTATTTTTTATTTAAAAGTTTCCATAATTCTTTTTTTGATTAATTTACTTTAAAGTTTCTACTTTTTTTATTCAATTTTTATTTTTAATTTTTTACCTTAATTCATAATTGAAACAATACTATTATCAAACAATAAACATAAATTCACTAAGTGACAAGAAAAATAATCAAACAACATAAAAATAATTAACAATAATGGTATTCGCCGCAAGAAAATTGAATATAAACTGAAAATTTTCATCTTAGACATAAAATATCATTATTTTTAATTATTTTTATATTATTTGACTATTTTCCTTATCACTAAGTGAATATATGGTTATTATTTCCTAATATATGAGTGTTATTTTAATTATGGATTAGGATAAAAAAAATGGAAACTTTAAAATCAAAAATGAAAAATGATTGAAACTTTAAAAAAAAAGATGAAAATCTTAAAATAAAAAATAAAAGAAATAGAATTGAAATAAACTAATATATTTCTTTTTAGTTGAAATAAAATTGTCTTTATATAACTAATTTATCTAATTAAAAATTATAAAAAAATGTATTTATGTCATTATATTATTCAAATAAATGTCATAGAAATATTTTTATTACTAAATCTGTCAACATAAGTAAACAATTAATTTTAACGAAAAAAAAGTTGATAAAAAAAGTGTGTTTGATAATTATTTTTAAAGTCAATATATAAATGTTATTTTAGTTTGTATAACAAAAAGTTTAGATATTTTCTAGTTAATCTAATATTCGTTTTTAATATATTTATATTTTTTATCTTTGTTGAATGATTGATGTTCGTGCATATGAATATGACTAAAGTTATTAAGGTTCGCCTTATGACTTCTATTAAATCACAAATATTATAAGAATTAAATGTATCTTCCTTTATCCAAACCTAGCCTCCATGGTTCCGGGTCTTGCCCACAACTGAAGAGTTCGGATGGTTTCGGGTCCTGCCCACATCAAATTTTGGGTTCCTGCCCACCTCAAAATTTGGGTCTCTTACAATTGCAGAGTTCGGAAGTTGCATATGAACTGAAGAGTTCGGAAGGTAATATCGAAGATGAAAATGCATTGTATATTGAATGAAAATGCATGTGCATATTATTGTAATTATACACATCAATCTGCAGTCACTTGTAGTATTTAAACAGTTTTGACCTTCGAATTCCTTCTTTGTAGTTTCACGTCTTTCTACAGGAATGAAACTGCATGTAGGTCCACGTCTTTCTACAGGAATGAAACCGCGAAGGAAGATGGCAGTCGGTCTCCACAGGTGTGTTATCATAAAGGCTAAATATTTTAGTTTATATAACGAAAAGTTTAGATACGTTCTAGTTAATCTTATATTCGTTTTTAATATATTTATGTTTTTTTATCAACATATGAATATGACTAAAGTTATTAAGGTCCGATTTTTGTGAAAGACTAGATACTCATAGTTTTGAGGAAGTAAGAAAAATACTCATAGGTTCGGTTCGCCTTATGACTTCTATTAAATCACAAATATTATAAGAATTAAATGTATCTTCCTTTACCCAATCCTAGCCTCCATGGTTTCGGGTCCTGCCCACCTCAAAATTTGGGTTTGTTACCGACAAATATCGCATATATTATGCATAAATATATTTCACTATTAAGATTGGGTTTGGGGTTGGACATACACCGTATTACATTTGAAAAAATAAGTAAATAACCCCCTTAATTAAATTGTAGTTAATTAACTTATTGGGTTACTATTTCACTATTAAGATTTGGTAAAACAACAATTAGGATATTATTTTTTTAACTGTAACAAGTTAGCTCTCATATTCACAATATATTAAAAACTAAAACATTAAAATTTAAAATTGTTATAATTTATTATTTTAGCAAAATATCATAATAAAAAAATTATTATAAAAATGGGTGACAATGAGTTAGTAAAAATCCGTATATTAAAATATTTTTATCCCTCTTCTTTCACTATTTTAGTAATAATTTCATATATAAATTCTCAAAAAGGTTTTTAAATAAATATTCTTTACATTTTAATTTCATATTATACATATAAAATTATATTAAATTCGTTACATTTCCTTAAAAAATTATCAAAGTTATAATTAGTATAAACTAAAAAAAATAAAAAAACACATACTTATTATATTTGCTACAAGTAAAAATTCTTATTCAAATTTTTAATTAAAATTAAAATGTAATATTTAATAAAATATAAAAATATGTCTAATTACCATTTCTATTAACACATGACATCAGGTTTAATTTAGATATTATGATTTTTTATTCTCCCCTTATTTAAGATGCTTCTCTTTCTTTTTAATATTTAATGAATACTCCTTATATTACTCTTTTCTCGTAAAATAATCATCAAAGTTTACCCCAACTCGTCATTAGCACTTTATTTTGATAATAATAATTTTCTTTCTAAATTTTATCAAAATAATAAATTAAAACAAAATTTTTATTTTAACATTTTAGTTCTTAATATAGCATGTTGTATATAATAGGTACAAAATTCTTATAATTACATCCTTTCTATCAAAATTTTATTGCTTTAATGACATTTAAACTCTTACTTTAAAAATAATAGTCAAATACATTATTTTTATTAATTTTTTTAGTTAAAATTAAATGTTGACTCGTGTTGATTGATTTAATGACAAAAACATCTTTTTGACTCTATTTGACCAATACAATAACAATTTTTATTTTTTAATTAAATTAATTAGTTATATGAAGATAATTTTATTTTAATTAAAAAGATAAAAGTTTAATTTATTTTCAATTCTATTTTTTATTTTTATTTAAAAGTTTCCATCATTCTTTTTTTTAATTAATTTACTTTAAAGTTTCTATTTTTTTATTCAATTTTTATTTTTAATTTTTTACCTTAATTCATAATTGAAACAACACTATTATCAAACAATAAACATAAATTCACTAAGTGACAAGAAAAATAATCAAACAATATAAAAATAACTAACAATAATTGTATTCGCTAAAAGAAAATTGAATATATACTGAAAATTTTCATCTTAGACATAAAATATCATTATTTTTAATTATTTTTATATTATTTGACTATTTTCCTTATCACTAAGTGAATATATGGTTATTGTTTCCTAATATATGAGTGTTGTTTTAATTATGAATTAGGATTAAAAAAATAAAAAATGGAAACTTTAAAATCAAAAAATAAAAAATGAAAAATGATGGAAACTTTAAAACAAACAAAAAAGATGAAAATCTTAAAATAAAAAATAAAAGAAATAGAATTGAAATAAACTAATATATTACTTTTTAGTTGAAATAAAATTATCTTTACATAACTAATTTATCTAACTAAAAATTATAAAAAAATGTATTTATGTCATTATATTATTCAAATAAAGGCCATAGAGATATTTTTATTATTAAATCTGTCAACATAAGTAAATAATTAATTTTAATGAAAAAAAAGTTGATAGAAAAAGTGTTTGAGAATTATTTTTAAAGTCAACATATAAATGTTATTTTAGTTTGTATAACGAAAAGTTTAGATATTTTCTAGTTAACCTAATATTCGTTTTTAATATATTTATGTTTTTAACATAAAAGTTGGCTCTTGACAAATAAAGATGAATAGTCATTGGTGTTCCAATTCATATTACTCTTAAATAATTATCACTGATATCTTGTTACGACCCTCCTCACCTGTCAAAGACAACTGTTCTTTTTATTATTATATGTATAAATAATTTGTATTCACGGCTATTCATTCTTCCAGTCACTTGTTTGCAGGAAAAGAAAAGGAAGACGCTATAGGGCAGGGGAGAGTTCGGAAGGTAATATCGAAGATGAAAATGCGTTGTATATTAAATGAAAATGCATGCATGTGCATATTATTGTAATTATAAGCATCAATCTGCAGTCACTTGTATATATCTTGTTACATGTTCAACCTGAGCCAGAAGCTAGTAACGAAGATGATTTGGATGAACAAGACGCAGAGCTGAAGAGTTCGGAATGTAATATCGAAGATGAAAATGCATTGTATATTGAATTAATGAAAATGCATGTGCATATTATTGTAATTATACACATCAATCTGCAGTCACTTATATGTATATATATCTTGCCACATATTCAAACTGAGCCAGATGCTATTTACAAAGATTATTTGGATGAACAACATACAGAAGTGGAGAGTTCGGAAGGTAATATCGAAAATTGAAATGTATGTGAATATTATTGTGAGTATACACATTAATCTGCATTCATATATATATATATATATGTCTTGTTACATATTCAACCTCGCAGTCAATTGGTTGCTATGCAAAATGATAGATGGGAAGGATTGGAAAGGAGTAGAGGATTTAATTGGACATCACCCCGAGGCCTTGACAGTCAATATTTCAGACTCTAAGACAATATTCCACCACATTGTCAACTTTATTGGCGATGACATAGAAGCCGCTCGTGTAATCGACAAGCTTGCATCAAACCTCAATCCAAGAACACTTGAGCAGAAAGATTCTCGGGGATTCACAGTTCTACATTTAAGTGCTATCACAGGCATGAAAAGCGCCTCAGAAACTTTAGTCAAATATCACGGTAATTTGCCAAACGCATGGAGCAACGATATCTGGCTTCCGGTTCATTATGCGGCGTATTATGGTAAAAAGGATACAGTTCAGTATCTAGTATCAGTCACTGCAAAAAAGAATTTAGTTGACATCAATGGTGCCCGGCTGATTTCATATCTGATCAACTCAAACTTATATGGTCAGTATTTTCGTATCTGATACAATTAAATCTAATATTATTAATGCAGCATGTTAATAGATTATTGAAAGTTAAGGACAAACAACATGAAAATAGATATCAAATTTTAAGTCAACAGAATTTAATATATGAAGGAATGTAGAATTTTAATATTACTGAAATTTTTCTTTGTCATTATTAATTTAACAGGAATTTTGTTTCAAAAATTGAATTAATTATCATTTCCTTAATGTACCTAATTAAATTCATTGGCCTGTTCTGACGTTTGCCGTTGCTATTTCTTCATGCATCAGATGTAGCTTTAGATATTTTGAAGGAGAACCCAGCGATAGGCCGAGACCACATCAGATCCCGGAAAATGGTTTTAAAGACGTTGGCTGGAAAGCCTTCAGCGTTTGCGAGTGGAACTCAGCTTGGATGTTTGCGCTTCATTTATAACTGTCGGTCTCAAAAGATTAATCCTTTTGTTCTAAATTATTATTTACTGCTTAGTTTATGTATGCTGAACGTTGTCGTTAACAACTACCCGACAATGCATACGTACTAAATTTGCAGGGATTCCCGTGAAGAAGGAAAAGTTTTCTTCTATTGATCAGACCAACAGGAATCGAAGTGCAGATGTAGATGTGGAGAATGGTATCTCTGAAATCTACTCTACGAATTCTACAGCTTTTGGATTTCTTCCAAAAATCACTACTTTTTTTTGTACGTAAATCACTACTGGAATTTGGTCTTCCTTATATTTATTAATTACAATGTCAACGAGCACAGTTGTATATATTTATTCCTACCAATTAATGATTTCGAAACCTATAATTTCTTTTTTATAAATAACAGGTGCAATGTGCCAAGATTTGCATATAAGGTTCTGGAATGCCCTCATTCTTCTTTGTAAGGCATTGACACTGTTCTCTTAAATTCAATCAATCGACTGAAATATTTTTTTATTAACTCGAGGAGTTCAATTGCAGTCCCCTGTATCAAAGCTATGCACGATAAAAAGCTAACGCATCTGCAAAGCGTTGAAATCCTCAGAATGATCTGTGAGGGAGTGGCTTGGAATGATCCCGAAATCTTCAGAAAGAATGATAAGGATATCTTCGAGACATGGCTGTTTTTACATACAGCTGCAGAAATCGGAATTTCTGAGTTTTTCAATGAAATAATTATAGACTACAATGATTCACTTTATCGAACTAACAGCGAGGGGCATCACATATTTCATCTTGCAGTTTTACATCGCCAAGAGAATATTTTTAATCTCATACATCGTTTCCGATACCTCAGTGACATGCTGAATATGTACGATAAGTCGGGCAACAACATGTTGCATTTAGCGGGAAGATTGGTACCTTCAAGTAAAGTCGCTGGTGCAGCATTGCAGATGCAGAGGGAGTTGCAATGGTTCAAGGTAATAGATGTCTAATCATGATACCTATAAAGATTGAGTATTCTAGTTATTTTGATTTAAATGTTTCATGTTTCATGTATACAACGCAAATTGTTCGAATAGATTCTATCAACTGAGCACCAACATCAATATCTTAATAGTAACATGCAGCCCTTGGATTCAAGATTTTGTTCTAACTCTTAGAAATGATGCATGGATTTACTTGATTTCAGAAGAATATCTGTTTCCTTTTCTTAAATCTTGTATTCCTTGTGTTAATTTTTGCTTCAGGCCGTAGAAGATCTTCTTCCCCAATGGCACCAGGAAGAGAAAAATTCTAAAAACTTAACTCCTAGAGAGTTGTTTGCTGAATCACACAAAGAATTAGTTAAAGAGGGAGAAAAATGGATGAAGGACACTGCTCAATCATGCACGATTGCGGCTACACTTATAATCACAGTAGTGTTTGCCGCAGCTTTCACTGTACCCGGTGGCAATAACGACAGAGGACAACCATTTTTCTTGAAGGAAAAATCTTTCCTAATATTTGCGATATCAGATGCACTTGCATTCTTTTCATCAACAACTTCGTTGCTGATGTTCTTAGGGATCTTGACGTCTCGTTACTCAGAAAATGATTTTCTGGTGTCATTACCAAGGAAGTTAATTATCGGTCTTATAACCTTATTCTTTTCTATTGCAAGCATGATAGTAGCGTTTGGTGGGAGCATACACATAGTTCTTTCTCAACCTTGGAAATGGGTTATCATTCCAATTGCCTTGCTGGGTTGTGTCCCGGTGACCCTGTTTGCATTGTTGCAATTTCGTCTTCTATTTGACATGTTCTACTACACATATGGACCTAGCATATTTCATCCGGTGAATTTAACACTGAAATGTGTTAGTAATTAGATTGAAATAAAAATTAAATTAAATTTTAATTTAATGTTTAACATTTATTTTAAACCTATTCTTGTCTTAGTTGATTTGTTAAATTATTATTATTTTTATCCTTAAATTTAAATAAAATAATAAAAATATATATATTTTTATTATAATAATTTAGTCCATATTTTTAATTCTCTTTTTTTTATAATAATTTAATATTTACTTATAAAAAATAAAATAAAATATTTTGAACATTTTATTTTTATATATAATGTCTGTTTAAAAAAATATTAAATTCATTATATTTTCTTAAGAAAAATTATAAAATATAAAAAATACATACATATTATAATATATATTAAAAATTAAAATAATCAAAAATCTCTATTTTTCTACAATCTAATTAAAATTAAAATATATTATTTAATAAAAATATAAAATATCTAAGTACTAATTCTATTAACTTATGACACTCAATTTAATTCACATATTATAATGTATCATTATTGTTTTATTTAAAAAGTTATTTTTCTTTTAAATATTTTATAAATATGCACATAATCCTCTTTTTTTCTTGAAGAATTTAAAAGAAAAATTTTTAAATAAGACGAAAAATAATGAATTACAATATGTAAACTAAATTTCGTGTCATATAATAGAAGAATTAGCAATTAGTTATTTTATATTTTTATTAATTAATATAATATAATTTAAAATTTAAAATATAAAAATAAGAAAATTTTGATTATTTTTAGTGTAATAAATATAACATACATGTCGTTTAATATTTTTTTATAAAACAGACGAAACAGAAGAACTGTGAAATTTGTTCTGTGTTGGACTAAACATAAATTAAAAAAATTATTATTTTTATTTTTGTTTTTATTGAAACGGTAATTTAAAAAACTGGGGTTGTTCAAATTTATTGATTATTTTGTTTTTAAATCTTGTAGCGACTTTTGAAAATATCTTTTAAAAATTAAAAACAGTAAAAATATTTTTTGTTTTATTTGAGAAATAAGTAAACTAATTTCTTGTATCTTCAAATTAAAATTATTTAAAGTCAAACATTTCAATTAAATTCTTTTTTTAAAATATTACATTTTATATGTATAAATTATTAATATTATAATAGAATTCTACGCTCAAATAAAGGCCGGCACCTACCCTCAGACATAGAGAATACTGCCCACTTGGTCTTCATCAACTCAGTCAAATATGAGCGTGGAGAAAATAATAATGCATTTGCTTTGATTCTGCTTTCGGACTTTTTCAAAAGTAAAAGGAGATAAAAGGTTAAAGGATGTGATGATTGACGTGACCTCGGGTAGAGCCCACTTGGTCTTTGGGTGGTCATCGTTTGATTCAGTCTTTTTTGAAAAAGTGAGAAGATTGATTATTACTTTTGGAAGACTTTGTTGACTATTATAAAAAAATTTATTACGGGATTTTTTCATTATCAGCTTAATTAAAACACAAAACATATCACTAATTAATTATTAGTCATTCTTTATTATTATTATTATTATTATTATTGACGGATTCTGTTGACCAGATTAGGCCTTATTATAAAAGAAGAGGTAAGTAGTTATAATGTGATTTTTCGTCAGCTTAAAACACAAATTAAACAAATTCTCTGGTTTCCGTTGCCCTCTTTCCTCTAAATTAAGCAAAGTTCATCAATCGATCTTATGCAGCTGTAACACATACACACTCACTCAAAACTAATCTGTAAGTTTCGGCTTATGCTTTTCCCTTGTATTCTGGATTTTTAATTTATTTTTTTTCATAGCTTGAATATTTTGTTCTTAATTATATCTTTGATTGAATTTCTGTCTGCTTCATTGGAATGTGAATTCTATTTGTATATTTAGAATTTAATACTGATTTTGTTTGGCTCTCGAGAATATGAAAGAGAGAATACGAAACTAGAAGTTTGTTTGGCATACATCCTATTGATAAGATTTTACAAAATATTTGTCTATAGTTATAAACAATCATTACTGTTTTTCTACCACATATATATATATACTGCTTTAGAGAAATATTTCATTACTAGCGCAAAATAAATTTACTCTATCCCAAATTTCAGGAACTTAAATATATGAAAGTTTACTGCGATGACCATCCAAAGTGCCTCTTCGTCAATTATAACTTCTCCCTGTTTTGATTGGACATATGATGTTTTCTTAAGTTTTAGAGGTGAAGACACTCGTTAAAGGTTTACGGATCATCTCTATGCTGCTTTGAATCGAAAAGGAATCTTTGTATTTAGAGATGATAATGAACTTAAGAGAGGAAAATCCATTCGACCAGAACTTTTTAAGGCAATTGAAGAATCAAGATTTTCAATTATTGTTTTCTCAAAGAATTATGCTTATTCAACTTGGTGCTTAGACGAACTTGTTAAGATTGTTGAAGACCAGCACACAAGTGATCAACAAATGGTTTTTTCCGATTTTCTATGGTGTGGAGCCAACAATGATAAGAAAATAGATTGGTGATTTTCGAGAAGCTTTTATTGAACATGAAAATGCTTTTAGGGATGACATAGAAAGGGTGCAAAAATGGAGGAATGCTTTAAAAGAGGTGGCTGATATTTCTGGATGGGAATTAAAGGACAGGTATAATTAATCATTTTTATATATTTATTTTTCTTTTATATATTATCTATCATATTAAAGCATAATCCTTGTTGTTCTTTAATTTGTAGGAATGAGTCGGAATTTATAGAGAATATTGCCAAGGAAATATCAAGAAGATTAATTCCTAAAGTATTTGAGACTCAGAAAGATCTAGTAGGAATTAATTCACGTTTGGATGAGCTTATGCCTCTTTTAGATATAAGGTTTGATGATGTTTCCATGATAGGAATTTGGGGAATGGGTGGATTGGGTAAGACAACAATTGCAAGAATTGTTTATGATCTAATCTGTTGGCAATTTGACGGAAGTAGTTTTCTAGAAATTTCAGACAATAGCAATATGATTTCTGTACAAAATAACCTTCTTGATGATTTAAGTATAAAAGGAACAAGTTATACTATACATAATGTCCATGAAGGTATCAACATGATAGGAAATAGGTTGCGGCGTAAAAAGGTTCTTATTGTAATTGATAATGCGGTTGATTTAATGCAATTAGAATGTTTAGCAAGAAGGTGTGATTGGTTTGGTTCAGGTAGTAGGATCATTTTAACATCAAGAGATTCACAGTTGTTAACAACACATGGAGTGAAACATGATCAACTATATAATCTCAAAAGACTTAATGTTGACGAAGCTCGTCAACTCTTTTGTCTAAAAGCCTTTAAATCTCACCAACCTAAGGAAGGCTATGAGCAACTACTTGAACATTTTCTATATTATGTTGATGGTCTTCCATTAGCCCTAAGAGTTTTAGGTTCATTTTTGTATGGTAGAACTATAGAAAAATGGAAAAGTGCACTACAAAGTCTAAAAAGAGACTGGACCCTAGAAAAAATTCATAAGACACTTCGAATAAGTTTTGATGGGTTAGAAAAAAAATATCAAAGAATATTTCCTGATATAGCATGTTTCTTTAGGGGGGAGGACGTACACTATGTAACAAAAGTTTTAGACGGTTGTGATTTTGATCCAGCTATTGGAATACATGTTCTCAAAGAAAAGTCTCTAATATCTATTACAAATCATAACACATTGTGGATGCATGATTTGTTACGAAGAATGGGTCAACAAATTGTTAACAGTGAATCTAAAGAGTCTGGAAAACGCAGTAGATTGTGGGAGGAATCAGATGTATGCCATGTGTTTTCAGAAAACACGGTAAGGCGACGCTATAACTATGTCTATTTTATTATCATGTTACATATCTTTAGATTTATACTTTTTTATTTATTCTTTATTATTATTTTTTCAGGGATCCGAAGAAGTTGAAGCAATATATGTTTCAAGATACATGGTAAGCGGCCATAGAAGCATGTATACTTTAGTATCATGTTAAATCTTTGTATATTTCCATGGAAGTCTTCACATTTTTGTTCCTCATTTATCTTGATCTATTAGACAGTTGGGGAAGATGAGCATGTTGCAACTCTAGCAAATACGAAATTAAGGGCCAAAGCATTTTCGAAAATGATCAACTTAAGACTGCTGAAAATTAGAGACACGGAACTTCCAGAAGGTCTTGAATACCTCCCAAATGAGTTGCGATTGTTTCAATGGCCAGGATATCCTTTAAAGTCCTTGCCATCGAATTTTGATATGCACAAAATTGTTGAATTTGACCTATCGTTTAGTTGCATTGAACAAATACGAATTGAAAGCAAAGTAAGCTAATTTCATCTCTGATTTATTTATTTATTTTCATCGAATAATATTATTGAAAATTTTGATTCATTTGTTCCTTTGAGTGATGTCATAGCCTAACATGTTTATTTTCTTTTAAATTTTGAACAGCTGTTAAACAATTTGAGGTTCATGCGATTCGAGAATTCCAAGAATCTAATAAGGACACCAGACTTCACAAGAATACCAAATTTAGAGATGTTGATTCTTAAAGGATGTACAAGATTACGTGAGATTCACGCATCTTTGTTCTCTCACAAGAAGCTTATGGTTCTTAATCTGGAAGGTTGTACAAGTCTTAGAAGTTTCCCAAGCAAGATTGCTATGAAATCTCTTAAAGAACTTGTACTTTCTGGTTGCTCAAAACTAAGAAAGTTTCCAGAGATTGAAGGAAGAATGGAGTGCCTTGCAGAGCTTCATTTAGATGGAACTGCCATTGAAGAATTGCCATTGTCTGTTGAGCTTCTCTCCAAACTTGCTTTTTTGGATTTGAGTAACTGTAAGGATCTTGTAACACTTCCACGTACTCTAAATGGCCTTAAATGTCTTAAAACACTAAAGCTATCTGGTTGCTCCAAACTAAGAAAGTTTCTAGAAATTGAAGGAAGAATGGAATGCCTTACGGAGCTTCATTTAGATGGAACTGCCATTGAAGAATTGCCATTGTCTGTTGAGCTTCTCTCCAAACTTGCTCTCTTGGATTTGAGTAACTGTAAGGATCTTGCAAGACTTCCTCGTACTCTAAATGGCCCTAAATGTCTTAAAACTTTGAAGCTCTCTGGTTGCTCGAGACTGTTGGAATATGCGCCACAAAACTTGGACAAAGCAGAAAACTTGGAAGAGCTTGATATAAGTGGAACAGCAATAAGAAAACCTGGGTCCTCAATTTCTTTATTGAACAATCTTAAAACCTTATTTCGTGGATGCAAAGGACCACCAGCATCAACATCATGGTGTTCCCGCTTCCCCTTCAAATTGATGCCAAAAAGAAATTTAGATCCCACGGGTCTGGTGTTGCCATCTTTTTTGACAGGTTTGTCCTCTTTGACAGAATTGGATCTCAGTGACTGTAATCTGGTCGAAGGAGCAATTCCAACCGATATGTGCAACTTAGTCTCATTAAAGGAACTAAATTTAAGCAGAAATAATTTTGTGTCACTACCTGAAACCATCAGTTGTCTTCCTAAGCTTAAACAGCTCATGTTAGAGGATTGCAAGAGTCTTCAATCTCTGACAAAATTTCCATCCAATGCAATGAGAGTTAGAGCGGATGGTTGTGCTTCACTGGAAAGAGTACCAGATACATTAAAATCACGTCATTCAAGTCATTTAATCATTGGTTATGTGAATTGCTCGAAATTGCTCGGCAACAAGAATTTGGCGTTCTCAATGCTAGAAAGATTCCTTGAGGTTAGCCTCTTACTCTGTTTTTCTTATACACAATTGTATGTGAAGTCTGTCTTTATCCTATACATTTTTTGGGTGCAGGCAGAATCAAATCCATCAGTTTGTTTTGTCACTGTTGTCCCAGGAAATAAAATTCCAGAGTGGTTCAAATATCAGAATGAAGGTTCTACCATAACAATTATGAGGACTCCATATTCTTATTATAATGAAAATAAGAGTAAGTTAGTGGGATATGCTATTTGTTGTGTTTTCAATGTTCAGAAAGATCAACCCATCGGCAAACGCTGTGGTCGGTCATCAAGCAAACATGGACTTGGCTGCTATATGACCGCTGATCAAAGAGAATCTACTGTTTCTTATTTTACTCATTTTTATAATGAATCGGGCCAACCTATGTCAGATCATCTTTGGCTACTATATTTTTCGAATCAAGCGTTGAAATCTAGCAATTGGAACTTCAAATCTGATCACGTTGAGTTATCATTTAGAACCGTACTGGGCCGAGGATTGAAGGTGAAGAGGTGTGGTGTGCATCCAATATATGTTGATGAAACTGAAGAGTTCAACAACAAAACAAAAGAATTTATTGAGCATGCTGGAGCAAAAGCCAGTTTGAGTAACGACGAACCTCAACGTAAACGATTGAAAGAAGTTGAATAAACTTGCAAACATAAAAGCTTCCTTTGAGGTAAGTATTTGTTTCCTTCTTGTTTTTGAGAAAAAACAATTGAAGCCTTGAGTTCTATATATGTTTCTATGTTATGTGATTTCTCATGAGTTGATATGATCGTCAAAGGAAGAGTCTTCTATTTCATATTCTTCTTTTTTTTTTTGTTGAAAATAGTGAGAGATGAATTAAGTGTTTGGATCATGAGAAAACAGGGGTAAATAAAATGATGAAAGCAGAGTAAAAGGAAGGAAAGAAAATTAAAATCTTTTGTCTTTGTATTTATGTATAATTTTGCTAGGCCACCCAAAATTGATTAAACAAAGAGGTGAAATCATGCAGGACTGAAACGATTAAAAAGATTTGGGTGCTGAAATCAAAACAGAATTAAATAAAAGAAAGCATGTTTGAGAGCTTTGAATTTTCTTCTTCTTGAGTATGTTTTGAAGTGCCTTATTAATTATATTAATTACAATTGCTCAAAAATGGGAAAAATTAAAAAAAATTGAAAATTTCTGCACATATAATTGAAAATTGTTGATTTGATTTTCATTGAAATTATAGACTAAAAGCTATATATTTAAATTTAAACATTTTTTAGAGAAAAATATAAACAATATTCCTCTGTTTCTCTTTTATAATCTATCAGAACCAACTGTTTGCATTGTGATCATCCGCATGAGATAATGGGTTTCTCAATCTACTTTCATTGGCAGTTTATAACGATTTCTGTGTCTCAAGCTCTTATAACCTTGTTTGGATGCTGAGAAAAAACTGAATTTAAAGATCTTCTATGCGTTACATTTCACATCATAAAAAAGTTCAGCTGAAATAATAATTTCAGATGTATTTTGTTTGGCTACTGATAAAATGAAAGAAATGACAGCATGGAAATTGCGGCTGCTTTCACCTGGAATTACAAGCTATTACAAGATTTAGATGAAGTGGGCATCTCAAATCCAACGAAGTGGAACTATAATCTTTGCTAACAGATTTATGCACTCCATCAAAGAATTTCCTTCCAAGAATTTGCTTCAGTTTTTTTGGGATACGTTCCAGTGAATTGTATTTTGAACGGTATTTTGATGTTATAGCTTTAATGTGCTTTACTTTTTAAATTAAGGACTCATCCAAAGCAAAAGTTTATTTCTCCAAAAAATCAATTTAATTTACTTTCGGTGATGTGTGTTTAAATATGACATCGATGATTGTGGTTGGGGGCCTATTATTCTTCCTAATTAGCTTCTACTCAGCACCTACTTATTGGTTATCCTCAAAATAATTAATTAATTTAATTTCTTTATATAATCTTTTCTTTTAATTATCAACTTTATTCAATCTTTTGAAAATGAAAACACTTTATTGAATTAAAAGTCAAACTTTATATAACTTTTGATAGACTTTTTTGATTAACTTGCAATTGGCATACCATTATAAAAGAAAAGAAATTATTTTGTGATTTCTTCATAGTCAGCTTAGTCAAAACGCAAACATATTCATCACACAAAATAATTAAGAAAGTTTATAGCTGCTGCAACACACTCATTCACATTAAGCTGTAAGTTTCGGTTTGTGCTTTTCTTTTGTACTTTCATCCTTTTTTTTTTTCGTAATTCGAATGTATTTGGTCTTAATTATTAGTCTAGGTTATATCATAGAATAAATAATTGAGTTTGGTTGATCGGAATTGGGATTATTAAAATAGAATGGGAATTACTTCTATTTGTATCTTATAAATTCTAAATGCTTATTTTGTTTGGCTCTCGAGAAAATGAAAGAAAGGACAGGGAAAAAGAAGTTAGCTCATTTGGCATATACCCTAATTATAAAATATAAAGGAAACTCATTTACTTCAAGAATTACTTTTGGCTATAGCATTTACTTTTGAATTATATTACCATTTTGGTTTTTGATTACTTGATAGATATTTGTATATAGTTTTAGAAAAATAGTCTAGCCGGAATTCATTTATTTCATACCAAATTTTCAGGAACTTAAACATATCAAAGTCTGCAAATCAATTGCTTCGATTAGCATCCAAAGTACTTCTTCATCAATGATGTCTTTTTAAGCTTTAGATCTATATCTTCATGTTCAACTTCTGAAAACTCATGTATCAGGCGGTCGCTCCTGAAACTGAACACTTGGTGCGTGCTGTAACTCTGAGAGATTACGGCGTAGTTCTGCTTTTATTTCATCCAAATGTCTACTAGAGCTTCTATTTTCCATGTTACTTGGAGCAGTCTGGAACAAAATACTCATAATATTCATTAAGTTCAATCCCAAGTGCAACACCAGTTTCATAGCACCAACAACAAGCAACATTTCGAAGTGTATAACCGCCGCTGCCCAGCAACAATAGCGGAACATTGAAAGATGTCATGTTTTGAACACATTCTCCTTGGCCTTTGATAGAACGATTAAAGCAACCTAATCTATCACCAGACAAAGAATCGGGGATAGATTGTCCTCAGTCGAAATAGTCCTTCTAGTGTCATAGCACCAACAACAAAATACTCATAAGATTGCTGCAGCCACCAAGCCATTGTTGCTTGTCGTCGCCGCACCTCACACCATCCACGCCGTCGCTGCTCCTCATACCGTCCACGCTATGAGGATCTTGCTGCCTGGAGAATGACGATGAAGAGGTTGCTGCAGAATTTGCTGAAGGTGAGGATGGTGATGAAGGAGATGAATACTGATAGGGGGATATGTGATGTCATCTTTCCTATGTTTGCAATTATGTGATGCTCTTTGCTATGGATGATTTCTCTATAATTGGTTTCTTTTTGGAAGGTTCTGTGACCATATTATCAGTTTTTTTAGGTTTTAAAATTTCTTTTAAAATTGAAATTTTTGTGTTTGGCGCTTCTTCAAATGAAATTTTGGGTTATTATATTTTAACATGCACCCATAGAAACCGCTGTCATTTGTTTAAACAAATTTTTTATAATAAAAAAATTATTAACAGAATAATTTAAATAAAGGTCAAATCATTTTATGCTTTTAGTCTTTTTTTCAAAGTTCAAGGTTATAATGTTGTATTATAACCTATTATAATTATAACTGTATCAATACCGTAAAAAAGACAGAAGTTAGAAGTTTGTAATTGAACGAAATAATTTTCGATCTTTTTATATTGCAGTGTAGTATCAAAATAATTGTTGTATTATAATAAAATATGGACACATTAAAATAACCAGCCAAAAATATCTAAAACCTTAAAGAAAACTCAATATTCAAGTAGAAAGGGAAGCATGTTAGAATCCACGGAGGGGTGAAGTAGAAGAGGACGAACAATATCAGAAGCGGGAGAGGGTTCAATAGAAGGACAAGAACACCAAAAAGCAGAAATGACAGAGGCTAATATATTTTGATAATTTTTCTCGGTTAAAAAATTCTTCAAATATCAATAATTTTCATTATTTTTTCTACTGTTTATACTATGGGCTTTCTTGGACTACTATTATTCTTTTCACATCTCAATTAATTTTATAACCTTCTTTTGATTACTAGTTATCGTAAAACGTAATTCTCAATATAGTTTTTTTTTCTCATAAAGAAAAGATATAAAGATAATCAGTAAAATGTTTATATATGAGAAGTGTATCTATCCCAAAATTATATGTTTATTTTCTTTTAACTTTAATTTTTTTTCTATAAATAAAACCTTGTAATATAGTATATTGATCATTAACTTTCATTATTCTTCTCCAGGAATAAAATTGAGGTTTAAGTAGCATATCCCTACACTGAAATATAGTATAACCTTTTGATGGGAGAAACATATCTTAGGCTTATTTCTTCTTGGATAATGATCATAGAGGTCTTAATGATTTAGCCAATTAACCATAAAAGTCCTAATAGTTTCAAAATTTACCTTAAAAGGCCTAATGTCCATAAAAAAATATACTTTTACAATAATACCCTCATTAATTATTATATTTAAGTCCCTCAAGTTTTTAAAAAATAAAATATGTTTACTTAAATTTTTAATAATATAAAATACCCTTAACTTTTAAAAAGATAAAAATATTAATAACTAATTATTTATGATAAAAAATAAATATTTTATCTCTACGTTATTGTCTTAAACTATTAAAAAAATCAATTAATTAATTTTCTCCCAAAATTTATTTTTTAAAAATTTGAGGGATTTAAGTATAATAACTAATGAGGATATTATTGTAAAAGTATACCTTTTTATGGACATTAAGACTTTTAAGGTAAATTTTAAAACTATTAAGACTTATATGGCTAATTGGCTAAACCTTTAGGACCTAGATGACTATTATCCTTTTTTTTTTATTTTTTTTATAAGCTTTTAAAAGATAAAGGGGTGGGCTAGGCCGAAATCAATTTTTCGTTAAATTCCCTTATCTCCCCTAAGGTAATGTTTTGAAACCCGAACATGGGACAAATCAAACAGTCCCCTAACCGTAAGATTTCCAATATGAGATAATTAAAAGTATGGAAGGTAGTAATTAATCCAAATAAACTTTTATTCTCTGTATATAATCAGCAACATCAGTTTCTCACATAACCACCTTTTGTAGCAAATTCACCAAATACATAAATACATCCATACATATACACAATACAAAATACTATAATACGACAACAAACCCAGCAAGGTGTAATACTTAATTAGTATGATAATATTCTATTACCTCATATAATTAAATGTAATTAATAAAATAAATCTCAAACATTTGCAACTCTTAAAATATAAATACGAGTAAGTTTACACATATTTAGTACAAAAACAACACTATTTTATATAAATATCGTTGTTTTGTACTATTTTAAAAGTTACAAACAACCACACGTGAGAAGTACTTGCATATATATATATATATATATATATATATATATATATATAGAGAGAGAGAGAGAGAGAGAGAGAGAGAGAGAGAGAGAGAGAGAGAGAGAGAGAGAGAGAGGACTATGGACACGACGAGGGCACTGAAGAAAATTGTAATGAAGTTGAATTAGGTCGAGAACCCGTACAACATTTCTTGCACCGAAGAAACTGGTTGTTGAGGCAGCAATATTGTTGCTGAGACGACTGAGGGTTTTGATATTGTTGATACACAATTTTCAGCTTGAGTTATTAACCAATTCACTAAATCAGTAGCTTCTTTTATTTTACCATAATATCGAGGAACTCGTAAAATATATCTTATAGTCTTAAACAGAGTGATTAACGGAGTAGCCGATAGAAGTTCTCTTTTGGTTTCTCTGCAAATTTGATTGAAAAATATAAAATATGTTAGTTCACTTTACATCGTGAAACAGTCCCATGTTATAATTTCAAGCCCCTTTATCTATTGATAAACTTTAAAAATAGCCTTAAATTATTGCAAGCTGACATCATACACTCACACCACCATTTAATTAAACTATTGACTAATTAAATTACTTTATGGTCCTTAACAAATAATGAATATTGACAAAAATTATTCTTTATTATTTTTTTCAATATTTTCTTCCTATTCCTAATTGTCAAAATTTTATACGGTAGCTAGTGACACGGGGGTCTTTTTGATGATGCGGCCTGCCCCACGATGCGCTAAGCTCCGACTTAGCCAGCAATTCACTTCCGCAATATTTGCCCATAATCTCTCGACTATCTGCATACTTTAGAGAATATGCTCATACAAGCATTCGAGAACACAAGTAAGGTTAAGCAAAGCAACCAATAACAACAATGTTTACAAGGGCAACTCTCCCTCAACTCTTCTTTATTCCGTCAAAGAAAAGAACTACAAGTGTTATGTGCAAAAGGAAGCTTACAAGCCTTACTCATCTCCTCCTTTGCTCTCTACACTACCCTATTTATATACAAGGGTTGCTATAGCCACATGTCTCTTATACATGCTGCCATTTACACATTTACTAAGTCAAATGAACAAGTCTAAGGCCACCATAAGTGCCACTACCCTTAAGCTAAGGAACCACTCCACCAAGTCCTCTTGACTTAGCCTTTGCTTGACACCTCATCAAGACTAGGTCTTCCTTGCTTGAAGGCCACCATGTGCACCCCGTCCGAGGCCTTACCGAACACCCCCGCTACTGCCTTGAGCGCGCTAGCCCATGGCCCGCGTCCGTATTCACCCGCATTGTCCATTTTCGTCACCCATTGCACAGCCCAGCTACTGCACTGTTGCTGCCTGTACCATCCCCTCTTGCCTCCGCATTTCAGGTCAGATGGGTGCATGCCCGCTGTTCTGGTTGTGCAGCTAGTGTTCCCATAACACTAAGCTGTCCCCGAATGTCCCCCGACACTCACCGTAACGTAGTCTCTTTCCCTCATCTCAGTTCGAAGAGACCCGCTGTGCAGCCTTGTGCCATTTTCCTACAACGTTCCCCCTTGGTGCAAGGCCCACACCAAGCATGTTGCGTGCTCGATATTTAAGGGTCTAACAGCTAGCCACTAGAGGCGACCCATGGAATTAAAAGATTTAAATTCTAAATTTGATTTTGTGGATAGTTGAACTAGAAAATCTTAAAAATGAGAGAATAAAAATAATGATCTCTTATTATTTTGATAATATGTAATTATATTATTACCCTTTAATCAATCAAATCTTACAATTTGAGCTAACAATATATATGTGGGATGATGACTTTAGGTCTGATTGATACAACTTTTCAAATAAAATTTGTTGGAGTAGAGCTTTTACTCGTAGAGCCTTTATAAGTAGAGCTTCTAACAAAAATTTATTAATCATTTAGTTATCACAAGTAACTTTTGAGTAATTACTTTAATAGACAAAATTTTAATATTCTATTTTAGAAAAATAAGGTAGAATTTTTAAAATAAAGTAAGGGTATTTTAAATAATTTTATTTTTTAAAAAAGTTGAAAAAACTCTACTACCAAAAACCCAAATTTTGGGCTTCTTCCAGTAGAAGGAAAATAAATATATTTTTTTAATTTTCAAAAGCCCTTCTCCAATGTCAACCAAATAATATCAAAAAATTTGAAAAAGAGTTTTTATCATTAAATTTTTTTTATTAGCCAATGAAAAAGCCAAATCAAATAGGCACTTAAAATAATTAAATAAAGATAACTTACATAGATTATTACAAAGAGCTAGCTAGCTTGAAATACCCAGTTGCTTCTCTGGTGTAATAACTTAGGGATGTATATGTCTTTTTGTCAAAATTTTATGGCACTATAAAATAATACCTAAAATTAACTTTTAAAGAATTACTAAATTTAAACTTAATTAAGAAATAAAATATAATTGAAACATAAATATATTGTTGAACTGTAAATTTAATCTAGAATATTGACTTGTCTTTTGATAAACATTGGTATACTAGATATAGTAAAGATTGATGTACTGGATATGGTAAATATTGGTGTGCTAGATAAGGTAAACATTGGTGTTCTACATGAAAACTAAATTAATGGATGAGATTGGTCAAATTATTTGGTGTAATAACCATGATCAATGACTTAGAATAATTTGCTTCAAGTATAAATACCCACCACCCTCCTAAGGTTTCATAATTAAGTTAAAAATAAAAGTTTGAGTTTTTGTTCAAGTATTTGAGAGTGTTTATTTATTTATTGTAAGTTTATGTGAGAAAGAAATATATTTAAGTGTTTTGAATCATTACAAAATTTTTATGTTCAACAAAGTGGTATTAGAGTTTAGATTCGTAACGTGGATATTATATTTGTATAATTATGTGCATATATAGAAAATTCTATCAAAAAAGTCAATATTGCCTAAGGAGTCTGGGTTTTAAGTAGGACCGTTGTAAAACTTTTCCTAGTGTGTATTTTCACACCTATAAGCATTCATATTACCATCCGAAATACTGTTAGAAAGCTATAACAAATGGAGGTATGACACTATTCTAAGTTTCAATTCTCAATAGAAGCAATTATGATAATTGGAGCATAAAAATGAAGACACTCATTGGAGCACAAGATGTGTAGGAGGTCGTGGAGAAGGTTATAAGAAACCTAGAGATGACGTTGTTGGTGTCATTTTGACTCAAGCACAAAGAGACGCATTGAAGGACTCGAGAAAGAGAGACAAAAAAACTCCATATATCATTTATCAAGCATTAGATAATGATGCTTTTGAGAAAATATTGTAATACCTAAAATTTTGATTAATAAATACTTATATATATAATTTTTAGATAATGAGATTTTATTAAAGATAAAGAGAATAAAATGAAAAATCAAGGGGGTCTAGTGATATTGAGAAGTCAATTGCAATCTTATTTTCTTTGTTAAAGTCAATGCTAAGAGAGAAGGAATAAAAAAAAATTATATTATGAAGTTAATTATTGAGGCAATTGCATATGTGTAAGATTTGGGTGAAGGCTTGACTAAAAGGAGTTATTGATTGGCTAATTAACATGAGTTGGCAAAGTAATTATGAGAAATGAATGAGATGGAAGAAATTGCTTGGTGGATTATTAATGAGAAAACATGTGGCCTTGGCTTTTTTTACTTGAGGCGGTGCATGGATATTTATATAATAATTGAATTTGTTGTAATTAACTGTTTGAAAGCAAATTAGAAAACCGAGAGAAGAAAGGAGAAGAAAAAGCTAGTTTAAACTATATAAAGTTTTGTTAAGTTTACAAATATGCTTGGGGAAGCGAGAATCAACAAAACCTTCAAGCTGAGACATAAACACATCCTCATAAAGCTGTCCATTCAAGAAGGCATTATTGATGTCAATCTGTTGCACTTGCCAATTATTCATAATAGCAATACTGAGTACCACTATAATTGTAGAAGCTTTAACAATAGGATTGAATGTTTTAAAAAAATCAACTCCTAGGGTTTGATGAAATCCTTTGGCAACTAACCTTGCTTTGTACTTAGAGACAGTGCCATCAGAATTATATTTGGTTCAGAAAGCCCATGTACACCTTATAAGCTTTAGTGAAGAAGAAAAGGGAATAAGAGTACATGTGTTGTTTTTTATGAGTGCTTGATTTACTTTTTCCATAGCCATTTTCCATTTGGATTAGCTAAGGCTTCTTCTACTGATACTAGTTCTAAAGAAGACACGGACTTGAAGGATTACAATATATCACTCTCACTAGACTTGATATTTCTTTTGTTGTTAATAAACTTAGTCAATTTTTATCTTCTCCTTCTTCTATGCATTGGCAAGCTTGTAAAAGAGTTTTATAATATCCGTAAGGTCTTCATTATATAGTTTGCAGTTTGTATTTAATGGTCCAATAGATTTCACTACATTTTTTTATGTTGATTGGGGTTGTGATTTTCATGATAGAAAGTTTATTGAGGCCTATTGCATTTATCTATGAGGTAATCTTATATCTTGATCTTCTAAGAAGCAACAAGTTGTAGCTAGATCAAAGACAGAGTTAGAATATCGAGCTCTTGCATCTACTGCATCTGAATTAGCTTGGATTTAATCTCTGCTTCATGAAATCAATTTTCTTCCCTCTAAAACACCTATTGTTTAGTGTGATAATGTGATTGGTACATCCTTGGCTCAAAATCCTGTCTTTTACTCATAAACCAAACTCATTGAGCTTGATGTACATTTTTTTAAGGATAAATTTGTTGCTAAACAACTTGAAATTCGTTATGTTCCTAGTGAAGATCAAGTTGCAGATGTTCTCACGAAGCCATTATCTTTTTCTAAATTCTCCTATTTTCGCAACTAGCTCAATGTGCTTCCACGACAATTGAGCATGAAGGGAGATGTTAGAATATATGCTACAGAGCTAGAGAAAGCTGGACAATGTTGAGCTGGAGTTGGAATTATGCACATATGGAAATATCATATGAATTCTATTACAAATGGGTTACAAGTTTTATTTATTGATGATATTTTAGATTTCTCTAGAATTCTTGTATAAATACTGAATTATTGTACAAGTCTACAAGTCAATCAATACTGTGAAAAAAAATATTCAACTTCAACTTGCAAAATTTTCCATCATTTTCTTACTAGTCAAATAGTCAATAATTCTTAATTTCTCGGTTGTTCACTTGTTGAATGAAGCAGTAGAAAAAGAAATCCAATTTGAAGAGTTAGAAGAAAAAATTCTCATGAATTTGTCTGTGGCAGAGATTCTAACTGTCATGGATGCTATTGTGGCAGAGATGGCCGCAAACTTGGAGAGATTTAAATAGAAAAATGTTTTTTCGTCCAATGGGCCCATGGTTTCCTTTGAGCCACCTATTAATGTTCTTGAGAAATTTGCTCATTTATGACCTACTTCTGCGTCTCTTCTTTCAAAATCAAAAGATTTATCGCAATTCTCTAATAAGTTATAAAATATTACAAACATTAAACGAACTCAATAAACAAAGATTCCCTACTTTTATTGCCACCATGTAGAATGAACTAGTTAGAATTTTCAATCAACACTAGTCATCTTCTTTATTTTGTTGCAATTGGACTCCCTTCAAAACCACAAAACTTAACTTCTATTTTCAGAATTATCTTTATAAAGATCTAAACACCTTAAAATATATATTTTTTTCAGTTTAAAGTATGCGTCATGTGTAAAAGATGCAAGTTTTTTACAGTTTAATGTTATTTATCATAAACACGCTTAAAAAATATATTTTCTAAGTTTAAAAGTATACCTCATGTGTAAACAATGCAAGGTTTTTACTGTTTACTATAATTTCATCACATTGTCACGTGCCACCTTGTAAAAGTAACAATTGTCTTATAAAGTTGACACTTTCAACTAATGAAGACAACGTCAAGAAGTCTCAAGATATTAGTGACCGAGGTATTTCGTAATTTTTTTAAGTTTAATAGTACAAAATTTATTAATCTTAAATTAGTTCTTTAAATTAAACGTATGGTTATAACACTTTATACCTCATGTGTATAATATCATATCTCACAAAAACAGTATGCCAATTGCTTTACAAAAGCTGACCAAACAAATCTGTGTATGCCTACGTATAAAAATATATGAATCAATCGAAGTACAAAATCACAAGAAGTTAAATATATATCGAAGGGTTAAAAATGAAAAAGAAAACCTGTTTGTCTAAAGCTAAACTAACAAGCAATTGAATTAACTAGGCGACCCATAACTTCAAATCATGTGCAGAAGGCATTAAGTTCAAATCCAAGCACAAAACTCTTTTACTATTCGGTTTCTTCAGAACTTGAATCGGCAACAGAGGACGAGTCACCAATCCTTCGCTGCCGGCTGCGGCAGGTCTGTGCCTCCTCATGTGACCACCAAGCGCTTGGCCAACAGAAAACTCAAGGCCACATATCGAACACTCGTGTTGGGTTTTCGGTTTCTGCGGAAAAAATGGGCGATCCAAGAAGTCTCCTGCCATCAGCTTCGGCTTCTTGTGGCTTGCTCTGTGACCTCCCAACGCCTGAAAAGATGAGAACTCTCTGTTGCATGTTTTGCATACGAAAACTCGCTTTGATTGATCCGATTCGGCAACTTTAGACAGAAGCATCAAGCATTCAGGCACGTTCACAGCCGCCATTTCACCCTCCTCCCTACCTCTCTTCATAACTAATTTCAGATTAAGTATGAATTTGAACTCTAAAGCTTTGAAATTTGCTGCGAACTGTTTTTAATTTTGTGGAATGTGGAATGGAAGTAAGATAGATCGGGAGTCTGTGTTTATAGTTTTGAGCTGCCAAGTATGAACTATATCTGTCGTTGTTTAAATGACAGATAAGCCCATGGTGACTTAACGATTAAGAGAGGAGAAAAGTTTGGTTTTTCTTGTAAATATGGCGAAGTAGAAAGATAATTACTCTGTGGTTTTCAGCTTTGCCACGTTAGCTTTGCGGGAACGCGTGGTTACTGAATGAACTAGGGAAGCAAGTCACTATAAGCGAGCAGATTTGAGTCGTGCTTTGTACTGACGTTTGTAGATGATTTCGCATTCTGACTTGCAGTAAAGGCACGTGTAAAACACAGCCTACAAGAACATTAAAAAAAGTCGGGTCATGTACAAAGATTGTCAAAGAAACGTCAAGGTTAAACACGGTCCACCATGGAGAAGTTTCTCACACAAGTCACAATTAAGGACTACAACCGATGAAATACGATACAGAAATCTCAATATTTATATTTATATCCTATAAAATATTATATATATATATATATATTATTTATATTTTTATAAATATTTTGTATAATATTTATATTTCTCTAAATAAATATTTTTTAGTATTCATATTCAAACGATAAAATATGTTTATATTCTAATAAAAATTAGTAAACTCTTAAAAAAATTAAATTTAAAACTTTTAATATTTTATAAATTAATATACCATATTGATAAATTAAATTAAAATAAAAATAATTTTATTATCTAATCTGTGCCTATAATTATTTTATTATACAATAAAAATGTGATAATAATCGTTATAATTTTTTTAATTATAATCAAATTAACCAAAAATAACAAAAAATATGATAAGATAACTTGTCTAAAGATAGCAAAACGCTGATGACTTCAAATAGCGAACCAATTTTGTTTAGAGTGTATATATTTTTTTCTATGAAATTACAGTCAGACAATAATATTAGGGAACAACAAAAATATTTTTTTTCTTCTCTTCAACTACTCAAAGAGTAAAAAATTGAGAACCGATTTATCCATATATAATTTAGAGATTCCATATAATTTTGATTAACGGATGAAGAATAAAAAAATCGAAGAAGAAATTGAAAATTTGAATTAAATCTAAATGATGTGACAGAATTGAAATATCTACATTTTTATCTAAATATTACAATTTAATTGATCAATTACTTGAATTAAATCATTCATTTTTTCATCTAAACTTAAATTTTTACAAAAAAATATTCATCTAATTAGGTTACAAAGTTATAGATTATTTGAAATAAAAAATATACAAATAATTTATTTCACAATTAACATATCATAAATATTTTTTTAATATATAATCTTTAAACAAAAGTTTAGAGAAAATTGAAAAAAAAATGTAATATATATTCATATAATTATATATCTCAAAAAGAGTAGATAATATATTATAAATTAATTAAATATATTAATAAACTAATTAAATTAATCAAAATTTTCGTAGACACCATACTATATATTAATATTATAAAAGAGCATAATAATATATTGTTCATTAAATAAGATATTTTATGTACCATAAAAATATAATAATAAATTAATTAAATTAGTGGTCTATATTATATTTATCCTCCTCTTTTCATGAATATTATAATCTTTTATTTCAATAACTTAATTAAAAAAAAAGGTAAAACGGATATTTTATGTGAATATCCATCCGTATCCTATCCATATCTTATACGGATATAAAACATCATTATTATACCCTATTTATATCCTATTTTATAATATTCATATCCTATTCATTAAGATATAATGATATCTACAAAAACGGTATCCATTATCATCCCTAATCATAATTGAGTATCAAATATAGTAACGATTTGGAACATATAGTGGATCGTAATCAAATAGGTTGAATTTTATTAAATGATAGTAACTTAACTTGATAATTATGTCTAATGTTGTATTAGATTGTAAAATATTAAATATATAAAAATTAATTTTTTACTTGTTAAAACAATAATATGTTTTATAGTTTCCTTATTTCTTTCCCTTTCTTTACTAGGTTTTCTTTTCTTTGCCTATATAAAGGCTAGCTGTTGTATTATTTTAATTTATTCAAGATATCAAGAACTAGTTTTTTTAACATGGTATCAGAGCCCATTTCTAGGCAATTGTGGGATTATGTTCCTCTATCCTCTCCCGCATCTGATCCACACTTCGCGTGAGAAAGGGTGTCAATTGTCTCATATTGCTATCTTATTAGGCTGTCATCTTTGTTATATATGAATTGGGCACCCTCTCCCCTTGAACTAGCTTTTAAGTTGAGTTCTACTCAAGCTCATTTCTAACATTACTATTTGATTATCTAATATTATCCTTTTCTTAAAAATTTGATAGTTCAAAACTACCATGGTTACTCACTAGAAGTTGTAGTCGTTTACCTATTGCCATGTAACCAATTGTTTACATGAATTTTAAATTAACTTTTTGAGTCTAGTTAAAACTGTAACTTCTTTTCATAGCAAATTATGGGTGAACAATGATTATAAAATATTAATTATAGATTGGTTAGCGAGGATTTCAGGAATATCAATGATAACTTCAATGGATGATAAGAGGCAAAGGTTGGTGCATTGGCGGTTGTGTTTGGGTCTTAAAATTCATAATAAAAATAAGGTTATATAATAAAATAAAATAAATAAAATTTTATACAATTTACCATTATTAAAATATAATTTATTTTTTAAAATAAATATTTATGGAATAGACTTTACCCTAAGTTAAATTAAAAAAAAAATCAAAACTTGAAAAATCAAATTAAAACAGATGGGTTTGATCTGGTTTTAATTTTCTCATTTAGTCCAGTTTAATTTTAATTTTTAAAAGACTTAATTTTTTAGTTTAGATTTGATGTTAATTCAAAAAATTTAAATTGAACGAAAAATATTTTTAATAGATTTTATTATCAAAATATCATTGTTTTATATATATTTTAACATTAAAACGATGTTGTATTATAAAGTTTTAAAAAAAGTAATAATAAACTATTAAACCAAATGGATATTTAATAATACCTGTTGTCTTAAATTTAATTTAATTAAGCTTAAGTAAATTCAACTTCTAAGGTTTTGAGACGTTGTAATTTGGATTTATTTTCATAAACAAAATTTAGTGAAATATGTTTCCATGTATTTTTTGTAAAATACATTTTGACAACAAAAAAACATAGCTTTTTAAATTCCAACTAAAAATTAAAAAAATGACATTTTTTTATTTTTATTTTGAAAATATATTTTTAAAGTTGATTATTTTTTTTTATTGGAATAATTAATGTTAATGCACAGATTTTACGAACCCCACACTCATACAGAAGAAGAAAATATATGCCCTTGACATGGATAGATGGTTCGAACCAGATCCTCCTCACAACTCAAATGAGAAATAGAATTCGAAACTATGTCAAAAGGTGGAACCATCAAGAGTTATAAAAAACAATCAAACCGTAAACACTCTGTATCACTCGCGCAATTTTTTTCGTTCTACACACCCTATTTTCAACAACACACAACATATGACGTATGGCCAAATACTCACCGAACTTCAATACAACTTAAAAATGATGACTTACTTGCTGCTCGTTCTTCAATCGACCATTCTGCTGAGCTCCCTTAACCCGCGAACTCTTTCGACTTTGCAATTTTGCAAAACTGATTCGCAGACTCTTTGCAAAACAAGTCTGAGCTAGTTTTCCCTTGACAAACCCACAACACGAGACACCTTAATACTAACTCACAAAACCTAAAAAAAACTCAAGAATGGCATAATACATACTGCTTATTTCTCACACAACTACTTCGCGCACCTACATTTTTCCCCAAACCCGGTCAAATGGCTTGAGCCAAATGTTCACGCCTAAGCAAAATCGAGGTTCTGAACCACAAGCAACTACTAGAAGCCTCAATATTCAAACACTCAAACAACACTCATGCCACCTTACTGTTAAAGCACTCTACCTCTGACCACCTCCTAACTCTAGGCTTATTTTTGGCGACTCTAAAACTTTATGAGATCTTACAAGCGTCAGTATACCTCCTGCCCGCTTCTTAAATAACTACTCTGCCCACTTCCAAATATTTTGTCGAGCTAGTCCATAATTTTTTTCGAGATAGAGCAAGGCTTAGATAGTAGTCGCCTATTCGACGACCCTTCTCTGATTCCTAAGTTAGCCATAGGTTAGGGAGAAAAATGATGAGGGCTTGAGCATATCTCTCTAAATAGAGAAAATCAAAGATATGCCTGGGTAGCGAGGATGGAACACAGGGAGGTGGTCAAGGCAAGTTCAAGGGTCAAAAGAGAAGGAAGCTTCAAAGGGACGAATAGGGTGTTCTTTTATGGTTTTTCTACGTATTCATAGAGTTTTCAACCATGGAAGTTGGTGTATTGGTGGGAAGAAGAAAGAGAGAATCCTTTTTGGGAGAAGAGCCTATTTTTTGTTAGGTTTGTAGTGAATAGTCACTTGTCTCTTGCAAAAATGAGAAAAATGTCTTTTTATATGAAACAAAAGAATACTCATACTTGATTAGAGGGCTTTTTTGCTCAAAGTTTAGGGTTTTTTACCTTTACACGTGTCATTTTCTCATTGGGTCTTACTAGCCCAACTTAAATACCATGTGACAAGTTAAGATTAGTGGGCTTTTCTTTATCCAAGCTCAATGAATATGTGTCAACCTTCTAATGGCCAAGGAGATTGTTATGTACCTTGGTGAATAGGTGGCGTAACCTTATTTGTCCAATTGGCACGTGATCCCTCACCTGGGTCCTAAACGGCCCCAACTGGGCTATGTGCACTATCTGTAAAGTGTTAGATAGGATCTGCACAGTGCCTAACTCGCTGTTGCCAAGACTAGGGTCTGTCTCCTACCCTTAAAATGGTCCTTGTAGGATATTTTGTTGTGCATTATGACACTTAAGGGATTCTTTAGAGACGCAAAGAGGTGGGTTCTCGTGCACCTAGGTGCTTAGGCAACTGAGCATCCCACCTACATGGATAGTTGGGTATCCTATCTCCCTTACTCAAGGGTGCGAAGCTCTTGTATCTTAAGGGCGAGTACAGTTGTTCCAAGGTGTAATGGAGAATTGAAGTTATTTTTCACATCTATTTATGCATGCTACGATATATAGCCAATCTTATTATACGCGCTACGGTATATGGTCGCGCTTTTCTACATGTGTCACGATATATGATCACATGGACATTTCTATATGTACCATGGTATATGGTCATGCAGGCATTCCTACCCGCACCACAATATATAATCACATGAGGCATTATCAATAAATGGTGAATACTTTAGCAATATATAGTAGGGAGCCCAGCTTAAGGTGGGTCTTACCTAATCGCATATGAACAGGGCTCGTTTCTCATCCTACCTTAAAGTGGGCAAGAGGTAGGTCACTCTCCAATATGCTGACCCAAACTTTCATGAGCCTATTTTATGCCACATATCCAATTATATTTCTCCCCGCAATAATTACCTAATCAATAATTTTTGAAACTTTCCAATTTCTTTTTATTATCTAAAACTATGAGAAAAACTTCCAAATATGTTTTTTATTCTTAAAAATGTCATTTTTTTAATGTTTAAAAAATTATTTATAAACATGATCAAATTAATGTGTATTTGGGAGATATCATGGTATGGCATCAAAAGTTCAATGCATATGAGATATTATACTTAAAAGTGTAAAATTGATGGATGTGTTAACTCAGTTTGTAAAAGTTTTAAAATATTTTTTAAAATTATAAATAATATTTTAAAAGTAGTGATTTCAAGAAGATAAAATACGTTTAGTATGCAGTGGCCACCAAAAATAATTTTCTAAATTAAAATAAAAAATATATATTTGATATTATTTTTGCTATTAAATATATTTTTAACACTTTACCGAATATAATTGATTAAATTATCAAAGTCTATAATAATAAAATAAAAACACTACGTGGTTCGGAGTTGTGTACTTAACAATCCATATAAAAGATTATAAATTCCACATGAAGTTAAACAAATAAAAGCTCCTAACTTTGTTACCATCATATAAAATCTACTGGAACATCATTTGTCTTGTTTGTCTTGTTGCAGCTGAATTATCTTAAATGCTGCAAAGCTTCTACTCGTGAAGAACAAAGATTCTTATATCGAAGAATCACAATGATATATATCTAAAAACACTTGAAAAATATATTTTCTAAGTTTAAAAGTACAAATATTGAATAATCTTTAATTTTTTCTTTAAATTAAAAGTATGCTTGTAACACTCTATACCTCATGTGCATAATATCATAGCACAGAAAAAAATATATATATGCCAATTGTTTTACAAAATCTGACCAAACAAATCTGTCTATTCCTGGAGATAAAAAAAAAAGAGGATCAATCCAAGAACAAAATCCCACAAGTTGGTAATTATATATCGAATCATGAATTAACTAGGCTACCCATAACCTCATATCATCGCCAGAAGGCATCAAGTTCAAATCCAAGTACAAAGCTCTTTTACTGTTGCATTTCTTCAGAACTTGAACCGGCAAGAGAGAGCGAGTCACCAACCCTTCGCTGCCGCCTACGGCAGGTCTGTGCTTCCTCATGTGACCGCCAAGCGCTTGGCCAACAGCAAACTCAAGGCCACAAACCGAACACTCGTGTTGGGTTTTCGGTTTCTGCGGAAAAAATGGGCGATCCAAGAAGTCTCCTGCCATCAGCTTCGGCTTCTTGTGGCTTGCTCTGTGACCTCCCAACGCCTGAAAAGATGAGAACTCTCTGTTGCATGTTTTGCATACGAAAACTCGCTTTGATTGATCCGATTCGGCAACTTTAGACAGAAGCATCAAGCATTCAGGCACGTTCACAGCCGCCATTTCACCCTCCTCCCTACCTCTCTTCATAACTAATTTCAGATTAAGTATGAATTTGAACTCTAAAGCTTTGAAATTTGCTGCTAACTGTTTTCGAGTTTGTGGGATATGGGATGGAAGTAAGATAGACTGGGAGTCGGTATTTATAGTTTTGAGCAGCTAGGTATGTCCCATGTCTGTCGTTGTAAAACGACAAATAAGCACATGGGACCATTAAGAAACGAAAGAAGTTTGCTTTTTCTTAGTAAATATGACGAAGTGGAAGGGTACTTCATCGGTGGTTGCTAGTTTCGCCACGTCGGCTTTGCGGGAACGCGTAGTCGCTGAACGAACTTGGGAAGCAAGTCACTCTGAGCGAGCAGATTTGAGTCATCTTTTGTTGACGTTTTGTAGATCATTTTCGATCTGACTCGCACTAAAAGTGCGTGCAAAACACGAACTAGAAGAATCTATCACCAGTAGCAAGTGTAAGACACTAACGAGAGTCAGGTAATGTCCAAGGAAACGTCGTGGTCAAACGTGGATGGCAAAGTGCTTGTCAACTCTGAGTCAAGCGGCCGTCTTTAAGTTTAACAGTAATCTACGCGGTCCATTGTTCCAAAAGGAAGTTAAGTAGGAACCTCGTATTTGATGGTAAGGAACATGTAATGGGTTGACTGCAAATAAATAGGTTATTTTTTTAATACTACTTATTATATTTAAAATTTATTAATATTATATTAAAAATTTATGAACAATTGGAGTCTAATCGAGTTTAATATAATATTTATATAAAAATTTATACTCAATCTAAATAATATTCTATGGAGAGTACTTGTCTTTAGGTCACTTAGATGGATAGTTACGCAAACAATAGATTGAATTATATTTTAAAATATAAGACATTAAATTTAATTAAAATCAAATTTTATATTATGTTTATTGGCTTAAGGGATCGTAAAATATTAAATATATAAAATTATATATATTATTTAATTATATAATATAAATTTTTTTCTTAAAAGTTTTATAGTTTAAATTACCACCATCACCAACCATAAGCTATATATATTGTGGTGAGAGCAATCGTCCGTGGTAAATTTAAAAGTTAAATTTTCGGGTACTAAAATTATAATACAAATTATAAGTATGATAATTATTATAATTATAATTGTGATAGATTAGCTAACGAGAATTTCAAAAATATCAATAATAAACTCAATAAATGGCAAGAGGCACTAACGAAGGGTGGTGACGTTGGCGGTTTTGTGACTAGGTTTTATAATTTAGAGATCTATAAAATTGGGTTTGGTTCGATTTAAAAAAAAAAAGGAACCAAAACTAAATTATATATATTGTAAAATCAAACGGAACTAATGCACTTCTTTTCAGTTCCATTTGATTCTATAATTCGGTTTTACTTCGATTTTGGATTTGGTTTCAAATATTTTGAGATATTTTTATACAAGTTCTTAATTTATAAAAAAAATTAAAATTTATAATAATTATTTTTATTTTAGGTGAATTTATATAAATATTTTATTTTATTTATAAATTTAATAAAAATTAGGGACTTAATAAAATTTTATGAATCAAGAGATATATATTACTAATTACAAATAATTTATTAAAGTATAATTTGCCAAGTGGTTGAACCCTTGCAATTTTTTATAGAGTTCAACCCAACCCGAAGTGTTTATGCCTTAAATGGATAATTCACTATACTGCCAAATTCATCTTAAAAACGTGGCTCATTCGTCTATCTTTTCACACCTAAACTTTGTATCTTATTTGGTTTCTGATTTCTGATTTTGTTTTCGAACTTTTCTACGAGTATATGATTCCTATGAAAAGATTTAAGTAAAGGGAATCGGCTCGTATACTTATTATATTCTAGAAAAAAAAATTATACAGTAATCACCGAAGGACAATGGGAAAAAGTTGGATAATAAGGTTATCTTGTTCATCCTCCTGAAATTTTAAATATATATTATAAAAGTATTTATAAAAATTTAATATTTATTATATCATATTTTTATCATGATTAAACTTATATAAATTATAATCACTGCCCGAGGGTTTCTTGGAAGCATTCTGTCCACATGCATGTATCGTTTCTCAACAAGCCCTATTCTACGTGCAGTCTTTTATAATTATTTCTTTTTGTTAAGAAACCAGGTTTTGGCAGCATCTTCCAAAGAGTCAAAAGTGCTATCCGTGGACATAATAATTAATACAAAAATATTACAATTATAATATTAAATATGTTTTTCTTGAAATTCTAAATAATACAATTTTTTTAATCTTATTTTTAAATTTTTATTCCAATAACTTTAGATTTATCTATTAAATAATTAACCTAAAATTTTAGAAATTTATATTATTCTATTATATGATCTAATTGATCGTATCTGTTTCTTTAAAATAAAAAATTGAAATATTAAATATTATTTCATACTTTTAATACTAACTTGTAACGTATATCCTTATCGTGATCCACACTTTAGAGTTCTGAGAGCAAACTTTTACAAACTTGGCATAACAAAACAAATCAAAGGCAGATCTCGACTCAACTCTTTTTAAAATAGAGTATCATCGGGAATCGCAAGCTGTTCGTCTTCCTTTCTACTGTCTCAACTCCACTTCTTGCGTTTCTCCCTGTTTTCAAGTCATAAGTCATTGAACTAATTTGTCTTTCTAAATATTTATTTATTTTCCTTCAAAATTTTAGTTTCTTGAGGTTTCAAGAAGAGGGTAATGCAGCTTTTCCCAAAAACCGTTGGAAGATTTTGGAACGGATGGGACATTCGGATACTGGTTTTATTTAGTCTTTTTTTACAGACAATTCTCACTACACTTGGTTCCAGGAGAAAATATACAGCAAGAATTTGGTTGCGAGTCGTAGTCTGGTTAACATATTTATCAGCAGATTGGGTGGCAACTGTTGTCCTAGGCAACTTGGCAACCAGTGATGGAGATTGTGAAGAAAAATCTGCAAACCCGAACGGTGAAATCCAGGCATTTTGGGCACCATTTCCTACTCTTGCACCTCGGAGGACCGGATACTATCGCAGCTTACTCTTTAGAAGACAATGAACTCTGGCTTAGGCATTTTCTTGCACTTGTTGTTCAGGTTGGAGTTGCATTTTACGTCTTCCTTCGTTTTTGTAGCAACACTGCTCTCACATATATGGCTATTCCAATTTTTATTATTGCAAGTCTTAAATAGGTAGAGAGGACTTTGGTACTCAGATTTTCAAGCAAGGAGAATTTAGGGGAGATGGACGGTAATCCCTTTGTTGAAGCATACCTTTTACTCAAGAGATTAGCATTTTGTTTTTGTAGGACAACTTCTCCACTCTAATGAAGAAGAAAATAGCTACAAAATCTTTAAGAGAAATAAGACAGGGAAAGATGCTTTCAGTTTAGCAGAAGTTGAACTTGGTTTTCATGTATGATTTGCTCTACACCAAAGCACACATTGTTTATTCTACATTTGGGTTCTTACTACGTTGCTTTAGCTTATTTTTTTTCTGTTTTTGAATTAGTTATGTTTTCAATCGCCATTGATATTCATGCATACCCACTTTTTGATATCGTTGTAACTTATTTGTTGCTAGTTGGCAGTGTTGCACTAGAGCTGTACGCATTCATCTTACATTTTTTCTCCGATTGGGCAAGACTATACAAAAAATAAAAAATGCTGTATCCTACTCTTTCTCATCCATGTTTGAGCAATCACAAGAGGTGGTCGGAATACATAGGAAAGTTTAACCTGATAAATTTTGCATCAAAGAAACTGTCATGTCAACAGCTTGGGCTGCAATCGGGAAGTTATTTGGCAGCAAAATGTTGTTGGAGAATAGGAGGCACTTGTCTTGGGAAGTTGTAAGTATTGATTTGAAAGAATTGATCTTCACAGAGCTGATGGAGAAAGTTAACAAACAAGAAGTTCACCGACCATTTTGTTTGATCAGAGAGGTGATAATGTGCTTCAAGAAAGGCATAGTACGCTTGATGCTGATATTCTGTGGTTAACAGGCTCAGCAGCTTATGAATGTAGCGTTATATCTTGGCACATTGCTAATTATATCTGTTATTGTTGGGAAACGAAATGTGAACTATCTAAACCTTGCTTTCTTCTTACGGAAATGGAATCAAAATAAACCAACAAACACAACATACACTAACAGCAAATCAAAACAAACCACAGGAAGGAACAAATATTTTACGTGAAAAAAACTTTCCCTCACTGCGAGTGAGAGAAAAAAACCACGGCCAAAGATTATAGGATTTCCATTATCACAAAATCATAGAGTACAAAAGTGTTCCACTCAACACAATAACTCATCAACTAACAGAAAAACTACCATCACCATTAATCCAACTTGTAAGCAACAACTCAACAATAACACAAAATGAAGAACCTGAAATTAGCAAGCCGAAGTGCAGAATTTTCTGCAGGACAGGGCTGCTGTTATCTTCATTCTGGGTGAGTTCGGGAGCCAAGCTGGATGATCAAAACCGTTCTGCCTGAAGAACCATGTGTTGTGAATGTCTCTGCCAAATTTCAGCCAAAACCGACTTAAAATCGCCATGCGATTTGCTGTCCATCAGAAGCAGTGCAGAGGAGAAAACAGAGGAGAGCATACTGACCCCAACGCCGAAAAATATGCCATGTTTTCTGATTTTTGAGTCCCACGAATGCAAAGTGAAAATGATAGCTATTTGACATTTTCCAAATGTTTAATTTATAAGGGAACACAAGTGGGTTATGAAATTCCAAAATAACCCTTTGGACAATTCTCCAATAGGAGTGTAAGTCCAACAGTTATTACAATGATCTTGATAAGCATTGCAATGGAAATCCTGATAATCTTTATCCAAGATGCAAAATTAGCAAATGTTTATCAGAATATATGTTGTATCTAGTTTTATGTCCATCTCTGATGCTTGAAGGGTTTGAATCATGGTATAGACATACCTGTGAAGATTTTAAGCTGGAGTTTGGAAAAACCTTATTTCTAAGTCAGGAAAAGGTAGAGAAGTTCGTCAGTTTGTGCTTGAACTCGAAATGGATAGCTCAAACCTGCAGCAAACGGCAACGATTTCTACTTCAGCTCTATTTCCCGGATGTTGGCTCAGCCAGAAACTGCTATGACTCGAAGCCAGAGATGATTGGAAGTACGAAAAGAAGTGGAAAATGATAAGCGAAGTGTGGGTGAAATCTTGACATATGCGGCAAGTCATAGTGCATGGAAAATATCTTAGAAGAGGAGGAGAACTAATCACTCATGTTAGCCTTCTTATGGCACATCTTGGCTTACGTTCACAATATGGGCTTATTCCTGATAAGTACTCTATGTTAAATAGTGATTTTTAATAATTTTAATTATTTTTAATTTGAATAGTAGCTTCATGTTTTCTTCTTTCTCATTTTTCTTATATAATAATAAAATAACATTATTTATTAATCAAACTGCAAACAACACACACTCACATCCAAAAACAATAAGTTTACTCTTACACATAACTTGTACAACAAAAAAGATTCCAGAAATGATAAAAAAATTATGCGTCACACCTCGGGAGATCAGAAAAAGAAATGTTGTCTCTAAAGACTGCAGACCTACTATAAATGAGAAAGACGGTTGGTTTCATCTATTTTCTCTCCGAGTCTAACCAAACAACACACAACTCACTTCAAAAAATGACGAAGTTTATCTTTTTTTTTAATCTTTCTTTTAAATTAAAAGTAAATATGTTTTATTTTTAAAAATCTAAAGAATTTAAATATAAGAGATAATGTGATGTATCCCTTTACTTTTTAGGAAAAGGGAGATACTTCATAACTTTTTTTTTAATCTTACATATCCCTTTACTTTTAAAAAAACTTGAGATACCCCCTAAGACACTATTTTAAACATTATTTTAAATATAAATTAACTATTTTATCTCTTAACTATTAAAAATATATAAAATTATTTAATTATTTTTATTTTTATTATATAATAATCAATAACATATTATTATAATAATTAATTTAAAAATTATAATAATATTTTGACTGTTAATTATTTTCTTTTAAATTTGTTAATATTTTGACAATATTAATTATAAATAATTTTATCATTGACATTTTATTAAAATAATCTATTTTAAAAATTATATGTAATAAATATTGTTAAAATTCATTGTCAATTTCTACAATTTTTTTAGTTGTAAAAAATTTATTGTAAAAGTAAAAACAATTAATTTTTTATAACTAAAACAATTTCATATTGTAAGTTGTTTTAATAATTTCTTAGCATATTTTATATTGTAAAACTTTTACAAATGATGTTAAAATTTGCTTACAATTAATGTTATAAAAGTTCATAATTAGAAATATTTTTAACAACATTAATTATATATAATTTTTAAATAGACTATATTAATATAAGGATAATTAAATTATTTTATATTTTTAATAGTGGGAGGGTAAAATAGTCAATTTATATCTAAAATAGTACTCAGAATAGTATCTTAGGGAGTATCTCAATTTTTTTTAAATTTTATTCTTCATTAATTTGAAATTCAAGCAAGTAATAATATTTTTTAATTATTTTTTATTTATTTATCTCTCATTAAGAGTTTTTATTTTCAAATTCTGAACTTATATTACAGAAATTTCATTTATTTATTAACCAAATAAATTAGTTAATGGCCTCATGCTCTAGTTAAAATCAATAAAGCTACATCTGGATATGAATAAAACAAATTATTTATTAATGAATAGGTTTCATACATTGAAAGGAAGGACCCAAAAAAAGAAAGAAAGAAAGAAAGAAATCTATGCAACAAAATAAGAATTAAAAACCCTATATTGATCGCTTAAGCCAAGATGTGCCATTAGAAGACAAACATGAGTGAGCAATTCTCCACCATTTCTAAGGTATTGACCATGTGCATTCCATTGGCAATGACACGCTGTATGCGCCAATATTTCCACCCACACTTCACTTATCATTTTCCATTTCTTCTCGTAATCCCAATCATCTTTTGATTCCAGCAATTGCAATTGCTTCCCAAGCCAACATCCAGACAGAAAAACTGACGGATGGCTGTTTACTCTATTAGACACCGTTGAACGTTCAAGCTCTTTTTCAAGCAAAACCTGCCGAACTTCGCTGCTATTTTTGTTGGATATTTCATTCTTTTTTGACTCAAAGAAATTCACTGGCTCCTCACAGGTATGTCTATACCTTGAATCAGCAAACCCTTTCGGCATCATCGATGGGCAGAAAACTAGAAGATACAACATGTAATCGGATAAACATTTGGCAATTTTGCATCTTGGTTGAAGATTATCAGGATTTCCATTGCAATGTTTATCAAGATCATCGTGATAGCAAAGATCAGTAGCAATGTGTCAAGCAAGAACGCTGCAATCAAAACCTTCTGAAGCTGTAAACCAAAGCATATCAGGGTGCATGTTGTACCTTTCTTCAAGCACATAATCTCCTCTTTGAGCCCTTAACTTGTGACCTGTCGCATTTAAAGAAAAAGGATGGTGTTCTTTGTGTTTTTCAATCTTATCCATCAGCTCTGAGAATATTAGCCCTTGCAAAGCAACGTTCACATCTTTCCAACACAAATAGTGGTAATTCTCGAACAAAATGCTTATGGAAAGTAGCTTGTCAGCTCCTCTGCAAGCGACCGGCAGCATTTTGTCTTTAAGGCAAAAGCTTATTAAGTTAAATTGTCCCATGGATCCCGACCACCGCTTGTGATGCTCAAAAGTGAATGAGAAAGAAATGTAGCATCAAAAATATTAGGGTGGTTTCGGTTTTGATACTTTGTGAAGCAGAGTTTTGTCCAATCAGAGAAAAAATGTAAGATGGATGAGTAAAACTCAAGAGCAACAGCCCCAAGAAGTAACAAGTAAGTAATGGAGATATCAATCGCTGGATATGCATGGAAACTAGTGGTGAATGAGAAGAGAAACAGTACAATAGTAGAGGTAAATAAGCTGAAGCAACGGACTAAGATTCCAAATCCAGAATAAACAATATTTGCCTTGGTGTAGAGCAAATCATACATGAATCCGAGTTCAACAGCTACCAAATTGAAAGCATCTTCGGCTGATTTTTCCTCGAAGATTCTGTAGCTCGTTGCTTCTTCGTTATAGTCAAGAATTTGGCCTGCAAAAAAAAGTGCAAGTCTCTTCAGCAGAAAGTAAGCTTGGACCAGCAGATGGGAGTCTTCTTCCTGTAGGTTTTCCATGATATTTCCCTTCAGGAGCTTAACAATTTCTGGACCAGGTTTAGGATCTGAGAGCAAAGAATCTTTGAAATTCTCATTGCTTGAAAACCTGAGTACGAATGTTTTCTCCCCGTACTTAATAACACCAACGATAAAAATTGGAATAGCCATAAATGTGAAGGCAGAATTGCTCCAGAAACGCAGGAAAACATAAAACGTAACACCAATTTGAACAACAAGAGCAAGAAAATGCCTAAGCCACAGCTCATTGTCTTCTAAAGAGTAAGCTGTGATAGTATCAGGGCCGCCAAGATGCAGTAGAAGAAATGGTGCCCAAAATGAATGGATTTCGTTTCCTGATCGGTGGGAATTATCTTCAGAATCTCCATCGCTGGTAGCAAGATTGCCCAGGACGACAGTTGCAACCCAATCTGCTGTCAAATATGCTGACCAAACAAGGATTTTTATCCAGGTTCTTGCTGTGTATTTTCTACGAGAACCGAAAATCGTTAGAAGTATCTGTAAAATAAGGCTACTTAAAACTAATATTCGAATTTCCCATCCGTTCCAAAATTTTCTTATTTTTTCTGGGAAAAGCTGCATGATACCTCTTCTGTATGCTTGAAGTATTTATCAAACAGAAATAAACTCTTGATTGAAAAATAAGATAAAAGATATAGAAGCAAAGTAGATATGCAAAATATAGACTAGACAAGTAATATCTTACAAGAAATTTGAATTTTTAGAAAGGTTTTCCGAGCTAGTAAATGCAGAATTTGAAGAAGTAAGACAGTACAAAGAGAATTGGATTTGAATACTTCCTTTAGTTATTATTAAAACTAGAGCGCGATACAAGTTGCCGAGCTCGATGAAATTTAATATATTTTATGGTTTTAATTAAAAAAATAAAAAGCGTCACATGTATGTGGAAAAAATTTTGACTCTCCAGCACGAGCACCTATGCCGAAAGCTCTACTTTTGCAAATTATTATACATACCATATCTTTAAAAGATACCGTGATTAAGGGAAATGACAATTTTGTTGACTTCCTGTCACATAAATTCTTGTTTTCTTATAATAACAAAATAAACTATTTAATCAAGTAAACTAACGAGAAAGAAAATCTTGGAGAGACAAGAGGGTAATTTTAGTTTAGTCTCTAACGTTTCAGCTAATGTCACTTAAGTTGTTACGTTTTACGTATTAGATAAAAAAGTCCTTAATTTTTTCGAAAATCATCACTTTAATTCCTAACATTTCGGTCAATGTCACCTAAGTTTTTGAACCAAACTTCCGTCCATTTTAGTCATTATATACTTTTCAATTTATCCCTTATAATATAATAATACTTAATTTAACTCTAAATTTTATGAAACTCATCATATTACTCCTTTATGTTATTTTTTTTTATTTTTAACTAAAACAATAAAATCATATTTTTATAAACTTAAATTAATAAAAAATAACTTTTTATTATTTCTTCTTCCTCGCCTTTCTTCTCTAATTTTTTTTCATTATCTCTTTTTCTTCTTATTTTTTTAAAGGGGAAATTATAATGAATTTAAAATATTAGTTCTTTGATTTTTTTAATTCAAATAAAGAAAAAAATTCAAATCATATAATCTTACTAATAAAATCAATTAATTTAATTTATACAAAAATTAAAATCCACAAAATTTCTCTTTGAAATCTATCCTAAAAATAATTTATTTATTGCTGGATAATTTATTTACTTACTCAATAAAAATATGAATTGAAGTTGAATTAAATATTACTACACTAAAGAATTATTTTTATTAATTTAAGTTTATAAAAATATGATTTATTTTTTTAGTTGTTAAAAAAAAAAATTAACATAGAGGAATAATATGATGAGTTTCATAAAATTTAGAGTTAAATTAAATATTATTATATTATGAGGGGTAAATTGAAAAGTATCTAAGGACTAAAATGGACGGAAATTTGGTCAAGGGACTTAGGTGACATTGACCAAAATGTTAGGGACTAAAGTGATGATTTTCGAAAATGTTAAAGGCTTTTTTATCTAATACGTGAAACGTAGCAACCTAAGTGACATTAGCTGAAACGTTAGGGGCTAAACTAAAATTACCCTGAGAAACAAGTACTTAAAAGTTGAACTATCAAAATCACATGCTTTGGGTATTTGTTGTATATATCTTTTTGTATGCTTGTGTATGTAGATAGTAATAATGTAAGCTCACATTCTCATACATGAATATACTTTTATAAAATTTTATTTATCATATTTTATTATATTAAAATAATAAAATTTATTTGAGAAATACTAGAGACCATTTCGTAAGGTTTTCTAAATATAGAGATATGGACTAGAATGCGAGATTTAGAAACCTTAAAATAGGACTAAATTGCATATTTTACAAAGTTTCAGAAAATTGGTATTATAGCTGAATCTGATTCAATGACTGAGCCGAATTAATCCGAACCAAACCGCAATGAATCGAACGGAACCGGTTTACTATGAATAAAAAACAATGCATTTGAGGAGACATAATGGTTTCAAGATTAGGTCGACTGAATATGAATTTAGGTCGACCAAATCTTCCAAAATTTGATTACTTTTGGGTTTTAATGGATAGTTTTCAAGGGTTAATATATATTGAGTCTTTTTAACATTATAAAATAATGATTGAGCATTTATTTTGAAACCTAACTGTCTTTCAATATTCAAAAAGTATCAAAATCACTTGTTGAGCTTATATATTGCTAAATCTACATCTTAAACACCTTACACTTTTACTTGTATCACTTTCTCTTGTGAAAGAAACTTTTGAAGGCGTAATCTTATTTTCAAATTCGTTCTTATTGTATAAGAGTGAAAGAAGTGAGTCTTTCACTTGGGTTTTTGAGTGTTTAAGTAATTGGGGAGTGAGATCGCTTGTAAGCTTAAAGCAGTGCCAAAAATCTCCTTAGTGTACTTGAAGTCTTGGGTGTTCAACACTTGTTGATAGTGAAATCTTGAAAGGGTGCTTAAAGAAGTGGATGCAGGTAAGGTTATGCCGAACCACTATAAATTTTGGTGTGTTTGCTTTACTCACTCTCGTTATCTTTTAGATTTTCACATTTCAATATTGTGATTGTGTTGGAATATTAATTTGTGGTGGTTAAATTCTTAGAAACCCAATTCACCTCCTTCTTGGGTTGCTTAGTAGTATTTCAATTAGTATCAGAGCAAAGTTCTTTAATGAAAGATTAATCATCTTAGAGAAGATCCAATGGAAACCCTAGGACATGTAAAAGCTCAATCCACCTCTAGGCCTCCATTTTTTTTTTTATGGAAATGACTATCCTTATTGGAAGGCTAGAATGAGAATTTATTTGCAAGTATATGACTATGAATTATGGCAAGTGGTTAGTGAGGGACCTAGGATTCCTATGAAGAGGAATGAAGAAGGAGAAGAGGTTCCTAAGCCTAGTCGAGAATGGAATGAAACCGACAAGAAAAATGTCACCTTAAATGCAAAGGCCATAAACACTCTATATTGTGGGATAGATAACAAAGAGTTTATAGGATATCCGGGTGTGAAATGGCCTATGAAATTTGGCACGCCTTAAAGGTAGTGTACGGGGGTACAAGTCAAGTGAAGGAGTAAAAAATTAGTAGAATCACTAGGCAATATGAATTTTTCAAGATGGAAGCACATAAATCCATCTATGCCATATACACTAGGTTTACGGTCATCGTAAACTCTCTCAAGGCTCTCGGTAAGACCTACTCCAATAGTGAATAACTTAAGAAAATTCTAAAATCCTTGGCTAAGGAGTGGAGGGCAAAGATGACAACTATAAAGGAAGCTAAGAACCTCAACACACTTTCCCTTGATGATCTCATCGGCTTACTCATGGACTACGAAGATAAAATTCTAGATGATTGAGTGGAGAAGGACAAGAAGAAGAAAGTTATTGCTTTCAAGTCATCAATAACTAAAAGTAATGATGAAGAAGAAAAAGATGACAATGAAAAGATGATTGCTCTCATGGCAAAGAAGTTCAAGAGCTTCCTAAGAAATAAGAAGAATCTTTGAAGAAAGCCTTTTAAAGAATTTGTGGGAAAGTATCAAAAAGGTAAAAGGAACAAGAGGAACCAACTTATTTGTTATGAAAGCAACAAATCGGGGCATGTAAAAGCGAATTGTTGACTTCTTAAAAAAAAAAAAAAGGAAAGAAAAAGACAATGGTGACAACATGGGATAATGATGAAGAAAAACTCATCCGATGATGATTCCTCAAACGAAGTTGCCGAAATGTGCTTCATGGCACTTGATAATGGCGAGGCACATCATTTCAATCCTTCTCATTCATATGATGAATTATTAGATACTTTTGAAGAATTACATGAAAACCTCAAAAAAGTGATCTCTAAGAATCAAAATCTTAAAAGGAAAATTGATATTTTGTCTAAAGAGATCACTTATTTGAAAGAAATAAATGTTATTTTTGAAAAAGAGAAGGAAATGCATCTAAATGAGATTGAAAAACTCAAGCAAAAATCTTTAGACCTAAATGAAATTCTTGTCAAATTCACTAAGGGTCAAAAAGGTTTAGAACTTTTTCTTGGATTCCAAAAATGTGTGCTTGATAGGAGTGGCATTGGCTACAAGCCACACTTTAAGCAAAAGCTCTACATAATTATTTTATAAAACCTTCTCTTAAAATTGAAACAAATGCCACATTTACATATTGCAATACTTATGGGCATTTAAACAATAGATGTCCAATCAAGGTGAATGTGTTTGGTTACAATATGAAATGGTTCCGAAAGGAACCAATGCTAACACCTAAGGACCCAAGAAAATTTGGGTACCTAAAACCTCAACTTAATTCTTCCTTATAGGTACCAAGCAGCAAAAAATAGTTTCTCGATAGTGGTTGTTCTAAAGGCAAATGACTAGTGACATCTCTCTTCTTTCAAGCTTTACTAAGAAGAAAGATGAAGGGCATGTTATATTTGGGGATAACGCTAAAAGGGAAAGGCATCAAACTCCGACAAAGTAAGTAGCAAAGATACCATTTGGATTGAAAATGTTTTATTAGTTAGTAATTTAAAGCATAATCTTCTTAATGTGAGTCAATTGTATGATAAAGGATACAAAGTTATCTTTGAACCCACACCTTGCATAATTAGAAGTTTGTGTGATGATAGCATTGTGTTTGTGGGTATTAGATGTGGGAATGTATATATCATTGAAGTTGATTGCACTTTGAATGGTGATAATTATTTTTCTGCATTGCATGAAAGTAGTTGGTTATGGCATAGAAAGTTAGGTCATGTGAGCATAGATTTGATTTCAAAAATTGATTTTATGAAAGATAAACTTTATGATGCATACCAACTTGGAAAACAAGTGAAAATTTCCTTTAAATCAAAATTGCATATTTCAACTTTCAAATCGTTAGAGCTTTTCCATATGGACTTATTTGGACCATCAAGAACCGCAAGTCTTGGTGGTAAACATTGTGCTTTTGTTATTGTGGATGATTTTTCAAGGTTCACATGGGTTTTGTTTTTAGCAACAAAAGATGAAGCCATTCATGCTTTTGCCATATTTGCTAAAATAGTGCAAAATGAGAAAAACACCACAATCGTATGTATTTCTAGTGATTATGGTAATGAATTTGAGAACCTTATTTTTGAAATTTTTTGCAATGAACGTGACATTGAACTTCAATTTTCATCTTCTAGAAGTCCTCAACAAAATGGTGTTGCTGAAAGAAAGAATATGTTAATTCAAGAGATGGCTAAGACCATGTTTCATGAAAATTCTTTACCCCAATATTTTTGGGCCAAAGCCGTTAACATTGCTTGCTATGTTTTAAATTGAGTATTGTTGCGTGTAAAATTAATGAACGCAAGTACATGTGTCGCAAGCAAGTAATATAATGATAAGAGAATGTCGATCCTATAATTACCGAAAGTGATTAATTCACGAATTTATCGAAATAATTTTGATTGAGAAAATTGAAAGAGACTAAAATTTATTACTGTGCAAATTAATTAAAAGATTCAACTAATGAAAAGATCTAGGGCTAATGATTTATCGTATTTGGTCGCATCTAATTCTTCAATTAACGTTGATCTAATTTAAAACACGTGTTGCTAGTTAATTATCCTAATTTATTCGATTGTCTCTCTCGAGATCAATCGAGTCTACTTCGCACCTAAAATTTTATTATATCTTTATGTGAAATTAATTAAACGGAAGTGCATTATAATTAATGATAATTTCTAATTAAACTACGCAAACTATATTAATATATCTCTATCTAATATATAATTTACTGTATTTATCATACGGTTTAGATATGATATTCATTTCTCAATTCCTATCAATCCACAATTCATTCAAATATTGGTCAAATATTCAAAAGTATTAATTATCATGATAAATATTCAACACCCAATCTCAAATCAATTGAACAACACAATATTAGAAATGGATACTTCAAAGAGATTAAATCATTGCCCTAGAAAATGGGTTTAGCCACACATAATATATAATTCAAATCCCACAATCAAGAATTCAACAATTGATAACATAATTTTAAATAATTACAATATTGTCAAATTCAAGATTAAATTAAAAAAGGAGAGAAAGAAAAACTAGATGAGAAGAGCTTGAATCTATAAGGTTGATGAGAATCCCCCAATCTCTTGATAAAATTCCTCTCTTCTTGTTGATTTTTCTCCTTCTCTCTCTCTCTCTCTAGAAACCCAAAACAAGCCAAAAGTCACTTTCTTCCTCTCCCTTATGGTCTAAAAATCGTCCAATTTAGGGGAAGAAGCACCATGCAGTTGTACGCCTTGGTCGTGGGGGCCCACACCAAATTTCGCACAAAAAATCGATTTTGAGTGGCAAATATCAATTGAGTCTATTTACTTAAGATTAATCAGACATTGTGCCATATTTGAAGATTTTATTGCATTTTAGTTCTGTTTTTGTTGCAATTTGGTCCATTAGGCAGAACGCAATGAGCAGTCATGCGCTAAGAAAGTTAGAAAATCTGGTAAATATCGATGGACCCCCGTGATTTTAAGTAGTTTGACCTTGGCCACTTATTTTGATTTTTCTATATTTTGGTCCGTGAATCTCTTGGACTTTGGTCTCCAAACATCTTCCTTTTCAAGCCAAATTCATCCTTTTCAAATCAAATTCGTCTTGGATAGCCAAATCTATTATTTTTTGTAAAAAACAACTAAAATATATCAAATTCAAATGAAACTTGAGGATTAAACAAACAATTCAAGTCTAAGAATAAAGGATTAGCATGTGTTTTACGCACTTATCAAGTATTAATTAGACCTACTCTAAACAAAACCCCCTATGAACTTTAGAATAATAGAAAACCTAATATAGGTTATTTTAAAATTTTTGGTTCAAAATGCTTTATCTTAAACACCAAGGATAACTTGGGTATATTTTATTCAAAATCGGATATTGGGTTTTTTCTTGGTTATTCTTTGACTAGCAAAGCATATCCAGTATTCAACACATGTATATTAGTCGTTAAAGAATCCATGCATGTTATCTTTGATGAATCTAACCCTTTCTCTACGGAGAAAGTTGTTGATGATGATCTTGATAAGGAAATGGAAAACATACAACTTAAGGAGTCCAATAATGCCACACCTAAAGAATCCATACGACAAAGAGAGGAAGTTGTACAACATGAGCAGCAAATGACTAGAAATGAACAAAATGATGCTCAACCACTCCCAAAAGAGTGGAGGTTTGCAAAATCTCACCCATATGATTTATTTATTGGTGATCCATCTCATGGCATTAAGACTAGGGTATCGATTAGGAACATTTGTAACAATCTTGCATTCATATCTCAAATTGAGCCTAAGACTTTTTTTGAAGCCAAACAAGATGAAAATTGGATAATAGCCATACAAGAAGAGTTAAATCAATTTGAGAGAAATAAATTTTGGGAATTAGTCCCAAGACCAAAACATCAATCCGTCATTAGAACTAAATGAGTATCTAAAAACAAGATGGATGAATTTGGTGTGGTTGTTAGGAACAAGGCTAGATTAGTGGCCAAAGGGTACAACCAAGAAGAAGGGGTTGATTTTGATGAGACATTTGCATCCATAGCTATACTAGAGTCCATTACGATGTTGTTTGTTTTTGCATGTTGCAAAGAATTCATTTTGTTTCAAATGGATGTTAAAAGTGCCTTTATGAATGGATATATCATGGAAGAGGTTTATGTTGAACAACCACCTGGTTTTGAAAATGAAAACTTTCCAAACCATATGTATAAATTGATTAAAGTTTTATACGGTTTAAAACAAGCTTCTCGAGCTTGGTATGAAAAACTTAGTAAATTTCTTTTAGAAAATGGTTTTAGGATGGGAAAGGTAGACGCCACATTGTTCATCAAGCAAAAAGGTAATGATTTGCTTATAGTTCAAATCTATGTTGATGATATTATATTTGGTGCCACTAACAATTCCTTGTGTGAAGAGTTTTCAAATTGTATGAGAAAGGAATTCGAAATGAGCATGATGGGAGAGTTGAAGTTCTTCCTCGAACTTCAAATCAAGCGACTTAAAGACTTGCTCAATCGATTTGGAATGAAGTTTTCGAAGAATGCATCAACTCCGAAGAGTTCAACTCTTAGAAATAGCTACGAATTGAATGAAAGATCTATATTTTTATAGATGTCGTATAGTATTTCATTATGATTATATTATGATTTCATGAGAAAATGATATCATTTAATGTATAATTTTTTTTTTTGATAGGCCTAAGGATAGAATTAGGGAATTTGTTTGATGAAAACTATTAAATGCTTGATTTTGGGTAATATAGCTTATGAGATTAATTTTGAATTTCGGATTAAGGTGATTGAGTTAACTGCTTAGAACATCAATAGATAAGTATACTAGATGACTGGGATCACAGTGAACATATGCAATTGTGTACTATGTTTATAAAATATTTTGGAATTAGGTATTAATATGAAAGTACTAATTTCTTATGATTATACGTCAATATATTTATTTATGACTATGTGTTTGTGTTTTGTACATAAGTCATTGAACATTGACATTGTCATGAAAATATACACCATGCATTTGAGAAATGTTTAGAGAAGTTATGACTTTGTGATTTTGAGGGTATCTGAATTTATTACTTTCTTAGTAGGAAATTATAAGTATTTATAGAGCATTTTGAAAAAAGTTATCAATGGGTGACTTAGGCTTAATACATGACACCTTAAGAAAATATCATGTTGGCAAAGCATGAGAGAGATACTGGGTATATAAATTACTAAGCTCTAACCACTATAAACATGGTTGAAAAGCCCAAAAGTAAAACTGTGACAACCTGTGTACCCAAAGCGGATAATAGCTTTGATGGGCTGAGCTATTGCAGAGATAGAGAAAGTGCTCTTTATAAACATTGTTGGCCAGTGAGTAAGCTTTTTCATGCTTCAAACATCAATTGGATGTGTGTAGCGTGAGATATGATTACAAAAGTAAAACATACTTAAGTTGTAAACTTTAGTAGCCACTGTCAAAATGATTACTAATGTAGACAGCTTAAATGTTGAATTTGAAATTACTTATAAAAAAAATATTGTAGCTATTTTTTTCACGGTTTCATGGCTTTAAGAATCAAGTCAATTGGTTTAGCTTTTAGAAAAGTATAACCAAAGGATAGAATTATAGGTCTAGGATGTACATAGGTAGACCACGCTTTATTATATTCTTTTACATTTCCTAGTGCCTAAAACTTATGAATTTGGAAAGACTATCTAAATATAAATTGTTTAACATTGAGTCAATTTTCACTTGCAACAATAAGCATTACATTTGGATATGTGTGCACAAAATTATGGGCTAAGCACTAATTCATACTCAAGTGGACAATTTAATTTTTTTTAATTACAACTTAAACTCTTTTACACTATATACAAAAATATGCCACGTTAGTACTTCAATCCAAGTATTATACTCCTGCCACATTATAAAATTATGTATACTTGCATGTATTTGAGTTTTAGATCATAAAAATATATAAGTCAAAGTTATGACAATTAAGTTCACATTTATTGCACGATTACGAACATTAAACTTAATAACAATGTAATAGTGTCTTATAAAATAGATATAGATGATGTATTTTTATACACTTATCAATTACTCGCCGTGGAATATATTATTTCATAATTGACAATTTAAGATTTGTCAATACCAATAAACTTTGTATAAAAATTTATTTGTCTCTTGGCATCAAATAGATCCAAATCAAAATTGGGAAGAAAAAAAAATTAGAAAGATAACTAGGGAGGTATTGTACCCAATTCAATTAAAGAAACAAAGGTAAAAGAAAACAACCTTAGTTTCTCTACTATATACTAGAGGCCACAAAACCCAATTGCTCTATAACTAAATCTGCATTTTACTCTTCATAATACCTTGGTATCTCTTCCTCCATTTCCTCATTCAATAAATCTTCTCAATATCCCTCAACAATTATGTATTTTCCATCGCTTCTATTTCCCTCTATTATTTCCATGCGTGCCTTACCTAGGTTCTTCACTCTTTCACTTTGTCCTTCTATTTCTATAGCAAATTTGGCTAGCACGAATGCTTTAAAATCACCAACTTTAATATTATCAGCTACTTCATCAATTTGCAGCCTTCTCTTTATAGTGAAGCTGGGCAAAAATGCATAACCAAGTCAAACAGAATTGTTCAGTTTGGTTCGATTTAATTTTGAAAACAAGTTTGGTTTTAGTCTATTTTGAAAAAATTGATTTAATTCGCCATCGGCTTTCAACCAAAACTGAATCGAAACTAATTGTAAAATTTTATATAATCCCTAATATTTTGAAAAATTGTAAATAAATAATAATTTTATAATTTTTGACAAAAATTTACATAAAAATAGAAAAATATTGTAATTTTTAAAAATTTATTTATTTTTATAATAATTATATAGTTTAGGAACTCATAAAAATTTTAAAAAAATTGACCATAATTAATTTTATTATTGTTCTACTATAAATATTAAAATAGTCATCCAAAGGAGATAAAAAATAGCAATCATCCATCTAATTATAATTAAATTAACCAAAATAATAAAAAATATGCTAAGATAACTTATTTAAAAGCAACAACACGCTAATAACTTCAAACAACGAATCATTTCTTTTTGAATATATAGACATTTTTTTCTCATGAAACTACAACCATTTTCACAAAAAAAATATTCATCTAATAAGGCTACAAATTTACATATTATTTCAAATAAATTATTGCACAATTAATAGATTATAATTAATTTTCTAATATATAATCTTTAATAAGAATTTTAGAGAAAAATGATTAAAAATAGAATATATATACTCATATATTGTATATTCCAAAACGAACAGTATATAATAAATTAATTAAATTAATTAGAATATTCGTGGGCACTAGGATATATATTAATATTACAAAGGACATAATAATATATTATTAATTGTATTAGGCACTCCATGTATCATAACAATATAATAATAAATTAATTAAATTGGTGGTCTATATTGATTATTATATTCATCTGCACATTATAATAAACATATGAAAATTTCTAATTCTAAGGTATCCTAACAATATAATATGAAATCAATAAAATTAATAAGCATATTATAAAGAAAATTATATTATATTACAAAGATAAATAATTAGAGTTACTTATAATTGATATTTTATATTAGGTCTAAAATGACGTTGTTTTAATAACTTAATTGAAAAACGGTAAAACAGATATTTTATGCGGATATCCGCAAGATATTTCAGAATATCTGTATCCTATCCATATCTTATACAGATATTACATTCTATTACCATATCTTGTCCATATCCTATTTTACAATATCCATATCCTATCTATTAGGATAGGATACGGACCGATATCCGTAAAAACGGTATCCGTTGCCATCTCTAACTGAAACCAAAGTAAAATCAAATTATAATCCAAGAATCGAACTTAAACCCAAATTGAACCAAACCACACTAATTGGTTCGGTTCGAGTCGGTTCGATTTGGTTTTGTAATTTATATACTTCAGGTTCAGTTCGGTTTTTATAAAAAAATGAACTAACCTGATTTTGCCCACTTTTACTTTGTAATAATTATTTAGTCAAATTCTTTTCTTCCATCTTTTTGTTGGACTAACTGTTACACAAAATTTGAATTTTGCATTACATTTAAGAAGAAATTTATCATCTATTATCATTTTAATTATATCCCCTTTTGCCTTTATTCCATTACCTTTTTTTTATTCTCTAATATTCTGTAATTGCTATCTAAGCTTCACTAATTCCACTATTAAAACTTGCTTGTCACACCTTAGTCTATCAAGCTCACCATTTAATCTAAAACTTCCTACTTCAACAAAAGCATCTACACCTTGTTATGAATCCGGAGATTGTATTGTCTTTATTCTCCTAATGTTCATTAAAAAATGTAACATCCCCGACCCGACATAGACTAAAGAATTAGGATGTTAGGAAAGATTTTTCAAAAGTAATAAAATTCAAAACCTTACTAATGTTGTGATATCATATGCCATATCCTTTAAAACCTTCAAATTCTAAAATTCTACTATATATTCCCGATTGAAATTCAACATTAACCAATAATTTCTTACTTGTCTCAACATTTACAACCAACACCAGATTTCTATTACACTAATACTATTTATATAATTATATTAAAACAATACAAATACAATTACACATATATCATAACATAACTATATATAACTATATATATATATATATACATATATATATATATATATATATATATATATATATATATACATATACGTGTAATCTTGCAAGTTTTAAAAGATAACAATTTCATCTTCCTCAAGTAATCCTTTATTCTTTACACATCGAATTCTCCAGTATTACCAAAAACCTGAAAAGTAGGGATGAGTTAATACCTAGTAGATATTTATATACAAAAAATAGTTGTAAGAATTATAAAATTAACAAATCTTTGTATCTAATGATTTCTTCTTTCAAAAGTATACAACAAAAAGATATTCTAAAAACCAAATTTCATAAACAATTTCAACACATTATTCATTTATTGTTAACAAGACTCCCTTTTTAGTAAAACATCCAAATATTATCTCAAAATTCAGCCTCCATAAAAATAACTTAAACCCATTTATACCATTATTTTATTCAATTTCAATTAATTCATTCCATTCGTGGTTCTAAGACATTATTCCCGAGGATCGCAGCTCATAATTGGCCATACGTACTTTTGGACATTATTCGCAAAGACCATCATTCATAACCAATGGATTTTTGACACACTATTCTTAGGGATTGTTGCTCATAAAAATTTCATAAAAAATTATTTATGTATAAAAACACGGAGACATGATAATTTTTAAAAAAAAGTCCATTTACAAAAACAAGCAACATGTGTTGACACGAGTTTCTCACTATAATTGCAAAGATAACAATTTCTAAGGAAATTTCTATATACAATCAATTCAAAAAACAATAAATTGGGTCAACATGTAACAATTCAAAAATTTTATAAATATTCATCAAAACTTTAAATGTCATAAAACACTCTACTTTTCAGTTTTACAACCAAAATCTACCAAATGCATATAAATACCTACATGAATATCATATGATAAATTTTACTCTTCTATAAACTTTCCTTCGAATCACATTTATTAAATAATAATCTAATTTAATAATATAATACCATATACTATTCACGCATATAAAAAAACTAAAATAAAACAACAAATCAGAAATTCTAACCGAATCCTTAAGTTAATAATTTCATTGTTTCCTTATTCCTTTCCATCCTCTTCTTCTCCTTCTCCTCTCTATTCTTTCTTCTCTTCCCTTTCTTCATTTTTCTTCTATTCTCTTCTTCTCTTCTTTCTTTTACTCTTTCTTTACATGTATCTTTCCTCCTCGAGGCAAAAATCAAACTGAATTTTTCTTCTTTAATTTCAATTAAACCCTTCATCTATCTTTATTATACTTTTCAAAATTATAAATATTCATCTTATAATTCCTAAAATTTTATATTCTTATTTAATGTAACAAAAACATATCCCCACATATATACACTATCACAAAAGACGCCTTTGTCCTTTAAGAAACATTTCATTTGCAAACTCCCACATATTTGGATCAACCTTCCCAAATCCCTCGTTCAAGATCAATATTCAAACTTGAGCTTACTTTGACATTAAATTAACAATACTTAATGACTATACAACCATCTTCAAATTTTGAGGTTATGTAGTATACCAATGTGCCATAATCATACTAATGCAAACTACCAATAAAAGAACCGTGTGTCTTATATATTTTGTGTTATAGTCTCATAACTTTCCGTTTTCAAGTCATTGAACAAACAAGACCTCTATATTAAGTAACCCAAAAAATAAATGTACATCTATACAAGCATCTTCAAATTTCAAGGTTATGTTATACTAATGTGCCAGAATCATACTAATGCAAATGACCAATAAAAGAATCATGTGTCTTATATATTTTATATTATGTTTTCATAATTTTCCATTTTCAAGTCATTAAATAAACAAAACCTTCATATTAAGTAACCCAATAAATAAATTCATGTCAAAGAACCAAAAAAATATTTTTTTTTATCATTTTTAATAAAATTTATTTATTATAGATAACATAATATTTTAATGATGGATAAATTAATAAGCAAATGTTTTTTGTCACACGAGGGCTAGCACGACTAGTGACTTACTATTCTGGTTTTTTGTTTACCAGTTCTATAAGTTGCGAAAGTTCTTTGTTTTACTTTTAATCCACATTAAAACTTCTCTTACTATAAATTAATTTCTGTGAGTTTTAAATTTCTCTCACAATCACTCGCATTCAAATCCTACTAATGAAATTAAGATAATTGTTTTATGTTATATGATTAATCCCTTTATTAGCTGAAGAGTGGTGAATATCAATTAAGGTCATTTTCTTTCGTATTCTATTTTGTTGGTTTATTAATTAAAAATAAGTATAGTTAATTAAAAGTCAATTATTTTATTAATTTTATTTCTTTATGTAAAGAGTAATTTTTCCTAAAACTATGAAATTTTTATTTGTTTATGCAACAAGAATTAAGGGAGCTACACCTTATCAACAACAACAAAATCGAGATCAAAAGTGCCAATAATGATGGGAGCACTAACAAAATCGAGATCAAAAGTGCCAATAATGATGGGAGCACTAAGGAGGATAGAACCAAGATTGCCAATAATACTAGAAACAATACTACACATCTCAAAAGTGATTCTAGGTAGAGATCGAAAGAAGATATTTTTGATGATGTAGTGACACATCGTACAACAAGAAAAGATAATTATATTGTGGAAGAAAACTTGCTTTCATTGGTGGGGTAGATATTCTACAAGAAGATTGTGAGAAAATTAGAGGTGACGCCTGTTGCGTGTAAAATAAACGAACGCAAGTGCACATGTCGCAAACAAGTAATAAAGTGATAAGTGGACGTCGATCCCACGAGAAATGTAATCCTATAACTACCGAAGGTGATTAATCTACGAATTTATCTAAAGAAATTGAAATAATTTTGGTTGAGAAAATTAAAATTAAGAATAAAGCAAAATACTTAAGAATTCAAATAATAAAAATGTCTAGAGCTAATGATTTATCGTATTTGGTCACATTCACTTCTTCAATTGATGTTGTTCTAATTTAAAGCATGTGTTGTTAGTTAATTATCCAAATTTATCCGATTGCCTCTCTCGAGATCACTCGAGTCTATTTCGCATCTAAAACTTCACTATATCTCTATGTGAAATTAATTAAACGAAAATACATTACAAATGGTGATAATTTCTAATCAAAATACGCAAATCATATTAGTATATCTCTATCTAACATGCAATTTACAGTGTTTACCACATGGTCTAGATATGATGTTCATTTCTCAAATCCCATCAATTTACAATTCATTCAAATAATGGTCAATTATCCAAAAGCATTAATTATCATGATAAACACTTAACACACAATCTCAAATCAATGGAACAACACAATCTTAGAAATGGATGCTTCAAATAGATTAGATCATTGCCCTAGAAAAAGGGTTTAGCCATATACTGGGTAGAATTCAAATTCACAAATCATAAATTCAACAATTAATAACATGAATTCGAAATTCACAAATTTGTTCAATTCACAACAATAAATTGAAATAAAGGGAAAGAGATAAACTAGAATAGGAGAGTTTTTCATCCAAATTCAAATATGATGTTTCCCCCAAATTCTTCTTCCAATCTCTTCTTCTCCTCCTCTTCTTTCTCTCCCTTTTCCTTCTCAAATCTACCCAAGAAATGACCAACCCTTTTTCCTTCCCTTCTCTCTCTTTTTAAATCCAAAATTCGACCATTGTTGGGGGGACAAGGCGCCGCGTAGTCGTGCGCCTTAATGGCGCGGCCGCGCACCTGATTCTGCCCAGAAATGCTAAGAAATTCAATTTTTCTGGCAAATATCAATTGAGTCCCTATACTTATGATTAACCAGACATTAAGCTGTACGTTTAGACTTTATTGCACTTTCATCCTAATTTTGTTGCACTTTAGTCCACCTGGGTAGAACGTAGTGCGCGGTCGCGCAGCAAGGCGTGCGATCCCGCACTTGCTTATGCCAACGAAGCTAGAAAATCTGACAAATATCGATTAAATCTCCTTTCTCTCGTGTATTTGAGATTTAGTCTTTTACTGTGATAGTTCTTCATTTTAATCCTGATTTTGTTGCATTTTGGTCCACCCTGTTCTTATGCTCCGGTCTCTTCCTTTTCGAGCCAAATTAATCTTTTTTTAGCCTAATTAACTTTCAAAAGTTAAATTTATCATTTTCTGCACAAAACAACCAAAATACATCAAATCTAAAAGAAACTTGAGGATTAAACAAACAATTGAAGTTTAAAAGTAAATAATTAGTACATACCTGGTGTGAGTGGAGCAGGTAATCTAATTTTTTACTTTGAAGAAGATAAATAATCAGGACCAGATAAATCAAAGAACCATTTGTTGCCTTGCTGTAATAAACACAACAATCATACGGACTCTTGGTGTAGCCAATCTCTATCATATAGTTGTTGAATCTCTTATACCACTGCCTCGGAGACTGCTTTAGTCCATACAAGGACTTCTTCAACTTGCAAACATAGTCTTCCTTACCAGGAACCTGAAATCCATCTGGCTGAGTCATGTATATCTCATCTTCCAACTCTCCATGTAGAAAAGTTGTCTTCACATCTAGTTGTTCAAGCTCCAAATCCTGATGTGCAACTATTGCTAGTAGCACCCTGATGGAAGTGTGTCTGACCACTGGCAAAAAAATCTCATTGTAGTCTACTCCCTCTCTCTGAGTGAATCCTCTAGCTACTACTCGAGCTTTATACTTGATACCCTCAACAGATGTTTCTCCTTCCTTCTTCTTATAGACCCATTTACACGTAACAATCTTTTTGTCTCGAGGTCGCTTGGTTAATTCCCAAGTCTGATTCTTATGAAGTGACTCCATCTCATCTCCCATTACAGCAAGCCATTAGGTAGACTCAGTACATGTAACCGCTTCTTTATAGGTGGATGGCTCATTAGAGTTAGTATCTACTTCTTCAGCAACCTGTAGTGCATAGGCCACCATATCTTCAAAACCGTATCTCTTGGGAGGTATCCCATAGTTAGCTCTCTTTGATCGATTAAGAGCCAAACTGTGCTGACTTGCTACTGGTAATGAAGAACCTGATGGTTCTGATTCTGACTGTGGGTGTTGATCTTTATGTTGTGGTTCACTCTCATCTAGAGTGACTTGCTGTTCCACCTGTTTCTCAACACTACCATTTTCTAACACAACAATAGACTTCACAGTAGGGTTAAACATAGAATTTTCATCAAAAACTACATTTCTACTAAGTATAACCCTCTTTTTAGACGGGGACCAGATTCTATACCCTTTAACCCCATCCCCATAACCTACAAATACTCCATTTTTAGCTCGTGGCTCTAATTTACCCTCATTTACATGATAATAAACAGTACAACCAAAAGCTCTTAAATTAGAGTAATCAGCAGGCTTACCAGACCACACCTCAAAAGGAGTTTTGAGATTTATACCTGTGTGAGGTCCACGATTTATTAGATAACACGCTGTACTAACCGCTTCTGCCCAGAACCTTCTAGTTAGTTCAGCATTAGAAAGCATGCACCTAGCTCTCTCCAGAAGTGTCTGATTCATACGTTCTGCTACACCATTCTGCTGTGGTGTATTCCTAACTGTATGATGCCTAGCAATCCCTTCATTCTTACAGAACTCATCAAACTCAGACCAGCAAAATTCCAAACCATTATCAATTCGCAGCCTTTTGATCTTCTTCCCTGTTTGATTCTCCACTAATGCCTTCCACTGCCTGAAGTTCTTAAAGGCTTCACTTTTATGCTTCATAATGAACACCCAAGTCATCCTTGAGAAATCGTCAATCATCGACACAAAATATCTGTGACCCCCTAAAGCCTCCACCCGAAAAGGACCCCAACAATCAGAATGGATGTAATCAAGTGTGCCTTTTGTTCTATGTATTGCTTTAGGAAACTTGTTGCGATGTAACTTCCCGAAAATACAATGTTCACAGAATTCAAGATCCTTGATCTTGTGGCCACAAAGAAGATCCCCTTTTGACAGAATTTGCATCCCTCTTGCACTCATGTGACCAACCCTCATATGCCATAACTTGGTCATGTTGTCCTTATCAATCTCTGAGGATGCAACAGCAACAGAACTTGACAGCGTAGAACCTTGAAGAAAATATAAGGTACCACGCTTTACACCTTTCAAAACCACATTCGAACCCTTACAGACATGTAAAACTCCACCTTCACCTTGAAAACTGAAACCCTTGTTATCCAACATACTCAACGATATCAGATTCTTTGTCATAAGTGGAACATGCCTAACATTATTCAATGTGCAGAATTTACCATCATGTGTTCGTATTTTAATCGAGCCTATTCCAACCGCCTTACAAATAGAACTGTTAGCCATAGAAATATTGCCTCCATCTACCTGCTCGTAGGTTGTAAACCACTCCCTGCGCGGACATATATGGTAAGACGCTCCAGAATCCAGAATCCACACATCATTGTGATTCGTGTGCTCATCAGCAACTAGAGCAATATCTTCTTCAGAATTGGTATCTGCTACAGCAGCAGTACCTGTCGGTTTATCCTGCTGCCTCTTCTTCTTGGGACAATCAGATTTCCAATGTCCCTTCTCTTTACAGTAGTTACAGACATCATTGGGTTTTGGACCCTTAGAAACTGACTTCTTGAATTTCTTCTTCCCCGAATTTCCATGTCCATAACTCCCACTGGCTACTAACCCAGCAGCCTGATTATCTACACCTGTACCAGTCGCCTTGTGGCGCAGCTCTCTAGTATCGAGAGACGATCTAACCTCCTTCAGAGACACAGTATCTTTCCCAACAATAAACGATTGCACAAAATTCTCATACGACAATGGTAAAGATACTAACAGAATTAAAGCAGCATCCTCATCTTCAACTTTAACATCAATATTACGCAATTCTAATAAAATTGTGTTTAACTGATCTAAGTGATCTCGAAGAGGCATACCTTCCTGCATTCGCAGACTGAACAGACGTTGCTTTAGAAGCAATTTATTGGTTAAGGACTTTGTCATATAGAGACCCTCGAGCTTAATCCACAGACCTTGCGCAGTTTTCTCCTCCGCGACCTCGGTGATGATATCGTCTGCAAGACACAGCATAATCGTCGAGTGTGCCTTCTCCTCTAAAACGGCCATCTCAGTGGTGGTTGGATCCGTCGGCTTCCTCGCAAGCGGCGCCCACAGCCCTTGTTGTTTCAACAAGGCTCGCATCTTGATCTGCCATAAACTGAAACTATTCCTCCCCGTGAATTTGTCGATCTTCACGTTCATACCAGACATCTTTCTCACCGAATTTCAAACCCTAGACAGATCTAGCTCTGATACCAGTTTGTTATAACGAAAGTAAGAAAGATAATTAAGAACGCAAATAAAGAACACAGAGATTTAACGTGGTTCACTAACGATGTGTTAGCTACGTCCACAGGCAGAGGAGAGAAAAGTTTTATTGATCTTGAGGAGTAAAGATTACAAATTGCGGCTAGGTTATGACCTAGAGAGTTTATATAGTACTCCCTAGACAGATACGGAAAAGCCCAAAAAAATAGGTCCAAACAGATAACCCTAGCCCAGAATAACTGATTCAAGGCATATTCTAACATAGAGTAATGCCAAAATGTGGATGATTTGCAAGGAGTCGTACAATCTATGCACCTGTGTAACCACTAGCACTAAGAAGACCAACGCGAACTTGCTTTTCGGATTTTTGAGTCTTCCCATCTTCGTTCTACAAGCTGTTCGTTGGCAAAGTCGCAGACCCTCTTATATGAAACTTTGCTTTCTCATTTCTCTTCATTCCTATTGAAGTCATGTTACCTTCATCCTAAAATTCAAAAAATAAAAAAAAAATCCAACAGAAGTTGCTAATATTTGACTCATCTTGTATATGTAAGTTCAGAATTACTCGATGACACAAAATATCACATGGAAATTGCTGAATTTTAGTTCATTTCAGTTTTTTCAACCAAAAAGAAAAAAAAAAAAAACAGAAACAATTTTACAGGCACAAACATTCCACAGAGACCCTCGAGTAAAAGAAATTGAATTGAAAGTTGTAGCATTCATTTTCACTGAAGCTCTGCTATCAAAAGCTAATAATTACACCAAAACTGCTTGTTGGAGTGAAGTAAGTTCAAGTTAAACTCATATTTATATGGACTGAATTGGATAGTGAGGTGGGATTTGCTCGGAGAGAATAAATAAAGAAAGGCTACTTTGAGTGTCAGACGGGTCAGGACCTAATTCTCGATCAAAGCATGAATGGTGAAGCCGTAGATTTTCGCAGCAGGTTTTATTTTGTTTGTTTATTCGTGTTTCCTTTTATTTATTTTTTCTCTTTTAAAAATATTTAATTAGCACATTACAAGTAATTATTTCACTAGAGAAATCCTAAACTTAAATTATATTTTAGTAATGAATTTAATTGATAACAAATTTATTTTGGGAACTAGAACAAGTGGCTTATCTAACTATCATAAAATGGAGAGAAATTAGGTGATAAAATAATATTATGAAACTTTTATTTCCAGAAAATCTTAGCACAAACATACCTTTAGGAAAAATAAACCTCTATATCCAATATTATATTCTTATAATTCATTTACTAATTTTTGATTTAATATGCTTCGCAAGCAAATACACAATTAAAAGTTAAATACTTTACTTCGTATCAAGTCTTTATTCACCAAGTTATCATGTCTTTCACTTTGTTTTACTTTTATTTTCTGTCTTTTGAAATTCTCGTGGCCCCATGACTTAGTCGGCATAATTCCCTTTTTTTTTTTTGGCAATTCCTATTTTCTCTTCCTTTCTTTTGTCCTCATGACTCTACTTATATTACTGTGCCCATTAAGATTCGAGACTTGCATGGATTAAAAGTCATTTTCAAAAGAAAAAAAAAGGATATGGATTAGAAATCAAGTATTGTGTACCTATAAAAGCAAAGTTCTCTCTCAGTTCCTGTTGCGATCAATCACAAAGACAAAGGCATGCAAGAACGTTCTACTCTGTTGTAAGATATTATATATTTTTATTTTCTCCAATTTAAAATGAACCCATGTAAGTATTTAGAACAGTTTTGAACTTCGAATTCATTTTTTCTATGGTTTCCTCGTGCAGCTAGAAGAATGACTAGCAACACAATCCATGAGGACGAGCTGACGCCGGTTGATCTCAAAAGGTGTGTTATATATATTGAAGTCTAAATATATATTTCGGTTTAAATGACGAAAATAAGTTGTCGGCAATTATTCTTCTTGTCATATTATTTATTTATAATTTTTTCATTTCTTTATTCGTATTAAGATTATCAAACAAAATTTCTAATTCTTGTAGATCTCCAATCTAATATTAATAGATTGTACCTATAAAATAAATAGAAGATATAAGTAGGAAATATGTTATTTTGTAAGATATAGTCTAGAAAACAATAGTAGATTTTATTTATTTAATTAATAAATAACAAGAATAATTGAAATTAATATTATTCCTTACTTTATCCACATTGGTGTCTGGCTAGTGCTTGAACTAAAACCTTAAACTTGAAGATAAAAGACTGGAAAATAGTATTTACTTCGATTATTTTGGAATGTATTCTCTCATGTATTGACAATCATCATCAACAAACCCTTGTCTCATTAAGTTTTATTGTTTAATGTAACTATTGAGTATATTTAACGTATAAAAATCTAACTTTGCTCTTGATGAACAGTATAATGAAAGATGTGTAAAAATATATATTATTATTTTATTTGAACTAAGATAAATTTTTCAAACTAAAATAAAAATAGCAAAAACGCTTATAAATTTATCGTAACATCCTAAATAATACTTCGCAGTACTTAAACCATTGAACTTAGTTTCCCCCTTAATTGATTTGCTCCCCTAGATTTGATTTCTTGCTTAACTCCCACTAATCAATCAAACTTTTTTATTTGAAAAGTTTATTACTCTAAGGTAGGACAAAAATGGAAATAATTAAAAGAAAATGATTTGACGAAAAAGAAAGAATCTTTGAGTAGAATTTTCTAAAGTTTTTTTAATCATTTAGCTTATTGTACTCCCCAACATGGAAGTTCTCTTCACAAATAAACATTAATTGTCACGTGTCTCCCCACTCATATTACTCTTAAATTATTAGCATTGAGATCATGTTACGACACTCTTCCCTATTAAGACGACCCTTTTTTATTTTATCAGTAAATGATTTATTTTGAAGGATATTGAACCTTCCCAGTCACTTGTTTGCAGAGACACAGACATAACCGCAGAGATGATGGAGCGTTGGGAAGGTAATAGAGAAGAATCTGTCATTATTTGAAAATGCATGAGCATATTATTATAACCCTACACATTAAGTCATATATATATATATATATCTTGTCATATTTTCAACGTTGCCGTCAATTATCAGCTTATTGGTCGCTGTGCAAAATGATACAAGAGAATGATTGGAAAGGTGTAGAAGATTTCGTTGGAGATCATCCTGAGGCCTTGACAGTCGAGATTTCACATTCTGGTCAGGCAATATTCGAATACATTGTTATATTTATTCGCGATGACATGGAAGGCGCTGCTTGCCTAATCGACAAGCTTGCATCAAAGGTCGATCCAAGAATACTTGAGCAGAAAAGTCATCCGGGAATGACAGTTCTATCTTTATGTGCCATTCTAGGCAATACAAGTGTCTCAAAAGTTTTAGTGAAATATTGCCGTAATTTGCCAAACGTACGGAGCAACGACAACTGGCTTCCGGTTCACAATGCAGCAGTGTATGGTCACAAGGATACAGTTAAGTATCTAGTACAAGTGACTGCGGAAGAGAATCTTCTTGGCAGCGACGGTGCTGCGCTGATTTCATGTCTGGTCCGATCTAAGTTATATGGTCAGTATGCTCATTCTGATAAAATTAAATCTAATTTTATTGATGCAGCATGTCAATAGATCATTGAAATTTGAGGATAAACAATATAAAAATAGACATAGAATTGTCAGTCAACAAAAATTAATATATGAAGGGACGTAGAATTTAATTATCACTAAAAGAAAAAAGTAGGAAAGTATGGAATCCAATGAAAAATCAAAATTCTGTGTCCTGGAATTTTGTTTCAAAAGCAAAATTAATTATAATTTATTTCACGCACCCTATTAAATTTAATTATTAGCCTGCTCTGACATCTTTTTTTGCCATTTCTTTATACATCAGATGTAGCTTTAGATTTTTTGAAGCGCTACCCAGAGATGGGCCGAGACCACATCAGCTCCCGGAATGTTGTTTTAGGGACGTTAGCTCTAAAGCCTCTAGCGTTTGAGAGTGGAAATCAGCTCGGACCTTTGCAACGCTTTCTTTATAACTGTCGGTGTCAAAAGATTAATTACAACTTATATAGTTTATGTATACAAAACGTTGTTGTTAGTGACGACCCAACAAATCATACCTACTAAATTTGCAGGCATTCCCGTGGAAAAGGAAAAAATTTCTGGTATTGGTCAGACCAGCAAGAATCGAAGTGCGGGTGTAGATGTGGAGAATGCCATAGTGAGATCGAAAAAATACTCAACGAAGTCTACATCTTTTCGGTCTCTTCCGAAAATCGATACTATATTTGGTACGTAAATCTCTTTTTTTAATTTGATATGAGAAATTAACAATACATTAATTGTTGCTAGTAAAAGCAGAACTCCTATTTCTTCGAGTTTCTATCAATTAATGATTCCAAAACCTATTATTTTTTTATGAATAACAGGTGGACTTTGCAAAGATTTGCATATGATGTTCTGGAATGCAATTATTCTTCTTTGTAAGGAATAGACGCTATGCTCTTGAATTCAATCGTTTGATCGAAATATTCATTCGTTAACTTGAGGAGTTCAATTGCAGTCCCCTGTATCAAAGTTATACAAGAACAAAAGTTAGCACACCAGCAAACAACTGAAATCGTCAGAATGATCTGTGACGGAGTGGTTTGGAATGATCCATATTTCCTCGAATTGTCTTTATTATCAGCTGCAAGATTCGGAATTTCTGAGTTTGTCAATGAACTAATTATGGCCAACAATGGTTTCATTTATATGGTTAACAATGAGGGACATAACATATTTCTTCTTGCAGTTTTACATCGCCAAGAGAATATTTTTAATCTCATATATGGTTTCCTTCACCATAGTCACGCGCTAAATCGGGCCGACAAATTAGGTAACAACATCTTGCATTTAGCCGGAAGATTAGTACCTTCAAGTAAAGTCCCTGGTGCAGCATTGCAGATGCAGAGGGAGTTGCATTGGTTCAAGGTAATAGATGATCTAACCATGATATTTATCAAGATTCAGTATTCCAAGTAATTTGATTTAAATGTTGCATGTATATAAGGCAAACTGATCGATCAATAGATTTTATCAAATTGGACTAATCAGTAACAACATCAATACCTTACATGCATGGATTTAATTACTTGATTATAAACAAATATTTGTTTTCCTTTTCTTGACTCTTGACTCTTGTATGCTAACTTTTACTTCAGGCCATAGAAAATCTTCTTCCCGCATGGCTTCATGAAGAGAAAAATTTTGACGGAAAAACTCCTAGAGAGGTGTTTACTGAATCACACGAGAAATTAGTTAAAGAGGGAGAAAAATGGATGAAGGACACTGCTCAATCATGCACAATTGCAGTTACACTTATAATCACAGTAGTGTTTGCCGCAGCTTTCACTGTACCAGGTGGCAATAACAATGGAGGACAACCAATTTTCTTAAAGGAAAAATCTTTTCTAATCTTTGCAATTGCAGATGCGCTTGCACTCTTTTCATCAACAACTTCGTTGCTAATGTTCTTAGGGATCCTCACGTCTCGTTACTCGGAAGAAGATTTTCTGGTGTCATTACCGAGGAAGTTAATTATCGGCCTTATAACCTTATTCTTTTCTATTGCAACTATGATGGTAGCATTTGGCGCAACCATATACATAATTCTTTCTCAACCTTGGAAATGGGTTATCATTCCAATTGCGTTGCTTGGTTGTGTCCCTGTGACGTTGTTTACAATGTTGCAATTTCCTCTTCTACTTGACATGGTCTTATCCACTTATGGGCCAAGCATATTTCATCCAGTGAAGTAAGGATGTAATTCTGTTATAGAGGCAATTAATTGATCCTTTTCTATGTTAAACTAAATTAATCCCAATAAATTTTGTAGTCAAGTCTTTTGTGAAATTCTTTAAAATATGAAAATAAATAAAGATTTTTCATTTTTTTCTTTTTTTTTTCTTTCCCTCTTTTTCTACCCCACTGATTATTGCCACTCAAATATTGCTGAAAAGAAAAGAATTGAATAAAAATACTCCAAAATGGAATAAGCATTTTCATTTTTTTTAAGTAATCTCAAAGCATAAGCTTAAGAGGAATTTATTAATAAATAAAACAATCAGTACAAATAATAGAAATGCCAAAGGGGCTTACAACATCTTGTGGTAACATGATCAAGAATTAAATTAAGAATAAAGAATGCAACAAGATCCAAAGCCAGGCCCCTTTTAATAGGAAGCCGAAAGACAGCAGAGCAAGCCTAGAATTAAGTCAACCTAACCAAAAAAGCCAGAGAAAAGCAGCAACAATCTCAACAAATCCAAGAGTACAAGCCCTCTCAATAGCTGCAAGAAAATGAGCAACAGTACCTGGTGATAATCCAAGTAACGGTCAGAGAGGATATATATAAAATAAAGTAAAAGCTCATCAATATAAATGAATACTTACAGTAATAGTAATAGTGGCGTGGATAAAAGGTTATAACAAAATATGAACCTCATCTAGTCTTTTATAATTTTAATAGTAATAGTAATAGTAATAGTTCGCTGGATTTCAAAACGTGAATCAGAAGGCTTTCAAAATAGTCACATTTTAAGTTGAATTTATTATAATATTCTCTTTTATAATTTTTGTACCAAACTAGCCTAAAATTCAATATTCGAATAAAAATACCCTCATCTAGCCCTCCTATGCAAAACATAAAAACTCTCCCTATTCATAATTTTGTTATATAGCCTAAAATTTTTATTTTTATTGAGTATGCCTTAATTTTCGAGTGCTGAAAAATCATTGTTTTATCGAATGCAGCAAGCATTTTCGAGTCTTTTAGAAACTTGATTATTGTTATTGAGCGCATCAAGATTTTCGCAAACTTAAAAATTATGTCTTTTTTTACTGCAGCTAATAAGGGCCAAAACACTCTTCCAAAGTTGCACTACATAAATGCTTTATTTTTTAGCACTCGAAAATCAAGCAATTTGTTAAGCATTCTAGAAACTTGGTTATTTTTATCGAGCACCGATAATTTTCGAGCACAAAAAATTTATGGCTTTGTCAAGTTTATCAAATTTAATGTTTTGTGTATAAAAGTTAGTTGAGGAGTACTTTTATCCAAATATTAAATTTTAAGAAAATTTAATTACAAAAATTATTAAAAAGGCTATTGTGATAAATTGGTTATTTTGAAAAAAAATTCATATTTTATTCATAACGTGAAAAGAGAAGTCCCCTTCATCCTTTTTTACTCTCTTTTAATGTCTTTTCTATTTTCTTCTATTTTATTTGGACTTGACTTCTAATTTCTTATATTGTTAAAAGGATTCTAACTAAGGGTGGGCATGATTCGATCCGATCCAGGTTTTTGAAAACTCGGACCGGACCTAAAAAATTTGAGTTTTGCAATTTTAGAACTGAATCGGACCGAATAAAAATATCGGACTGGACTAGGTCGGACCGAATATAAGAGAGAACTATAATAAAATCGGACCGAACGGTTTAAATTTCGGGCCGGATCGGGTTTTAAATTAAATTATTAATTTTTTCATATTTTTAAGGATAAAACGATGTCGTTTTTCTAAAATGACATCGTTTTTAAAAAAAATATATATTGAAAATAATAATTTCGGTCTGGTCCGAATTTTTTGAGTCAAACCTAAAACCAAATCGAAAATTTTGAGTTTTTATAATTAAGAACTAAAATCGAATCGATTTAAAGAAAATACTAGACCGAACTCACCGGTTCTGGTCTAGCTTCGGTTCGATACGATTCGGGACGGGTTTTATGCCCACCCCTAATTCTAACTGCAGTATGGACCCGAATCTTGGGTCAGGACACTAAATCCTACTTAGGCCCAACTATAATATTTTCTTTTTAAGAAATTAGTATAAAAAATGAATTGGACTCGCTCTTCGTTGAGACCCTAAATATAAAAACTCATATTTTAAACTCAAACAATAAATTTAATGAAAATGAACCAATAAGTTCTTTAAGAAGTTGAAGCTCAATTTAATTATATTATAAAAACTAAGGCAATGCCTATAGACCTTCATTTGAGATTAATTATATAATTAAAAGACATTGATTTAGACATTCAATCATTTAATTGCTATTAATCAATTATTACATTGATTTAGACATTCAATTATTTAATTGCTATTAATCAATTATAAACAAGTTCATAGTCATCGATACAATTAATATGGATATCTTCATGAAAAAGTGTATAAATATTTTTAAGGAAAACTTTCCGATTCCCTTTTTATGTTTTTTGAAATACCTCATCACCTTCTTGTGTTTTCAAAATTATCCCGTTAAGTTCACCAATTACATTTGTTAATTGAAAAATATTGTTTTATTCAAAATGCCCCTACTGGGTATGTAGTAACAGCAATGGATCCCCGTTGACAGTAAAATGGGCCCCACATAATATTTAATAATTTAATATTAATTAATAATAATAACAATTTTAGTAATAATATAATATTAAAAAAATAATAAAAATAAGTATTATACAATATTTAATAATAAGATAAAAATAAATATTATATAATAAATATTTTATAATACAATCACACGCTAAATACAATCATATATTAATTTTATTATTTTGTTAATTTATTATTTATTGTTAATTTTATGATTTATTTATTGATTATATATTTAATAAAACAATAGAAATAAGTATTAAATAATTAATATTTCATAATACAATTCCAAATCAAATATAGTCGTATATTAATTTTATTATTTTATTAATTTTATAATTTATTTATTAATTGTATATTTAATAAAATGATAAAAATAAGTATTATATAATAAATATTTCATAATACAATTACACATCATAATATATTTGGTATGTAATTATATTATGAAATATTTATTATATAATATTTCTTATTTTAATAAATATAGTTATGTATTAATTTTATTAATTTATTATTTATTAATTTATTTTCTTAAGTGTGTTTGGTGTGGGGCACGGTCTACGTTGACTGTGGGCAGCAAAGGGAAGACAGAATGATGGAGCATACAATTACTATTATGCCCATAAAAATGAGTTTTACCTTTAACTTATTTAATGGATAGACTTAACGGGATAATTTTGAAAATACAAAGTGATGAATATTTCAGAAAACCTGAAGGGCGAAATGGGAATTTTCTTCTATTTTTAATTAATTAATTGAGAAAGACTTTGATTAAATCGAAAACCTGCACCGCCTTAATTAATTAATTAGTCTTTCTTTATTGGAATTTCTTTTGACCTTATTGCTGGATAGCCAGTCTGCTATGTGCTATGCAAGTGATCAAGCATATCCTTACCAGTTATATATTATTTGAGGATGGGAATTGAAGGAGAGGTATAAAAAGTTTTATTTTCATTTTTCTTTTATCATTAACACTAGTAGAAAATTGGCCTCCTAAATTTATTGATTTTTTTTAGACTTATGACATAATATACAAGGTTTCCTTCCCATTTAACAGTTTCATTTTCATTTTAATTTATACTTCAAATTTCTTTCTGTTTCATTTTTAGAACATAACAGCATTTTCATCTTTATTATTATTTTTCTGACAATGTCTACATGAAATAAAGAGCTTGCTTGATATTATTTTTGAAATAGTATTTTCAAGATATAATAAAAAGTCTTGCAATGACTTCTGCAAATATCTTTTAAAAATTAAGATTAATTTTAAAAATTGGCCTAATTTGCAGTTTGGAACTTCTCTTTTTGCTCGGTAAAATCGGTAGTAGAAGATGTTCTTTCTTTTTCTTTTTTCAGCAATGCATATAATTTTTTTAAAAAAATTAATAAAGGTATGATAGGAAAATTATGGTAAGTGAGATTTGAAAGTATTGTGATTTTCAATTTTACTAAATGTTAAGTACAATTAAAAAAAAATGAGAGATAAAAATTAGTTACCAAGTTAAAAAAACAGATGTTTATGGTATATAAACAATTTAATTATTATACTTTTAGGGTTAAGAAAAAATAGTTAATTTAGTCCCAAACGTAAGATTAAATTGAATATGTAGACATCGAAGTCAGGTTTACCAATAATTTAATCACACGCCACTAAGTGCAAAACAGATGTAGAGTTTAAAATATTGGACCAAAATGTTGTCTCTTCGGAGACATCCAATAAAATTGGACTAAAATGTCAATTTTAGATAACAGTCAACAAAGCTACTATTCAAATATTTTTTTTTGTTTAACTTTTTGGAAAATGAGAAAGATGACCAATTAACATGTTATAATTGACATATTAATAATAATACCTCCCAATTTTGATAAAATAATCAGCAGTATTCTTAAAACGAGTAAAAAAATATATTTATCCTTACTATTATTAATAGTATATTTAAACAGACAAAAATAATTTTATATAATAAAAATAGAATTCACTCTATATATATATAATTAATAATTTATATTTTATTAAAAAAATAAATTATTTATATATTAAAATTTAATTAAAATTATCTCTTAAAAGTAAATAAAGAATTAAATTATATATCACAAGAATCCTATATAAATAAATAAATTAATTACTTAATTAAAAATAACAAATAAATTAATGTATTTAACCTTCTACTTTTTTTTCATATATCAATTTATTAATTAATATTTTTATAAATATAGATTTATTTATTATTTTTAATTAGGTAATTGATTAATTAATTTATTTATATATAGGTTATTTTTATATATAATTTAATTCAAGTTTATTTATTTATCTTTAGGAGAAAATTTTAACTTAATTTTAGTATATAAGTAATTTACTTTTCTCAATAAAATATAAGTTATTAATTATATATATAGCAAATTTTACTTTTTTACTATATAAGATCATTTTTATTTTTATATACACATTATTTACTTTATAGGATCCTTCTTATTATTTTACTCGTTTTAAAGATATTACTGATTATTTTGTTAAAAATAAAGGGGTACTACTAATTATTATTAAAAAGTTAAGAATATTTATGAAGATTATCGATAAATGAATGATTAAAGTTAAAATTCCCCCTAATTATAAAAAAAATTATTATGTGATTTTTTCTGCTTAATTTTAATTGTGTTTTCTAAATTTTAAATATTTATTTTTAATTATTGAATTGCTCTAAGCCATAAACAAGTTCATATTTATCTACAAATTATATATACGGATGTCTTCATAAAAAAATAACAAAAAGGAAAATATCTTTTAGAACCACCACCTTATTAATTAATTATTAGTCTTTTTTATTATTATTATTGACTGATTCTATTGGCCAAACTGGTTATGATTTTATTATAAAATAGGAGATAATAGTTATTGTTGGCTGTTATTCCAGCAAATGTCATCAATTTTATGTTATTAACGACTCAAATTAACCACTCAAATACGTGAATTAAAAATGAAAAATTTGCAGTAACACAAACAATGCAAAAAAATAAAAAATAAAATTCAGCAACAAAACATAAGAAAAACAGAAGATTTTGAGCAACCACAATGCATGATTGTTCTTTGTTATTTTTTCTTACTTGAAATTAGATTTTTGATCACAAATACATTTTTATATGCTTTCTACTTAAATGACGTTAATTAATTATAATTTATTAAATAATTATAATCTGCGTATTATTTTTTGTCAATTGTTTGAATTTCTTCATTCATTGCTTTAATCCAATGATCATCACAGGCATAATGGACAACATCTTCCTCACTATCATCATTGTCTTTGCTAACCTCATAATCTCGTTGTGAATGTGTGGGAGGTGATGCATGAAGTTGACTCAGCTGGACCTGCGTGGGGAATTTTGATGGTAATTCATATAAGAAAGTGTCCAAATAATCTAAATGAGAGATGAAAAATTAAAATAAGTTGAGTATCAATATCTGGCTTATCCACTGTCATAAAATGGAGAGAAATTGTTTTTTGTTTGATCATAAAAGAATATTATGAAACCCTTATATATAGAAAATGATTAAAAGTTGAAAATAATAATTTAAAATTATATAATTGATATAGATATTTTTTATTTTTTTTGTTTAATTTTAAGATACTACTGTTTTAAATGATATCTTAAATTTAATAAGAAAAATTTCTAAACTTAAGAGAAAAAAAAAAGTAACTCTATTATGCGCACTACTAGAATGTTGTACATCTAAAACTGTTATAAAGCGTTTTAAAAACTCTTTTAAAACGTATTACAAACTGTCTTCTTTTGACGTGTCTTAGAATGTTAAAAACCGTTCTCTTTTTTCTATGATAAGAAGACTGTTTTTACCAGTTTTTAAATTTATTAGAAGACAGTTTTAAATAGTACTTGAATTTATAAGAGATATTTTTTAACAATACTTAAATTTATAAGAAAACAATATTTTACGTGTATATATATATATATGTATATATACACGTGCATATTATTATATATATTATATATATATATAATATATGAACATAGAAATAATATCACTCAATAGTTCATACATATGTATATATTATTAATAGTTTAAAAAATAATACATGCGTTCAAAAATATTAATTAATTACCAAAAAAAAGGGTATAAATTAAAAGATTCCATATCATTACAAATTTGGAAAAACAAACAAATATGGAAATATTTAGCTAACAACTCTTAAGAACACATACAACAAGTACTGCAAAGACAAGTTCATGACTAGCTGTCCGTAGTGAAAAAGAGAAAGTAATCCTTACAGTACTAAACATACCAAAAGGCAATAACATAATAACAAATTAAGTTCTTTTTATTTAATTTGAAGCAACATCCTGCAAAAAAAAAAAAGGAAAAGTGTAAAAATTAAAAACAAAATAGAAATTAAAACATATAGTAATTGAATAAAAAGTAGAATTAGGATTTGAAGTTTATAAAATACTTACTTATATACTGCGCGAATTTAAAACGTTAAGAATAAAATTGAAAATTTTATTCATTCTTACGAACGTATTTTTCACTTGAAACTGCAAATATATAACTAACATTAGTTAATACAATAATAAATTAAGAATTTTTATAATAATCAAAATATATAAATATAGACTAATATTAATTACCGTTAATACTAAATATCAAAAATCTCAAAAATAGTACTGCAAACAATAATAGCAGAATCACAACATAACAAAAAGATAATTGGGCAGTATTATCTTGACACTCCATTAGTTACTCTGATATTCTGCAATGATAAAACACATTATTAGATTTTCTAGATTAAAAAAATGAAAGTAAAATATTGAAAATTGAAAATTGACAAATGAACAAAGACCATGCCATTTACATTGTTGTATGATGATGCTCTTTTCTTATAAAAGTAGATAAATATATGAAAATAAATCGACCTCATTAAAATGATTGAAACAAACATGCATGGATTCATTATCATTTCTAAATATTTTTAAAAACCAATATTTCCTCCACAAATTAAAATGACAAGTGACCTTAAACCATGTAATAAATTCAGCTTATCTCAATAGCAAATATATGGCTGAAAACTGTACGATTTATAGTAGTTACGAATACAAACATTCTCTGACATTCAAAAACTGATGAAGATAAACCCAAAACCCAAAATTATATATTCATTTCATTTTTCTGGAAACAAACAAAACACAACTAACTAAAGGCTATAAAGTTTTAAATTTTAAAAGAAAAAAAAAAGAAAAATGCATCTTAGAAAGATTTTTCACTCAACAATGAACAAGTAATGTAACTAAAATTAGAATGAAACGAAAAAATTTAAACAATCGTAGGATAAAAATACACTAATCTGTTACTTTCAATCAACATTAATTCACAATGATTTTCAATCCCAATAATCATAAAACTTAGCCTAAAAGTAATATAAATACAATCATAACAATTTGTCCTTCGATACAAACCAAATTAGTGACCATTCTAACAAGTAAAAGGAAACCACCTATGAGATAGAAACAATCTGAACTAAGAATTCATAATTTGTTTCACTTTTTTGCTTCAGTGTTCAATGCATATATGTCCTAAATTCAATCCCGTATTAATTTAAAATTCTCCAGTTCTAATCTTTAACAACAATTTCATAAATACTACTGATACAATCATATACCTGATTCCTGATATGAACGACGACTGATATTAGTGCGACCAATGGCGGTAGAAGGTAGAAGTGCAAACAACGAATTGATTTCAAAAGACAGAAATGCGAACGACGGTTTGCGATTTAGGTTTTGCGATTTAGGGGTCTTTTTATATGATACTGTAGTAGACTATGTACAAAATGACGTCGTTTGATCATTGTACTGTAGCATATCACTATAACAAACGATGTCGTTTAATTATTTAGTAAACGACGTCGTTTTAATCATTTAGTAAATCAATGTAGCAAAAATATTATGGCAAATCACTGTAGCATAATTGGGATGAGCTCTAAAAACTGATTTAAGAAGACGGTTTAAAACGGTTCTCTTTTTGTAGAATTAAAGACGGTTTAAAACTGGTCTCTTTTACTAAATTTGTCCTCTAAATATGTAAAGAAAGAAGATGGTTTAAAAATTATTTTCTATATTTTAGAATTAAAGTCAGTTTATTAAACCTGTTCTCTAAATATATATTTTAGATTTTAAACATATATTTTAGAAAACGGTTTACAAAAGCCGTTTTTATTTTTTAGAATTAAAAACAGTTTTTATATAAACTGTCTTAAAATATGAAAACTGTCTTCTATTAAGTGTGCTCTTTTAATTATTTTGTAGTAGTGGCGATATATACTCTTATAATCGATTTACTTTACTAATTGTAGTAACTCTATTATGCGATATATACTCTTATAATCGATTTACTTTACTAATTGTTGACTTAACATGTTAAGTCTTTCTCTAATTCACCAAGTCATATATATACACAAGTTTTAGTGATGACGCTCTCTTTCACTTTCTTTTTCTTTTTTCCTTTTCCATAATCTCATCGGCAGGACTTTTCCCAGGAATACTTGGGGGGATTCCTACTAATATATAAATAGGTACTCTTCAAAATGTGGACAGATGTTGCACACTATGTGTAAAGATATCTTAATTTGTGCTATAACTGTCAAAGTCACTGGTTTCAATAGATTTTTGATCATATATTAGTAGAAGTAATATTATAATACTTTAAAAAAATATCTCTTAATCTCATCCCTTAAATTGACATAAATATTTGTGAAATATGGAAATAGGACAAAATTTTAGAATTTAGAGAAAAACTATATTACTAGAGTATGAAAATAAAAAAAAAAGATTCCTCTTATACCCATTTTTTTTTATGTTAGTTGATTTTTCCACGAGAAGTACTAATTTAATAAATACTGAATATGACCAATTCTAAAATTATTTGAAAATTCGATTATAATATGGATGAGAAAGTAAAACAAACTAAAAATTAATGACATAAACTAAAGCAAAATTTCAATGATGCAATGCTTAGGGCTATGCTATTATGATTTACTTACATCTAATTCTTCAAGCTATGCTATTCTTATTAATATCCATGTTACTAATAAGATTACTCTATCATATTCAATACTCTCTCTCGAAATCAACTGAATCTATTTCACGTTTATACACTTACTATATCTTTATGTAAATACTAAATAAATGGAAATACATTACGAACGATAGTAATCACTAAAGTCACTACACCAATCATAATACACATTCAATAAAACACTTCCATAACAAAATTCCCTTGCATCATTCTCCTTTTTCCCTTCAAGTATCTCTCTCTCCCTCTCTTATTTCCTTTTCTTCCAAATTATTCCCTTTCCAAAAGTGAGTATCATTTCCCAAACCTCTAAATCATATAAGTCTAGTTATATCACAAATCAAGCCATCAAAATATCATTTCATGACTCAGATTTAGCCTAGAAGAACATTTAGTTTGTGTAAGCGTAAGGGTACCAAAATGGTTAAAGGCGTGAGGCGCATCAGAGTGGTGCGGCAGCGTTGCTTAGTGGTGTGGGAGCACCATGCAAGGCCTTCCTCTACTTTAAAAACAAGGAATTTTAGTCCCTTAGAGCTTTGCACTTAGGTCCCCAAATATCTTGCATTTTGGTCCAAACCTTCTCTAGACTTCTTCTTTAGTTCTTTCTCAAGTCGAAATCATTTTTGATGGCCGAATTCTATTATTTCTACACAATGTAGTTCAAACACATAAAATATTAACAAAGCTCGAGGATTTATCAAACAATTCAAATCTTTAAGTGACTGATAAGCGCATATTCTACGCACTTATCAAATACCCCCCAAGCTTGAATGTTTACTTGTCCTCAAGCAAATCAAATAAAAAAAAAACAAAAATCAGGGAGTTTACTCAATGATATCCACACTTGAGACTAAAAAATCCTTTGAGCATACTTTTAGTCAAAACATAATTAAGCCTCATAAATTAAGCATTGTACTTAAATTAAGAAAAAAATTCTCAATGTTATCATTTTGTCTCGAAGTCTAACTTGAAGAATCAATGTCATTTTATCAAGAATTTCTCGTGCATGTGTGAATTGCTACTTATACTTGAGCTTCATTCAATTCATATAAGTTTTTGCGTGCAATTAAGCTTAATTTTCATGTCATTCTCCACTAATGTAGTAGAACATCACATCATGGATCATTATGACTTAATTAAGCTTGTAATGACACCCTAAGATTAAGGAAGAGAATTTAGATAAGTGAGGTTCAAACACCCTAAATATCTCAACCATCATAGAGCTTCTTCCTTAATCCTTTGGTTCTTTCCCAATTTCAACACTTATTTACACTTACTTTCTTTATTCACCCATCATTAGACGATTTGGAACTACTTTTATGCACAGAGGATACATATACCCCCAAACTTATTTATTTACAAAAGTTTTTTTAACAACCTTACCTTATATTTTTATGTGATTACCTAGACATGAGACTTGGTTACTCAGTAAGAGTTCAGTTTAATTTTTTGTACTTAAGATTAATTAATTTTAGGTTGTCTTGAAAGGCTCAAATGTACCAAAGATGGCCTAATTCATTTCCCTAGGATTTTATCTCAAGTGATAATTAATTAAGTTCTAGAGTTCAATAAGGCCCAACAACCTTAGTTTACATAAACCTTCTCCAAATTTTCAAACAACAAAACATTTATGACTAAATGCTCAAAATTCTCGAGGAACCATTGAGTAAAATAAATTTGTCAACAAATCCAAGATAAAGACAAAGACAATATTTATCATTTTTCTCAATTTAAACATTCTCAATCAAAGTTATATCATTGGTTTTTCATTCAAATTGACAAAATCAAGCTCTAACAACATACGCTCCATCTAAAAGAAAAGGCCGCATTTACAAGGATAAGGAAAAGAAAGACCTTAAAGAAAACATAAACAATACTAACAAACAAGCAATGACAAAAATTACTAAAAACAAGAAAATTAAATTGCTAACTGAAGAAAAAAAATTGTGCATATGTGTGAATGGTGACTTGAATAATGCATTTAGCAAAATACTTCCATAATAAAATTCTCTCTCAAATTTAACATAAACATTATCCTTAATGTTGAACCACAAACAAAAGCAAAGCAGAAAGCAAGGAAGTTATACCTAAGATGCAAGATGTGAAAATCTCACCTCTCATTGCACATTATCACTCTCATCTCTTTGTAGGGGGGGCGGGAGAAATTGTGGAAGTAGCAGAAGCTTTGAATTAGGGTGCAAGCTTTAAAACTAGGAAACAAAAGTGTTAAAGTAATCCACTTGGTGTTGGTGCATTCTTGTTTGCTCTTTTCGGATGTCATGAATTTCTCGGCCTTGTTGGATGATTCTTTGATGTATATCGATGATCCTTAATTGAGTGGTACTTTCATGAGACAAGAAGGAAAGATCGGTTTTATTGCTTTGACTGACACACAAAAGAATTAGTAAACCTTTATAGGGATATTCAGCACGTTGTAGTCTTCCTTCATAGGCTAATTGATGAATGAAACCTTTAAGCTTGGCTGGATGTAAGGTCTCTCATTACAACCACTCTTGTCATCGCTAGAAAAGACAAGCATGTGAGATGAAAAACTCTCACTCTCAAAAGAAGACATTATAAAAAACTAATCAAATAAAGTAAAAGAAAAAGAAGTTCACTAGTGAAAGAAGATGATGACTTTTGCTTTTGAGAATAGAAGCCTTGAGGAGAAAAGGTAAATGATGAGAATTTTTTTACTTGGAAAAAAAAATGAAGGGAGTTGGTAGTTGTATAAAATACTATAGAAGTCATCATAAAAAAAGGGATAAAAGCATAATAGTTGGAAGGTGGTATGTTCTAATACGGAAGCCATTATGTCCAAGTAAATATTAATTAAGAATAAAGAATAGAAACTTTCCCTAGCTAGAAGTACAGTTACAAGAGTTGGGGGCTAGATGTTATAGAAATTATAAATACTGGCAATTGATATGAGTAATTCGGGAAGAAGGAACAGTCTCTCATGCACATTTATATCCTAGATACTTCATCCTAGGAAGCTAAAAATATTAAAAGTTATATTTTATGCATGTTGTTTTACAAGAAATGGGTAATAGGCGTATTATCTTACCAAGGAGTGGGTGTTAGACATTTTGTCCTACCAAGAAATGTACTAGGTAGCTTGCCTTAGAAATGTAGAAAAGATGAGTTAGGCATCTTGTCATACTAAGAAGTATGAGTGGGCACCTTTTTCCACCAAGAAATACATGTTAGGCATGTTGTCTTAGCAGACCATGAAGATCAAAATCTAGTTGTGAATAGTGTCTTGTGCTTGAACAGTGTCAAGTGTAAACCTGTCCAAATTGGTCTTAAAGTTCAAGACTTGATCTAATAAATTTAATCCAAGCTCAACAAGTGTAAATGCAAGTTAGGCAAGTTCAACCAAAGCTGATATAAAATTATGTCAAATATGATGTCAGAATTTATCTGAAATAATAATTTTCAATTATTACGCCTTAATTTCAAAGTAAAAGTAAATAATTGAAAATTATGCTTCTTCTTGGAAGATGAAAAAAATTGTTATTTTCTGCCACTCTCACTAAGCATATAATATAAAATAATTTAAAGTGATGAGAACGGACCTACGCTTCTTTTTTAATTTCTTGAAGGAGGACACTATCACTGCCTATAGGTAATAATCTCATTCTATTGTGTGCTGTAATCCTTATCTATTGAGAGCAAAAGTTTCACATAATGTAAATAGAAATTTGGAGTACTGTAAAAGCAATAATGTACAATGTTAATAATTAGAAAGGAAAATGTTAATAATTCTAGATGGAAAAATTCCCATTACCCTCAGGTTTAAGTTAAAGTATCCACCTCCCCACCTATGTTTTCAAAAATACTCATTAACCCCTTATATATAAGTTTTTTCCAATTTTGTCTTTAAACAAAACCAAAGAAAACCGTTCTTTCAAAAAAAAAAAAAAAAAAAAACCCAAAGAAAACCATGACTTGATTTTATTTGAACCGAATTTTTTTAATTATAAAATAATAAAGAGCAATTTGTAATTTATTACACTCTTTTGTTAATATAACATCATACATTAAATTATATTTGTAAGATTTATTCAAAACTAAGTTTTTATCTTCTTTAGTAATATATTTAATTATTATTTATAATATTTAATTATTATTTTTACTACAATAAATCTATTTTAAAGTTTTAATATATTAATTTTAGTAAAATTCCTTTATTGTAAACATACTTATTTTATTTTGAAATAATTATTATTAATATAAAAAATTTATAATTTAAAATTATTATATTCATAATTTAAATTTTATTATTATTATCACTATTATTATTATATATTTTACTTATTAATGATTATTAAACTTAATAAACTAATTTATTTTATTTAAAAAATATTTTAAAAGAACTAATTTTTAAAAATAAAGTAAGAAAATTTACAATAAAAATAATTTTATTAGAACTAATAATTATATTTAAAAGTTAATTTTATTTTTTTTAGTATATTTAATGATGATGTGATATTAATAAAAGAATATAATAAATTACAAACTTCTCTCGATTGTTTTATAATTAAAAAATTCGGTTCAAATAAACCAAATTATGGTTCTCTTGATTTAGTTTAAGGATAAAATTAGAAAACATTTAGATATATAAAGGTAAAGAGCATTTTAAAACTATAGGGAGGAAGTGGGTATTAATCTTAAACCTTAGGGGATAATGGGTATTTTTCCATTCTAGATTATCGTAAGAGGCGTTTGCTACATAGGCTGATTTTGTGTATTTGTTAATGGAAAATAAAAAATTAAGACCATATAAATTATGTATAAATAACAACTTGGGCTAGCTCAAGTGGTCGATCCTTGTTATTGTAAATGGTATGAATTATTTTTTGTCTAATATGGGTCTACCTATTTAATAGTGAGCCTAATATATTAAAAGTGTGGGTAAATTTTCTTTCATTATAAAGGTTGATATCGTTCGAAATTGGATATAGACATCTAAGATGGCGTTAGACTCGACTCAAAGACTTCTGATTCCTGATAAATGTCTAATATAATATTAATAAATTATACGAATATTATATAATATTAAAAATATATATAAATGAAAACCAAGCATCCTGGCGGTATCTTTTCCATTAGAAAACTTAAACATAGAGGCCCACTACGTATTACATCATATATTTTTCTACCAAATATTTTTCTTTTTCTTTTTCTTTCATCCGATTCCAAATTCGTTGTCTTTTTCTTCCTTAACTCGCCGGACCACCTTAATTGTTTAATTAGTCTTTCTTTATTATGATTATTTTTGCTGACTCTGTTAACCAAGCATATGCTATTAATTAGCATATTATAGAAGAACAGAAAAAAAGAAAAGTCCTCTAGTTTTCCAGGAAAGATTAACAGACAACTAGGCTTTGGAAGAAAAGTTCATCAATATTCCTCTGGATTAACTCACTCTATCAAACTGTAAGTTTAAGGTTATGCTTGTCTCTTGTATCTTGATTATACATTTCATTAAATTCCATTTGGTTGATTGGAATTGTTTTTAAAATAGAATGGCAATTCTATTTGTATTTTGTGAATTTTAAATATTTTGTTTGGCTCTTGAGAAAATAAAGGGAAGGACAGGAAACTCGATTTAGAAATTAGCTTGTTTAGGACCTTAGGTTATATTAATGTTATAATAGTTTGTATTTTAAGTCTATATATAAGGATGTTATGTACACCTCTTGAATCCAATTCAATTCAATACAATAATAAATAGAAGTATCATATTTTTTTTTCTCCATAAATATTAACATAGCACCAAGAGCTTAGTTATTGTTACTGAGCCTCTCTTTATTTTCAATATTTTGATTTCTTTCATGATCTTCTTAGCAAACCCAGTTCTAAATTCATCATCATCGTCGGCCTGAATCTCTTACGCGCATAAACTCAGCATCGACCACCGTTCATCACCACAAAAATGGCCAATCCTAGGATCTATCGATCTCCTCTTTGCCCAATCTCTGGCGAGTCCAACCTCACCACCGGTACCAGTCAACTCGCCATTTATCGGCCGTCCTCTCTAAGGCCTCCACATCTCCTTCCGACAAATCCAAAATAGAAACTAGCTGTCTATCTAGCTTCAATCCAATTAAAAAAAAAATGCAACACTAAATCGGCATCTGGCGAGCTGAATCTGATTTCGATCAGGTAATTTTTCCTCTGGCAAAGCAATGTATTCGGGCTCTCACTTTCCTTTCCGTCGACCCAACACTTTGTGACTTCCCTTTCTGCCAATACCTACACAAAGCTCTTGTCTTCATCCAGCTTCCGGCAAACCGCATGCATATTCGTTCATTTTAAAATTTACGTGATTAATTATATTCAGGTCCTCCAACTTTATTTTTAGTATCGTCCGCTACTTTGTCTTTAGTATCTCTAATCTCTTATCTATCAACTCCAATAATATAAATTCCGTCCACTCAGTTATAATCATGTCCTTAACATCTTGTCTTTTGTTCAATTTCACCTAAGATTCGAAGCTTGAATGAATTAAAAATCATTTTCGAAAATAAAAATTAGAAATTAATCAAATATTGTGGACCTATAAAAATCAAATTCTCTCTCAGTTCTTGTTGCGATCAATCACGAAGACAAATGCGAGAACCTCCTACTATATATTTTTATTTTCTCTGATTTAATTTTTTTCACTCTCTCTGTAGATGGAAGAAGCCAACGAAGCAAAGCAACATAAAGATGATGAAATCAACACCATCAGCAAACAAGACAAAGAGCACCAGGGAACAGCGAAACTAGATCATGACAAAGAACTAACAAGTGAAGGTTGTCCATTTTTTTAATTTTTTAATATACAAATAAATTATTATATATTTTAAAAATGAACCAACCGTAATTATTTAATCAGTTTTGAACTTTGAATTCGTTTCTCTATGGTTTTCAGGTGTAGCTACAGGAATAAGTAGCAACACAATCCATGAAAACAGGTGTGTTATATATATTAAATACTAAATATGAGCATTTAACAAAAAATTTTAATTTACAAGAAATTTGCTACCATATTTTATGTCTTTATTTTATCAGGCACATAAACATAATTGAAATTACTAAATTACATCTATTAAAGAAAAAAATTACACAGTAAATCGACCGAATATGTAGGAAATATGTTACACTATGAGATATAGTCTAAAAAGCAATAGTAGATGTTGCTTTATTGTATATCATGAATTTGCAAAAGAACTTTAATAAAAATAATGGTTGAGTTCATGAATTAAAAATATCATTTTTAATTCTCAAATAATGGAATTTATGGGCTTGTTTTAGTAGAAAAAATGGCTTTTTAATTTTTAAAAAATATTTTTCAATGACAATCAAATGACATTAAAAAATTAAAAAAAATTACCATTAAAAAAACTCTTTTATCTAATAAAAAGCTGAACCAACAAACCCGCAGTCTAAAAAGCAATAGTCAACTTTTATTGTATAATTAATGAATAACAAACATAATTTATACTAATATTATTCCTCCACTTTACCTACATTGGTGTTTCTGGATACAAATACAAAACCTTCCACTTCTCCAGATAAACTTGAAGATAAAAGACTAAAGAATAGTACTTATTTAGACTGTATCTCTTCATGTATTCATAATATTCATCAACAAATGCCTTTATGCCATTAGATTTTATTTTTTAATGTAGCCATTGAATATATATATATATATATGTTTAGTGTATAAAAATATATTTTGCTCTTAACGGACAATGTAAAAATAAAGATAATTAAAAATATCATTATTTATTTTAAAATAAAAATTTATTTTAATATTGATCCCTCCCTTTGATATGATTTGCTCCCCTAGGTTTGATTTCTTGCTTAAACTCCTTCTAAGAGTTACCCAAATTTTTTTATTTCAAAATTTTGTTGCTCTAAAATAGAAGAAAAAGAGAAATAAAAGAGAAAGATTCGACAAAAAAGAAAGAACTTTTTAATAGAATTTTCTAAGCCTTTTCTTTTACCATTTTATTAATTAGATAGAGCACAAGTACTATTTCACCATGGATATATTGAATTAACTTTAACAATGAACACGCGACTACACTAATGAATTGGAGGTTCGATGATGACTTTTGATAAAGTTGAGTATAGAATGATAAATATCAATAAATTAGGAGACAGTCCAAAATAGCCCTATTTATTTTCCTACCTACTTAAATCAACATCCTCCATCTAGAAAGATAACATTTTTTGACCATAATGTCAAAAAAAATTGAGTAATTTTCAGTTTTAACCATTATTTTATTGATAATCTTTATAAATAACTTTAATTTTTTAACAATACTCAGCAATGTCTTTCATTTTTTGATAAGTCATCAATAATACCCTAAAACAGAATAAAATGACTCATTTATCCTTATTATTATTAATATTATATATATAAAGACAAAAATAACCCTATATAGTTAAAAAAAATAAAATTTAACTTATATATAATTAATAATTTATATTTTATTGAGAAAAATGAGTTACTAATATATTAAAATTAAAGTAAAATTTTCACTTAAATAATAAATAAATAAACTTAAATTAAATTATATACCAAAATAAATTGCATATATATTAATTATTAATTAATTAATTAAAAATAATTAATTGATATTACTATTATAATTGTGTATATTTAAATTTTTTACTATTTTTTTCATATATTAAATATCAAATTATTAGTTAATATCTTTATAAATATTAATTAATTTATTATTTTTAATTAATTAATTAATAATTAATATATATGCAATTTATTTTGATATATAATTTTATTTAATTTATTCATTATTTAAGATAATATTTTACCTTAATTTAATATATAAGTAATTCTTTTTTCTCAATAAAATATAAATTATTAATTATATATAAACTAAATTTTATTTTTTTAACTATACAAGGTTATTTTTGTATTGTTGATGAGTCATTTTATTACATTTTGGGTATTGTTGATGAGTCAAAAAATGAAAGGTACGGCTGAGTATTGTTAAAAATTAAAGTTATTTGTAAAGATTGTCAATAAAATAATGGTTAAAATTGAAAATTACCCAAAAAAATTTGAACATGAAAAGTCTTCACATAGCACAAATATATAGAAGAATATATAGAAGAATAGTCTTCACATAGTGAAGATTGTCAATAACTCATTATCGTTGGTCTTCTGTAAAATGCTAAATAACCTAATCTTTTTCTATTTGAGCTTATTGTACTCACCAACATGAAAGCTGTCTCTTGACAAATAAACATAATAAAGACCCATTCATATTACTCTCAAATTATTAGCACTGAGATCATGTTACAACATGTCTCACCTATGAAGACAACTTTTTATTTTATTTTATAAATAAATAATTTATTCAGCCTTCTAGTCACTTGTTTATAGAAACAAAGACGAAACCACTGAGGCGGAGGAAGATGATTTGGATGAACAAACAACAGAAGAGGACAGTTCGGAAGGTAATATAAAAGAAACTAGCCCATCGATATTATGGGGAAAGGCATGTGTATATTATTATAATTACACATTAATCTGTCACTTATATATATCTTGTTATATTTTCATCGTTATAGACGATTGGTCGGCTTATTGGCCGCTATGCAAAATGATACAAGAGAATGATTGGAAACGTGTAGAGGATTTCGTTGGAGATCATCCTGAGGCCTTGACAACTAAGATATCTGGAGATTCTAAGACAATATTCCACTATATTGCTAACTTTACTCGTCATGACGTAGAAGGTGCAGTTTGCCTAATCGGTAAGCTCGCATCAAAGGTCCATCCAAGCACACTTGAGCAGGAAAGTTCTGCAGGATTGACAGTTCTATCTTTATGTGCGATGATAGGCAATACAAGGGCCTCACAAATTTTAGTCAAATATAACACTAATTTGCCAAATGTATGCAGCAACCAATGGCTTCCGGTTCAGGATGCAGCAGTTTATGGTCACAAGGATACGGTTCAGTATCTAGTACAAGTGACCGCAAAAGAGAATTTAGTCGGTAGCCAGGGCGCTTCGCTGATTTCAGAACTCATCAAATCTAATTTATATGGTCAGTATTTTCGTATCTAATCAAATTGCATCTAATTTTATCAATGCCACATGTCAACAGATATTGATAGGTTAAGGATAGACAACATAAAAATAGATATAGAATTCCGAGTCAATGAATATATATACATGTATATATAAAATCAAAACTCTTTTTATTGACTTAGAAATTCTATAATCAAAATTCTTTTTTCCTTATGAATTTAACTGAAATTTTGCTTTAAAAAATTGAATTAATTATCATTTCTGTCACGTTACCCTGTTAAATTTATTGGCCTGCTCTGACATTTGCCATTGCCATTTCTTCATGCATCAGACATCGCTTTAGACTTTTTGAAGCAGTACCCAAGAATAGGCAGAGACGGCTTCAAGTCCAGAAATATTGTGTTAGAGTCGTTGGCTAATAAGCCTCTAGCGTTTGCGAGTGGCAATCAGCTTGGACTTTTGCAACGCTTCATTTATAAATGTCGGTGTCAAAAGATTAAGCTTTTTCCTTAATTAATTGCTGCTTAGTGCTTAATTTATGTGTGCAAGATGTTGTTGTTAGTGACGAACCAACAAAGCATACTTACTAAATTTGCAGGGATTCCCATCAAAAAGGAAAAATTTTCTTCTATTGATCAGACCAATAAGAATCCAAGTGCGAGTGTAGATGTGGAAAATGCCATTATGAGATCAGAAAATAACTCAGCGAAATCAATATCATTTGGGTTTCTTCCAAAAATCACTACTATATTTGGTACGTAAATCTCTATTTTTGTTTTCAGTTTGATATAAGAAATTGACTAAAATTTGCTCTTCCTAATAATTCACTTGTGTTACATGAGCACAGCCGTATATATTTATTCCCATCAATTAATGAATAACAGGTGGAATGTGTCGAGATCTGTATATGATGTTCTGGAACACACTTATTATTCTTTGTAAGGCGTTGATACTATTCTCTTGAATTCAATCATCTAATTGAAATATTCATTTGTTAACTGGAGGAGTTCAATTACAGTCCCCTGTATCAAAGCTATACATGAACAAAAGTTCACGCATCAGCAAACCGTCGAAATCGTCAGAATGATCTGTGATGGAGTGGTTTGGAATGATCTTAAAATCATCAAGACACTGAAGTCTTTACACATAGCTGCAAGATTCGGAATTTGTGAGATTATCAATGAAATAATTATGGCCGACAATAGTTCCGTTTGTCTCATTAACACCGAGGGACATAACATATTTCATCTTGCAGTTTTACATCGCCACGAGAATGTTTTTAATCTCATACATGGTTTTCTTTACCTTCGGGACATGGTGACTTTGACCGACAATTTAGAGAACAACATGTTGCATTTAGCGGGAAGATTGGTACCTTCAAGTAAAGTCCCGGGTGCAGCATTGCAGATGCAGAGGGAGTTGCAATGGTTCAAGGTAATAGATGATCTAACCATGATATTTATCAAGATTCAGTATGTAAGGCAAACTATGCAAACAGATTTGATCAATTAAACTAATCAATACCAACACCAATACCTTAAGATATCCAAAATTTTGTTCCAACTCTTAGAGAACATGCATGGATTTACTTGATTTTAGAAGAATATACGTTTTCCTTTTCTTGACTCTTGTATCCATTGTGCTAACTTTTGATTCAGGCCGTAGAAAATCTTCTCCCGCCGTGGGCTCGTGAAAGCAAAAACAATTACAACTTAACTCCTAGAGAGGAGTTTACTAACTCACACAAGGAATTAGTTAAAGAGGGAGAAAAATGGATGAAGGACACTGCTCAGTCATGCACTGTTGCGGTTACACTTATAATTACAGTAGTGTTCGCCGCAGCTTTCACTGTACCAGGTGGCAATGACAACGGAGGAATACCAAATTTCTTGGAGAAAACATCGTTCCTAGTATTCGTGATATCAGATGCGCTTGCACTATGTTCATCAACAAGTTCGTTATTGATGTTTTTAGGGATCCTCACATCTCGTTACTCAGAACAAGATTTTTTAGTGTCCTTACCAAGGAGGTTAATAATCGGCCTTATAACCTTATTCTTTTCCATTGCAAGCATGATGGTCGCATTTGGTGCAACCATTTACATAGTTCTTTCTCAACCTTGGAAATGGGTTATCATTCCAATTGCCTTGCTCGGTTGTGTCCCGGTAACCTTGTTTGCATTGTTGCAATTTCCTCTTCTACTTGACATGGTCTTATCCACTTATGGGCCAAGCATATTTCATCCAGTGAAGTAAGGATGTAATTCTGGTTATAGAGGCAACTAATTGATCCTTTCCTATGTTAAACAAAGTTAATCCCAATAAATTTTTTTGTCCAAGCCTTTTGTGCAAATCCTTCATCAATAAAGGACAAATACTTAATTAATTGAAAAATGTAAAAATAAATATTTTTTTCAAGTTCTTTCTTTATTTTGTTCTCTTTTTCTACCCTAGTGATTATTGGTAAGCCACTCAAATATTTCTGAAAAGAAAAGAATTGAATAAAAAATACTCACAATGGAATAAGCATTTTTATTTTTTTAAGTAATCTCTGCATAAGCTTAGAGGATTTTATTAATAAATATAACAAAAAGTATAAATAATAATAATGCCAAAGGGGCTTAAAACATCGTCATGTTGTAACATGATCAAGAATAAATGAATAAAGAGTGCAATAAAATCCAAAACTAGCCGCCTTGTAATTAAAAGCCAAAAGACAGTAGAGCAAGCCAGAGTAAAATCAAACTAACCAAAATATGTAGAGAAACAGCACCAAGAATCTCATCAAATCGAAGAGAACAAGCCCTCTCAACAGCTGCAAGAAAATCAGAAACTAGCCACTCTCCTTCCAACAACACTGGACGGATCAGAGGAAACCCAAATCAAGAATGAAAATAAAATATAAAAAGTAGAAACCCATCAATATATAAAAGAATGCTTACAGTAATAGTAACGTTGTGGTCCTTGTGGAGGTCCACATTTAATGGTGGGAATCACAATAAAAATTAAGAAAAAATTGGGGGCTGCAAAAATTTTGATGAAGAAAAAGATTAAACACATGAATTAAGTTTTTAATTGCTTTTGGTGGAGTAATTTCTGACCGAAGATTTTTCGTACTAAATGCAGGAAAAATAGCAAGATTTCTTTCTCAAAATCTCTTATAAATTAAAGGCTTTTGACACTTCATTAAGCAAGCAAGTACAATTTATTTTTTACATAATCCTGGAGAAATATTAGGAATTTTAAGTAATTTATTCTAAATTCTTCTTTTATTTTTGTGACTAAAATAATTAGAATGAAAATACTTATATGAGAGTATTTCTTTTAATCTTGTGAGTGCATATATTTAAGAGAAAATTTGTGTGATTGTACAAATTTATAACATAGTAAATTTTTCTTTCTGAGAGTCCGTAATTTTTCTCCAATTTTGGAGTTTTTCACGTAAAAATTCATGTGTTGTATAATTGTGATAATTCTCATTTATTTTTTGTATTTCTACAAAGGTAAGTCTTGGATGCTTATATCACTATTCACCATACGATATTGTTCATATATACAAAAGTACTGTTTAATTGCTGAAAAGTGACGAAATTTACCCAAAATTTTCTCGACAAGTAATAATGGCATGGATTAAACATTATTGTGAAATATAAACCTTATTGCGGTTCTCTAGATTTCAAAACGTGAATAGGAGGGATTTCAAAACTTTATTTTATTTTAACTATAAAATATAGTAAAAATAAAATATTGTGTGTGTGTATATATACACACACACACACACACCTAGATCTCGCTTTGTGATATCAAAATAGTCACATTTCAGGGTAAATTTATTATAATAGTCTCTTTGATGTATAATATCTCCTTCATGAACTTTGTATAGCTCAGCATTCATTCAAGTACATGTACAAAACGAATATTAATTGGCAACTTCTTAAAAATGTTGACAAAATTTAGAAAATTATTTATCTAGCCTATTCTTCAGGAAACATTGAGGTAATGGGATTGGTTGCACATATAGCAAAGGTGATGTGGCTCTTTTTTGAAGGAGTGGATACTTCTTGTGGTGGCTTTAAAGGACTTGTTTCCTTATGGTGTTGGTGGTGCTTTCCAATTGCTCTTTGTCAATCAGTTCCTTTGTTTTTTCTTGGTTTGATGACAAAGATTCAAGTTGTTCCTTTGTTAGTTCTTTTAGCTTGCCTTTTGGTTCTTCAAGTTGCTTCTCATTTCTATTGTAATGGCTTTCACTTGCTGCTTTAGATTTGTTTTTGTATTACTTGGCAATGATCCTTGCTGCCTTGTCGTCAATATACTTGCTATTTGCTCCACTTGTACCTCAAGATTTCGAATAAAAGCCGCTTGATTTTGTAAAGTTGTCTCAGTCTTCGTCATGAACTTGGACATGTTCATGGTGAGTTGTGCAAGGGCCTCTTCTAATTTAACCTTCTTCTCTTGAGGTTGAAATTTGTGTGGTGATTTTGTGAGATTTTGGTTTTCCCTCCAAGAAAAATTAGGATGATTTCACTATTCTGATTATTGATGTTAGAGTAAAGACTATTTTGTTGTTGATTATAATTTCTAACATATGAAACTTGTTCAGAGGCGAAGGAGCAAATGAATTACCAACTTAACAATCCGTGCTAGGGTGATTACTATTATATAACTAAAAAACCATTTGCAGAATATAAATGGAATTCACTGTCATAGCTGTAACTAGTTGAGTAGTAAGTGCCAAAATGTTGTCCATTTCATGAACTCCCAAGGTTTTCTTTGATGTTAAGCATTCTTGGGGTCATTGATAAGCATTGGTAACCATCTCCTCTAACATATTATAAGCTCGTCAATAGTTTTTCCCGTTAATTCACCTCATACTGTTGCATCTACAAGTGTTCTCATTGAGCCTCCCAAACCATTGTAGAATGTTTGAACTTGTAACCATTTAGGTAAGCCATGATGTAGGCATTTTCTCATCATATCCTTATACCTCCCCTAAGCTTCATATAGTGACTCCATTTCATGTTGAGTGAAAATAGTGATATCATTATGTAGCTTTGCCATCTTCATCGAAGAGAAAACTTTTGCCAAGAATTTTTGTTCCAAGTCATCTCAATTGGTGATAGTACCTAGAGAAAGTGAACCTAACAAGCTCTTTGCTTTGTCCCTTAGTGAAAATAGAATTAACCTTAGCTTCACTACATCATCCAAGATGCCGTGTTTAAAAATGTCATAAATCTCCAAGAAATTTACAATATAAGTATTCGAATCTTTATGTGTCAACCACTAAATTGAACAGAGGTTTGAATCATTTGAATGATGGTTGACTTGAGTTCAAACTTGTTCGCTTAAATAGACGGCCTTCTAATACTAGTTGAAGCTCCATTAACTTTTGGAATAACATATTCTCTCAAAGCTCGTTGATCATCGACCCTAACATTATCCCTAAAGATTTGGTTTCATGATGCTAGTTTGCAGTTGCTTTGATGCATGTCTCTTCTCTTTTCTATTCCTTCAACAAATTCTCTCAATCTCATCATCTAAAGGTAGTAAGTCGTTTCTTGCTTTTCTCATGCATCAAAGAAAACACCTATAGCAAAAACAAAAATAAATTTAAAATTAAGCTAAATCTATATTAAAAGAACTTAACACTCTCTAGAAAAGGCACCAAAAAGCTTGTGGTATGAGTTTACAAATGCAAGTGTATGTTTCACAAAACAAGCAATATAAAGTAAGTGAAATATCGTTTCCACAAGGAATATTAGTCTAGTAAGTACCAAAGATGATCAATTCTAAATACATTTGAAGATTCGATTATAATATGGATGAGAAAGTAAAAGAAAATTTTCAATGAATGTGATGCTAGGGCTAATTATTAATTTAATTTACTCACACCTAATTCTTTGAGCTATGCTATTTCGATTAATACCTGTGTTACTAGTGAGACTACTCTATCCTATTTGACAGTCTTTCTTGAGATCAATTGAATCTATTTTATGTTTATGCATTTATTATATCTCTATGTAAATGCTAAATAAATGAAAATGCATTATTGATGATAGTAATCACTTAAAGTCACTGCTGAAAATTAGTGGTATGGAGCTTCCAAAAGGTCTTGAATACCTCCCAAATGAGTTACGATTATTTCAATGGCGATGATATCTTTTAAAGTCCTTGCCATCAAATTTTGATATGCACAAAATTGTTGAATTTGACCTATTATTTAGTTGCATTGAACAAATACGAATTGGAAGCAAGGTAAGACTATTTTGAATAATATTGTTAAAAATTTTATTCATTCATTCGTTTGAGTAATATTATAAACTAAAGAAAGCTTAACATATTTTATTTCCTTTTAAATTTTGAACAGCTATTAAACAATTTAAGGTTCATGGAATTTAAGAATTCCAAGAATTTCATAACAACACCAGACTTCACAAGTATACCAAATTTGGAGAAGCAGATTCTTAAAGGATGTGCAAGGTTATATGAGATTCACATATCTTTGTTTGTTCACAAGAAGCTTATGGTGCTAAATCTAGAAGGTTGTACCAGTTTTAGAAGTTTTTCAAGCAAGATTGCTATGGAATCTCTTAAAGAACTTGTACTGTCTGGTTGCTCGAATTTTAGAAAGTTTCCTAAGATTGTCGGAAGCATGGAATGTTTGTCGAAGCTTCTCTTGGATAGAATTGCCATTAAAGAATCGCCATTGTCAATCAATGTCTATTTGGGCTTGTTTTATTGAGGTCTAAGAACTGTAAGAACATTGAAAGCCTTCTAAGTAGTATAATAAATGGTCTTAAACGTCTTAAAACACTTAATCTTTCTGGGTGCTCGATACTTGAAAATGTGCCAGAGAACTTGGACAAAGCAAAAAACTTGGTAGAGCTTGATATAAGTGGAACAGCAATAAGAAAACCTGGATCCGCAATTTCTTTGTTGAAGAATCTTAAAATTGTTGTATTTTTGTGTGAGATATTTCAAAATACAAGTATCCCACATTGGCTAGTTATAAAACTCTTTAAAGTATTTATATATGAAAACAATCATAGAGTGAGTTAACAAGAAAATATAAGGGCCTCTCTTGCACACGAGACAAGCCGGCCCAAGCCCAATTATGAGGGTTCGGTCCGATAAACATTTAATGCGCAGGGTGACCCCCTTTGGGCTTTATTTAAATTTAAATTAAATTACATTTTGGTAGTTGTATGGCACTTACCTATAAATATATGCCTTAACCAAGCATTTTGAGATCATCGTTCATTCATTCTTTTCTGCTCTAAATATACTGCCAAGTTATCGCCATTGCTTATTTTTTCAGTTGTTCTACACTCGTTGTACTTGGGTTACAGCCTTACAAACAAGTATTGTTATTGTATGTTGGGGCTATACTGTCATTCAAGCTTCCTGCAATAGGATACCATCTTAAAGGGCAGAAATAGTTTTCAAGACAGTGCCCTTTGCACACCTTCACGTTTATATAATATACAAGATTTCGTGAAGTCTACAACATTTTGAAAACTAATATGTCGACATCGTCGAACCTTTCACTCCTAACTTCAAATGCCGCCTTGCTTGCTGCTGTCAAATCCATTCCTGACATCGCCAAGATTGAGACGTTCTGGAGAAGCAACTTCAAGCGCTAGAGAGATCGAATTTACGACACATCGGATATTCTCAACCTTGCTGGCTATTTAACACAACTACAACTAGATGCTGCCTCCGAAAATTATCAAGCATGGGTTAAGGGCAATAAAGTATGTCGCAATGCCATTCTAAATACAATATCTAATAAGTTATATGATGTTTATTCTCTCTGTAACCAAGCACAAGAAATTTGGGCATCTTTGGAGAAGAAATATATAATTGAAGATGCCGGTGCCCAAAAATATGTCATTGGCAACTTCTTGGATTTCAAGATGGTAGAAGACAAGTCTGTCGCCACTCAAATTCATGATTACCACTTGCTAGTCAATGATTTGAAGAATGAGCATATTACACTTCCTGAATCATTCCTTGCTAGATACTTGATTGAAAAGTTACCAAATTCTTGGAAAGATTACAAGAAGAAGCAAATGACATTGAAGAATGTTATTGTGCACATTCGAATTGAAGAAAAAAATAGGCTGAGGGAGCAAGCAGATAAGGCCAAGAAAATTCGTTCCAAGGCTAATGTTGTTCAAGATGTTGCACCTCCTGCAAAAAAGCCAAAATTGAACAATAAAAAATGATGAAAAAAGAAAATTGCTTTGCGTATGGTAAGCCTGGTCATTATGCTATTGAACATAGGTTCAGGAAGGGCGATAAACAATCTTCTAAGGCCAACATGGTTGAAGGAGAAGATGTGTTCTCTACAGTTGTAGTTTCTTAAGCAAATATGGTTGCAAGTGAGAAACAAGATTGGATTATTGATTCTAGTGCTACCAAGCACATATGTGGGAATTGAAACTCATTTTTTGAGTACACTCAATTGAGTGAGGGAGAAGAACAAGTTTTCCTTGGAGATTCTCATGTTGCTCCGATTGTGGGAAAAGGAAAAGTTCTTATCAAGTTAACTTCAGGAAAGATTATTTCCTTAAGTAATGTGCTTCATGTTCCAAAAATAAGATACAATTTAGTGTCTGTGTTTGTTCTTGGAAAAGCAAATGTTAAAGTCTCGTTTGAGGGAGACAAGATTGTAATGTCCAAGAATTAGGTGTTTATTGGAAAAGGGTATTGTTCCAATGATTTGTTCAAGCTTAATGTACTTGACATAATTATTAATAAAAATGCTTCTACTTCTGCTTATATTATTGCCTCTTTTGATTTATGGCATAGTAGGTTAGGCCATATAAATTTTTATTATTTAAAGAAAATGAAAAGAGATGGTCTAATAAATATTGATGTTTCAAACATTAATAAATGTGACACTTGTGTAGAATCAAAATTTATCAAGAGAACTAATAAATCAATTATGAATAGAGAAACTGAATTACTCAGTTTAATTCATAGTGATTTTGGTAATCTGAAACAAACAATAACTAGAGGAGACAAAAGGTTTTATATAACTTTTATTGATGATTTCTCAAGATACACAAAATTGTATTTATTGAGAAATAAAGATGAAGAATTTGAAAAATTCTTAATTTATAAGAATGAAGTTGAAAATCAACTTGGAAGAAAAATTAAAAGATTGAGATCTGACAGAGGTGATGAATATGAGTCTAATATGTTTAATGAATTTTGTGAAAATCATGGCATAATACATGAAATTACATCTCCTTACTCTCTAGAGTCAAATGAAGTAGCAAAAAGGAAAAATAGAACTTTGAAAGAGATGATGAATTCTTTATTAATAAGTTTTAGAGTACTGCGAAATTTGTGGGGGGAGGTAATCTTAACTGCTTGCCACCTACAAAATAGGATACCTTATAAGCAAACAGAAAAAACACCTTATGAGTTATGGAAAGGTTATAAACCTAATCTAACATATCTCAAACTGTAGGGGTGTTTAGCAAAGGTTCTTATTCCAGATCCTAAGAGGAATAGAATATGACCTAAAACTATTGATTGCATGTTTATAAGGTATGCATAAAATAGTGTTGCATATAGATTCTTGATTCTTAAAGATAAAGAAAAAATATTTGATGCAAACACTATTATAGAATCTAAAGTTGCAGAATTTTTTGAGAATATTTTTTTAAGAAAAATACTATCGATTCTCGAGATAATAATTATATAGTCCAAAATGATTTTCAAGAAAATTCTCCTGAGAGTTCGAATATCGAATTAAAAAGAAGTAAGAGAATGAGAAAAACTACTAGTTTTGGTAGTGATTTCTATGTCTTTATGGTTGAAAACGATCCTCAAACATATGAAGAAGCTATTACTTCTCTTGATGCTCCATTTTGGAAAGAAGCGGTAAACAATGAATTAGACTTAATCATGAGTAATCATGTTTGAGAAATTGTTGATTTACCTCATAGTACAAAACCAATTAGTTGTAAATGGATTTTCAAGAGGAAATTAAAAGTTGATGGGTCCATTGATAAGTATAAGGCAAGAATAGTTGCCAAGGGTTTTACTCAAAAGAAAGACAGATTATTTTGATACTTATGCTCCTGTAACTAGAATTACATCCATTCGAGTTTTGATTACATTAGCATCTGTGTATAATTTGTTTATACATCAGATGGATGTTAAAACTGCATTCTTGAATGGTGATTTGGAAGAAGAAATATACATGACACAACCAGAAAATTGTATCGTTCCTGGTTCTGAGCATAAAGTTTGTAAACTTGTGAAATCCTTATATGGATTCAAACAAGCACCAAAACAGTGGCATGAAAATTTTGATCAAATTCTAGTATCAAATGGATATTTGATTAATGATTCAGATAAATGTGTTTACTTTAAATCATTTGATGCTAATAATTTTGTGATAATTTGTCTGTATGTTGATGACATGCTTATTTTTAGTCCAAGCATGAAAGTGATAAATAGAACTAAAAACATTCTTGCTTCTAACTTCGATATGAAAGATATAGAAGAAGCAAGTGTTATTCTTGGAATCAAAGTGATAAAGAAAAGTAATGGTCTTATGTTATCATAAGAACGTTATGTAGAGAAATTCTTTAAGAAATTTGGATACTTTGAGTATAAGTCAATGTCAACTCCTTACGATGCAAGTATCCAACTAAAAAAAAATTATAAGCATAGTGTTAGTCAAACAAGATATGCCCAAATAATTGGCAGTCTTATGTACTTAATGAATAGTACAAGACCAGATATTGCATATGCAATTGGGAGACTAAGCAGATATACTCAAAATCCTAACAAGGATCATTACTGCTTTAGATAGACTTACGAGGTACTTAAAAGGTACATTAAATTTTAGGCTTTCGTTTGCTAGAGATCCACCAGTGTTAGAAGGTTTTAGTGATGCAAATTGGATATCTAAATCCAATGAAATTAAATCCACTAGTAGATATATTTTTACACTTGGTGGAGGAGTAGTTTTTTGGAAATCTTCCAAGCAAACTTGTATAGCTCGTTCAACCATGGAGTCCGAGCTAATTGCCTTAGAAAAGGCATGTACAAAAGCTGAGTGGTTGAGAAACTTCTTAGTTGATCTTCCCATTAGTGATCATCCTCCTATATCAATCTCAATACATTGTGATTGTCAAGTAGCTATAACTAAAGCTAAAAGTAAGATATATAATGAGAAAAATAGACATACGTTTAAGACGTAGTATTATTAAGCAGCTGCTAGAATCTGGTGTTGTAAACCTAGATTTTGTAAGGTCAGAGTTAAATTTGGCCAATCCTCTAACTAAACCACTAAATAGGGGGTTAGTGGAACGAACGTCGAGAGGGATGGGACTTCTGCCAATAACATGAGACAAAAGTAATAGGAACCCCACCTATATGATTGGAGATCCCATAAATCATTGGTTGTCTTGAGTTACTATCGTCTGTAAATAAATTGAGTCCTCCCTATGACTAGATAGTAAATACTACAGTGAAAAAAGATGAGTTCTTTGACTCTTAATGAACTCCATAGCCCAATTTTGTATAGTGGCATGTTTTAACTGTAGGACATACTTGATGGAGGGTTCATCTAAGTGAGTGTAGAATTAGGTCGATTTCTATGAGAGTTATGCAAACATCTCTAAAGCACTCATGATTACCAAGAATGGGTAGGGCCATGAAAGTGCCAAACCGCAAAACAACAAAAGGAATGAGATTAAACTTAATGTGAATAGTTAATTCACTGATTCACAACAAAAGAACTACGTTTCATAGAAACTAGTTATGTTTCACCTAGTTCTTGTGAGATACAATTAATCTATTCAATAACTGGTTCATAGCCTGATAAGCACCAGTTTATTTGCATTAAGTATGTTTTCAAATGGTGATGAATAAAAGTATAAACATTTAGTATTTTGAAATATGTAGAGGCTTGTTGTATTTTTGTGTGAGATATTTCAAAATACAAGTATCCCACATTGGCTAGTTATAAAACTCTTAAAGTGTTTATATATGGAAACAATCATAGAGTGAGTTAACAAGAAAATATAAAGGCCTCTCTCGCGCACAAGACAAGCCAGCCCAAGCCCAATTGTGAGAGTTTAGTCCTAAAAGCGTTTAATGCCCGTCGTCGTGCGCAGGGGGACCCCCTTTGGGCCTTATTTGAATTTAAATTAAATTACATTTTGGTAGTTGTATGGCACTTACCTATAAATATATGTCGCCATTGCTTATTTTTCCAGTTGTTCTACACTCGTACTTGGGTTGCAGCTTTACAAACGAGTCCCATCATTGTATGTTGGGCAACAAAAACCTCATCTTTACGTGGATGCAAAGGACCACCAGCAACAACATCATGGTTTTCCCGCTTCCCCTTCAATTTGAGGCTTTCAATCTCTGTTAGAAATTCCATCCAATATAAAGCAAGTTAGAGTGGATGGTTGTACTTCATTGGAAAGAGTATCAGATACATTAAAATCACGCAATTCAGATTTTTTATCAATTCGTTCTGTGAATTGCTCTAAATTGTTTGGCAACAAGAATTTGGCGTTCTCAATGCTAGAAGGACTCCTTGAGGTCAGCCTCTTACTCTGTTTTTCTTATACATAATTGTATGTGAATTCTCTCTTTGTCCTATACATTTTTTGCGTGCAGGCAGAATCAAATCCATCAACTAGGTTTAGCATTGTTGTCCTAGGAAATAATATTCCAGAGTGGTTCAAATATCAGAGTGAAGGTTCTACAATAGCATTAATGAGACCTCCATATTCTTATTATAATAATAATAAGAATAAGTTAGTAGGATATGCTATTTGCTCTATTTTCCACGTTCATAAACATCAACCAACTGGCAAAAGGCCTTTCCCATATCGCACACATAGACTTAGCTGCCATATAAACGCTGATAAAACAGATTCTTATTATTTTTATTTTATGGATTTTGATAATGAATTGGGCCAACCTGTATCAGATCATCTTTGGCTACTCTATTTGTCAAATCAAGAGCTGAAAGATCACAAATGGAACTTCGAATTTAATGACGTTGAGTTATCATTTACAGCCACACTTGGGCCAGGATTGGAGGTGAAGAGGTGTGGTGTGCATCCAATATATGTTGGTGAAACTGAAGAGTTCAACAACACAACAAAGGAAAGGAGAAGATCTAATGTTTGGAAGATAAAAGAATCTGATGATCAAGTTTTTGATGGATCAATGATGAATGTAGCCACAACGTCAAAGCGAAGCCTTGGGGAACATGCTGGAGCAGAAGCTATTCGGAGTGATAAAGAGCCTCAATGTAAACGGTTTAAACAAGTTGAATAAACTTGCAAACATAAAAGGTTACTTTGATTGAAGTATTTTTTATTTCCTTTGTGTTCTATGCATGATTCTATGTTATGTGATTTCTCATGAGAAAACAGGGATAAATAAAATGATCAAAGCAAAGTAAAAGGAAGAAAGGAAAATTAAAATATTTAGTTTTTTTTATATATTTATAATTTTGCTAGGCCATTCAAAATTAACTAAACAAAAAGTCGAAATCATGAAGGACTGAAATGATTAAAAAGATTTGGCCGCTAAAATCAAAACAGAATTAAATAAAAGAAAGCATGCTTGAGAGCCTAATTAATTATAATTTTCTTCTCCTCGAGCATGTTTTCAAGTGCCTTATTAATTATAATATTCTTTTTCTTTTAAAGCAACAACATAATACTGTCATTTTATATAAGAAAAAATTATAACAGCAGATTTACACCAATGTATAGATAAATCGTAAATCTACACCAATGTCAAAATTAATTACAATAAACAACCAGATAAATCGTAAATCTACTGAGAAACAGAGAGAAGATACCATAATATTGTTATATTTAGTACTTCTGGAGAAATTTAATAAGTTAAAAAACTTTGAAACACATAAAATAAATTTGAAGTCGGAGCTTTCTTGGAAAACTCTTTATAGCTCCTTTCTGCTGCTCTCTCTTCTTGAGTTATAATGTTATAATATTCTGTTCGATTGCTCAAAAATGGGAAAAATTAAAATAAAATGGAAATTTTCAACATATATAATAGACAATTGGTGATTCGATTTTCATTGAAATTATAGACTAAAAGATAAACATATCGTAGAAGAAATATGAACAATATTCCTCTGTTTCTCTTTTATAGTTTATCAGAATCAATTGTTTGCATTATGATCATCCGAATGAGAAAATGGGTTTCTTCATCTATTTTCATTTATAGTTAATAATAATTTCTCTGTTTCAAGCTCTTACTTATATCTTTGCTTGGATGCTGAGAAAAAACTGAATTTAAAAATTATATAAAATCATATATAAAAAATTCAGTGTCTCATTAAAGAGATTAAATCTTAAGAAGAAATAATTTTGTTTCACTACCTAAAACCATTAAGAACCACAACCTAAATGATCTAAAGAATTTTGAATAAATAAAGAGCAAACCCTACTTATTATGTTCTCCAAATATTGCATTTGTTGATTAGTCGAGACTTGTTTTGTTTGGCTACTGATAAACTGAAAGAAATGGCAGGAAAATAGAAGCTACATTGTTGTTCCTGGAAGTAAAATTCAAGCAAGGAAATGGAAGCTGCTTTCACCTGGAATTACAAGCTATTACAAGACTTAGATGAAGTGGACATCTCAATTCCATTGAAGTGGACCCTGTAATCTTTGCTGACAGATTTCTGCATGCACTTGATCAAAGAATTCCCTTCCAAGAATTTGTTTTCAGTCTTTTGGGATAAATTCCTGTGAATTGGTGGTATTTTGAATGGATAGTCGCTTGGTATTAATATGTGATGAAGTAGGCTTCATTTTGATGTTGTCGCTTTGATGTTTGCTGGCGTGTTTGAATGTGAATGAATGAACGGAAACAAACAATCTCTGTTGTGATAGAACAGAGGAAATAGAAGAACTCCCTTAAATTCGTTTTCTGTTAGATTAAATATTTTTTTAATTCTGAAAATATGAATTCAAAAAACATTATTTTTATTTTCGTTTTTGTTTTATGATAATACGAATTAAAAAACAATACCAAACGCTCATCTTATAGTGATTTCTGAAAATATAGTATAAAAATTAAAAATAATAAAAATTACTTTTTGTTTTTATTTTAAATTTGAGTAAATTATTTCCTTGTATCCTCAAATTGATATCAATTGAAGTCAAACTTTCAATTGAATTCGTTGAACCCAGAAGAAGGGAAGTAAGCTTCATGAGTTTCACCACTCATATCCTCTTTTCATACATTGCCTAAGTAGGGATGGTAATGGATGGGATACAATTCGGATACCTTAATATCTATATCCGCATACTATAACAAATTTCATATCTATATTCTATCTATATTTTCTGTGGATATTTTATATAATACTCTTATCTTTTTAAATGAATATTTGTCAACATTTATATTCTAACAGATATTCGTAAGATATATCCATATCCTAATAAAAAATGGTAAACTTTAAAAAAAAAAATTAATTTGTAATTTAATTTTAAATATTTTACAATTAATATACCATGTTAATAAATTAAATTAAAATAAAAATAATCTTATTATCTAGTCCATGCCAATAATTATTTTATTATTGTTCTACAATAGAATATTAAAACTAATCATACAAATGTGATACAACCATCACCATCTCTCCAAATTTAATCAAATTAACCAAAATAATAAAAAATCGGTAATGCGCTAATGACTTCCAATAGTGCATCAATTTTTTCTTGAGTGTACATTTTTTTCATGAAACTCCAACTAGACAATAATATTGAGGAACAACAAAAATATCCCTTTTCTTCTTTTTAACTACTCGAAGAGTAAGAAATTGAGAACCGATTCTTCCATCTATAATTCGAAGATTCTACATAACTTTGATTAACGGATGAAGAATAAAAAAATCGAAACAAACTAGAGATTTGAATTATATCTAAATGATGTGAAGCAATCGAAATATCTCCATTATATATATATATATATATATATATATATATATATATATATATATATATATTATAACTCAATTGATCAATTACTTGAATTAAATCAAAAAAACTATTTTTTTTCTCACATTCTCTTAAATATATATATATATATATATATATATATATTATAACTCAATTGATCAATTACTTGAATTAAATCAAAAAAACTATTTTTTTTCTCACATTCTCTTAAGGTTTCCACCCTTTATATTTATTTTATACGACTTCTATTCTAATTATAATAAAATAAAATAATTTAATTAATTAATAATATTTATTAATTAACTAAATATGTGAGACTCCTAATAGAAGTAATATTTTAATTAAAACAATTTCAATTAATTAAATTTGTAAAATAACTTTTAGTATAAGTGAAATTCTAATTAATTCAAAATTAATATTTAAAAGAAACAATAAAGAGGATAAATATCTCTATGAAAATTTATCTATTTAATTTCTTAAATTAAATTATTTGGATATTAATGAAAGATATTTATCTTAAAATATCTTATTAATTAATTAAATTTAAATTAAAACACGTATTCTAAAAAACTATTCTCTGGATACAAATAATTAGTGTAATATTATTATCAATTATATTATTTACGGTATTAATCTTAAAAGGTAGTATTGGAGACCTATGGACCTAAAATTTTAAACTCAAATAAATTTAGATAATTAATTAATCCAATTTATTAATTTCAATATTATTCCATTAAAAATCTAAAATTGAACTATTGAAATTATAAGTATATTTTTTACTTAGAAAACTATGAGTAGTCTATTGATATAATCATTACATGCAGTTCAAACCTCTTTCAACGGTTCATAATTAGAGTTAGGTCAATTTTTCGTTTTACCTATGCAATTACATCTTTATCCTTAAGTTTCACTAATTCATCATTGACCAGTTAGTTTATAAACTAGTTATAAATTGAGCGCTCAAACTATTTAATTACATAATTAACACTTAAAAAAATCATATTTTTGACTTCCAATTGGAAGGAATGGATTCTATATCTGTATATCACATTTCGAGCTATTTATCCCATTAAATTTCTTAGAAACAAGTGTTGAGCTTGTTCTTAAAACAAATCTTAACAAGTAACTCAAAGGACTCAATAACATAAACAAGAGTATATGACTATTCAGGATTAAGATTGATCTACATATGATTATCAATTGACATTGTTTGAATTTATATGAGAATTACTATATCTAGTCTAGTACTATATAATAATGTTATATAAAGTGTCTTTACCATTATGTCACTACATTAACAGTCCGAATAAAACTATTACTTTCTTAATGTTAGTAGACTGCACAAGTAATATTTAATTAAAGAACCCAACTTTAATTAATTTATTACGAACTATTTCATATTCTTATCCATAATCTTAATCCTGTTATATATATAATACTTATATATACTAAGATTATGGTTACATAAATAAACTATAATTTTTCTTATATTAAATATAAGTATAATTAAGTAAAAAGAAATGCCAATTTTATTTATTCCAAAAAAATATACAAATTACATGTTTTTAAAGCATTATCCCTAACAATCTCCTACTTGCCCTAAAGCAAGTGAGACATGTTGCTCAATCCCATGCCCTCTAAATGACCCGCAAACGTTTTGGCTGGTAACGTCTTAGTAAATGGGTTCGTAAGGTTATGTTCGGACACTATCTTTATAACTGTCACGTCACCTCGATGCATGATCTCTCTGATCAGGTGATACTTCCTCTCAATATGCTTCTCTCTCTTATAACTTCTTGGTTTTTTCGAATTTTCCACTGCCCCAATACTGTCACAACATAGGGTCGACGGTTTATCCATATCTAAAACTATTTCCAGATCAGTAAAAAGACTTCTTGAGCGATACTGCTTCTTTAGCTGCCTCACAAGCTACTATATATTCATCCTTCATGGTTGAATCAGCAGTGCTGGATTATTTTACGCTTTTTCATACTATAGCTTCACCACCAATAGTGAACACTGACTTAGACGTCAACTTTCAAGTGTCTTTATTTGATTGAAAATCAAAGTCAGTGTAACCAATAAGGTTCAGGTCTCCACCTAAATAAACAAGCATATAGTTTTACTGCAATCCAATGACCTAATCCCAGGTTGAATTGGAAACGACTGACTATTCCCATTGCATAGCAAATTTGAGGCCTTGTACACAACATGACATACATGAGGCTGCCTACTGCTGATGCATAAGAAATCTTTTTCATGTCTTCTTCCTCCTAAGGTGTCCTAAGACATTGTTTCTTGGAAAGGACAACTTCATGTCGAGTCAATAAATGGCCTCTTTTAGAGTTTTACATCGAGAATTGAATAAGCACTTTATCAATGTATGATACGTGAGAAAGTGCAAAGAGTTTGTTCTTGCGATTCCGAATAATCTGGATCTTAAGGACATAACTCGCATCTCCCAAATCTTTCATTTGTAATTGCTTAGCTTGTAATTTCTTTAAGTTAGATAATATATCCACATCATTCCCAATGAGTAGAATATCATATGTATAAAGTACTCCTTATCCCAATCCAAAACCCTTTGAGCCTCTTTGAGCTAGTTAGTAATCTTGTCCCAATGGTCTGCCAAGAAAATTTTAATTACATGAGAACATTTTTACAAAATCAAAAAGACAAACCGACCTTGAACACCAAGAAAAAGAAATTAACTACTGTAGTGTTGAAACTATGCCTTTTTTTTAGCTCTCATAAATGCACTCTATTATTCCTCACTCTTATAAAAAAATATATAAAAGTAGCCCATAAATATTTCTCTATTATATTATGACTAGGTTATTATCACATGTTTCTCTCGAGGTATCAATAAATACCACTTAGATAGAAAGATTTAACAGCGTATCACTTATTTTTCCATGACTATTAATTGACTAACCTTTGAATATATAATTACTTAAATACTCCCACTCACTTCAAAACACATATTTTTTTACACAACAAAATAAAACACCAGAACAAGTCGAACTTCCCGAAAGCTTGTAAGTCAAATTCATATCAACCAAAACTAATTAAGTCTTTTATGTGGTTTAAATAACATTACAACATCATGCATTTGTATACTTGATAAGTCATCTTCATAAATCACATAGAAATCATAATCCAAGTAAAATAATTATTCAATAAAAATATATTCGCATAATTCAAATTCATAGCTCAAAGCTTGCAAGTTTCATAAATCATACCCGCAACACTTTAGCTTTATGCTTCTAATGAAAAAATGTATGCTAAATTTAGTATAACAAGCATTTTAACAAAATCAAACACGTTCAAATAATAGTTTTGATGCATTTAACTTTAACAAATATAGTGGTGTTGTGCAATTTCCCGATTGAAGTATGGTGCATCAAGTACATAGAACTTGTATATGAAGTTCAAAAAGCAAAGGTGACATCTGTAGTTCATAATCAAGAGAAAATTAAGACTCTAGAATCAAGAGCTACAAAAGGGTATAAAAACCCCACAATCAAGAGTAACAAAAGGGTCTCAAATTAACAATAATAATTTGCCCAAATTAGAACTACACAAAAAGAAAGTTCATTATAATTAAATTATAATAATTCAGCACAAGTAAACCTCACAAATTAGAAGTACTTACGAAATTTTTCAATTTTTTCTCAAACCAAAACTAACTCATTTCTTAAAAACCCAAAATTTTCTTCAAAACCCATCCTTTGTCCTCAAATATTCCCAAATATCACCCTGGTGTAGCACCAAAATCTCATTATGCTCGAATTTCTAGTAATCTTGTAATTTTTTCACCCGCCACCCTTTTAAAAATTAGAGTTTTCTTGCCTGATGTTAAGAGGGCAGAATCTATTTTTGTCAACAATGGCCTTAACTTTAGCTGCTTGCTCTCTGGATTATTTACACGACATAATAATCAATAGTGGATTCTCCATGTTTACCATTAGTGTGAGCAAAGGCTCGTGGGCTAAGCATGCAAGCAGCGGTTTTGTGAGGAAGGCAAGAAGGAAGAAGGTGAGGTATTTGCGAATGTCGCCTTGGTTTATTCACACAACAAAGCATAAATTAAAATAAGTCACATTTTTTATTTTGTCCTTAAGGCCAAGAGTCAACTAATAATTAAATATAACAACAAAGGAGGCAAATGATGCATTCTTAATACTTTATACCTAATGGGAGGTATGTGATAACACCCCTATTACTATGCTTAAAAAGTGTTGATACCCTTGCTTTTATACCTAGTACCTTATTACTTCTAAAATTTATTTTAATAATCTGTCATCCTTTACCATAAGTAGCCATAACAAAATTTTGTTACTTTTCTTAAGGGTATTATTAAATTGCCCCCGAAATCAGGGGTCTAGAATCAAGTAACTAGGGGGCCAAATTAATTAAAAGTTAAAGTTAGTTAAGTAATATTATAAAAATAATAAATAAATTAATGGGTTAATTGATAACTTTTAAAATATATAGACTAAAATATATATAAATCTAACTAATGGATCTAAAATATAAATATAATAATAATAAATTTTAAAAAAAAATTGTGGGACCTGGGGGGCTAGGGCCTCCTCAAGCCTCTGCCTGAAATTATTCAAAAGTTGTAAAATAGTTTTTTTGTCGGGTTATATTGGGATTCAATTTATTTCAGTTTCAAAATAAGTTAACCCAAATTCATAACTAAAAGACTGAAAAAAGTCATAACTACAGTTAACAATAAAAATACCAAGAAAATTTCACATATGATAAAGATTTTTTGTTGCCGTCTACAAAAGCCAACTCCTATTAATATAGGGATTGGAAGTGGAACGAAAAGTATGATTCAAGAATATTGATATGTATGTTCCATAAAATAATGATAACTTTTTTTTCATTCTTAATTAATTGTTTCAGATTCACAGGTTATAATCCTTTTTATACAGGACTTATCCACACTCTTTTTTGTTCTATTTTTTAATTGAATTTCGTGGAGAATAAATTCTGTAAAAATCCCTGCCTTCTTTGGGATATCATAAGCAGTTTCCGTAGGTTGAGCGCCCTTCTTTTTCTAATGCATAAGGATTGAAAATGTTAATTGAAATTACGAAAATGCCACTGATTTTAAATTGAAAAGGATTTTTCAATTACATATACATAATTACACACACATATATATATATCTGTGCGTGTGTGTGTGTGTGTGTAATAACACAAATTTTAAAAGATAACAATATCATCCTTCTAGAATAATCTATTATTCTTTACACATCTTATCTTTTGCATTACTAAAAATCTCAAAGGTAAGGGTGAGCTAAAGCCCAATAGATATTTATATACAAAGGCAATTTTTAGAAAAAAAAAACAAACAAATATTCATATAAAATTTCCTTTTGAAATGCCACCAAGCAACCCAAGGGGGGTGAATTGGGTTTCTAAGAGATATTAATACAAAATTCGAATATTTGCTCTAAAATTCGAATATTAGAGTAACAAAAACCAACACTAAGGTTTCTATTACTCTAAAATTTCACTAAATATTTATCAATCTATTATTTCCTTTAATATCTCAACGGATACAACCAACACTAAAGTTACGAGATTAAATACCGAATTTAGAGTGGTGCGGCAACAACTCGGCCTACATCCACTACTCCAAGCTTCACTTAAAGATTCCACTAAAACAAGTCTTGAATCCACAAGACTTCACAATTACAACCTAAAGTTTTGTCAACCAACAACCTAATCCAAGTGTTTACACTCACTCAACACAAGATAACTAATCAAACATGAAAGACTAACTTCTTTCACCTTTTACAATCAAAAACTGAAATTACATGAGTACATAAAACTTACAAAATAACCTCCTCAAGAGTGGATGATGAAATTGAATGAACCTTGAGGGATTTGATGTATGTATGACAATTTGGAGCTCAAGCAAGAGATTGATGTTGTTTTTAGTTTTGGGGATTCTTAATCGACTTGAAAACATGTATGTTGTGAAAGAAAAGTCTCAAATTTATATATGTGCCAAAAATTAGCCGTTATAGGCTTTAAAACAATTAATTTCGTAAAATTCGGTTGATCGGTTTGGTCAAGTTGGTCGACCGATTTAAGACAATGGGAAAAAATTCAAACTTTCAGGGAATTAGTCAACTAAGTTGTCAAGGTCGGTCAACTAGGCAAAACAAAGAGGCAGAGGCTGAAAACCCAACACGTTGGTTGACCGGGTTGGCAAGGTGGTCAACCAAACTATTCATTGTGCACTGTTTATGGGTACTATTTACAAGTTTGAAAGGTTTGCACTTTAGTCCATTTTTAAGGTTTGAACATTTTGCAATTTGGTCCAATTTTCAAATTTCCCAAAGCTTTGTTTATAGAAACCTCTCAAGCTTGCCCCAAATTTCTGACACACTTACATTCACAAGTATACAAATAAAAATACACAATAAAATACCATACTTGTGCCTTGAATCTTCACCTTGAGCTTGATTCTCTTGTTTAAGTTTAGGATTTAACAGTGTATTTTATAATCATCAAAATTAGGGTTTGTGTGACCTAAGGTCAACACCTTTTTATTTCATATGATGAAATATCCTAAAGATATTCCAAAACAATATTCGTAAAATAATCTGAACACATATATTCATTTATTATCAACAATAATACCTTCTGATTCTCAACGATAAATTTAATAATATCCAACTACATCTCAAAAATCAACATTCATAAAAGAACATAAATACATTTATTTCATTACTAAAAATAATTTCCATTAATTGATTTATTATTTACTTTCGGGGCATTATTACTAAGAATCGTAGCTCCAAAAACTTGTCAACGTACTTTAGAGATATTATTCTGCAAGGCTGTTGTCCCAACTAACTATAGCGACATTATTTTTACAGACCGTCTCCCCAAATACTGAAGCCAATAACAGCAATCATGACCATCTCTTTTTCACTTTTCAATTATTTTAGATTCACACTTTTCTCATTATAGTAATAAAAATAATATTCATAAACATTTATTATTTAACTTGATTTGAAAATTATTATTTAACTTGATTTAAAAATTATTAATTAAATTATCACATAATAATTCACAAAGTTTCATAAATATTCAATTAACACTTGAATAAATAAAATACCAAATTTCATAAATATTCATCTAACCATTTAAATCAAATATAATATCAAATTACATAAAAACTCAATTAATTCTTAAATTAACAAAACAAAAAATTTCTTATATATTCAGTCAATTCATAACTCAAACAAATACCAAATTTCATAACAATCCATCTAATCCTTAAATTAAATAAAATACTAAATTTTCTAAATATTCATTTTGATTCTTAAATCAAATAAATTTCAAATTTCAAAACAATCCACCAAAAATTTTAATTATAACAAAATATCCTACTTTTTAGTTTTAAAACTAAAATCAATCAAATGCACATAAATACCTACCTGAATATCGTATAATAAATCCTACTAGCCCAAAAAAATTTATAACTTGTTATTTGTTTTTAAGCATATTATACTTACACATTGAATTGAATGAGCTATGATTTTCTTTTAATTCATTATAATGTTAATAAGATTTTGAATTATCTTCATAATTGTTTTTCTCCGTTCAAAATTGTATAATTATTTTACATACTAGTGTAATAGTAGTAAAGGACTGAAATTAGTTTAAAAACATTTTGATCAATTACTAGCATGGATATAAAAAAAAAGGGATCATTGTTTATTATTTTTAGTTAAATTATGAGAGAATAATTATTATTTAAAATAATTGTGTATGCTAAGTTGAAATTGATCTCCTTTTACTAAAGGAGAAATTAATGTTTTGAATATATTAATAAAATATTATACTAACCAAATAAGATTTATATAGTTTGACATATACCATCCTTTAATCTTTTTCTATATATCATAATATGTTTAATTTATGTATATAATATAAGCATTATGAATATATATATATATATTATCATTTATTTGTTTAATTATTTATTTATGTAGAATTTAAGTGCTGTATATATATGTAATATAATTTTATATTATATATATATGCTCTCCTCCAATCTTTTTCTATATATATCCTAACTTAGTGACATGTTTAATTTATGCATATAATAAGTGCTTTGAGTACATATGTCAACATTTAGTTGTTTATATTTAATTTATTCTATAAACTTTTATCTACTCACGATTTTCAAGAGAAGACTAAAAATGCCAACAATGCACCTTTGAAGAGCCGACTTCAATGCGTAAAACGGCCAAAACACTTGTACCTCTACAATGTCAAACTTTGGCTAGAAAGGCTGAATATTATAACTTCGCGCTGCCAAAACTATGCCGAGAAATGTCAAACACTACAACTCCATGCTGCCAAAACTATAAAGTCTAGAAGGACAAACACTTATACCTCTGCAGTACTGTTGGGATAAACTAACACAAATGATCCGGAAGCACAACAATTACCTTATTCCCTCTTAAGTAAACCTAATAGAAAATAAACAAATAGAGCAACAATCTTGGGCACTAATTTAATTATTGGACAACAATAGAATCACCACAATACAATCAATTTTTAACGTGGAAAATCCCCCCAATATAAGGAGTAAAAACCACGGGACTGTACACTATAATCAAACAATGGGAATACACAAGTTCTCTCTAGTTAAAACTAGAGGTACACATTATAACAATCTCAAGATCACACAATCTTGGCAAACATTTAAGTTCTATAGAGAAATTAGAGAGAGTTTAAGAAAAACATCACCAAATTGGTGGCTTAACTACCAGCCACGAAATCTGGAGAAAGAGTGCTCCAAAATTGATCTCCACTGTTAGAATTTAGTCCTCTGAGTTGTGAAGCTATTGGTAAAATGTCAGCCTAATCGGACCGCAAAACGACCTCTGATCGACCACTTGATCAAAGCTGTTCAAAATTTACTATTCTGCCTCTCTCTCATGAATAGTATCTACTCTCTCTAAAATTGTGAACAATACCTGCTTTCTCTCCTTTTCACACATATATATTTCAACACAAAATAAAACACTAAACCCTACTTGAAAAAGGACTAAAATATCCTTGGGCTAATTGGGTTTAGTCACTATTGAAAAGAAATTTGGGTCATCTTTACAAAGGAGGAAACCAAACTCAATAGGTACCAATATTTTGCCGAGAATGGTCAAACACTGTTGCTCAATGTTGCTAAAACCATAAAGTCTAGAAAGACAAATACTTGTACCTCTACGGTAGTGACATCTTAATCAAAAGGGTCGAACACTACAACTCTAAACTATCAAAATTATGTCTAAAAAAGCTAAACACTACAGCTTCGCATTAACAAAAACTACAAAGCCCTGAAGGACGAACATTTTTTCCCCCACGGTACTGGCATCTTGCTTAGAAGAGTTGAACACTGCAACTCCGTGTTGCCAAAATTATGCTTAGAAGGACCAAACAATGTAGCTTCATGCTGCAAAAACTACAAAGTCCAAAAAGACGAATGCCCGTACCTCTATGGTACCGACATCTTGCCTAAAAGAGTCAAACACTGTAGCTATATGCTGCCAAAACTATAAAGTCTAGAAGGAAAAAAACTTGTAGCTTCGGGTATCGACTTCTTATCATTAAATAAATCAAAATCATGCTCCTTCACGGTGCCAAAATATAAGTCTATATGGACAAAACGTATACCTCCATATACCAAATTCTCATACTTAGAAGAGCCAAAATCATACATGTTTACAGTGTCAAAAGCAAAAGTGATTTAGATAAAAAAATAATAAAAAAAAATTGGTACTTCCATGGTACCGAATTCTCATATTTAGAAGAGTCAAATAATTAAGCAATGACTTTAATGGGAACAAGGCCTTAAGGAAGTGAAAGCCCAAAAAAGATTTTAAATATATATATATATATATATATATATATATATATAGGTTAAGATTAATAGTCTATTTTTTTTTACACAAAATTTTATATTAAATATAATCCATTAAATTTAAGCACATTCAATAGTTGAGATTGCATCTGACCATGTAATTAATACATAATTAATGTATCCATAATTAATGCATATGTCAGATGCAATCTCAACAGTTGGATGTGTCCAGATCCAACGACTTATATTTTATATAAGATTTTGTGTAAAAAAAATGACATTGATCATATATTTATATATATGTCTATATATATATATATAAAACTAAGTGCCCGTTTGGTTTATTTTTAAGGGCCAGTTTGTTTCATTTTTTTATTAGTTAAAAAAAATTAATAATAAAAGTTGTTTTAAATTTTTTTGTGTTGTTTAATTGGAATTGAAAAATGACTTTTAGAAATTAAAAAAAAAACTATTTTTTCTATTAAAAAAGGTTCAAAATTTAAATTTTTGACAATAAAATTTTTTTAACTTTTTTAAAAAATAAAATTATTTAAAATATTTTTTAAAAAATTTATTTATTTATTTATGACAACTAAACAATTAATAAAATTTTATTAAAAATTTTAATAATAAAAATTTTACGAATAAAATACTTATTCTAAAAATTTTTATTTAAAAATTATAGTAATTTAAACTATTAAAAATAGTAACTATCGCTACACTTTCCAAAGTCAAAAAAATAATTGAAAATGTTATCTTACACTAACTATTGAATTTCGTCCGGTTTATTGGAATGAAAATTATTACAATAGAATGGGAAATCTCTATTTGCATATTAAAAATCGCTTGGTCGTTGGTGGGTCGTTGTTTGTCTTTAGGACATTTCATGAAAGAGTGGATAGATGAGAGAAAAATATTGTAGTTATCTTTTTTATAAATTTCTGTGTTATAATTTATTTAATCTTTATATTATAATTAATGGAGTATTTTTATTATTAAATTATTTAATATAAATCGATAATTACTTTTTACAAAAATGTGTTCGGGGCGGCTGCAGGGCGAACGATTTCAAACCAGATATCATTATCCCCGAATTAATTATCATTCAAGTGTGTGCGTTCATCAATGAACTTTCTCGTAGTGATTAAGATTGATAATAATAGCCACCGGTCTTTGGACAAATAATAAAGCAACTTGTCTTTCTCACTAATTGGCCTCTGTTTGAATCTGCATTCAATTTTGGGGAAATGCCCATTATCCCTAAGGTTTTCTTTGCTTTTTTTTTTTTTTTTTGAACGATTACATAGTTACAAATTAGTATACAACTAGCAATCTACTGGAATTTTTAATTTGGAAGATAACTTTACGATTATAGTGCACCTAATATCCAGAAAACTAACTAGCAATCTACTGGAATTTTTAATTTGGAAGATAACTTTACGATTATAGTGCACCTAATATCCAGAAAACTACCTACAATGTAGCAGAAATACTGCCCAGAGAACCTTGGGAAAGACCTCACATATTGTGGGAAAATTTCTATCACTTGGAATGTGGTAGGAATCGAACACACTCCCTCCCTTAGGGAGTGTGCTCTTACCATCAAGGCTTTCTTTGCTTTAAATACTCATTTCTTCGTTCTCAGTTAAAAACACATTTTTTATTACAATTACCTTAATACCACAAATATTACAATAAAATAAAAAATATGAAAGTTAAACATCTTTTAAAAATTAAAAACAATAAAAATATTTTTTTTTATTTTAAAAATGAGTAAATCATTTTCTTGTATCCTCAAATTAAAGTAGCTCCCCGATTTGGGACTCGCTCCATCCAAATGATTAGGACAAAATCGCTAGTGTGTCTCAAAATGCATATGCTTCCACCCTTGACCGGATATGGCAATTTTGCTGACCAGAACCATCCTGAGTGCTGACTATGAATTTGCCCCCATAAGAGATAAGAAACCGATCACAGCTGCTACCCTTGAGGTTTTGATGAAATGCCAATGCATGCCGTATAACCGCTCAATTTTTTGAACGTCATGTCACCAATAAATGCGCGTAAATACAGTAATGATAGCCTCTTTAAACTCTATATCGCCTTGCCATTGGTCTTCATCTCTTTGGTCAATGCTGCCCTTATTGGTGACAGATCATCACCTCGTCAGCAAAACTCATAGGGGCATTATTAGGGCCTTTAATCTTTATACCATTAAAAAAAACTCAAAATGGATATAAAGGTTTTAACTTTCCTCTTTTTCACCGTTTTACCTTCATATTTTCTATGAACTTCATATTTCATTGGTCAGTTTTTTATTTTCTTCTCCTATGCACTACCTCTGTTGTATTTTCGGTGCTCCTTTTCTGCTCATCCACAATTTTTCTCTTGGCCAAGTAAGTCATCTAAACAATTTTTATTAATGATTTGATATGAAACTTCTTTATACTATTTAATAATGTGTTCGCTTATGCTTCCTTTTCCGTTTGTTCTACGATTCTCTGTGACTTGAAACTTACTTTCTTGCTTTAGACATTGTTATTGATTACGTGATAAAGATAATAGTGATAGGTATGTTGAAAATGGGTTTGTTCTTAATGGGTTTACCCTACATTTGATCAGAGTTCTGATTATGGTCTGATATGCGAGTCATAGGCTTCATTAGGACTATAGCTTTACCCTGGAATACCTTTATGGTCTTCCCTTTATAGGCAAAGTATATAATAATTTGAATAGACTATGGCTTTTCTCGATCTACTTTTAGTTATCTTTTTTTAGGGTTGGTTACACTGACAAACTCACGTTTACACTTTGCTTAGGTTTAGCCATGGCAAGACCTAAGAGACTCAATGTGAGAGATATCTCCACTAGCCCAGGTAGTGAGTTTGACACTTCTTCAACGAGTTCTTCTTAAACTGACCATGAGGCTTAGAATCGGCTCCCTCGTAGAACTAAGGCTAAGCTCATTAAGGAGCATGGGGCTAACCCTTTGAAGAAAACTCAACCCATGGCCATATTTGATCCCGCTGCCCAAACTCCTCTGACCATCTTAGATCCTAGGTTCAAAGTCAAATTTTTTCATCGGAGCCCAAAGGTGGTAATTCTATCTAACAGTTCTTCTGAACACATGCAGAGAGAAATAGACCCTGAACACACTAACACTAGAGACTAGGAAGTCCTCCAAAATCTTCAAAACCTAGTTGATAGTAACCTTTAAATATAAGTATAATTAACATATATATAAATATATAGTGTTGCTTAATTTGTATATTTCTGTATTTTATATGTACGCTTTATATATTTTATATATTTTTCATAAAAAATTTATGTATTTTATTTTTGTTGATGAATTGTAACTATGTTAAAATACTAATAAAATATAATATATCATATTTTTTACATTGTATTCAAAATTTTTAAGTTTATATCATATCTTAGTTTAAGTTTATAATATGGACCTTAATATCACTCCCATTGAAAGATTAAGATTGAAAATAATAGCAATCGGTCTTCGTCAAATTCAATCAAATGTGAACGTGGACAAAATAGTAATGCAACAAACAACTTCTCTCTCACTAATTGGCCTCCTGTTTGAATCTGCATTCAATTTTGGGAAAATGCCATTATCCCTAAGGTTTGCTTTAAATACTCATTTCTTCTCTATATTTTTAAAAATACTCTAAAAGACCTCTATCGTTTACTATATTTTCTGTTTTAGGAAAATTAATAAATACCCCCTCATATAGAGAGTAACAGATATATACTCTTTTAAATTTAGCCAAATAAATAAATATCATATAAATTACTATACAATTATAAAAATTGACTATTTTATCCTTACATATTTAAAAAATATATTAATTAATTATTTTAATTCAATTATTAATACATAATGATCAATATACATTTATAATTTCTTTTTATAATTATGTATTCAAATTTATTTTTATAAATATTCTCTAAATTGTTACTAATATTTTAAATAATTTTATTTTTATTATATTAATAATATTAAATAATTTTTGAAAATATTTTATCGTAAATTATATAAATTATTCAAATTATTTTATTTATAAATTAATAGAGTTACATATAAATTACTTAAGTTATTTATTTATAAATTAATATAATTATGTATAAATTATATAATTATTCTCAAAATTATAAATTATACAAACAATTAAAATAAATTCAAACTAATATTTTAATTTCATGAATATATTATTTATAATATTTTTTATATTTAAATTTCATATATTCAATATGACATATTTATTTACCAAAAATATTCTCAAAATATAAAATAATATAATTCATATCATCAAAATATTGTTTGAAATTTATTTTAGTTGATTGTGATAAATTAAAATAATGATAATAAAAGTATGTAAAATATTAATAATAATTTACAAATTAATTATAAAAAATGTTTAAATATATATTATTAAAAAATAAATCATAAAAATATATTAATTATTATGTATTAATAATTAAATTAAAATAAATAATTAATATTTTTTTTAAATATATAAAAATAAAATAACTAATTTTTATGATTGTATAATAATTTAAAAAAAATATTTATTGACTTAATTAAATTTGAAGTTTATCCATTTCTCTTTATAGATATTTATCTATTACCTCATTTCGTACACAAAGATATCTCTCAATTTCTCTTTTTTTTATTTTAATTACAATTATCTTAATACCCCAAACATTGGGGCCCACACATTTCATTCTTCATCTTATCTCCTCTTGCGTCTTGTCATGCATCTTCTCTCCTAACTATCACTCTAATATAAATCAAACTATTTGTCTTAAAAAAATCAAACTATTTGATAAAATAAATCTGTTTTCAATTGATAAATTAAAATGTTAATAACATATATTTGTTATTATTAACCAAACTTTTAGGAAATAATGAGCATTTTCTCTTCAATTATTTTAAAAAGTCCAAAGAGATAAAAGATTAAAGGATGTAATGATTGACGAGACCTGGGGTGGGTCGTTGCTGTGGGTCCTCATTTGTCTTACTCCGAGTCTTCGGTCATTCGAAAGATAATACTCGCTTTATAATAATAATAATAAAAATTATATAATTTTATAAATTATTTGGTTAATTTAAACATATTATTATTTTAAATAATATTTTAAAACTTAAATTTCATTCACTAACACTTTTACGTGGTTCACTTATTATACGTGAAATCTATCATATTAAATTATGGTAAGTTTTTTTATGTTAAAATAAATTTTTTTAGGTGAAAATAAATATTATCTAAATTAAATATAAATATACGAAATATGTTAGATTTAATTTAATTAAGATTTTTAATTTTATATAATATTAATAAATTATAAATATAATATTAAAAAATAACAAGTTAATTATGAGAGACTATCCAAATATTTATGAAGGATTAAAATTTGTTGATGATTTTATTTTAATATTTAAAATTACATAATTGCCTTGAACTCTTTCTCAATAACAAAGAAATGACACCAAAAATTTAAATAAAACTTTTAATAATGAAACTTCTAAATTAAGGGAAAAAAAGTGACTTTCCATTCGATATTATATTCTTATAAATGATTTAGTAATTGTTGATTTAATATATTTTATAAATAAATACACAATTAAATGTTAAATAATTTGCTACATACAGTCTTTTATTTTTAATTCCCATAAACCCATCGCTTAGTTGGCATAAACATACTTTTATTTTTTCGAGCAACTCCTTTTCTCTTTTTAACATTTTTGAATGCTCGAAAACCATGGTTTTTTCAAGTGCAGCTAATAGGGGTCAAACATCCATCCAAAGTTGCATTTCATAAGGGCTTGATTTTCGAGTATTTATTGAGTATTTTAGAAACTTGGTTATTTTTATTGAGCGTACGATAATTTCGAGTGCTCAAAAATCATGAATTTGATAAGTTTATCATATTTAATGTTGTGTATAAAAACCTAGTTAAGGAGTATTTTTATTCAAATATTAAATTTTATGATAATCTAGTGAAAAAATATTAAGACTATTATAATAAATTTATGCTAAAATGTGACTATTTTAAAAAGTTTCTCATATATATATTTTTTGTAATGTGAAAAAATAAGTCTCTTTTATCCTTTTTCACTCTCTTTTAATTAACCTTTCTATTTGTACTTGTAGTTTCTTTATATTCCTAATAGGATTTTAACTGAAATATGGACCTGAATCTCGGGCGAGGAGACTAAGTCTGCTTAGATACAATTATAGTGATTTACTTTTAAAAAATTGATATAGAGAATCGAATTAGGCTCGCTCTTCGATAATCTTAATCGGAATGAGCCAATGATGTCTTCAAGAGGTGAAAGCTCAATTTATAAAGAGTAAGCTAGTGAAAATAGTAACTATCGATACAAAGCAGCTAGAAAATTTGAAAAATGGGACCAAAATGTGAAATTCAAATTGTAAAGCTACCACTCAAATAATTTTTTTGTTTAATTTTTTAAAAAGTGAGAAGACTATTATTATTAACTTTTGCCCGACTTTGTTGACCAAATTAACTTGATATATCATTTAATTGGCATACTAATATTATTATAAAAGAAAATAAATTATTATGTGATTTCTTCAGCTTAATTTTACTTGTGTAATTTTCTAGATTTTAAATACTTATTTTTCAATTATTGAATTCCTCTAAATCATTAACAAGTTCATATTGACCTACAAAAATGACAAAAAAGAAAAAATTATTTTAGAACCACCACCTTATTAATTGCCAAAGGCTTTGATTAAATCCAAGACCTGCAACACCTTAATTAATTATTAGTCTATCTTTATTACTTATTATTATTGTTGGCTGAATCTATTAGCCAAACTGATTATGGCCTTCTTATAAAATAAGGGATAATAGTTATTGCTGCCGTAATTTCAGCAAATGTCATCAATTTTATTAGTGGGTTGTGATTATGTTAAAATATTAACAAAATATAAGTACATTATATTATTTATGTGTGTATCTCTTCTTATTTTCTGCTTATATAATTTTAATTAATTATAATTTATTAAACAATTGTAATCTTCATATTATTTTTTCTCAATTGTTTGAATTTCTTCATTCATTGCTTTAATCCAATGATCATCACAGGCTGCTCTCTCATACATCATTGGATCACAATCTGCAAACAAAGCACAATGGCAATATTTTCCTCACTATCATCATCAGGATCCTTGATTATCGAAGATTGAATTGCATAGGTAAATATCGAAGCCAAGTCTACCAATAATTTAATCACAGACCACTAAGTGCAAATCAGCCGTAGAATTTGAAATATGGAACTAAAATGTCAATTTCAGTTAACAGTCAAAGTTTACGACTCAAATAATTTTTTTGTATAATTTTTTTGAAAGTGAGAAGACTTTTGGCTGACTTTGTTGACCAAATTAAACTGCTATAATTGGCGTATTAATAATATCATAAAAGAAAACTTTATATATAGAATTTTTTCGATTTGATCTTTGTGGCTGCGCTGCAACAGAACTCTTGCAACATATGTAAAAGAAAATAAGTTATTATGTGATTTCTTCAGCTTATTTTCAATCATTGAATTGCTCCAAGTCATAAGCAAGTTCACATTGATCTACAAAATATACATCATTTTTGTCTTCACCCAAAAAAAAGAGGCTGCTTCCTCATGCATCATTGGATCACAATCTGCAAACATTTTCCTCACTATCATCATCAGGATCCTTGATTATAGTTACTGGTGCTGGCAACGATATCTTTTCTTTCTTTGGCAAAACCATGCTCCATTTTCATCAAATTGAAATGGAATAATAATTAATGAACCAAGAAGTCAAAAATCACCGGATAAGATTATAATTTCGTATAGGAATCGGGCCATTTTGCGCATGCGCCTAAACCAATAGTTAAATCATTCCAATATAAATTTATTTTTTTCATAAATATCTATTTTTATAAGTATATTTTATATACTTTTCATAAGAAACTTATATGTATCTTACTTTAGTTAGTAGGATATAACTATATTAAAATACTGATAAAACATAAGATATGTTGTATATTTTATACTAGCAGTATTCAAAATTTGTACTTTTATATCATATCTTAGTTTAAGTTTATAATATAGATTTAACTATCACTCCTAATTTTAATTTTTCTGTATTAAATAATGATTTTAATGATTTTATTAATCTTTAATTAATTTGTTGTAAGGAGATTAAATATTAAAAGATGTGATGATTCTTGTGTTGGTAGGTCCTCCTTAGTCTTTAGGGCATTTAATAGAAGAGTTGGTACACTCCAACTAACTCTTCTAAATATTATGTATAAGAGTATAATAGATATCTTATATGAAATTAAGATTTTTAAGGATATTTTCAAAACTATTAGGATTTATGAGGGTATTTAGTCAAATTTTATGGACTAAAAGAACTTTTATCCTAAATTTAAATTTACTTTCATTTATTAAATTTAATTTATTAATAATGGGGCCATTGATAGAAGTTATTACTTAAATTTAATTTATTAGTGGTGGGACACTGGAACTTATTATAAGTTACTTATTTAAAATTAATTTATTAGTGATTTTAAGATTTTATTAATTAAAAAAAGTCTAAGACTAATAATAATAATAATTTAAAATTATAAAATTTTTATAAATTGTTTGGCTAATTTAAAGATACTATTATTTTAAATAATAATTTAAAACTTAAATTTCATTACCTAACAAGTTAATTCTCCCCTATGTATTGCTCCTCTATTATAGATGGGATCTATTATATTAGACTATAGTAAATTTCTCTTCATATGTGAGGATAGATTTCCCTTATCAGTGATGACAAGTATTACCTAAATTAAATGTAAGTATTTTAAAGATGTCAAACTCAATTTAATGGGACACTTTTAATTTTATGTAATATTGTTAAATTATAAATATAATATTAAAAAAATAACAAGTTACTTATGAGAGACTATTGAGATATTTATGAAAATAACAAGTCACTTTTATCCTAAATTTAAATTATAAATATGTTTTGCAAATAAATACATAATTAAATGTTAAATAATTTACTACAAACTGTCTTTTTTTTAAATTTTATAAATTTATTAAAAATTAAAAGTTTTAATTGAGTCGAGTTTAGTATCTGTCTTAAATTTGTACGTAATTTTTGGACGATCTCTATTCAGAACATATGAGGCCAACAGAGTGAGCAGAAGTTGAGATAAATCTACCATAAACCCATTGCTCAATTGGCATAAATGTACCTTTTATTTTTCCGGCTACTCCATTTTTTTTTTTTACATTCTTGTCCTCATGATTCTACCTATATTAATGTCCGCAAATTTTTATGAGTCGAAACTGAATTAAAAATCTTTTAAGAAATTAAATACTGTGTACCTATAACAACCAAGTTCTCTCTCAGTTCTCGTTCGGATCCGATCAATCACAAAGTCAAACAGTTTTGTGTTGCTGCAGGAATGGAACCGGAAAAGAAAGCGTCGGAGAAGCCTAAGGAGCCGAAGGAGCCCGAGAAGCCGAAGGAACCAGAGAAGCCGAAGCAGCCGGGAAAGCCAGAGAAGCCTAAGGAGCTGGAGAGGCCGAAGGAGCCGGAGAAGCCGAAGGAACCAGAGAAGCCGAAGAAGCCGGGAAAGCCGGAGAAGCCGAAAGAGAAGCAGAGGGAGCCGGAGAGGCCGAAGGAGCCTGAGAAGCCGAAGGAACCAGAGAAGCCGAAGCTGACAAACGAAGATCAGCGGAGACTAATAACCATGGAGCAGTTGATGATGACACATCCTGGTAAGGGTAGCTCTGCAAAACGCATATGTATTTAAACACTTTTGAACTTCGAATTCCTTTTTGGTAGTTCAACGTGTTGCTGCAGGAATGGAACCGCAAAAGAAAGCGCCGGAGAAGCCGAAGTGGAAGCCCGAGAAGCCGAAGGAGCCGGAAAAGCCGAAGTGGAAGCCGGAGAAGCCGAAGGAACCAGAGAAGCCGCCGGAGAAGCCGGAGGAGCCAGAGAAGCCAATGCCAGTTTATCCCAAAGCACCGGAGAAGCCGATGCCATTTGGTCTCGACAGGTGTGTTATCATAAAGGCTAAAAATTTCAGTTTATATAACGAAAAGTTTAGATGTGTTCTAGTTTATCTAATATTCGTTTTTAATATATTATGCATAAATATTTCAAATATTAAAAAGTTGTTAAATCTCTAGAAAATAGTAAATATCATGATTGAAATTTATTAAATTGCCCCTATCAAAAGCACAAACTGGCAACATAAAGGCATATGTAGGAAATGTACGTGTTACCATATTTGATAGTCTAAAAGGCAATAATAGACATTGGTTGATTGTACATATATTATGAATTTACAAAAAACATATATTGTAAAATAATATATTGTACATATATTTAAGATACTTCTCTTTATTTTTAATATTTAATAAATGCTCCTAATCTTACTCTTTTTTTTGTAAAATAATCATCTAAATTTATCCCAACTCATCATTAACACTTATTTCGATAATAATAATTTTCTTTTCAAATTTTATTAAAATAATAAATTAAAACAAAATTTTTAATTTTAATATTTTAGTTCTTAATATAGTACGTCGTATATAATAGGTACAAAATTCTTATAATTAAAAGAGTTATGTTCTACTTTATTAGTCTATTAAATTTTAAGGATAAAAATAATAATAATCTATAGATATTGATCTACCGTTTTCTAAACTTAATTAATGAATAACAAGCAAAATTTATTCTAGTATTTTGGGATACAAACACAATACCTTGAGGTTAAACTTACAAATGCCATTTGGATTAAAAACTAAAACTCGAAGGTAAAAGACTAAAAATTCAATATCTATTTGGATTATTTTGGACTATATCCCCTCATTATTAACAATCATCATCAACAAACCCTGATGTGGGTAGTTTTATTGTTTAATATAACCATTGACTATGTTTAACATATAAAAATATAAATAAAAGATATTAAAAAAATAATATTATTTATTTCACAATAAGAATTAATTTGAAAATCTAAAATAAAAATAAATTTAAATATATAAAAATATTTTTATTTTTATTTTCAATAAAATATATTTTTTAAAGTAAAATAAAAATAACTAAAGCGCTTACAAATTTTTTACCACAGGCTAAAGTGTAGTTTGCACTTAACCATTGAATATTTATTTTTTCCCCTTAATTGCCTTCAACATGATGGCTCCCTTTGATTTGCTCCCTTAAGTTTGATTTCTTGCTTAGCAATCTATAAGTATAAGAGTTAGTCCTGGATTTGATTTGCATGGTGGGTGGATTTAATTGATTTTTGTCAATTTTGTTTCAAAATTTTATTTCTCTAAAAGTAGGAGGGAAAAAGAAAACGATAGATTTCAATAAAGAGAAAAATATTTTTAGTAGTATTTTTTAACAGGTTTTTGTCATTTGATTAATGAAATATAGGACACACCAGTACTATTTCAGCATTGATTGAATTAACGTCAAAGATTACAACTAATAGATTGGAGGTTGGTTAATTACTTTTGATAAAGTTGAGTGCGGAATGATGATTATCAATAAATTAAGGGACACATTAAAAAATAACCCTATGTATTTTCCTATCCAGTTAAATCAATATCCTCTACCTAGAAATATAACATTTTTGGACCATTCAAACAAATTTTGAACATTAAAAATCTTCGCACAGCATAATTGTTTGGGAGATTAGTGACATAAACTTTGTCATTGATCTTCTGTAAAATGCTAAATAATCTAATCTTTTTCTACTTGAAATTATTGTACTAATCACTGGCATGAAAGTTTTCACCTATGAAGACAACTCTTTTTATTCTCTATATAAAAAATTTATCTGTAAAGCTACCAACCTTCCAGCAACTTGTTTGTAGAAAACAATGCGCCATGGAGCCAGAAATTATTAACGAAGATGAAGAAGATGTAGATATGGAGCTTTTGGGAGGTAACATCGACGATGAAAATGCATGCATTGTATATTAAGTGAAAATGCATGTGCATAGTATTGTAATTATACACATTAATCTGCAGTCACTTATATATATCTTGTTACATATTCAACCTGAGCCAGAAGCTATTGACGAAGATGAAGAAGATGAAGAAATTTCAGAAGCGGAGAGTTGGGAAGGTAATATCGAAAATGAAAACGCATTGTCTATTAAGTGAAAATGCATGTACACATTATTGTAATTATACACATCAATCTGCAGTCACTTATATATATCTTGTTACATCTTCAACCTGAGCCAGAAGCTATTGACGAAGATGAAGAAGATGAAGAAAGTTCAGAAGCGGAGAGTTCGGAAAGTTCAGAAGCAGAGAGTTCGGAAGGTAATATCGAAAATGAAAACGCATGTGCATATTATTGTAACTATACACATAAATCTGCAGTCACTTATAAATATCTTGTTACATATCCAACCTTGCAGTCAATTGGTCGGCTTACTGGTTGCTGTGCAAAAAGATACAAGATAATGATTGGGAAGGCGTAGAGAATTTCGTTAGAAGTAACCCTGAGGCCTTGACAGTCGATATTTCAGATTCTAAGACAATATTCCACCACATTGTTTACTTTGTTCGCGATGACATAAAAAGCGCTAATTCGTTAATTGAAAAGCTTCTTGCATCAAACTTCGATCGAACAATACTTGAGCAGGAAGATTCTCGGGGATTCACAGTTCTAGATTTAAGTGCCATCAGAGGCAATACAGAGGCCTCAAAAATTTTAGTCGAATGTAACAGTAATTTGCCAAACGTATGGAGCGAAAATGGTTGGATTCCGGTTCAGCATGCAGCATTTCATGGTCACGAGAGTACAGTTAAGTATCTAGAATCAGTGACTGCAGAAGAGAATTTAGTTGGCATCCATGGTGCCCGGCTGATATCATATCTGATTAACTCTAACTTACATGGTCAGTATTTTCATATCCGATTAAATTAAATCTAATTTTGTTGATGCAGCATGTTAATAGATCATTGCAAGTTGAGGATAAACAACATGAAAATAGATATCAAACTCTAAGTCAACAAAAATTAATATACGAAGGAATGTAGAATTTTAATATTACTGATTTCTTTTTTCCTTATCAATTTTACAGGAAATTTGTTTAAAAAATTGAATTATTTATCATTTCCTTCACGTACCTATTTAAATTCATTGGCCTGCTCTGACATTTGCCGTTGCTATTTCTTCATGCATCAGATATAGCTTTAGAGTTTTTGAAGAAGAACCCAGCGATGGGCCGAGACCAGATCGGATCCCGGAAAATTGTTTTAAAGACGTTGGCTGAAAAGCCTTCAGCGTTTGCGAGTGGAGCTCGGCTTGGACGTTTGCAAAGCTTCATTTATAACGGTCGTTGTCAAAAGATTAATCCTTTTGCTCTTAATTAATTATTCACTGCTTAGTTTATGTATACAAAACGTTGTTGCTAGAAACGACCTAACAGTGCATAGGTAATAAATTTGCAGGGATTCCTGTGAAGAAGGAAAAAGTTTCTTCTATTGATCAGACCAACAAGAATCGTAGTGCAGACGTAGATCTGGAGGATGGTATATCTAAAAACTACTATACGAATTCTACTTCTTCTGGATCTCTTCCAAAAATTTCTACTTTTTTTGGTACGTAAACCACTATTGAAATTTGATCTTCGTAATACTTAATGAATATTACAATGCAACGAGCACAGTCGCATATGTTTATTCCTGCAAATTAACTATTTCGAAACCTATAATTTTTTTTTAATAAATAACAGGTGCAATGTGTCAAGATTTGCTCATGATGTTCTGGAATGTCCTCATTTTTCTTTGTAAGGCATTGACACCGTTCTCTAAAATTCAATCGTTGGACTGAAATATTCTTTTATTAACTTGAGGAGTTCAATTGCAGCCCCCTGTATCAAAGCTATACACGAACAAAAGTTAATGCATCTGAAAGGCGTTGAAATCCTCAAAATGATCTGTGATGGAGTGGCTTGGAATGATCCCGAAATCTTCAAAGGGAATGATGAGGATTTCTTTGAGACAAGATTGTTTTTACATACAGCTGCAAGATTTGGAATTTCTGAGTTTGTCAATGAAATAATTAGGGCTTATAACCATTTACTTTATCAAACTAACAGCGAGGGACATCACATATTCCATCTTGCAGTTTTACATCGCCATGAGGAAGTTTTTAAACTCATATATGATTTCTCTTATCTTAGCGACATGCTGAATATGTACGATGAGTCAGGCAACAACATGTTGCATCTAGCGGGAATATCGGTACCTTCAAGTAAAGTCGTTGGTGCAGCATTGCAGATGCAGAGGGAGGTGCAATGGTTCAAGGTAATAGATGATCTAGTCATGATATAAACCCATAAAGATTTAGTATTTTAATTATTTTGATTTAAATGTATATAACGCAAATTGTTCGAACAGATTCTATCAATTGAACACCAGCATCAAAGATTTTGTTCTAACGCTCAGAGAAGATGCGTGAATTTACTTGATTTTAGAAGAACATCTGTTTTCCTTTTCTTCACTCTTGTATTCCTTGTGTAAATTTTTGGTTCAGGCCGTAGAAGATCTTCTTCCCCAGTGGCTTCACGTAGAGAAAAATGGTGACAAGGAAACTCCGAGAGAGTTGTTTACCGAATCACACAAGGAATTAGTTAAAGAGGGAGAAAAATGGATGAAGGACACTGCTCAATCATGCACGATTGCGGCTACACTTATAATCACAGTAGTGTTTGCCGCAGCTTTCACTGTACCCGGTGGCAATAACGACAGAGGACAACCAATTTTCTTGAAGGAAAAATCTTTCCTAATATTTGCGATATCAGATGCACTTGCATTCTTTTCATCAACAACTTCGTTGCTGATGTTCTTAGGGATCTTGACGTCTCGTTACTCTGCAAATGATTTTCTAGTGTCTTTACCAAGGAAGTTGATTATCGGCCTTATAACCTTGTTCTTTTCTATTGCAAGCATGATAGTCGCATTTGGTGCAACCATTTACGTAGTTCTTTCTCAACCTTGGAAATGGGTTATCATTCCAATTGCCCTGCTCGGCTGTGTCCCGGTGACCATGTTTGCATGGTTACAATTTCCTCTTCTACTTGACATGATCTTATCCACTTATGGGCCAAGCATATTTCATCCAAAAAAGGCAGAGAAACAGCAGCAACAAATCCAAGAGAACAAGCCCTCTCAACAGCTGCAAGAAAATGAGCAACTAGCCAACAACACAGAAACAATCAGAGGAAATGAGACCCCAAATCAAGAATGGCAATACCTGGAGATAATCCCAAGTTAGGATCAGATGAAATATATACAAAATAAAAGTTAGTAATAGTGGTGTAGATTAAACGTTATCCCAAATATGAACCTTATTGCGGTTTGCTAGATTTCAAAACGCAAATTGGAGGGATTTCAAAACTTTATTATATTTTACAGTTAAAATCTATAACATATAATAAAAAATATATTATTTATATATATGTTGACACCTAAATCTTGCTGTCAATACCAACCAGTATATTTTTTGAAAATTTATTCATCAATCTCATTTTAGGATGAATTTATTATAATAGTCCCCTTTATAATATTTGTATCAAATCAAAATTGATATTCGAACCAAAATACCTTTGTACACAAAACGTAAAACTCCCGCTTTGTTTTGTAGTCCAAAATGTTTATTTTTGTTGAGTATATCTTAAATTTTGAGGATTCAAAAATCATGGCTTTGTCGAGTGCAATTAACAGGAGTAAAAATACTCGTCCAAAATTAAGTATTTTCGAATATTTTAGAAACTTGATTACTGTTATCGAGTATGCCATAATTTTTGAATGTTCGAAAATTATGACCTTTTTTAGTACAACTAATTAAGGCCAAAACACCCATCCAAAGTTGTACTTGACGAAGGCTTGATCTTCGAACACTAAAAAATCAAGCATTTATTAAACATTTTAGAAACTTAGTTATTTTTATCGAGCGTGCAATGGTTTTCGAGTACTCGAAAATCATGGCTTTGTCAAGTCTATTAGATTTAATATTTTGTGTATGAAGGTTAGTTGAAGGATATTTTTGTCTGAATAAATTTTTGGATAATTTGGTGGAAATATTATTAAGAAGACTATTGTAATAAATTTATCTTAAAATATAACTATTTTCATAAATTTCCCTTTTTTTTTTCTCGTAACGCGGAAAAGAAGTCTCATTCATCATTTTTTACTCTCTTTTAATACTTTTCTATTTTTTCCTTTTTTATTTGGATTTCGTCTTCTCCTTTCGTATATTCTTAAAAGGAAGAATGTCTGATTCCCTCATGTTATTTAACTTAATACCCCAATACTCTTATGTTGTTTCATAATACCCTGAATTCCCTCTCTGTTAATTGACAGTGCCAAATATAATAACATATGTGTTCTTAAAATTTCGTTTGTTAACTTACATAGTCCTTAATATTATTAAAAATACCCACAAAAATTTTAATTTATTAAAAACTAACAATTATACCCTTATATAATAATAATTAAAAAAATTATTTTCAACTCCTAAATGATAATAAATATTAAAATAATATTATATTTTATTTTATAACACATTAATAACTAATTTATAAATTATCTTTTGAATATAAACTGAATGGTTAATTTTATAATTTTTAAAATAAATAAAACAATAATATTTTATAATACAATATTAAAAATTTATAAATAAAAATTAATTTATAAATAAAATATATTATAATACAATACTTATAATTATATATAATCATAAACTATTGTACTATAATATAATTATAAAATTTTATGATATATTAACAATTTAATATTACATTGGTATTAGAAAATAAATAAAATAAATCATATATTTAATATTTTATTTACTTTTAGCTAACTACTAATAATATTTTTAGCTAATTACTATTAAATAAGAATATAATTGCTATTTTTAATAAATTGAGCCTTTTATAGATATTTTTAACTAATAATTGAAAATAAATATTAAAATAATAATATATTTTATTTTATAATACATTGATAACTAAATATTATTAATATATTATAATTAAAATATAAGTTTATTTATTATATATTATATTAAAATTTTCAATATTAATTAGTCAATGGGTTAAATTTTATGAGCTCGCATGTTATTATTATTATTTTCATAATTTGAAACAATAATGAGTATCAAACTAAAAAGAAAATAATATTTTAAACTAAAATATTTTATGAAAAGGTAAAATATGTAGATATGATATAACATTATCATGTCAATTTATATAGATAGATTTATATACGTAATTAATTAATATGAGTTTTTTAAATATTTTTTTCTTCATATGTGTTAGTCAATATAAATAATTTTTATATTAAATATTAAATAAATATTATAAATTATTCTTTGAATCATTTTTTTTTCTAAATTTTGAGTTGTTTTATACATGATGAATTATCTAAATATTCGAAATTGAAAGATCAATTTTATCATTATTTTAAAAATTATAAAATTTTATCTTTCTATTTATGATTATCATATTAAAAAGAAATTAAAAGCTTAAATAAATTTATATTTAAAAGATAATTTATAAATTAGTTATTAATATGTTATAAATAAAATATGTTATTATCAATTAGGAGCTGAAAATAAATTTTTTAGTTACTATTATATAAGGGTATAATTGTGATTTTTTAATAAATTATAATTTTTGTGAATATTTTTAAAAGATTAAGACTATTTAAGTTAATAGACAAAATTTTAGAGACTTATGTGTTATTATATTTAACACTGTCAACTAACAAAGGGGAGATTCAAGATATTATAAAAACAATAGAGGGTATTAGGATATTAAGTCAAATAATAAGGGGAATCGGACATTCTCTCTTCTTAAAATGATTTGAATTGCAGTTAGGAGACTAAATCCCAATTAGGCCCAACTATAGTGATTTTCTTTTAAGAAACTAGTATAAAAAAATCGAATTAGGCTCGCTCTTCTTTTAGACTCTAGATCCGAAAGTTCATATTTTAAACTCAAACAATAAGCTTAATGAGAGAATGAGCCAGTGAGGTCTTCAGGAAGTGAAAGCTTAACTTAATTATATTATAAAGACTAAGCTAGTGAAAATAATAACTATCGCTATAATTCCAAAGTAAAAAAAAAAAAAAATTGAAAATGTTATCTTACACCAACTATAGATATTTCCTGCTCCCTGTGCAATGTCTATAGATCTTCATTTGAGATTAATCATATAATTAAAAGGCATTGATTTGGACATTCAATTACTTAATTGTTATAACTCAATTATAAGCAAGTTTATATTCATCGATAAATTAATTATGGATATCTTCATCGAAAAGCGTAATAATATTTTTAATTAATTAATTGAAAAAGGATTTGATTAAATCAAAAATCTGCACCACCTTAAATAGTTAATTAGTCTTTCTTTAATCGGAGATGAAATTACTAAATGTTAAATACAGTTAAAAGGATATACGAGTGATGAAAATTAGTTGCCAATAAAAGCGGATATTCATGGTATATAAACATTTTAATTATTGCAATTTTAGAGTTAAGTAAAAATACTTAATTTAGTCCCAGAACGTAAGCTTAACCTGAAAAAGTTAATATTAAAGTAAAGTTTATTACCAATAATTTAATCACTCACCAGTCACCACTAAGTGCAAAGCAGCTTGACAATTTGAAATATGGGACCAAAATGTAAAATTCAGATAACAGTCAACAAAGCTATGACTCAAATAATGAAGAATTTATTATGAACTTTTGGCCGACTTTGTTGACCAAATTAACACGTTATAATTGGCATATTAAGATTATTATAAAAGAAAATAATGTTATAATATAAGTGAATTTCACAATACGAAATAAAAAATTTGATAAAAAAGTAATTAGACCTTCTCATTATTATAAAATTATATTAAAATAAGTTATTATGCGATTTCTTTGATTTAATTTTACTTGTGTTTTCTAAATTTTAAATACTTATTTTCAATTATTGAACTGCTCTAAGCCGTAAAAAAATTAATATTGATCTATAAATTGTACATACATACGTCTTCATCGAAAAAAAAACCAAAAAAAAAATCTTTTTTATTATTATTATTGACTGATTCTATTGGTCAAATTGGTTATAGTCTTATTATAAAATAAGAGATAATAGTTATTATTAAGGGTGAAGCTAAATTGGTGATAATAATTAAATTAGAGATGAATGAATTAAGTTTAGGAAAAGATTAATTTGTTTCTCGGATTAAATAAACACAATCTAGATAGTTATGAGACCGGGAGGTAATCGACGTTTAGATAATATAATTAACACTTAAAATTTTAAGAAAAAAATTGACAGCCATATTTCTTACAACTTTTGCTAAATTTTAATTGAAACCAATCACTTTTGTCAAGTGAACACTTCCAATTAATATTGTGGGTTTTTATTAAAAAAAGAAAAAAAAATTATAAGTACCTTTTATATAATAGTTAGAAAAGAAAAAAAAATTATAAGTACCTTTTATATAATAGTTAGAAAAGAAAAAAAAATCCATTTTAATCTTGTGTCAGTGGGATTTGAATTCGAATCTCTTACAGCAATCAAAAGATTTTATCAATTTAATCAACTAACACTAACTATAATTATTAATTAGATATTTAGAGATTTTATTTATTTTTAACATAATAATTTAGTTCAAATAATTTAAATATTTTAATATGTGCATTTCTTAAATTTAGCGATGAAATTTGTTAGTACTTACATTCAGAATAAAATTAAATTAAAATTTTGTTTAACATTTAAGATACTTTTATTAAGTTTATTAAGTAGTAATTTTAATAGTACTTTTTTTATTTATAGATATATAATATAAAAATTTATTAATTTTCAATGTTTATAAATATCTTATAAACAAAAAATATAAATATATCATTTAAATTTAGATGAGACATAAATGCTAATTTTGATGATAATTCATATAAAAAGGTGTTAAAATAATCTAAGAGAAAAATAGAAACTTAAAACAAGTTGAGTATCAACAAGTTGCTTATCCAATTGTCGTAAAATGGGGAGAAATTGTTTGTTGATTGATGATAAAAGAATATTACGAAACCTTTATTCATACAGAATGTTGGCATAAACATACATTTTATCTTTCAAGCAACTCCAATTTTTTTGACTTCTTTTGTCCTAATTACTCTGCCAAATTGTTACTCCAACAAATTCTTTAAGATTCTAAACTTGCATGGATTAAAAATCATTTGTAAAAAGAAAAAGAAATGGATTAGAAATCAAATATTGTGTACCTAAACCAAGTTCTCTCTCAGTTCTTATTGCGATCAATTACAAAGACAAAGACGAATATTCTACTCCATTGCAAGAAATGGATTAGGTAATGGCCTGTTGTCCCAATAAGGGCCTAAACAACGATAACTGGAGCCCAACAAGTTCACCTTTTGCCAATTAAAAGGAAAGGAAAATTTGACAATATTAAAGATTCGTTTGGTATAACTTTTCAAATAAAACTTTTAGAGTAAACCTTTTATTTGTAAAACTTTTTCAAATAGAACTTTTAATAAAAATTTATTAATCGTTTGATTATCACAAATATCTTTTGAAAAAATTTGAGTAATTATTTTAATAGATAAATATTTAATGTTATATTTTAAAGAAATAATACAATTTTTTTAAAATAAAGTAAGAATATTTTAGATAATTTTACTTTTTAAAAAAGTTGGAAAAGCTCTACTTCCAAAAGCCCAAAATTTGGACTTTTTCTAGTAGAAGAAAAATATTTTTTTAATTCTCAAAAGCTTTTTTTCCAATGACAATCAAACGATCCCAAAAATTCTAAAAGGACTTTTATCATTAAAAAAGTCATTTTGGCTAATGAAAAGCCAAACCAAACAAACACCAATTAGGTAAAACAATATATACTGTTGCGATCAAATAGACAATTTATGTAGAGAAAAAAAAATCAAATTTTTTATGATGGTGATTGTATATTTAACCTAAACTAACATAGATCAAATTGTATATTGTATACTAGGGTTTTATATCACCAGATTGACGTATATAAAGGCATCTTCGTTTCATTTGTTGATGCACCTATATAAATATATCAAAATACACGCTTTTTTCTGTATACATTTTATCTCAATAATTGAAGGTTTTTTTTTAACCTTAAAGGCAACCACAAAAAAACAATAGTATTTAAATGGATTCAAGGAAATATTGCCCGCCCATCACTGCATAAACAGAAAAATGCTGACAACAACACTCCTAATGACGTATTTACTAAATCACATAAGGAATTAATTAATTAGTGAATGACATTGACAGTGAAAAATGGACATATTTGAAATTTTTTACTATTTGTTTTAAGAATATTGGAAATAACAAAGTCAATTTGTTGTCACAGTTAAACTCATACTAAAAACATAGTTTTAACCTAAAAATTGTGATATTTTATGTTCTTAAAAGATTTTGTTAGATGAGACATAAATACTAATTTTGATGATAATTCATATAAAAGGATGCTAAAATAATCTAAGAGAAGAATGGAAACTTAAAATGGGGAGAAATTGTTTCTTGAGTGATGATAAAAGAATATTATGAAACCTTTATTCATAGAGAATGGCATAACATACTTTCTATTTTTCAAGCAACTCCAAATTTTTTCACTTCTTTTGTCCTCATTACACTACCAAATTCTTAATATTCTAAACTTGCATGGATCAAAAGTCATTTTCAAAAAGAAAAGAAAAAGAAATGGATTGGAAATCAAATATTGTGTTCCTATAAAAACCATGTACTCTCTCAATTGTTTTTGTGGTCAATTACAAAGACCAATACAAGAACCTTCTACTCCACTATAAAAGATGGATTAGGTAATAGGCTGTTGTCCCAATAGGGGCCTAAATAATGATAATGCTCGTATAACTCGAGCCCAACAAGTTAACCTTTTGCCAGCTACGAGAAAAGGAAAATTGCTCTTATGATCTGAGCCCAACAAGTTCACCTTTTGCAATAAGAAGAATAACAAAAATTTGACAATACTAGCTACGTACAACAACATCTGTCGCTGCAATAAAATGGACAATTTATGTAGAGAAAAAGAAATCAATTTTTTTATGATGATGATTATATATTTTACTTAAACTAGCATAGATCAAATTGTATATTGTATATTTTTTATGCGCGGATTTTACAAACCCCTTACTCTTACACAAGGCAAAAATAGATGCACCCGAGGTGGTTAAATATCTCAAGTCAAGCTTGCAATCTCAACCCGAGTCGAGGGTCTAAACCACCAAGAACTACCAAAAGCCTCAATGTCCGAACATTCAAACAACACACGCGTCACCCTTATGCCAAAACACTCTTCCTCCAACTACCTCCAAACTCTAGCCTTCGTTTCAACAACTTTGAAACCTCGTGAGAACCTGTGAGTGACTGAACACGCTCTACCCACTTCTTAAACAATCGCTCTGCTCACCTTCATTCACCCCGAACACTCTCAACCTAAATATTCCACGAAGTTGGTTCGTAACTTCCTGCGAGACAGAGAAGAGCTCAGCTAGGAGTTGCCTCTTCGGCGACCCTCTCCGATGCATAAGTTAAATTCAAGTCAGAGATGAAATATTGAGGGCTTAGATATATCCCTCTAAATAAAGGAGAAAACCAAGAAAATTAAGATGGTGAAGAAATAACACAAGAAGAGGGTCTAAATGAGGTTAAAGGTCAACAAAAAATAGAGCTTCAAATGGATGAATAGGTTGTTCTTTGTTGGATTTTTTATGTGTCCATGGAGTTTTTGGTTATGAAGATTGTGTATATATTGATGGGAGAAAGAGAGAGGATCTTTCTTGGGAAGATGATCTCTCATTTCTTAGGAACGAATCAAAATGACTTATCTTTTGCAAAAATGAGAAAAATGTCTTTTTCTATGAAACAAATGAATACTTAAACTTGATTGGATAACTTGTGTTACCCTAGTTTTAGGGTTTTTAGCCTTACACGTGTCCTCCTATCAGTAGGTCTTAGTGGTCAAAGTCAAGTGCTATGTGGCGGGCTAAGATACGTAGGTTTCACCTTATCCAAACTCAATGAACATGCATTTTCTTCTTCCAAGTTCTAATTTTTTCTAACTAACCTACGCCCCTCTCTACTGTCGAGCCTCCATCCTCAGCCCCTTCAGTTTTTGCCTTCCTCTCTTCTGAAATCCCTCTCTTGTCCTCGTCGTCAAATACCCAGGTAACGGCCTCTATCTCTTTTTCCTTTGTTGAGTTTGAATGGTGCCGACACACTTATGGATGACTTTCACCGCTCCCCAGCAAGGTCTTATGCGGCTCGTGTGAGGCGCTGACGCTTGGGTCATGGGTTTTGCCTTTCTTTTTCCTTGCTAAAAACTGAAACAAATTTTTTTTTCAACTACTCATCCACGTGTCCTTCCTGGTCATTCTTGCCTTTATATAGTTAGTTTCCTCTTTCTCTTGACTTTGATTTGTGAGTGGCGGCAGAGTGTTTATGGTGTATCCACGCCGATTGTTGGTTCTCGAATATGTTGCTTGTTCATATTCTGTGGGTTTGTTGTCAGACTTAGGAAGGGCTATATATTCTTCATGTCACAGTGAGTCGGGCATGACTTTGTCTGGGTTAGACTTGCAATTTTGCATGCTATTGCTTTTTTTGTTGGTTGCGGCTTGCAATATCATTTCTTATATTTACTGAGTTTTCTATCTCTTTTCATTCAGCGAAAGGAAATCAAAGGGCGAGGGTTTAACCAGCACTAATCCTCATATCGACATAGATAGTGATGTCGACAAAGAGAGAGCTTTTGTTCCTATCCGTCAACCAAGGGGCATGAAAACCACTTCGAAAGAGAATTTCATTTCTAGAGAGAATCATAGAAGCACTAGCTTACAATCTAAGGCAAAATCTGGTAGTAAGGATATTAGGAAGGGAAAAGCCTCAGCCATCTTCAGCGACGATTTCAAGAGTTCCAACTAGGATGAAACCAATAGTGAGGAAAGTTCTAGGTCACCGACAAAACTGGGCCCTTACTTCTTTTTGGATTACCACCCTACCATATTGATAGAAAGTGACCTGGTGCAACTGAGGGAAGAATTCGTCATTCCTTTGTCAGTTGTCTTTCTCTACCAAGGCTCGACTTCCGACCTAGCATGCCTAGCCTTGGTGAAATTGCCATTTTTCGAAGATACCTTGAGTTAGGTTTGCGATTACCCATCTAGCCCTACTTTGCTAAGGTTTTATCTGGCGTCAGCCTTGCTCCCATGTAGCTCAATGCCACATCTTGGAGAAGCCTCATTCGATTTTGCGCTATATGGAAGAAAGTCGTTAGGGAGGAGCCCAACTTAGATGACATACAAGCTTGCTTCACCGTCATCGCTAACTCTAAAAAGCTTGGGCACTACTATTTGCGTAATTGGAGTAAGTTTTCCCATATCATTCCCTCCTGTAGCGCTATTTATATTGACAAGGGTTGGGATGATGTTTGGTTCTTGACTTTCGGTGAATGGGGTCATACATTCTTGGAGAAAAGAATGGAGTACGTGGTCCCAACGACATTTTTTGTTGATGGTAAGCCTAACCCCTTACTCTTCCTATGTCTCTATTCTGATTTTTTTTTTGTGACGTCTCATTTGTGGTTATAGTGAAGTAAGAGTAATGTATGACTAGCGAGAAGGTTTTAAATAAGGCTGTCAAGTATGTGAGGAGCTATCCCAAGGCCCTTGTTATCACAGAGAAGATTAGGTTAAAACCTGAGTAAGGATGCTCATTCTTGTCGGGGATCTTCTCCTTTGCCCCTTCTTATTTTACTTACTAATTGAGTTGGTCTATGTACATATTATGCCCCCGAAAGCATCGAGAAGGTAAAAGTGGGAAGTGGTACTGCGAGGTTGACGTTAATAGACTGGGTACGGAGCTCGAAGATGAAGACATCCCAACTCTCGCTCTAGGTAGGCTTCTGCCCAGCTCATTTATGTCCTTTGCTTATCGCCCTCTTTCTGACTTGCTCTCCCCGTGTTTATTTTGCAGGGGCCTTACTCATGGCTTTACATAATGAACTGCTCAAAGGAGATATTTTCTCGTCTGACTGCCTGCGATAGGCCGAGGCCTAGGTTGAGTAGCTGCAAAAAGAGACTTAGAGGAAGGATGCCGAAATTTGCCGCTTGACCAGCGAGCTTGAAAAGGTGGAGAAGAAGGCTAGCTTAATTTCTGCTTAGCTCTAAGAAGAAATAGCCCAAAATAAGGCAAAGGTGACCCAACTCGAGGTTGACCTCGGCTCCAGTTACCAAAGTGGTTACCAACTGGAATAGTATGAGATTCATATGGCTCACCCATCTATGAGCTTGAATTTCATGGAGTTCACGTTCGACCAAGATGAAGTGTTGGCAAAATTTAGGAAACCTAAGCCTTATGCCTATTTAGATCGCTTTTCTAAGTCTGATATTGTTCGTCACTTGAACTTAGCAAAAGGCAGAGGCTCATAAAGTGAAAAGAAAAAGAACGGCTTTGACGCCGAAGTGTAATTATCCATCAGATCTCTCTCTTATACCTTTCTTTTCCATTCTGATGTTGTTATGAACTTGGATAGATTCAACTAAGCTTGTACATACTTGCTTTGATGACTCTATGAATACGATATATGCCTTTCTATATTTCGGCGAGCTTGGTAGAGCTCATATTTTTTAGCCCAGGTGTGACTTTTTTCAAGATCAAGTCACCCTCTTTGAAGCTTCGAGGCCTGACCTTAGAGTTGTAATATCGGGTGATTTGTTGCTGATATGCTGCTGTTTTCTTTAAAGAGATCGAGTGCGCATTGAGTTAGTCGCATTCTGTACCTCATCAAAATGCAAGGTTTTGAATGTGGGCATTCTCACCTCAGCTGGGATCACTGCCTCTACTTTGAAAGCTAGAGAGTAGGGCTTCTCTCCGGCTATTGTTTTATAAGTAGTTCAATAGGCCCACAGTACTTCTGGTAACATCTTTTCCCAAGCTCCTTTCTTACTTACTAACTTTTTCTTTAGCAGGTCCTTGATAATCTTGTTGACCAATTCCATCTAACGATTAGATTGAGGGTAGGTAGGGGTAGTGTAGCGGTTCCTAATGCTCCACCTCCCATAAAAACTCTGAAACTCTCTGTTGTTAAACTGAGCACCATTGTTGATGATGATGATGTAGGTGCTTCGAACTAGCACACGATGGCTTTCCAAAAAAGATCTGTCATTTTATTCTCTATGATCTTGGTTAGCAACTTCACTTTGGCCTACTTGGTGAAGCAGTCTATTGTAACAATAGCGAATTTTGCCTGACCTTTCGCAACTAGGAATGGTGTAATGAGGTCTATCTCCCACTAACCAAACGACCATGATGAACTCAAGGTGGTCAGGCTCTTTGGAGGAAGCCGGATAACTTGGCATGCTTTTGGCGAGTGGAACAAGTTCTGGAGGTAGTCCTCGAATCTTTACGCATAGTCGGCCAGTATTACCCCTAGCGCAACGCCTTACAGGCTAAGGCTCTTCCCCTGAGTGGTTCCCGCAAGATCCATCGTGTATTTCTCTCATGACATACTCCGCTTTATCCTAGTGTAAACATCGTAGGTAAGATAGGGAGAAGCTGTGCCTATATAGTACCCCATCTATCAAGCAGTACCTTGTCATGCGATATTTTAGCTTCCTTATAGCTTCTTTGTCCTTCGATAGGTTTCCAAAGGTCAAGTGCTCAACAATTGGATTCATCCAACATGAGGTGCCAGTGATGCATTACATGCTCTTGCTACTGTTGTCGATAGAGGACTTAGGTAGTATCTGAACTAGCACTGAGTTGGGAAAGTAGGTGTCGTCCACGGAGGCTAACCTTACCAATAGGTCTGCCGTGAAGTTCTGATCTCTCAAAATCTGCTGCAGATTCACTTGTTTGAACTGCCATACTAACTCTTTCGTTTTCCTCAAGTAGGCGGCCATGTTATCCTCTTTGGCTTGGTAGGCTCCCCTGACTTGGTACACCACCAAGTGAAAGTCACTTCTTACTTCTATTCTCTCGGCCCCTAAGCTCTTTGTAATTAGTAGCCCTGCCAGCAGAGCCTCATACTTGGCTTAATTATTCAGAGCTTTAAACTTAATTCTTAACGCATAGCTCACTTCTATTCCATCCGGATTGGCAATTACCACTCTCGTGCCACTCCTTTGGGAGCTCGATGCTCCATCTAGATGCAGCAACCATGTTGCTGCCTCTTTCCCTTCATGGTCCTTTTTCTCTTCTGCCTAGCTTCCATCATCCCTCCTTGAGGTGTTAACCTGCTTCCTTCCCTCTTGGATCCTTCCTCTCACCTCAAGCAGGAAATTTTTCAAATACTCATTATTAATCAAGTTCTGGATCTACTCCTTCAAGCTATAACACTTGGAGGTGTTATGCTCATGGTTTTTATGAAAATCGTAATACTTTTGCATGTTCCTCTTTTAAGGTGGGCTTGTCAGCTTGGCGGGTTTCACCAAAAGCCTTTTGTGTAGAATGACATAGAAAATATGTTCCCAAGATGTGCTCAGAGGATAGTAAGTTGAGGTGGGCATTGAGTCTGGTTTCCTCTTCATGGTATGAATAGGCTCATTCCTTAGTGAAGATGAAGGTTGATGCGTTTCTTGTCTTGGTGGAGAATGATGTCTGAAGGATAATGGACCCGGTTGATATCCTCGTGGACTAGATGGATTTGAGTGGCCCTTTTGAGGCCGCTGCCAAGCTTGAGGTAGGAGTGCTTTTACCTTCTTCTTCTCTCTTGCTTTCTCACTAATGTTTTCTACCTTTTCTCACTCGCGCTTAATATTACGCCTCTCCTCAATGGCTGCCTGTCGAATGGCTCTATTATAGGCTTCTTGGTACAAGGTGGACAGTTGTTTTTTGAAAGAAAACCATAACGGGCATGTGTGAAGATTGTGCCAAAAATTGAGTAGCGTCTCTACCTTTCCATTCACTCTCATCTGCATCACTTCGTTGTGGTAACGCTTAACAAATCTTTTAACAGCTCTTGGCCACTTTGCTTAACCTACTGTAAGGTGGTTGGATCTTTACTGGGCAGCTTGGCCCCTTGGAAGTTGGCAAAATTTGGAACACTGCTTGGTAGGAGCTTTTTGTACCAGGTTCCTTTTGGCTCTGACAAGGTGGTTGGGAAGAGCTTGCACATCACCTCATCTGGTGCCTTTATACCAACATCAAGTCTTGAAACATCTCGACGTAAGTAACTGGGTCAGTTTGACCCTAGTAAGGTTTAAGGTGAGGCACGCTGAACTTTCTAGAGAGATTAACTCGTTTAACCTCTTCCGAAAGCGACCCAAAGAAATCTTTGAGAAGGTTTTCTAGACCCGGGTTAGAGTTGTTTGCCCTCAACTCTCTTTTCAACCTATACTTCTAGTAACTGCCTTCTTAACTTCTCTACACTAGGTGGCTCAGGATTATTACCCCATTTATGCCTGGCTGTTAGAGAGTATCACAAGTCTCCATGCACTAGCCCCTCAGCTTGACTTCTGAGTGCTTTAACCCAGTTACTGGTCGTCGATCTTCCTTCACTACGATGCCTCTTAAGAGCTTTCTGTATGGGGTCCCTAACTTTGGTAGTCTTTGGAAGCTTGCTGCGTTGACTTAGACTACCCAGGTCGACACGGTGAACCTCATGTTGGTCAACCCAAATCAGTTCTCATCTAGGGAGGCTTTTGCTTGGTTCCCTAGACATCATTGCGGTAGCACTAGCGATGGGATGTCTAGAGCAGTGCACAAGTAATCCATCATATGTTGGAACTGAGTTTTAGTTTCGGCCAGCTTATTTATCTCTCTGACCTTCTTTACATTTTGACTTTCAGTAATATCCATGGGAGTTGACTTCGTGACTGGCAGTTACTATAGCTGGGCTCCGAACATGGTCTCGATCACCTTTTTTCGGGGCTTTGGATGCCGACATGTTGCTCCTCTGGCAAGCACGTAAATTGTATGAGGGTTTTTCGCTCTGTCTTCCCACAGACGAAACCACTATTGATGCGCTAATTTTACAAACCCCGTACACTTAAATAAGGCAAAAATAGATGCACTCGAGGTGGTCAAATGGCTTAAGTCAAGCATGCAATCTCAAGCTGAGTCAAGGGTCTAAACCACCAAAACTGCCGGAAGCCTCAATGTTTGAACACTCAAATAACACACGATCGCTAAAACACTCTTCCTCCAACTACCTCCCAACTCTAGCCCTCATTTTAGCTACTCCGAAACATTTTGAGACCCCATGAGCAAGTGAACACACTATGCTCGCTTTTTAAACAATTGCTCTGCTCATCTCTATTTACCCCTGAACACTCTTAACCTAAATATCCCACGGAGCTAGTTTATAACTTTCTGTGAAATAGAGAAGAGCTCAGACAGGAGTTGCTTCTCCAGTGACTCCAATGCTTAAGTTAACTTTAAGTCAGAGAGGAAATGGTAAGGGCTTAGGTATGTCCCTCTAAATGAAGGAAAAAACCAAGAAAATGTCAAGATGGTATAGAAGGAACACAGGGAGAGGGTTTATGTGAGGTTAAAGGTCAACGAAAAATAAAGCTTCAAAGGGATGAATAGGGTGTTCTTTGCTAGGTTTTCTGTGTGTTCATGGAGTTTCAGTTATAAAGTTGTGTATATGTTGATGGGAGAAAGAGAGAGGATCATTCTTGTGAAGATGACCTCTCATTTCCTAGGAATGTAATCAAAATAACTTGTCCTTTGCAAAAATGAGAAAAATTCCTTTTTCTATAAAACAAATGAATGTTCAAACCTGGTTGGATGGCTTGTGTTGCCCTAGTTTTAAGGTGCTTACCTTTACACGTGTTTTTCTATCATTGGGTCTTAGTGGCCTAGGTCAAATGCTACATGACGAGCTAAGATAGGTGAGTTTCACCTTATCTAAACTCAATGAATACGTGTCAATTTCCTAATGGTTAAGGAGATTACTATATACTTTAGTGAATAGGTGGTGCAACATTGTTTGCCCAGTTGGCACGTGGTCCCCCATTTAGGTCTTAAATGGTCCCCACCTGGGTTCTGCGTACTGTCTACATATTGTTAGGCAGAATTTGTACAATGCTTGCCACCTATTGATCCTGCTAGCAACCTGGCTGCTACCATGACCAGAGGCTATCTGCTGCCTTTTAAGTGGTCCCCACGAGATATTTTGTTGTACGTCATGCTACTCAAGGAGTATTCTAGGGGCACTAGAAAGTGGACTCTAATGCACCTGGGTATTTGGGTAACTGGGCTTTCCACCTCCTTTAGTCAAGAAGGCAGAGCTCTTGACAATGGGTTTATCTGTAGCAAGTCTATCATTTCAAGGCATAATAGAGAATTGCAGTTATTTTTCTCGACTATTTATGCGTGTTACAATATATAGCTATGCTTGTGGCACGTGCCACAGTATATGGTCATACTTATCATGCTTATCACAATATATGGTTTGCATTTATCGCACACGCCATGGTATACGACCTTGTGAGATAGCGCTCGTCATTGGTGAATGTTTTGGCGATAACCAGTGGGGAGCCTAGCCCTTAATGAGTCTCACCCAGCTGACTACGTGTTGACTAGGACTCTCACAGGCCTTACCTTATGCCACGTGTATTGTTACATGTTTCCCATGACATATACTAGGTTTTATATCACAATTTTGACTATATAGAGGAGTTTACTAAATCATACAAAGGAATTATTTGGTGAATAATAGGGAAAAATGGACAAAGAACACTTCATTTTAAACAGTTGTAGCATTACTAATACTCACAGTAGTACCAGGTGATGAAAAAAATATAAGAATACTTGTTTTCTTGCTGCATGCACGAACAATCTCTCCTCATATTTACAATATTAGATGCGCTTGCACTCTTTTCTTTAACAACTTTGTTGCTCATGTTCTTGGAGATCTCTGCTTCTTTACCAAGAAAGTTAATTGTCAGAATTATTATTTTCTATTGCAAGAATGACGGTAGCAACGGATTGGTGATATGCTAGAATCGTTTATTGTTTGAAATTAATGGGTTCTTTTTTTTTTTTTTTGGCTTTCTCAAATTTTAATGCTATCTAGCGTTGTCTTTTACTTTTACTTTTTTTTTTAAATTTTAACTTTATATATATATATATATATGTATGTATGCATGTCATAATTCTTAAATCTATAATAACTACACATCTTTCAAGGCAAGATACCCACAGATGACTTGTTAAGACATCGTAGCATCATCATTGTCTTTACCTGCCTCCTCTTTTCGTTTGGGAATTCATCCAAATTTTGGAAAGGCTCCTAAGATATTCCAGTTTACTAGTCCACTCTCCGCATAGGATGGATCAAAATAAACATTAATAGTTTATCTAAGCAAAATCTCAGACCTTCTACTTGTGGTGGTGTTTTTAGAGATTCCAATGACTCCTTTACAGGTGGATTTGCGACTAGTCTAGGAATACAAACTTTCTTTTATGCTAAAGTCATGGTCGTTATTTTTGTAGTCGAGGAAGCTTGGTTGAAAGGTTGGTGGAAAATTTGCATTCAATGTGACCCTTTAGCTTTGAGTCATTACTTAAAGAGAAGAAACTCATATCTCCCTTGAGCAATTCTCGCAAGATGGAAAAATTGCTTATTCTTGCTTAATCATATGATAGTTTACATTAGCCATATTTTTAGAGAAGATAACAGAGTTGCAAATTCATCGATGAATTCAGTCTTAGCTCCCTGTTCGTTTACTTAGTGGTCATCACTACCCCAAAATATCTCGAGGGATCTACAACTAAAATACCTTAAGGGATCTACAACTAAATGCTTTGGGTGTTCCAAACTTTAGATTCCTATAGAGACTAAATCTTTTTAAAACATTTCTTCAACAATGGCTGCACACCGACTGTAGAATTTCAAAGTCTACACTGAACTTCACCATTTCAAGAATTACGGCACAAAAAATACAAAGTCTTCATCTTTTTATTTTTTTCTTCCTTAATTAATGGATTTGGTTATTGTTCTTTTGCCTATATAAATTCCCTTGTATCCATTGTATAAAATCAAGAAATGAAATGATACGTTTATTCATGGTATCAGAGCTAAACTTCTAATTTTTTTTTAAGCTTGATTCTTGAAAACCCAAATCCAATTTACCTCCATTACATCACTAAATATCATCTCCATCAAATTCCAAATATTTAGAAACTTTAAGATAAAGCCAGAAATGTTGCCACACGACTAGATGCGCCACCAATTTTTTTTCTCAGACACCACTGCACAGGATTTGGTTAAAAGGTTGAAGACAATGAGATAACTTCATTTAGGTCTTCAATTTTGTATAATTTACAGTTTTTTCACAATATCCTTACATTTTACATATTAGCCTAAATTGGTATTCATTTCATTTGGTTCAGTCCAACCCGATTCAGTATCGGTCTGGTCTACCCACTCAGTTCAATCGCCGATTCAAGTCAACCCAGTTCAATCTAACCCGATTCAAAAGAACCAAACAGTTTTTTTTTCTCACCATCGACTCAACTATTTTGTGGTTGGTTCCAAACTGATTCTGACTGGTTCCGAAATCTTTGTTCCATTATCTATAATTTGATGATATTATTCAACTAAGATCCGACTTTTAACCATGACGGGTCAAACATCTGGAGAAAAAATCGCTCTGGTTATAATACAACCTGAAGGACAATTCAACTCAGGGATTCTTCTTACTGAAGCAAACTACGATGTTTGGTCCCAGATAATGGAAATACATCTTGCTAAACAAGAAAAAATCTCCTATATTCAAGGAAAAATACCACAATCAAAGGAATCATTTGAAGGATACGAGAAATGGTATGCTAAAAATTAAAAAGTGAAGAGGGTGCTATTTATGTCTATGACTCCAGAAATTATGAAGCGTTACTTACGAATACCTACTGCCTAAGAAATCTGGAGTGCTTTGTCAAAGGCTTTTTATGATGGGAGTAATGAACTACTAGTATTCTTCTTGAATAAAAAAGCATTCACTGTTAAACAAAATGGAAGATCACTATTTGAGTATTATGAAGAGTTGATGGAAATATTCAGGGAACTAGATTATCGTGATAAGGTGGTTATGAAGGATCCAGATGATATAGTATCATATAAACGGTCTGTTGAAAGACTAAGGGTACACATATTTATTGCTAAATTAGATTGAAATTTTGAACAAGTTTATGGGAAAATTCTGCGAAAAGAAACTCTTCCTGATTTGGAAGATTGTTATTCTCACATTTGATGGGAGGCAGCAAGGCAGGAAAAGGCGAAATTTGAAGACTTTGATGTTTATGCCATGATAGCTCAAAATCGACATAGCCAAAATCAGCAAGATCAAAAAAGGGCTGATAAATCATCTTTTAAGTGCACTCATTGCCATAAAATGGGACATACCAAGGATCGATGCTTCGAGATTGTTGGATATCCAGATTGGTGAGATCATAATCGAAAAAAGAACTCCAAACAAGGGTTTACTTCTATTGTTACTGAAATAAAGACAGATAAAGATATTGTTGAAAGCACCTTAGCAATGATTTCAACGACAGAAAATATAGGTAAGGCTCTCAAAACTTCCACACATGCTTTTAATAGTACATGGATAATTGATTTAGGTGCAACAAATCATATCACTTTTGATTCTGGACAAATCTCACATCTAAAACCATTCTCACAAAAGACTGTTTTTATAGCCAATAGTACCTCAACTTCAATTACTGGGGAAGGATCTTTGTCCCTTACTAATACTTTAAATTTAGATTCAGTATTAGTTGTTCCTTCTTTAGATTTTAATATGTTGTTTGTTTCATAAATAACCAATGCTTTATCTTGTGTCGTAATATTTTGGCCTGAATTTTATGTTTTTAAGGACATCCAGACAAAGCAAACGATTGGTTGTGGTATTAGACAAGAGAACTTGTATTATTTGGACTTGGTATCGACAAGTATTGGTAAATTAAGTTCCGCATTAGTAGCAGACAAATTTGAGAGGAAGAAAGAATCAGAAATTTGGTTATGGCATAAACGACTAGGACATACATCCTTTGGGTATTTAAAGATATTGTTTCCAAGTTTATTTAAAAGTCTTGATGCTTTGAATTTTAAGTGTGAAGTTTGTGAATTGGCTAAAAGTCATCGTCTGTCTTTTCATTAACCTTGAATAAAAGTCCAGTTCCTTTTATGGTTATTCATTCTAATGTGTGGGGTCTATCTAAAGTCTCTACTCTTGCAAAATCACATTGGTTTGTTACATTCATTGATGATTATAGCAGGATGACTTGGGTATGTTTGATAGAATCCAAAGGTAAAGTAAACTTATTATTTCAAAAGTTTCATAAAATGGTGCGTACACAATTCAACACATAGATTCGAGTGCTACATAGCGACAATGGAGAAGAATACAAAAGTTCTAAACCACAATAGTTTCTGGAATCACATGGAATAGTTCACCAAACTACTTGTTTTGATACACCGCAACAAAATAGGGCTGCTGAAAGTAAAAATTGACACTTATTAGAAGTTGTCCATGCATCATTGATTCAAGCTTATATGTCGTTTTCTTACTGAGGAGAAGCTCTTGCCTCTACTGCATATTTGATCAATCAGGTACCATCTAGTTCTATAAACTTCCATACACCTTTTCAAGTTTTGAATGATGCTGTTGCTGCACCAAATGTTCCTAACTTACCTCTTCATTTATTTAGTTGTGTGGCATTTGTACACCTGTATAAACATCAATGTAACAAGTTAGCTCCTCGAGTATTACATTGTATTTTTGTAGGATATGCCATCCATCAAAAAGGGTATCGATGCTATCATCCTCCAACAAAACGAATGGTCATTACCATGGATGTTATTTTTCATGAAGATACAATGTATTACCATTCCGAGTCTGAATTTTGAGGAGAGTATGAACAGACAGAAATTCATACCCTCACATATGATTTACCCTCAGAAGAAAGACAATTCGTAGAAATCAAAGGTTTTGTTGAGGCTACAAATTATCAAAATGAAGAAAATAGAATTGGTAATGGTTCTCAAATTGAAATGAACAACCATAAAGCTAGTGAAGTAGAATCATAAATTGAAATGACTTCATCTTCACCAACCTTTGAATGCAAGTCCCTACCACAAGAAGCAGATATACTCAACCAATCGATTGTAGAGGATGCTCCTACAACATCAAATTCAGTTAGAAATGCACTTCCACCACATCAAAATAGAGATATCCCTAAAAAAACATATGAGTCTGACCTTTCTAGTAAAGTCAAATATCCTATGAGCCATTATGTGTCTAACTATCATTTGTCAGCATCAAATAAGTCATTTGCAAATCAATTATCTACTGTATCCATTCCTAAAAGTGTGTAGGAAGCTTTGACTAACCCAAGATGGAAAGCTGCTATGAATGACGAAATGAAATCTCTTCAAAAGACCAAAACATGGGAATTTGTTAATTTGCCACTAGGTAAAAGGCTAGTTGGATATCGATGGATTTACACTGTGAAGTACAAAGCAGATGGTACCATTGAACGATTCAAAGCAAGACTTGTAGCGAAAGGATACACTCAGACCTATGGGATTGACTACACAGAAACGTTTGCACCTATGGCTAAAATCAATACAGTGTGTGTTCTATTATCATTGGGTGTAAATCTTGATTGGCCATTACACCAATTTAATGTGAAGAATGCATTTCTACATGGAGAATTATCTGAAGAAGTCTATATGGATCTTCCACCAGGATGTACAATACCAAACAAGCATGGTCAGAAGGTATACAAGTTGAAGAAATCTTTGTATGGGCTAAAAAAATCTCCAAGAGTATGGTTTGGAAGATTTATAAAATCTATGACAGACTTCGGTTATCATCAGAGCAATTCAGACCACACCTTATTCCTGAAGAAGTAGTAGGGTAAGATCACTGCCCTTATTGTTTATGTGGATGACATAGTGGTTATAGGAAATGATGCTGAAGAAAGAAAAGCTCTCCAGAGATACTTATTAGAAGACTTTGAAATGAAGGATTTAGGTCCCTTAAAGTATTTTTTAGGAATCGAAGTGTCATGATTTAAGGAAGGAATTTTTCTGTCTCAAAGAAAATATATTTTAGATATTTTACATGAGACTAATATGTCTGCATGTTAACCAGCTGAAACTTCAGTGGAAGAAGGGCTGAAACTATATGTTAGATCTTATCAAGTTCCAATTGAGAAAGTAAGATATTAAAGACTTTTTGGAAGATTGATGAATTTGGCTCACATTTCTTCAATAATGGTTGCACATTGACTACAGCATTTCAAAGTCTATACTGAACTTCACCATTTCAAGAATTAGGGCACCGAAAATACAAAGTCTTCATCTTTTTATTTTTTTCTTCCTTAATTATCGGATTTGATTATTGTTCTTTTGCCTATATAAATTCCCTGTATCCATTGTATAAATCAAGAAATGAAATGATACATTTCTTCAAATCTTTCTTACTTTGTATTGATACTTTGGTTCAAGACTACAACCTCCTTGCAATTGTCTTGATTCCTTTAGTTTCTTGCTATTTTTATTTTTGCCTTAGTGCTGCTCTTGTACTCCTTGTTTTTGTACTTTTAATAAAATTTTACGATGCTTAAAAAAAATAATATTTTTTATTGGAATGGTTAGTCTTTACAACTCATATTATTCCAAAATTTTAGAATCTTTCAGTCGAACAAAAACACTTAATTGTTGGTAAATTGAAGAGCATTACATGCGCATCCATGTTGAAATGGTGATAAGTGAGCATTCCAGCAGCTTTATTTCAAGAGTGAATTACATCTTAGGCCAGCCAAGATATGATCTTGGTACATAGATAAACCCCTCTTATATGCTACATGTTTCTAGCATTATTCTTGTCTGACAATAGGAGCCATAGAGGATCCTTCAAAAGGGGAGCAGTAGTTTTTTTTAGTTAAATGCTGCTTCCATAGCTACTCTTTAAATTAAGATACGAAGAAACAAAAAGTCAAGGAAACAAGGGCCGGTAAAGAAGCCCTGTATTTTCTGGAAAACCCATCATCATGTTAAGATTTTGTAGTGTTTGACCCGAAGCTCCCTTCATGAGATTATCAATGACTAATATAATTATTGCTCTTCCAGGAATTCGATCAGGAAAGGCATTCATCAAACAATAATTAGAACCTCCATTTTCCAACACCTTCACAAATTCCTCATCCTTGTAAGATATCTATAATTGCCAGTATAAATCCTCGATTGTCTTCCCTGGAGCCATTTCTACATATATATTTGATTTACTGCCACAGATCATTGGCGTTAGGTGTGGATTGAAACTGACGGTTACCTTTGAATCAACAGCATCAAATAACCCTTGTTCAATTTCTGGAACATGACGATGCCTCGTAACACCATAGAAATAAATGCCTTCAACTATTTCTGAGTACAAATTTGCCTCCTCTGCACCACTTTCTGCTCCACTCACCAGATTTTTCATCAATAATGATATTTTTACTTTGAATTAGATTAGCCTTTATCAAGGGAACAAGAGGAAGCTGAATTGATGTTGGATAACAACCAGGTTTAGCTACTAGGCCTGCATGTTTTATGTCTTCCCGCAAGATCTCCGTCATACCATAAATAGGCTCTTTCCGCAAATCTGGGGCATTATGTGGTTGACCAAACCATTCTTCATACTCAGAATATTGGGTTGAGTTTCCTCCTATGCGAAAATGGCCCAAATTTCTTTTTAATAATGACTAAACCCAATTAGTTCAAGGACAATTTAGTCCTTTTCCAAGTAAGGTTTAGTGTTTTAATTTTTGTTGTAATATATATGTGTGTGTTAAGAAGAGAAAATGGATATTGTTCATTGTTTTAGAGAGTACAAGTACTGTTCATGATAAAATTGTGTTAGTTTATCCTAACAAAGTGGCATCAAAGCATTGGTTATATTTGTCTTGTGTCTTGTGTTGAATGATGGATGCTAGTACAAGTAGAATGGTTAATTTGAATGGTGCAAATTTTCATTTATAGAAGGGGAAGATGGAAGATCTTTTATATGTGAAAGATTACTACTTACCCTTGTTTGAGAAACAAAAGCCCGATAATAAGAGAGATGCACAATGGAAGTTACTTCATCATCAGGTATGTGGGTATATCAGACAATGGGTCAATGATAATGTTTTAAATCACATCAGTGAAGAAAAAGAGGCAAGATCTTTATGGAATAAGCTTAAATAGTTGTACACTAGCAAAATTGGGAATAATAAACTTTTTCTAATAAAGTAGATGGTGAGCTTGAAATATCGGGATAAAAAACCCATGACAGACCACTTGAGTGCATTTCAAGGAATCATCAATCAACTCTCGAGAATAAACATCAAATTTGAAGATGAAGCACAAGGTTTATGGCTTTTAGGTACATTACCGGACTCATGGAAGACCACTTGAGTGTTATCTAACTCAGCTTCAGATAGTATTATCACCATGGAATTGTCTAAGAACAGTGTTTTGAATGAAGAGGATAAAAAGAAAGTCATAGGATTCTTCATATTCAGATATTTTAGTCATAGAAAAGAGGGGGCTAAGTAAAAGTAGAGGTCCGAAATACAGAGATAAAAGTAAAAGCAAGGTCAATAAGTTTGCCAATGTCAAGTGCTGTCATTGTGGTATTAAGGGACATATAAAGAAGTATTGTCGAAGCTTAAGCGAGACAATAAGAAAGATAAAGGAAAAGAAAAGAAAAATGATGACAACAGTGATTATGACAAAGTTGCTACTGTTACAGATGACTTCCTTATTAGGTATGATGATGATGTTGTCAACCTCGTATGCCATAAGACCAGTTGGATAATTGATAGTGGTGCTTCATTCATGCCACATCGCGAAGGAGATTCTTTACATTTATTCTTTCAAGACATCTCCTCCTTCGAGAAAATCAGGTATACTTGAATTAGTACACTCTGATGTTTGTGGTCCTATGAAAACAAAAACACTTGGTGGTGCTCCACATTTTGTGACTTTTATAGATGATCATTCAAAGATGTTGTGGATTTATACATTAAAAACAAAGGATCAAGTACTAGATGTGTTCAAATAGTTTCAAGCCTCAATTGAGAGACAAAGTAGGAAGAAGTTAAAATTCATTAGAACTAGGGATAACAATAGTGTTGGTTTTGCCATCCCTAAACCCACCCCATTTGGGGCAAATTTTCCCCCTAAATTGCCCTTCCCCCATTTTGAATAAATCAGGGTCGAGTTTAACTCGTCCCCATTTTTAACTCGCCTAAACCTGTCCCTAACTCGGTCCCGTTTGACCTTGTTTTGACAAAGCTACAGTATCCGCTACATTTAGCTACAGTATCTAACTCTGATTTCCGGAACTTGCTACAGTTGCATGCTACAGTATTAGGTTGATTTTTTGGGCCATTTATAGTTTACTTCAATATTTTTCAGGTTAAAACAAGGTGAGGAGGGGCAAAATATATAATCTCCGAATCCACCCCGATTTTTGAACGGGTTGAATTTTTGGGCCCCAAGCCTGCCTCAATTTTAAAATGGGTTGGAATTTTTAACCCTAAACGAGGTGGGGCAGGTTAGGATCCCACGGATTCGGGAAAAATTGCCATCCCTAATCAGAACTGATAATGCGAGTGAGTATTCTAGACCATTTAATGATTACTACAGATAGTTGCGTATTCGTCATTAAAAGACACCTCTGAAGACTCCTCAGTTAAATGGGCTAACTAAGAGGATGAATCGAACACTGGTTGAAAGAGTGAGATACTTACTTTCACAAGAACAATCGCTAATCTCTTTAAGGGAAGGCTTTAAACATAGTTGTACATGTATTAAATCTCACATCATGTGTTCTTTTAGACTTTAATGTTCTAGATAAAGTTTGGTTAAGAAAGGATGCTGCTTATGATCATTTGCATATCTTTGGATGTAAAGCATTTCTCTCAACTATGGTCAAGATGAGTTTGGCTATAGGTTTTATGATCTAGTGCAAAATAAACTTATAAGAAGTCACGATGTTGTTTTTATGGAAGACCAAACTATACAAACTATTAAGAAGTCAAAAGAATAAATGCCTCAATGTAGTGATGCATTGATAAACTTGGATCCAGTTCCTCCGACACATATTCTAGCACAACCTATAGATGAAGTCCAAGATGACCAGCATAGTACAGGTGATATTAACACTCATACACAGGTTGCGATCGATGATGATGTCTATGATTAGTCACTTACATCAGAGGTTTCACCAGATGTTCCACTTAGAAGATCCATCAGAACCCGATAGTCTTCCACACGTTATCCTGCAAATGAGTGTGCGTTATTGACTGATTGGGGAGAGCCTGAATGTCATGCAGAAGCAGTGAAAAGTGAACACAAAAAGGAGTGGATTGATGCCATACAAGATGAGATGAAGTCATTGTATGAAAATCACACATTTGAGTTGGTAAAGTTACTTAAGGGTAAAAGGGCTTTGAAGAACAAATGAGAGTACAAAGTGAAACAAGAAGAACATACCTTACAGCCACGGTACAAAGCCAAATTGGTTGTTAAGGGATTTAGCCAAAGGAAAGGTGTTGACTTTGATGAGATATTTTCTCTAGTTGTTAAGATGTCATCCATTCATATGGTATTAGGCATAGCAGCTAGTCTGGACTTGGAGATTGAGCAGATGGATGTGAAGATTGCTTTTCTACATGGGGTTTATACAAAGAAATATATATAGAGCAATATGAGGGTTTCAAAATAAAAGGAAAAGAAGACTACGTGTGCAAGCTGAAGAAAAGCCTCTATAGCTTGAAACAAGCACCAAAATAGTGGTATAAGAGTTTGAATCAGTTATATGGGAGTAAGGCTACCAAAAAACTTCTTCTGACCATTCTGTTTTTGTGCAAAAATTCTCTGATGATGATTTTGTTATGTTGATGACACATATATCGTTGGCAAGAATGCTTCTAAAATTAATAGCTTAAAAAGCAATTGAGCAAATCCTTTGCTATGAAGAATTTAGGGCCAGTAAAACAAATCCTTGACATCTGAATTCATCGAGATAGAACAACTAAGAAGTTATGTATATCACAAGAGCACTACATTGAAAAGATACTTGAAAGGTTCAATATGAGCAACGTTAAAGTGGTTAGCACCCCTCTTTCTACACACTTTGGGTACGTTTGGTTGCACGTATTGGACTGTATTATTTTAAGTGGACTGAATTGTATTGGAATGTACTGTACTAAAATCGATTAAATGAAAACCTATGTTATGTTTGGTACAACACCGTACTGAACTAATTGTAAATTAACCTATGTTTGGTGTAGTAACGTATTGGACTGTATTAAAATTTATATTTTTTAAAAATTAAATTAATATTTACTTAATAATATAAAAAAGAGCATATAATCTAAACATATATATTATTGATAAATTTTATTAATTTGTATTCTATGATTAAAAATTTTACATATATATAAATAAATTTTTTGAAACTATATAATACATTTTAAATAAATAAATTAATGGTGGTTAAGCATAATGTTATATTAGAATTTTTTAAATAATAATAAAATATTTATTATTAAATTATTATCTTTCTAATTATTTAATTAATATAATTTTTAAATTAGAATTTTTTTCACAATATAACATTTGGTTTTTAGGGTTTTTTGTTCTTGTAAATATTAATTTAATTTTCTTGGATATGATTAAAAAAAAAAGAATAATCCCAATTCAATTTTAGGATTTTTTGTTTTTGTTGGTTAGATGAGATAAGAAGAGACACAATTTGTTTATTGAGGCAATAAAAAAAAGAAAAAAATAATGTAATATGTAATATTTAATACAGTCCAGACAAGACCCTACCCTTTCATGGGTCTCTTTTTTTAATGCCTGGACTGTATTAATTTAATATTTATTACAGTCCAGAGGGTACTCTAATTTACACCAAACACTGGATAATTAAAAGGTTGACCAATCTACTTATTTTATGCAGTACAGTCCTGCGTACCAAACATGACCTTTAGGTTAAGTGCCAAGCAGTCTCCTACAACAAATAAAGAAAAAGAAGACATGGAAAGAGTTTCTTATGCTTCAACGGTTAGAAACTTGATGTATGATGTTATGCACAAGATCGGATGTAACTCATGCAGTTAGTGTTATTAGTAGATTTTTATCTAATCCAAGAAGAGAGTATTGAAATGCGGTGAAGTGGATTATGAGATATCTTCGAGGTACTTTCAATTTTAAACTCACCTTTGGAAGTGGAGAGCTTGTGCTAGTTGGTTATATAGATTTAGATATGGTTGGAGATGTAGACACTTGAAAGTCCCCTATAGGTTACTTGATAACACTTTCAAGTGGACTTGTATCATGGCAATCAAGGCTACAAAAATGTGTTACACTTTCCACTATAGAGGTAGAATTCATTGTAGCGATTAAAGCATGCAAAATTTCTTGTGGATGAAGAGGTTCTTATAGGAACTCAATTTCAAGTAACAACGATATGTGGTATCTTGTGATAATCAAAGTACAATTCACTTAAGTGAGAATTCCTCTTTCCATGCAAAATCAAAACATATTGGTGTGAGATATTATTGGTTAAGAGATGCTCTTAATGATTATATGTTTGACCTTGAAAAGATTCACACAAATCACAATGCCTCTAACATGTCAATCAAGACTCTTTCGACGGAAAAGCTTGAAGTTTGTTGTTCGATTGCCGGGTTGAAAAGCCTATCCACATAGTCAGAAAGGGGAAGATTTATTGAGTTGGATTTCCTCCTTTGTAAAGATGGCCTAAATTTTTCTTCAATAGTGACTAAGCCCAATTAGCTTAAGAAAATTTTAGTCCTTTCTCAAGTAGAGTATAGTGTTTTAATTTTTGTTGTAGTATATATATGTGTGTGTGTGTGTCTATTAAGAAGAGAAAACGGATATTGTTCATTGTTTTAAAGAGGGGTACTGTTCACAAGAGAGAGAGGCAGAATAATAAACTCGAAACAACTTTGATTAAATGGCTAATTGAAAGTCAAGTTTACCCGTAGCTTCACAACTCAGAAATAAATTCTGAAAGATAGAGATCATATTTGGAGCTCTCTTTCTTTAGATTTTAGGGCTGGTAGTTAAGCCACCATTTTAGTGAAGTTTTCTTAAGCTCTCTCTAATTTCTTTGTAGAATTTGATTATTTGCCAAGACTGTTTGATCTTGAGAATGTTGTAAATCTACATCTCTAGTTCCAACTAGAGAAAACTTATGTATTCCCATTATTTGATAATAGTGAAGATTTTTGGGTGGATTACAGTCTTGTAGTTTTTACTCCTCACTTTGGAGACGTTTTACACGTTAAATGGATTGTGTTCTGTGATTGTTTTGTGATGATTTGGTTGTTGTCCAAGAATTAATTTTGTGCCTAAGATTGTTGCACTATTTATTTATTTCCTATTAGGTTCACACAAGAGGGGATAAGATAATTGTTGATTAAGTGTGTTAGTTTATTCCAACACAAAAATATTGTGCAGCCAAAAGTCTGGAGAAAGAACAACAATTTTTAAACTCCTAGGCAGGTCTTTGGTGATTTCCTAAGTGGTTCTATGAGACAAATAACAAAAGACAGCATCGACTTTCGAAAAATCTGCATCCATGACAGAAATCATTGTAGGAAAATGTTGCGATATCAAATAAGGAAATATTGATCTAATTGATTGCCCAAATTTCCTATCATCAGCCATCAGAGTAATGCCAGAATGTGGATGGTTTGCAAGGAGTCGTACAATCTAAACCCCTGTGTAACCACCGGCACCAAGAAGACCAATGTGAACTTGCTTTTGCGATTTTGGAGCCTTCCCATCTTCTATCTACAAGCTTTCCGTTGGCAAAGTCATAAACCCTCTTATATGAAACTTTGCTTTCTCATTTCTCTTCATTCCTCTTGAAATCTTACCTTCGTCCTAATTAAAAATTAAAACAAAAGAGAAAAAACAAAGTTGCTAATATTTCACTTATCTTGTATACGTAAGTTCGGAATTACTCAACGACTCGAGATATCACATGAAAATTACTAAATTCTAGTTCATTACAGTTTTCCACAGCTAAAAAAAATAAACTTATTATATTTTTCAGGGAAAAAAAGAATAGAAACAATTTTAGAGGCACAAACCTTCCACAGACACCCTGGAGTAAAAGAAATTAAATTGAAAGTTGTAGCGTTCATTTTCACTCAAGCTATGCTATCAGAAACTATTAATTACACCAAAACTACTCCTTGTAGTGAAGTTCAGGTTAAACTCATCTTTTTATGGATTGAATTGGATAGTAAGGTGGGATTTGCTCGGAAAAAATAAATAAAGGCTGCTATGAGTGACAGAAGGGTCAGAACCTAATCTCGATCAGAGCATGAATGGTGAAACCCTAGATTTTGACGCTATAAGTAAATATTTTCTCTTCAAAAAATATTTAATTAGGACACTGTACGTAAATATTTCACAAGAGAAATGTTGAAATTTAAATTACATTTCTATTTATTAATTTAATCAATAAAAAATAACAAGTTGCTTATCCAACTATCATAAAATAAAGAGAAATTGTTCCTTAATTCATGATAAAAGAATATCATGAAACTTTTATTTACAGAAAATCTTGGCATAAACATACTTTTTACTTTTCAAGCAACTCCAATTCTTTTTAGTTAAAATTATGCAATTACCCTAAACTCTTTCTCAATAACAAACAAAACACAAAAATATCTAAACAAAACTTTAATTTTAATAAGAATCATAATAATAAACTTAAGAAAAGAAACTCTATATCCAATATTATATTCTTATAATTGTTGATTTGATATGCTTCGCAAGTAAATAAACAATTAAAAGTTAGATGTTGATGCACAGATTTTGTGAATCTTGCACCCACATAGAAAGATAAAACAAATGCACCCGAGGCGGCCGAATGGCTCGAGTCAAGAGTGCAAATACGAGCCAAGTCCACAATCACACACTACCAAGAATTACCTTGAACTTCACTGCCCAAATACCCACACAATGCCTAAGTCTGCCCACCTCCCAACTCACTGCCTCAGACCACCTCCCAGCTCACTGCCTCAAACCACCTCCCAGCTCACTGCCTCATACCACATTCCCGCTCACTACCTCAAACCACCTCCTAGCTCATTGCCTCAGACCACCTCCCAGCTCCCAGTTTAACTCCGATGACTCTGAAACTTCCCAAGACCCCTTAAGCAACACTACACTTACTTCCCATCCCCCAAATAACTATCCAACCCACCTCTTTTCATGCCTGAACACTCTTAACCCAAGGATTTCATTGAGCTGGTCCCCGACTTTCTGCAAAATAAAGTAGGGCTCAGACAGGAGTCGCCTCTTCAGCGACCCCTCTCCAATGCCTAAGTTAGCCTCAGGTCTGAGAGGAAAAGAATGAGGGCTTAGGTATATCCCTCTAAATGGAGAAAATCAAAGGTATGCCAAGGTAATGAGGAAGAAGCACAAGGAGAAGACCTTGCCAAGGTCACGAATCAAGTAGAAAAAGATTCAAGGGGATGAACAGTGGAGTTTTTTATAGGTTCCTATGTGTGTTTATGTAGATTTAGGCTATGGAGGCTGTGTAGATGGAAGAAAAAAAGAGGGAATCCGTTTTGGGAAGAGAGCCCTTCTCCTAGGAATATTGTGTCTAGAAAAAATGACTTGTCCCTTTGCAAATAAGAAAAATACCCTTTTATATTAAACAAAAGAATGCATATACCTGATTGGATGGCCTATTTTGCCCTAGTTTTAGGGTGTTCACCTTTCCACGTGTCTCTTTCCCATTGGTTCTTAGTGGCCTAGCACAAATGCCATGTGGTAAGCTATGGTTGGTGAGCTTTCCCTTATCCAAGCTCATTGGATATGTGTTAACCTTCTATTAGCCAAGGAGATTGCTCTGTACCTTGGTAGACAAGTGGTGTAACCGCACTTGCCCAGCTGGTATATGGTCCCCTACTTGGGCTCTGTGCACTATCTACATAGTACTAGCTTGGCTGTTGCCAAGACCAGGTGCTGTCTTCTGCCTTTGGAATGGTTCCCGCAAAATATTTTCTTCTGTGTTGGGCCACTTTAGGGATTCTTTTAGGGCACAATGAGGTGGGCTTCTACGCACCTAGGTGCTTAGGCAGCTGGGTATCCTACCTCTCTTGCTCATGAGGGCGAAGCTCTTATTTATTGAAGGCGAGTCTGGCTGTTCCAAAACACAATGGAGAATTAGAGTTATTTTCCTCGTCTATTTATGCATGCTACAGTATATAGCCACGCTTTTCCACATGTGCCACGATATATGGTTACATGAGCATTTCTACATGCACCACAGTATATGGTCACGTGGACATTCTCATCCGTGTCACAGTAAATGGTCATGTGGGGCAATATCAGCAAATGGATAATTTGTTGGCGATACTTAGCGGGGAGCCTAACTCACAGTGAGTCTTACCTATCCGTTGAAATGGCGAATATGTTGGCGATACTCAGCGGGGAGTCTAGCTCATAGTGGGTCTTACCTAACTGCTCAAATGACAAATACGTTAGCGATACTCGGCGGGGAGCCCAACTCCGCAACGAGCAAGGCTTGTACCACGTTCTACTTTGAGGTGGGTGCGAGGTAGGTTACCTCGTAGTGAGCCGATTCAGACTTTCAGGAGTTTACTTTTCGCCACGTGTCCAGTTGTATTATAATTAATGAATAAGACGATTCAAACCTACCTAAGATTTTCAATACTTGTTAACAAAGTCATATTATAAAACGTTGTAAATTATAGTTAATGAATAAGACGGTCAACATAAAATATATTTTAATTAATTTCAATAAAATTAAGGTAAATAGTCCCACTTTTCATATGTAATTCTATTACATTTAACAATGATAAATTGTGCATTAGTTGTGAACATCTTACTATTGGATAGATGGGAATAAAGAAAAATCCAAAGCCATATACTTTACAACTTTTATTAACTTTTGACTGAACCAACCACTTTTGTCAGTTAAACATTTAAAATCAACATTGTGAGTCAGCATTAAAAAAAAAAGCAGAAATGAGAATTAAAATTATGTATTTTTTTACAATTATTAAACAAAAACAATATCCTTTTAATTCAAGAGATTTTATTAATTGAATCAATGAGCACTCACTATGATTATTAATCAACTTTTACAGGTGAATTTAATTTATTTTTAACAGAAAATATAACTTAGTTTAGTAATTTAAATATTTCAATTATATACATTTCTTAAATTTAGCATTAAATTTTGTTAGTAAGTATATCCGAATAAAATAAAATTAAAAATTTTGACTTAACACTTAATATAAATCTTTTAATAAGTGTATTTAATAGTAAGTTTTAAAATACTCCTATAAACTTTATTTTTTTGTTATCTATAAATTTTTTAATTATAAATGTATAATATATAAACTTATTAATTTTTCAATATTTATAAAAATATTATGAACAAAAACTATAAGCCGCAGTCGAAGTTCGTGTTCGCAAGCCGCCATTGCCGCTTGCGCTCGCACTTGCATGCCGCTGTCGCTGCTTACACTTGCACGCCGCCGTCGCTGCTCGCGCTTGCACGCCGCTTTCGCTGCCCCAACTCGCGTGCATCCACCACACCACCATTAGGTATTTGGCAGCAGAACTATAAGCTCCTTCTCCATCACCATCACTATTTCCTTTTTCAATTCTCTCCTATCTTAAGTAAGTTTATGAATTTAGCAATGAGATTCAAAAGTTGCTTGTTTAGAACCTGGGTTTGTCTAAAAAATATAGTGTTTATTGTTGTTGAATCGGATGGATTTTTTTGTTTTCGAATATTGAATCGGATGGATTCTTGGATGCATTAAAAAGATGTGATGAGTTTGTTTGTAGTTTATAAATCTTATGAATGCATAAAAGAAATTTTGATTTGCTTTCTTGGATTCTCTATACTCATATTCAGTATCATATTTTATTTTATTAAATATTTTGAAATTAGGATTTATCCAATTTTAATATAAAAGAAAATTAAATTTGCCTTTTTTATTTCTCAACAATATATATAAGTTTTAATTTTATATTTTGTTTTGTTTTTTAAAATGTCATTTGATGATTTTGAATTTAATACTATATTGATATTGAAGAAATTTAAAAAAAACATAGCTTTCTAATAAAAATTTGATTTACCTTTTAACTTAAAATATCCAATTTTACAAAATAACTTAAGACTTTAATTAGACTTCGATTAGGTGTTTACCTTGAAAATAAGGATATTTTAGATTTTTTATTATTTTTAGTTGGTCAACTTATAGTCGATAGGATAGAATCATTATTAGAGAGTAGGTATCCGTAAATTTTTTTTAAACGTTTTATTAGTTGTGATTTTCACAAATCTTAAGGGAGGTATGTGAAAATATTCCTAATCATAAATAGAGGGAGATTTTTTTTATTGATAATAAAAAGATTATGAAACACTTTTTATAAAGAATGATTAAAAGTTTAAAATAATAATATTTTAAAATTATATAATTGGGATATATAATTTATATAAATTATTTGGTCTAAGATACTATCCTCTTAAATTATGTCCTAATTCTTGTAAATTAACAAGTAAATAATGAGAGATTATCATGGTAGAGAATTAAATTTTGGTGCTTATCTTATTGTATAATTACCTTAAACTATTCCTCAATAACAAACAAATGATGAAAAAAAAATCTAAATATATAATAAGAATCATTAAAAAAAAGAAAATCTAAGCTTATGAGAACAAAGAAAAGCTAAACATAACTTTACTGTGCCCTAATTTTAAGATTCGAAGCTTGAAAAGATTAAAAATTATTTTCAAAAAATAAAAAATTGGATTAAAAATCGAATATTGTGAACCAATAAAAACCAAGTTCTCTCTCAGTTGTTGCGATCAATCACAAAGACAAAGGCAAAACCTTCTACTTCGTTGTAATTAAGCCATTATATATTTTTATTTTCTCCAATTTAATTTCTTCACTCTCTCTGCAGATGGAAGAAGCCAACGAAGCAAAGCAACATAAAGATGATGCAATCAACATCATCAGCAAGCAACAACGAAACTAGATTATGACAAAGAAAGTCAAGGTTGTCTTTTCTTTTTCTTTTGTTTTTTAATTTTTAATTTACAAATAAATTATTATATAATTATTTAAACAGTTTTGAACTTTGAATGAATTTTTTCTACGGCTTCCACGTGCAGCTACGCAAATGACTAGCAACACAATCCATGAGATCGAGCCAATGCCGGTTGATCTAATTGTATATATACAAAATAAAAAATAAATTTTGGTTATTTTTTGTTGATCATTCTAATAAAAATTTGATTATTTTTTGTAGAGCATGTGATAATTTTTGAGCGTTCAAAAATCATGTCTTTATCACGTTTATTAGATTTAATATTTGATGTATGAAGACTAATTGAGAAATATTTTTGTTTGAATATTAAATTTTGGGATAATTTAGTACAATAATTATTAAAAAGGTTGTCATGATAAATTTATTCTGAAACGTGACCATTTAAAAAAAATCATATTTTTTTCGTAACATGATAAAAGAAGTCTTCTTCATCCGTTTTCACTCTCTTTTAATATCTTTTTTATTTTTTTATTTTCTATTTGGACTTTGACTTCTAGTATTTTATATTCCTAATAGGATTCCAACAGTACTATAGACTTGGATCTCGGGCCAGGAACTGAATTTTGCTTAGACCCAATTATAGCGATCTGCTTATATTCCAGTAGCGTCAGTTGGGTTGCTATAAGTTTTCCTTATTAATTCTTCTATCAGAAAGAGGAAAAAAAAAAATCAACCTAACCAAAAAGGCAGAGAATCGGCAACAACAATCCCAACAAATCCAAGAGAACAAGCCCTCTCAACAGCTGCAAGAAAATTAGCAACTAGCCGAACTCTCCTTCCAACAAACACAGAAAGTACCAAAGGAAATGAGACCCTAAATCAAGAATGGCAATACTTGGAGATAATCTCAAGTTAGGATCAGAGGAAATATATACAAAATAAAAAATAAAAGCCCATCAATATAAAAGAATACTTACAATAATAGTAATAGTTGCGTGGATTAAACGTTATTGCGAAGTATGAACCTTATTGCGGGTCGTTGGATTTCAAAACTGTATTATATTATATATATTTTAACTATATAATATAATATAATATAATAAATACCTAAATCTCACTTTCAGATACCAATAAGTATGTTTTTTTGAATTTTTTTTAAGATAATCATATTTTAGGGTGAATTATTTATAATAGTCCCTTAATAATTTTTGTACCGAATTAACTAGCCTAAAACTCAATATTCAGATAAAAATACCCCTCATTTAGCTTTTGTACACAAAACGTAAAACTTTCCCAATTCAAGGTTTTGTTGTGTAGTCCAAAATGTTTGTTTTAATTGAGTATGCCTTGATTTTCGAAAGCCCGAGTGTAGTTAACAAGAGCCAAAACGCCCATCTAAAGTGCACTCAATAAAGGTTTGATTTTCGAGCACTCAAAAATCAAGTATTTTCGGGTATTTAAGAAACCTCATAATTGTTATCGAGCGTGCCATGATTTTCATGACTTTTTTGAGTGCGGCTAATAGGGGCCAAAACACCCATCCAAAGTTGTACTCAACAAAGGCTTGATTTTCTAGCACATGAAAATCAAGCATTTGTTAAACATTCTAGAAACTTGGTTATTTTTATCAAGTGCGCGATGATTTTCCAACACTCAAAAATTATTGTTTGATCAAGTTTATCAAATTTAATGTTTTGTATATCAAGACTAGTTGAGGAGCATTTTTCTCCTAATATTAAATTTTAAGATAATTTATTAAGAAGGTTATTGTCATAAATTTATCCTAAACCGTAACTATTTTGAGAAGTTTATCGTATTTTTGATAACTTGGAAAAAGAAGTCCCTTTCATCATTTTTTACTCTCTTTTAATACCCATTTCTATTTTCTCATTTTCTATTTAGACTTGACTTCTAGTTTTTTATATTTTTAAGAGGATTCTAATTGCAATATGGACCTAGATTTCGGGTTAGGAGACTGAATTCTGCTTAGGCCCAACTATAGTGATTTGCTTTTAAGAAACTAACGTAAAGAATCGAATTGGGCTCGCTCTTCGATAACCTTAATCGGAATTAGTCAATGAGGTCTTCAGGAGATGAAAGGTCAATTATAAAACTAAGCTAGTGAAAATAGTAACTATCTCTACAATTCCAAAGTCAAAAAAATAATTGAAAATGTTATCTTACACCAACTACAAATATATCCTACTCCCTGTGCAATGCCTATAAACCTTCATTTTAGATTAATTATATAATTAAAAGACATTGATTTGGACATTCAATTATGTAATTGCTATAAATCAATTATAAACAATTCATATTCATCGATAAAATATTTTTTATTAATTAATTGAAAAAACTTTGATTAAATCGAAAACCTGCACTACCTTAATTAATTAATTAGTCTTTCTTTATTGCAATTTCTTTTGACCTTATTATAAATTAAAAGAAGAGATATAATTATCTTATAATCAGATTTTTTCTTCAGCTTAAAACAAACAAATCCTCTGGTTTTCGTTGCCTTTTTTTCCTCTAATGAAAAGTTCATCAGTTATGCTAGTGAGTATCCTTATTAGTTATATAATAATATTACTTTTATTTTCGTTTTTGTTTTATCATAACTAACACTAATGGAAAATTGGCCTTTTAAATTTATTGATTTCTTTTTTAGACTCCAGACATAAAGCACAATGTTTCCTTGCCATTTCACATTTTCATTTTCATTAATTTATACTTCAAATTTCTTTCAGTTTCATTTTCAGAATATAACAATAAGGGTGGGCAAAATCCGGTTCAGTTCGGTTCGGGCCCAACTTCGGTTTCTGAGTCCTACTTCGATTTCAGTTCAGTTTTAAACCATTTTGTGTTGTAAAATTTTATTAGTATTTCTTATTTTATATTATAATTATAATAAATAAATAATATTAAAAAATTATTAATTTTAACCCTTACTTTTATGTATATTTATGAAAATTATTATCAAATTATTTGTCAGTTGTAATGTATAAAATTAATAAGAGATTAAAAAAAATTTTACAATCAGTTTCGGTTCGATTTCGATTTTTAACCGAAATCGAACCGAACCAATTATTTAAAAATCGATTAGAACTGAACATAAATCTGCAATCGAATCAAACCAAACAGAACCGAACTGTTCAGTTCGGTTCGGTATTTTTACCCACCCCTACATAACAGCATTTCCATCTTTATTATTTTCTTACAACGTCTACAGGAAATAAAGAGTTTGTTTAATATTACTTTTAAAGTGGTGAATTTTCAAGATAAAATAAAAAGTTTTGCAATGACTTCAGAAAATATATTTTAAAAATTAAAAACAATAAGAATACTTTTAATTGTTTTCTTGTATCCTGAACTTAAAGTTATTTGAAGTCAAGTTTTTCAACTAAATTCTTTGAACCTTGAAGAGAGGAAGCTTCATGCCAATTTCATCTCTCTTTCCTATTTTTATTCTTTACATAACGGTGATTGGGTTAATGATAAAATAGAATTCTGGGTTGCAAACTGTAATTGGATTGATGATAAAATAAAATTATGGATCGTGATCGATCTCAAAAGATATGAAAGAGAGGAAGCTTCATGCCAATTTCATCTCTCTTTCCTATTTTTATTCTTTACATAACGGTGATTGGGTTAATGATAAAATAGAATTCTGGGTTGCAAACTGTAATTGGATTGATGATAAAATAAAATTATGGATCGTGATCGATCTCAAAAGATATGAAAGATCTCCCTCCAAACCGTACATATGATTTTCATCGAATACGCCTTTCCACAAAATTTTATTCATAACTTCTCTTTTTACTTTGTAAAATTGGCATTAGAAGATGTTTCTTTTCTTTTTCTTTTCTTCAGCAATGCATGTCATTTTTTAAAAAAAATTAATAAAGGTATGGTGTAAATTATGATGAGTGCGACTTCGAAGTAATGTGAGATGAAATTACTAAATGTTAAGTACAGTTAAAACAATATATTTGAGATAAAAATTAGTTGTAAGTAAAAAACAGATGTTTATGATATATAAATAATTTAATTATTATTTTTTTAGAGTTTTTAAGTAAAAACACTTAATTTAGTCTAGTCCCAAACGTAAGATTGAATTGAATAGGTAAATATCGAAGTCAAGTCTACCAATAATTTAAGCACAGACCACTAAGTGCAAAGCAGCCGTAGAATTTAAAATATGGGACCAAAATGTCAAGTTTAGATGACAGTCAAACTACGACTCAAATAAATTTTTTTGTTTAATTTTTTTTAAAAAGTGAGAAGACTTTGTTATTGACTCTTGGCCGACTTTGTTGACCAAATTAAACTGTTATAATTGGCATATTAATATTATTATAAAAGAAAATATATATATATTTTTTAAATCCAACAAAATATTCATTCATTCCACAGGGGAAAAATACAACCTGCAAGATTTACGCAAACAGAAACATATATGCTACAAGGGTCGATTATAACAACCAACAAATAGATCTTTAATTTTACTGTAGAACAAAGAGAATATACTTGATACTCGATACGCTCAACTCCAACTATTTTCAATGAAGTTTCTTGAAATTAACTAAGCGGTAAATTCTGTCCCCATTTTTCTTGAAAAGGGAAAACAATTCCTAGGTTTTTATTTAACTCAATGCTACTTTTGGTTATTAGAAAGATGATAATTGCTTCATAATCAAATTTACTACTCAGATCCACCTCGGGTACCAGAAGATTTTGTTAGTTATTAATTAAATTTTAAAGATTTTATTTATTTTTAACAAAAAAAATTTAATTTAATTTTAGTTTTAGTTTTCTCAATTTAACACCGAAATGTGTTAATAATTACATTGAAATTAAATTAAATAAAATTTTAATTTAAACACGCATTTTGAAGATCTTTCACCAACACTTATATTCAACGAGATTACACATTTCCAGCAAAGAATATAATTAAAACTAAATTAATTAACACACACACACACACACACACACATATATATATATTCTCTTACTTAATTTGCCAATCAATAATTAAATCATTCCAATATAAAATTTATTTTTTCCCTATATATCTATTTTTATAAATATACTTTATATACTTTTTATAAAAAATTTATAAGTGTCTTACTTTAATTAATAGGATGTAATTATATTAAAATATTAATAAAATATAAGATACGCTATATATTTATATCAGTAGTATTCAAAATTTTTATGTTTATATCATATCTTAGTTTAAGTTTATAATATAGATTTAACTATCACTCCTAATTTTAATTTTTCTGTATTAAATAATGATTTTAATGGTTTTATTAATCTTTAATTAATTTGTTTTAAGGAGATTAAATATCAAAAGATGTGATGATTCTAGTGATCTCGATTAGGTCGTTGGTAGCTCCTCATTTATCTTTAGGGTATTTAATAGAAGAGTTGGTACACTCCAACCATCTTCCATGAAGTTTCCTGATATTAATTAAACTGCAAACGCTGCTCCCATTTTTCTTGAAAGGGAGAACAATTTGTTTTTAACCAAAAAAAAAAATTTAATTTTAATTGTTTAAATATTTCAAAAGTTGTGATCTTTTGAATTAAACACTGAAATGTGTTAGTAATTAGATTGAAATAAAAATTAAATTAAATTTTAATTTAACATTTAAGATTCATCCCTAACTTTTTCTTTTCTTAGTTGATTTGCTAAATTATTTGTATTGTTATCCCTAAATTTAAATAAAATAATAAAAAAATATTTTTTAATTATAATAATTTAGTCCATATTTCTAATCCTCTTCTTTTATTTTTTGGATAATAATTTAATATTTACTTATCCAAAAAAAATATATTTTAAATATTTTATTTTTATATATAATATATCTATTTAAAAAATATATAATTTTTAGTTTTAATTATTATTTTATTAATAATTTGTACAAATAACTTCAAATTTTTAACAATACTCAACAATGTCTTTTATTTTTGATAAGTAATCAGTAATATCATAAAACATAATCAAATGGCTCATTTATCCTTATTGTTGCTAATATTATGTATATAAAGATAAAAAATGACTTTATACATATATAAAAATAAAATTTAGTTTATATATAATTAATAATTTATATTTTATTGAGAAAAATAAGTTACTTATATATTAAAATTAAGGTAAAATATTTTGTAAAATAATAAATAAATAAACTTAAATTAAATTATATACCAAAATTAATTGTATATATATCAATCATTAATTAACTAATTAAAAATAATTAATTAATTGATATTTATAAAGATATTAATTAATAATTTGATATTTCATACATAAAAAAATAGTAAAAAATTTAAATATACACAATTATAATAATAATATCAAATTAATTGATAGGTATGAAATATCACTATTATATTCATGGGAACACTAATTAAAAAAACAGGGGTCGTTCAAATTTATTGATTATTTTGTTTTCATATCTTGCAGCGATTCCTGAAAATATCTTTTAAAAATTAAAAGCAGTAAAAATATTTTTTGTTTTATTTTAGAAATAGTAAATTAATTTCTTATATTCTCAAATTAAAATTATTTAAAGTCAACCCATTCAATTAAATTCTTTTAACCTTTAAGAAGGGAAGGAAGCTTGATGCTAATTTAATCTCTCTTTCCTATATTCATACTTTACCTAATTCAAAATTTTGAAACTTCTATTTTAAGCTTTTTAAGTTATAAGATTTTTTTTAAAAAAAAAATTACATATTACAAATTAGTATACAAATTAGGTGTCTACTGGTATATACAATCAGAAATTTAATTGAGAAGACGATCTACAATTATAGTATATCTAATATTTAGGAGACTGTCTGCATTATAGTAGGAATACTATCCAAAAATTTTCAAAAAAATCTCATATATTGTGAATATTTTTTTACCACTTTACAATTAGTTTTTATCATTTATAAAGTGACAGGAATCCAACACACTGCCTCTTAAGAGAAGGAGTGTATTCGGACCATCAGGGCTAAGTCTCGATGACTTTCAAATGAGAAGATTTGATTATTACTTTCTCGAAAGATTAAGATTGATAATAATAGCACCGGTCTTCATCAAGTCAATCAAATATGAAGTGGAGAAAATACTTGCCACTTGTTCTCACATTTACATTTGAATATACTTTCGAATATTTTCAAAAACAAAAGAAGATAAAAGATTAAAGGATGTGATGATTCACGTGACCTCGGGTAGGTCTTTTGTGGGTCTTCGTTTGTCTTTAGGGTATTTCATAGAAGAGTTGATATCTTCCATGAAGTTTCCTAAAATTAATTAAGCTGCAAATGCTGCCCCCATTTTTCTTGAAAAGAGTAAACAATTCCTGGCTTTATTTATTTATTTTAATTGAATGCTACTTTTGATTATTAGAAAGGTGATAATTGCTTTATAGTCAAATCTACTACTCAGATCCACATCCACCTCGTATACCAGAGATTTTATTAATTATTAATTTTAATGATTTTGTTTATTTTTGACGAAAAAAATTTAATGTAAGTTTAGTTATTTAAATATTTTAAATTTTTGGTTTTTTAAATTTAACACTCAAATGTGTTAGTAATTACATTGAAATTAAATTAAATTAAATTTTATTTTTTACGTTAAAAATAAATTTTTTATTAAAATTTAATTGAGAAGTAATAATTTTAAAAATATTTTTATAAATTTTTTTATTATATATATTTTTAACTTATAAATAAACTTATTAATTTTCTAATGTTAATACAAATATCATAAACAAAAAATATGAATATATTATTTAAATTTAGAGGAGATATAAATGTTAATTTTGATGATAATTCATATAAAAAAGTGTTCAAATAATCTAAACGAGGGATGAAAACAAAAAATAAACAACCACTACCCTAACATAATTTTTTTCATTTAATCTTTTTGAAAAAGTGAGAAGATTGATTATTACTTTTGGAAGACTTTGTTGACTATATAAAAAAAAAATATTACGTGATTTTTTCATTACCAGCTTAATTAAAACACAAAACATATCACTAATTAATTATTAGTCATTCTTTATTATTATTATTATTATTATTATTGTTGGCGGATTCTGTTGACCAGATTAGGCCTTATTATATAAAAGAAGAGGTAAGTAGTTATAATGTGATTTTTCGTCAGCTTAAAACACAAATTAAACAAATTCTCTGGTTTCCGTTGCCCTTTTTCCTCTAAATTAAGCAAAGTTCATCAATCGATCTTATGCAGCTGCAACACACACACACTCACTCAAAACTAATCTGTAAGTTTCGGCTTATGCTTTTCTCTTGTATTCTGGATTTTTAATTTTTTTTTTCATAGCTTGAATATTTTGTTCTTATATCTTTGATTGAATTTCTGTCTGCTTCATTGGAATGGGAATTCTATTTGTATATTTAGAATTTTCAATACTGATTTTGTTTGGCTCTCGAGAATATGAAAGAGAGAATACGAAACTAGAAGTTTGTTTGGCATACATCCTATTCATAAGATTTTACAAAATATTTGTCTATAGTTATAAACAATCATTACTATTTTTCTACCACATATATATATATATATATATATATATATATATATATATATATATATATATATACTGCTTTAGAGAAATATTTCATTACTAGCGCAAAATAAATTTACTCTATCCCAAATTTCAGGAACTTAAATATATGAAAGTTTGCTGAAATGACCATCCAAAGTGCCTCTTCGTCAATTATAACTTCTCCCTATTTTGGTTGGACGTATGATGTTTTCTTAAGTTTTAGAGGCGAAGACACTCGTCAAAGGTTTACGGATCATCTCTATGCTGCGTTGAATCGAAAAGGAATCTTTATATTTAGAGATGATAATGAACTTCAGAGAGGAAAATTCATTCGACCAGAACTTTTTAAAGCAATTGAAGAGTCAAGATTCTCAATTATTATTTTCTCAAAGAACTATGCTTATTCGACTTGGTGCTTGGACGAACTTGTTAAGATTGTTGAAGACCAACAAACAAGTAATCAACAAATGGTTTTTTCCGATTTTCTATGGTGTGGAGCCAACAGTGATACGAAAACAGATTGGTGATTTTCAAGAAGCTTTTATTGAACATGAGAATGCTTTTATGGATGACATAGAAAGGGTGCAAAAATGGAGGAATGCTTTAAAAGAGGTGGCTGATATTTCTGGATGGGAATTAAAGGACAGGTATAATTAATCATTTTTACATATTTATTTTTCTTTTATATATTATCTAATCATATTAAAACATAATCCTTATTGTTCTTTAATTTGTAGGAATGAGTCCGAATTTATAGAGAATATTGCCAAGGAAATATCAAGAAGATTAATTCCTAAAGCATTTGAGACTCAAAAAGATCTAGTAGGAATTAATTCACGTTTGGACAAGCTTATGCCTCTTTTAGATATAAGGTTTGATGATGTTTGCATGATAGGAATTTGGGGAATGGGTGGATTGGGTAAGACAACAATTGCAAGAATTGTTTATGATCTAATCTGTTGGCAATTTGATGGAAGTAGTTTTCTAGAAATTTCAGACAATAGCAATATGATTTCTTTACAAAATAACCTTCTTGATGATTTAAGTATAAAAGGAACAAGTTATACTTTACATAATGTCCATGAAGGTATCAACATGATAGGAAATAGGTTGCGGCGTAGAAAGGTTCTTATTGTAATTGAGAATGTGGTTGATTTAAAGCAATTGGAATGTTTAGCAAGAAGGTGTGATTGGTTTGGTTCAGGTAGTAGGATCATTTTAACATCAAGAGATTCACAGTTGTTAACAACACATGGAGTGAAACATGATCAACTATATAATCTCGAAAGACTTAATGTTGACGAAGTAGTAGGATCATTTTAACATCAAGAGATTCACAATTGTTAACAACACATGGAGTGAAACATGATCAACTATATAATCTCGAAAGACTTAATGTTGACGAAGCTCGTCAACTCTTTTGTCTAAAAGCCTTTAAATCTCACCAACCTAAGGAAGACTATAAGGAACTAGTTGAATTTTTTCTACATTATGTTGATGGTCATCCATTAGCCCTAAGAGTTTTAGGTTCGTTTTTGTATGGCAGAACCGTAGAAAAATGGAAAAGTGCACTACAAAGTCTAAACAGAGACTGGACCCTAGAAAAAATTCATAACACACTTCGAATAAGTTTTGATGGGTTAGAAAAAAAATATCAAAGAATATTTCTTGATATAGCATGTTTCTTTAGGGAGAAGGACGTACACTATGTAACAAAAGTTTTAGACGGTTGTGATTTTTATCCAGTTATTGGAATAGATGTTCTCAAAGAAAAGTCTCTAATATCTATTACAAATCATAACACATTGTGGATGCATGATTTGTTACGAAGAATGGGTCAACAAATTGTTAAGAGTGAATCTAAAGAGTCTGGAAAACGCAGTAGATTATGGGAGGAATCATATGTATGCCATGTGTTTTCAGAAAACACGGTAAGGCAACGCTATAACTATGTCTATTTTATTATCATGTTACATATCTTTAGATTTATACTTTTTTATTTATTCTTTATTATTATTTTTTCAGGGATCCAAAGAAGTTGAAGCAATATATGTTTCATTAAGAAACATGGTAAGCGGCCATAGAAGCATGTATACTTCAGTATCATGTTAAATCTTTGTATATTTCCATCGATCTTCACATTTTTGTTCCTCATTTATCTTGATCTATTAGACACGTGAGGAAAATGAGCATGTTGCAACTCTAGCAAATACGAAATTGAGGGCCAAAGCATTTTCGAAAATGATCAACCTAAGACTGCTGAAAATTAGAGACACGGCACTTCCAGAAGGTCTTGAATACCTCCCAAATGAGTTACGATTATTTCAATGGCCAGGATATCCTTTAAAGTCCTTGCCATCGAATTTTGATATGCACAAAATTGTTGAATTTGACCTATCGTTTAGTTGCATTGAACAAATACGAATTGGAAGCAAAGTAAGCTAATTCCATGTCTAATTTATTTATTTATTTTCATCAAATAATATTATTGAAAAATTTGATTCATTTGTTCCTTTGAGTAATGTCATAAATTAAAGAAAGCCTAACATGTTTACATTCTTTTAAATTTTGAACAGCCGTTAAACAATTTGAGGTTCATACGATTCGAGAATTCCAAGAATCTAATAAGGACACCAGACTTCACAAGAATACCAAATTTAGAGATGTTGATTCTTAAAGGATGTACAAGATTACGTGAGATTCACGCGTCTTTGTTCTCTCACAAGAAGCTTATGGTTCTTAATCTGGAAGGCTGTACAAGTCTTAGAAGTTTCCCAAGCAAGATTGCTATGAAATCTCTTAAAGAACTTGTACTTTCTGGTTGCTCGAATATAAGGAAGTTTCCCGAGATTGTTGGAAGTATGGAATGTTTATCAGAGCTTCTCTTGGATGGAACTGCTATTAAAGAATTGCCACTGTCAATTGAACTTCTATCCGGGCTAGATATTTTTAGTTTGAAGAATTGTAAGAACATTGAAAGCCTTCCAAGTGCTATAGTCGGTGGTTTAAAATGTCTTAGAGCACTGAATCTATCTGGTTGCTCAAAACTAAGAAAGTTTCCAGAGATTGAAGGAAGAATGGAATGCCTTATAGAGCTTCATTTAGATGGAACTGCCATTGAAGAATTGCCATTGTCTGTTGAGCTTCTCTCTGAACTTGCTTTCTTGGATTTGAGTAACTGTAAGGATCTTGCAAGACTTCCAGGTACTGTAATTGGCCTTAAATGTCTTAAAACTTTGAAGCTCTCTGGTTGTTCGAAACTAAGAAAGTTTCCAGAGATTGAAGGAAGAATGGAATGCCTTACAGAGCTTCATTTAGATGGAACTGCCATTGAAGAATTGTCATTGTCTGTTGATCTTCTCTCCAAACTTGCTTTCTTGGATTTGAGTAACTGTAATGATCTTGCAACACTTCCACGTACTCTAAATGCCCTTAAATGTCTTCAAACTTTGAAGCTCTCTGGTTGCTCGAGACTGTTGGAAAATGTGCCACAAAACTTGGACAAAGCAGAAAACTTGTGGAACAGCAATAAGAAAACCTGGGTCCTCAATTTCTTTATTGAACAATCTTAAATCCTTATTTCGTGGATGCAAAGGACCACCAGCACCAACATCATGGTGTTCCCGCTTCCCCTTCAAATTGATGCCAAAAAGAAATTTAGATCCTACGGGTCTGGTGTTGCCATCTTTGTTGACAGGTTTGTCCTCTTTGATAGAATTGGATCTGAGTGACTGTAATCTGGTCGAAGGAGCAATTCCAACCGATATGTGCAACTTAGTCTCATTAAAGGAACTAAATTTAAGCAGAAATAATTTTGTGTCACTACCTGAAACCATCAGTTGTCTTCCTAAGCTTAAACGTCTCATTTTAGAGGATTGCAAGAGTCTTCAATCTCTGACAAAAATTCCATCCCATTCAATGAGAGTTAGAGTGGATGGTTGTGCTTCACTGGAAAGAGTACAAGATACATTAAAATCACGCAATTCAAGTAATTTATTTTTTTATGCTCTGAATTGCTCGAAATTGCTCGGCAACAAGAATTTGACGTTCTCAATGGTAGAAAGATTCCTTGAGGTCAGCCTCTTACTCTGTTTTTCTTATACACAATTGTATGTGAATTCTCTCTTTATCCTATACACTTTTTTGGTGCAGGCAGAATCAAATTCAAATCCACGAACTACCTTTAACATTGTTGTCCCAGGAAATACAATTCCAGAGTGGTTCAAATATCAGAATGAAGGTTCTACCATAAGAATAATGAGGCCTCCATATTCTTATAATAACAAGAAGTTGGTGGGATGTGCTATTTGTTGTGTTTTCCATGTTCAGAAACATCAAACAATTGGCATACACCGTACTTTTGGTCGCACACATGTACTTGAATGCGAGTATAAAGTCGGTAGCACTTTCTTTATTGATTTTAATGCTGAATTGGGCCAGCCTGTGTCAGATCATCTTTGGCTACGCTATGACTCGAATGAATGCTGGACTTTTGAAGGTGATGAGATTGAATTATCATTTCGCGCCGGATATGGCCTAGGATTGAAGGTGAAGAGGTGTGGTGTGCATCCAATATATGTTGATGAAACCGAGGAGTTCAACAAAACAAAGGAATGGAGAAGATCAATGATTAATGTAGCCACAACATCAAAGCGAAAACTTATTGAGCATGCTGGAGCAGAAGCCAGTCTGAGTAATGACGAACCTCAACGTAAACGATTTAAAGAAGTTGAATAAACTTGCAAATGTAAAAGCTTACTTTGAGGTAAGTATTTTTTATTTCCTTCGTGTCCTTATTGTTTTTGGAAAAAAAAATTTTTTGAAGCCTTGAGTTCTGTATATGTTATGTTATGTGATCTCTCATGAGTTGATATGATCGTCAAAGAAAGTGTCTTCTATTTCATATTCTTTTTTTTTCTTCTTTTTTGGTTGAAAATAGTGAGAAATAAATTAAGTGTTTGGATCATGAGAAAACAGGGATAGATAAAATGATGAAAGCAGAGTAAAAGGAAGGAAAGGAAAATTAAAATATTTTGTTTTGGTATATATTTATAATTTTGCTAGGCGACTCAAATTAACTAAACGAAGGATGAAATCATGGAGGACTGAAACGATTAAAAAGATTTGGGTGCTGAGATCAAAACAGAATTAAATAAAAGAAAGCATGTTTGAGGGCTTTGAATTTTCTTCTCCTTGAGTATGTTTTCAAGTGCCTTATTAATTATAATATTCTGTTTGATTGCTCAAAAATGGGAAAAATTAAAATAAAATGGAAATTTTCTACAGATGTAATAGACAATTGGTGATTCGATTTTCATTGAAATTATAGACTAAAAGCTATATGTTTAATTTTAAACATATTTTAGACAAATATAGACAATTGGGTTTCTTCATGTATTTTCATTTGTAGTTAATAACAATTTCTCTGTTTCAAGCTCTTACTTATATCTTTGTTTGGATGCTGAGAAAAAACTGAATTTAAAAATTATATAAAATCATATATGAAAATTCCAGTTGGACTAAAAATTTCAGTGTCTCATTGAAGAGATTAAATCTTAAGTAGAAATAATTTTGTTTCACTACCTGAAACCATTAGGAACCACAACCTAAATGATCTAAAGAATATCGAATAAATATAGAGCAAAGCCTACTTATTATGTTCTCCAAATACTGTACTCGTTTTGTTTGGCTACTGATAAAATGAAGGAAATGGCAGGAAAATAGAAGCTACATCGTTTTTTCTGGAAGTAAAATTCCAGAATGGAAATGGCAGCTGCTTTCAACTGGAATCACAGGCTATTACAAGATTTAGATGAAGTGGGTATTTTGAATTTGTTTCATTTTGATGTTGCAGCTTTGATGTTTGCCAGTGTGTTTGAATGTGAATGAATGAACGGAAACAGAATCTCTGTTGTGATAAAACAGAGGAAATAGAAGAAATTCTTTGTCTGTTGAATTAAATATTTTTAATTCTGAAAATATGAATTTAATTAAAAACATTATTTTAATTTTTGTTTTTGTTTTTGTTTGGTGATAACACGAATTAAAAAGCAATACCAAACGCTCACGTTACAGTGACTTTTGAAAATTTATTACAAAAATTAAAAATAGTAAAAATACTTTTTGTTTTTATTTTAAAAATGAGTAAATTATTTCCTCTTATCCTCAAATTGATATTAATTGAAGTGAAGCTTTCAATTAAATTCCTTGAACCTTGAAGGGAAGAAAGCTTCCTGCTAATTTCATCTCTCTATCCTATAAATTATGTGAATTGTTGAGATAGTGTGACTTTTAATCTGAGATGAAATTACTAAATATTAAATACAATTGAAAGTATTAGTTGACAAATAAAATGAGTGTTGGCGATTAATACGTATTTTAATTATTATGTTTTAATAATTAAGTAAAAATACTTTATTCTCAAAACAAAACCATAAGCTCAACTTATTATTTGTCACACTGTTTTGTTAATATTCTATTTCAAAAATTGAATCTTTATTATATGCAAATAAATGAGATTAGATATACAAATTATTGGCAACACAATTGGATCAAATTATTGCCATACACACATTATCATCTATTGTATTTATTAAGTTTCCTTTTTTATTGTTTATTTACTCGTTAAATTATTGGATTGCATCTTTTATTAGTGCGTGAAAGCAACAAATTAAAGCAAGAATGATTTCTTTTATGTAATAATTTAAAAAAAAAGTGATGTTGTTATGGATTTTTTTTTAGAAGATTACAAAATATATGAAATGGGGGGTAATTTTAGTTTAGTCTCTAACCTTTAAGCTAAGTCACTTTAGTTGTTACGTTTATAAAAAAACCCTTCACTTTTTCAAAAATTATCACTTTAGTTCCTAACATTTTAGTCAATATCACTTAATTGTTTTAACCAAATTTCTATCCATTTTAGCCGTTAGATTATTTTCAATTTATCCCTCATAATATAGTAATATTTAATTTAACTTTACTTTTTATGAAAATCATCATATTACTTCTCTATGTTAATTTTGTAACTTTTTTATTTTTAACAACTAAAAAGATAAAATCATATTTTTATAAACTTAAATTAATAAAAATAATTATTTAGTATAGTAATATTTAATTTAACTTCAACTAATATTTTTAGTGAGTAAATAAATAAATTGTCTAGTAATAAATAAATTGTTTTTTAGGATAGATTTCAAAGAGAAATTTTGTGAGTTTTAATTTTTGTTTAAATTAAATTAATTGATTTTATTAGTAAGATTATATGATTTGAATAAATTTATTTATTTATATATTAGTTTTTTTTTATTTGAATGAAAAAAATTAAATAACTAATTTTAATTTATTTTAAATTCATTATAATTTCTCCTTGATAAAAAAATAAGAAGAAAAAGAGAATGAAAACGAAGAATAATAAAAAAATAGAGAAGAAAAGCGAGGAAGAAAATAATAAAGAGTTATTTTATTAATTAATTTATAAAAATATGATTTTATTTTTTTAGTTGTTAAAAAAAGAAAAGTTAAAAAATTAACTTAGAGGAGTAATATGATGATTTTCATAAACGTTAGAGTTAAATTAAATATTACTATATTATGAGAGGTAAATTAAAAATTATCTAACGGCTAAAATAGATGGAAGTTTGGTCAAGAGATAAGTGACATTGACTGAAATGTTAAGTATTAAAGTGATGATTTTAAAAAATGTTAAGAACTTTTTTATCTAATAAGTGAAACGTAGCAACTAAAGTGACATTAGCTGAAACGTTGGAGAGTAAACCATAATTATCACTATATGAAATGATTCCTCTTTTTCAAAAAGCACTTTGAAAATGCTCATATCATTGAATTTACAAAAAAGTTATAATATTTTATTGTTAGTTTGCTATCTGACAAAATAAAAATACTTATCAGTCCTAAAAATTTTACAAAGAAAAATCAATTTAGGAATAAATATACAAAGATAATTTCTTAAGATTTTATAAGAGTATGTGTTGAAGAGAGAGAGAGAGAAATAGAAAGAGAATTACTATTTGAATTAAGACCCATCCAAAGAAAAAGTTTATTTCTCTAGAGAAATTAAAGACCAATGAAATCAATATTTATTTTCTAAGAAATTTACAGTAATTATTTCTTTAAATTTTTGTTTAATAGGAGATTTTGGTGTTCTAAATTATATTCAGACTTTAGAATAAATTGAAGACATTAAAATAAATTTATTATTTAGATTAGTTTGACTAATAAAAGGGATGAATGATATTTTTTTATTTATTTATTTAAATAAAATAATCTCAATAACATCATATTTGTTTTAAAAAAAATGTTTTTTTTAATAAAGGAAGACATTGATGATTGTGTTGGAGATAAAGCTTTAAAATTTTATAATATTTATTTATTAAATTTTGTAATAATATTTGGAGTTACAAAGTTTAATTCTCCCAATAAACTCTATGGAGGTTATGATTTCTTTTTTAAATTTTAAATTAATAGTTATGGAGATTTAAGGTATTATGAGTTACAAATTTTGAAATTTTAAATTAGCCTTTAATTCTTATTTTAATGCCTAAGACTAAATACTACTATATAAAGAGTATTACCTCTTTGTGCATTACATATAATTGATATCTATTTTATTCTCTAATATTGCATACACTATCTTTCTTGCAACTACAACTTTCAAAGACTTGATATTTTTCTTCTTGGTGATTGTGCTCATTAAAGGAGGGTAGCTGCGAACTAGGGTTTTATCTTGGAGTTGAAGAGATCAGTCAATACCCGCACAAGGGAAGGACTTTTTGACTTTAAGACAACGCAACGCGTGACTCCCTTTCTAAGGCCAGGTTTTTCTTTATACTTTCCTTATATTAATTTATAGTTATATTGATAATTATTGGTTACATAATATGTTCAAAGATCAATAGAGTATATAGTTAATTTTATATATTATTCCTAACAATCTAAAGTCAATATATATATATATATATATATATATATATATATATATATATAAAGTTAGTAAATCTTTGTTTGTTAAATATGGTTAATGTGATAGTTATAATATTGCATGCTAGATAAACTCTATTATTTGCTCATCCTTATTTGTTGATTAAGTGATATATAAGTTCTATTGTTGTTGGTTGAGTTTATTTTCTATTAGCTGATATAGTTATAAGGGTTTTGTTTATTATTATTATTATTATTAGTTATCATTCTCCTTAAAAAATATAATATTTCCATTGATATATCATAATTTATAATTTTATCAAATTTTGTGAATTTGATAATTTTCTTACACATTAGAAATAATCTCTTTCTAGAATTTTGTTTTATCTAAATTTCAAATTGTTTTAGTTTGTTCAAAATTTAAAAAAAAAAAATTCTAAATTTATATATTTAAGCTAAAACGTTGAAATTACTTTATTTAGTTTTATTTTTAACACCGTATTCTTTTAACAATTTTTAAGACTTTAAGTTCAACTATAATTTTTAGTTTGTTAACATTATAACGTTAGTTTTATTATTTTCAGTTATAAATCTCAAATAATTTATAATTAAAATTGTCTTACTGTTTTTCTTCTTTATAAATTCTTAAACGTTTTTTAAATTTAATAAAACTAAAATTGTTTGTCATTGTAAGTATAAATTCTAAAAGTAACATTTTAATTCTTTAAATTTTATTTAATAATTGTTTCTAGTTAATTTCTTAATAAATTGTTTGTTATTATATAGACTTCTTATATTCTTTGCTTTTAGAATTCTTTAATAAAATGAATAAATCCAAGCAAATAATTCGCTCCTCTTTCCTGGGGCTTTCGAACCTTCAAAACCGGATGAGCTACTCATAAAGTAAAGTGAAAGTCAACTTACCTCTGGCCGAGTGTTAAGCTAGAAAAATTTAGTGGACTAAACTTTAGGAGATGGCAAAGACAATTGAAATATTGGCTTACTGTTCTAAGATTAATCTCGACCATTGAACCCAATAATGAAATAACCTCTCAAGTTTCTATTTCAAGTATTGAACTTTCAAAAGAAGATATAGATTATCATTGCCATAATAGAATTTTGAGTCCTTGGGTGATCACTTATATGATGTATACGAATCTACCACAAATGCCTTAGATTTATGGAATGCTCTTGAGCAAGCCTATGGGTTAGAGGACACTAGTATTGATAGATTTGCTGTGTTTAATTTTAATAATTATAAGATGATAGATTCTAAACCTATTACTGATCAAATTCATGAATTCCAAGAACTTTTGAAGAAAGTTAAGAAAAATGATACAAAACTTAGTGATTACGCCCAAAAGTTACTACGCGGTCGTTGTAGTAAAGATTGAGGTGTCGATCCCACGAAGAAGCCAATAACATAAAAGGTTAGAAATTGATAAAAAAAAAATATAAGATTTAAGAAAATTGGTAGGAAAAATATTTGAATAAAAATATAAAAGATAGCAAGGCTTGAGATTCACTTACTTGCTTAATTTTATTTATAACCAACTTGATTCCTAATTACTACTCAATTGCATGGTTTACTTCCCAACCAAACAATTGGAAAATTTGTAAATGAAGATCAATAATAACAATTAATGTATTTGTTTTAAGAAAAGTTCTTTTATTCAAGCACGTAATTTTATTTTATAAATTATCCAAAATCGACAATATATTGATAAATGATATTGCAGTAAAAGATAAATTCATAAAATAATAACCAACAATAATTATAATTATAATAAAAATCACATAAATAAAGCGTGACTGAATTTATATGAAATATAAATTATAATTAATCAAATCAAAGTGAATAATAAAGAGCTTAAATAAAACAAATATATGAGCAATGAATATTTATAAAAGGATCAAAGTAGGAAAATAGAATAAATTTAAACAATAAGATTATCTCAAGCCTTACTCAAACTTTAGCCTAAATTCCAATTCATTTCACAAGTTCTATTGAGAAAATGTGAATAGAATTGAAATATCACTCTTGCTTAAAATAAAAGCTTTGTAAGAACAAACTACTTATTAACAAAATTACTACTAAATGAAGAAGTTTATCTCCCTATTTATAGAAAATGAGAAATCCATCAATTTGGACTTTGCAATGCATTCCTCCACTCATCCATTTCTTCAAATTCAAATTGAATTTGAATTCTTCATTTTATATACTTTGAAAGAAAAATCAAAGATGATCTTCTTTAATTTTCAACATGAATATAGGTGGTCTTTGGACTAGATTCACAAATCAAAGCCAATTTGATGACTACTTGGAGCTTGAAACTTGTAAAGATGGAAACAACTCAATTTGATTTTGAATTGTGCTATAATAAAAAAACAAACAATTAGTAAAATTAATTAAAAGATTAAACTATGCAAAAATTCTTACTTTTTCAATATTTAAAAATACACAAATTATAATTTATTTTCAATAATAATACTTGTAAAATAATTAGTAAAATATCACAAATAACCCTATATTTCAACAAATATCATTATTTCACATAATAATAAAATTGTATTTTTAGGTACTAATCACAACCCCCAACCAGCTTATTGCTAGTCCCTAACAATTCAAGCGTAAACAACACAATAATGATGAATAATTCAAGTGGAAACCAACAAAAGTACCTAAAAAGAAAATTAGTAAAAGATCACAATTGCTATCAATATCATTTTGATTATAACTTCCGAGAGTATGTGTGTGCATACTAAGCCAAACCTTCTTATCTCAAATCCCAATACATATAACCTTGAAAAATTAACCATATAAAAGCCTCAACTCCATATCCTCACGGGTGAAATATCAAATTGAATATTAGTAAGGGAGTTCACTCTTGGAGTTGGAAAAATATATGCACACTCAATGAAGAAGGTTACGTTTAGGACAACTTATAAACAAACATTGATCACAAGATAGGCATATTAACTACTTAGAATTTTCACAAATGCATTCCAAGAATTTATTGGTCAATAAAGATTAAGAAAAAAAGTTCTTCTAAAATGATTGAAGAATTTGTACATAACATCATCTTTCTTTTCTTTTCTTTTCTTTTTTTCTTTTTTTGTTCTTTTGTTCTTTCTCTTTTTTTATTTTTTTATATAAACTTTTTCTTTTAGAAAGAAAGAAAGTACATAATACAAAATATAAACATAATTTCCTCACAAAAATGAGGCTATACATGAAATTCTAAATACTCAACAATATAAATAAAACTTATTTTGACCAATGAAATCCTTTTAGTCTACAATAACTAAAATGAAATTTTAAGTAGCAATTTAACCAATTCAAATGATCAATGAACGTTTTCAAGTTGTTTACTCAATCTCTCCTCTCATTCACAAAAAATGTGTGAAATAGAAAATATATACTCAAATGTGGCAATTTTTCTTGGCTATATGCATTAAACATCCATCTTACCACAAGGCTTAGTATTGTGAATAAAAGATATTTCGGAAATTATTGTCTAATAATCAAGATAGAAAATGTGACTTAAACCAAACAATTTTTTTAAGTCACACCTAGGTAATTTTGCAAATTCCAATGAATTTATTCACATTTACAATGTTATTTTTTTTTGTTTTACGCAAAAATTACTAGAAATTATTATTTTTTTTTAACATGCATAAGAATAATATGGCATTAAAATTTGAGCATGCATATGCCACCACCCCCAACCTAAATCAAACAGTGTCCTCACTGTCACAAGAATATATATAGATTGAAAAAGAAAAGGAAATAGGACACTTGACTGTTAGGGTTCCTCATAATGTCTAACCCAAAAGTTAAAGCTAAAGAAAATTCAAAAACACACCAAAGAAAATAAATAAAAACACATTAAATAAATAAAAATAGACAAAATAAAATATGGTATCGAAAGATAAAACCTGATTAGTCGTGATAAATGGGAGCCAACAAAGTGATCTCTTCAAGTTGGTATATCCTCTCCACATAATCCTCTTAGGATTAGGTAATACCTTTCCTTTGGGTAATGGAGATAATTTGACTTTTGATGTCTCCAGGGCCGGTGGTTTAGGCTTTTCTCTTTTACGTGGAAATTTCTCAAGGCATGGTTGCCAAAATCTTATTGTCTTATTCTTTCTAACATTTGAAACAAAACAAACATTAGATGTATTAGTAGGAAAAGACAATTGTTTAGAATGAGATTCAAGAAGATACTCTGAGGATTCAAAATTACTATACAAATGATCTTCCTTTAAAATGAACGAGTCTATCATGTAAGTATGATAACACTCATCTTCGTCGTGCGGTTGTTTCCCAATGTGGAAAACGTTTACCTCTAGTGTCATATTCCCAAATGATAGTTTCATCAAACCATTTCTACAATTGATAAGGGCATTGGCAGTGGCAAGGAATGGTCTTCCTAAGATCAATGAGATCTTTGTCTCTGCGTTAACCACAGACCGAGTGTCTAAAACAAGAAAATCAACAGGATAGTAAAACTTATCAATTTGAAGCAAAACATCTTCTATTATCCCTCTTGGTCTTCGTATAGAACGATCAGCTAACTGAAGTATCACAGATGTTGGTTTGATCTCTCCCAACCCTAGACGTAGGTAAACTGAGTAAGGCATAAGGTTGACACTTGCACCCAAATCTAGTAAAGCTTGACAAAACTCGTGTGTCCCAATATGACAAGTGATTGTAGGACAACCAGGATCTTTGAATTTTGGTGGTGTTTTTTGTTCAATGACAGCACTTACCTGCTCAGTCAAAAATGCAGTTTTCTTAACATGGTGCTTCCTTTTCATGGTGCACAAGTCCTTGATCACTTTAGCATATGCGGGAACCTGCTTGATCACATGCAAAAATGGTAAGTTAATTTTTACTTGTTTTAAGTGTTCAAGGATCTCACCTTGATTTTCCGATATCTTCTTTCCGGATTTCAGAGCTTGAGGAAAAGGCATTGGTATCAGAATTTTCTTTTCAGCATCTTGAGGGGCATTCTTAATATCACTCACAGTGGTAGTGTGTTGACTGGTTGATAAGCTCGGTAAAGTTGGTCCATGGATAATTTTACCACTTCTAGTAGTGATAACATTAACCTCTTTGATGTATTGAGACTCAGAATTAGAAGTTTGTGCCATGTGTTGCCCCTTTGGAATTGATTGAGGTTGTGAAGGAAACTTACCTCGCTCTTGTACAGTAAGAGCGCTTGTCAACTTTGTGATTTGACTCTTGATCTCTTTGTTCTCTTCCACCACCTGTGTGAGTACAGACTCAAATTTCTGGTTAGTCTTACCTTGTGCCTCCATAAATGCTTGAAGAGTATCCTCTAAAGGATTCCTATTTGGTCGAGCATTATATTGAGGTATAGGGTAGGACTTAGGTGGTTGTGCTTCAGGTCTCCAACTGCTATTGTTGGATTGCAAAGGTTGGTTGGTTTCAGTCTTCCAACTAAAGTTAGGATGGTTTCTCCAACCAGGATTGTACGTCTCAGAGTAAGGTGAGAAAGGTTTTCTATATGTTCCTAGTGTATTGCATTGTTCCTCGTAAACCCCCCTCATCTCATTATAGGTTGGACAATCCTGAGCTATGTGTTCCACACCCCCACAAATAAAGCAAGTACCATGTGACTCTACCCTAGCAACAACTTGGGTCTTTCTACTATCTTTCATTTTTAATACCTCTAATTCCCTAGTTAAAGATTGTAATTGGGCTTTAAGGTTGTCTTCTTCCTTAAGATGGTAGATACCACTAGATTTTGACCTATTAGTGTTATCAGTAGCATTAGGTCCAGTCCATGTATGAGTTTTTTCAGCTAAGTCATTTAGGTAGTCTATAGCTTCATCAGGGTCCTTGTGCAAAAACTCACCATTACACAACATTTCTATAAACTGACGCTCTCTAAATGTAAGTCCCTCATAAAAATAGCTAACAAGGCGCCAATTTTCGTACCCATGGTGAGGACACAAATTCAATAACTCTTTAAACCTTTCCCAAGCTTGGTATAAGGTTTCATTATCATTTTGTGAAAAGGTTGAAATTTGTCTCTTAAGATTATTGGTTTTATGGTGCGGGAAATATTTATTAAAGAAAGCTTTGGTCATTTCCGTCCATGTACCTATAGATCTTGGTCTCAAAGAGTATAGCCAACTCTTTGCTTTATCTTTAAGAGAAAAAGGGAAAAATTTCAACCTAACAGAGTCTATTGCATTAGGTTGGCTATGGAAAGTGGCAACTACCTCTTCAAATTCCCTAATATACACATATAGATTTTCATTATCTAGGCCATGAAAGGTAGGCAAAAGTTGTATCATCCCAGGTTTAAAATCCAATTGTGGTGTATTAGGAGGAAACATTATGCATGATGGTGTGGCAATCCGAGTAGGATGTAAGTAATCCTTTACGAACCTAACAGGGTTATCCTCTTGTTGACTCATGTTTGAATCAAAAGACGAATTGGATTCAATTTCAGAAACAAAATTAGGTGGTAATTCTAATTCTTGTCTTCTCACAAATCTTCCTCTTTCGTCTCTAAGTTGATTCATACACGTTAAACACTTAAAATTTTTTTTTATATATTTTTTTCACGTTTTTTTTAAAGAAATAATTAAAACAAGAAAATAAAATGAAACAAAAAATGAAAAGATAATTAAAACGAATACAAAGAGTAAGAAAGTGAAAAAAAAACCTTTTTTTTTTGTTGACTTGGCCTCCCCGGCAACGGCGCCAATTTTTTATTACGCCCAAAAGTTACTACGCGGTCGTTGTAGTAAAGATTGAGGTGTCGATCCCACGAAGAAGCCAAAACATAAAAGGTTAGAAATTGATAAAAAAAAATATAAGATTTAAGAAAATTGGTAGGAAAAATATTTGAATAAAAATATAAAAGATAGCAAGGCTTGAGATTCACTTACTTGTTTAATTTTATTTATAACCAACTTGATTCCTAATTACTACTCAATTGCATGGTTCACTTCCCAACCAAACAATTGGAAAATTTGTAAATGAAGATCAATAATAACAATTAATGTATTTGTTTTAAGAAAAGTTCGTTTATTCAAGCACGTAATTTTATTTTATAAATTATCCAAAATCGACAATATATTGATAAATGATATTGCAGTAAAAGATAAATTCATAAAATAATAACCAACAATAATTATAATTATAATAAAAATCACATAAATAAAGCGTGACTGAATTTATATGAAATATAAATTATAATTAATCAAATTAAAGTGAATAATAAAGAGCTTAAATAAAACAAATATATGAGCAATGAATATTTATAAAAGGATCAAAGTAGGAAAATAGAATAAATTTAAACAATAAGATTATCTCAAGCCTTACTCAAACTTTAGCCTAAATTCCAATTCATTTCACAAGTTCTATTGAGAAAATGTGAATAGAATTGAAATATCACTCTTGCTTAAAATAAAAGCTTTGTAAGAACAAACTACTTATTAACAAAATTACTACTAAATGAAGAAGTTTATCTCCCTATTTATAGAAAATGAGAAATCCATCAATTTGAACTTTGCAATGCATTCCTCCACCCATCCATTTCTTCAAATTCAAATTGAATTTGAATTCTTCATTTTATATACTTTGAAAGAAAAATCAAAGATGATCTTCTTTAATTTTCAACATGAATATAGGTGGTCTTTGGACTAGATTCACAAATCAAAGCCAATTTGATGACTACTTGGAGCTTGAAACTTGTAAAGATGGAAACAACTCAATTTGATTTTGAATTGTGCTATAATAAAAAAAACAAACAATTAGTAAAATTAATTAAAAGATAAAACTATGCAAAAATTCTTACTTTTTCAATATTTAAAAATACACAAATTTCAATTTATTTTCAATAATAATACTTGTAAAATAATTAGTAAAATATCACAAATAACCCTATATTTCAACAAATATCATTATTTCACATAATAATAAAATTGTATTTTTAGGTACTAATCACTTAGTGAAAGTTTTAAAGTATCTTGTTTGATAGAAAAGTTACCATCTAGTTGGTTTAATTTTGCCAAATCTCTTAAGCATAAACAAGAAGATCTTACCACGGTACAAGTGATTAATTCCCTTAGGATAGAAGAGAAAAATAGACTAAGTGACAATGAGAATTCTAAGGTGAATATTGTTGAAAGTTCTAAAAATTTCAAAAACAATAAGGGATATAGTTATAAACCTAAGAAAAAGAATTTTAAAGTTAAGAATGGTCAACACCCTAACCTTTCTCATCCTAATAACTTTAAGAATTCTAAAGGCAGAAGAGATAGGTTGTGCTATGTTTGTGGAAGGACCAACCACTTGGCTAAGGATTGTTTTTACAAGAAGACCGAGGCTTTCAAGACTAAGCCTAAACAATTTCATAAAGGGCAAAAGGATCTTGTTAATGTGCTAGAGGAAAATGAAGTTTCTAGTAAACCTGCCATTAGGTATGATTCTAATTTCTTAAGTGTGAATTTTGCTTATGAGAATAATGAATGGTGGTTAGATTCGGGTGCGAACGTACATGTTTGTTTTGACCAAGGATTTTTTAAAAATTATCAGCACTCAAGTGGAGGAAGTGTAACTTTAGGGAATAATTCTACTGCACAAGTGCTTAGAGTTGGAGATATTGATTTAAAGATGACCTCTGGAAAAATTTTAGCTCTCAAAGGAGTGAGGCATGTACCCGAAGTAAGAAGGAACCTTATTAGCAGATCTTCTTTAGTTCAACAAGGATATAAGATTGTACTTGAGTCTAATAGGGTAAAGGTTATGTTTGTGATGGTTTATTTAAGTTGAATAATGCTTCAAATTTCAATAAAATTTCTAAAGTTCTTAGCATTGAATTGTCTAGTATTTGGCATGGAAGACTTGGTCACATAAACTTGAAAAAGCTTAAAAGAATGATGGATTTCGGTTTAGTTCCTAAGGCTCAAATTGATATCAAACAAAAATGTGAAATTTGTGTACAAGCCAAACAATCTAAAAAGCCTTATAAGTCTATTGATAGAAATACTCAAATTTTAGAACTTATTCATAGTGGTATATGAATAAGTTCTAAAATTTTGTAACTTTTATTGATGATTGTTCGAAATATTGTTATGTGTTCTTGATAAAAATTAAGGATGAGGTATTTGATAAGTTCAAAATATATAAAAATGAGGTAGAAAATCAATTAGAGAAGAAGATAAAGAGACTTAGATCTGATAGAGGTGGAGAGTATATTCTTAATGACTTCACTACTTTTTGTGAAGAAAATGGAATTATACATGAGTTAACACCACCATACTCACCACAATCCAATGGTGTTGCTAAAAGGAAGAATAGAACCTTGCTAGATATGGTAAACTCAATGTTATTAAGTTCTGGTTTACCCGATAACTCGTGGGGGGAAGCAATGTTATCTGCGCGCTTTATATTGAATAGGGTTTCTATAAAAGAACAAGAGAAAACACCTTATGAGGTTTGGAAAGGTAGAGTTCCTAACCTTAATATTCTTAAAGTGTGGGGGTGTTTAGCGAAAGTAGGTATACCAGATCCTAAGAGAAAAAAATAGGCCCCAAAACCATAGATACAGTATTTATTGGTTATGCTAAGAATAGCAGTGCTAATAGATTTTTAGTTATAAATTCTGAGGTTAGTGGGATATCCAATAATACAGTGATAGAATCTAAAGAAGCTACTTACTTTGAAGATATATTTTCTTTTAGGAACAAAATTAAGAAGCCAATGACTTATGGAAAACCTAGTAGTTCTTATGTTGATTCTTCAGAGGAACTTAGAAGAAGTAAAAGACCTAGAAAGATTAAAAATTTTGGAGAAGATTTTTATACTTTTCTAATTGAAGGAGATCCTACAACTTATAGAGAAGCTATGGTTTTTATAGATGCACCTTTTTGGAAAGAAGTCATAAATAATGAATTTGAGTCTATTGTTCAAAACAATATTTGGGTGTTAGTTGATCTTCCTCTTGGTAATAAGGCTATAGATTGTAAATGGGTTTTCAAGAAAAAATTGAAACCCGATGGTACAATAAATAAGTATAAAGCTAGGTTAGTTGCTAAAGGGTTTACCCAAAAAAAAGGAATAGACTACTTTGATACTTATTCACCTGTTTCTAGTATTACGTCAATTAGAATATTGATAGCCTTAGCATCAATCCATAATTTAGTGATTCATCAAATGGATGCGAAGACTACATTTTTAAATAGAGACTTAGAAGAGGAGATATATATGAGACAACCTAAAGGTTTTGTAGTAAAGGGACAAGAACATAAAGTCTGTAAGTTAGTAAAATCTCTTTATGGTCTTAAGCAAGCTCCAAAACAATGGCATGAGAAGTTTAATAGAGTAATTTTAGAATATGGTTTTAGAGCTAATGAATTTGATAAATGTTTATATTACAAAGAGATTGATGGAGCACATGTTTTATTTAAGTTTATATGTAGATGATAGCTTGAATTTTGGGTCAAACTTGAAAATAATAAATTATGTTAAGTTATATTTGTCGATGAATTTTGATATGAAAGATTTAGGTGAAGCTTATGTAATTCTAGGAATGAGAATTTGTAAAACAACTCGAGGTATCACTTTAGATCAAAGTAGTTCGATAGAGAAAATGATAAAGAAATTTGGATACTTTAATAGTACTCCAGTTTCTATGCCTTATGATCCTAGTATAAAATTGAAGAAAAATCAAGGAGAACTAGTGTCTCAATTAAGGTATTCTCAGATAATAGGATCTTTATTATATATAGCAAATAAAACTAGGTATGATATTTCATATACTGTAGGAAGACTTAGTAGATATACTCATAATCCGAGTAATGAACATTGGAGTGCTTGAGAAAAGATATTCAAATATCTTAAAGGATCAATTGATTATTCATTATGCTATCAGGGTTACCCAAATGTAATTAAAGGATATAGTGATGCAAATTGGATAACAGATACTATAGATGTGAAGTCCACCACTGGTTATATATTTCTTCTTGGAGGAGCAGCTGTTTCATGGGGATCTAAGAAACAAACCATAATCTCTAAAAGCACTATGGAATCTAAGCTTACAACTTTAGATACTACTTGTAAAGAAGCTAAATGGATTAAGGTCTTTTGTTTGAAATGCCTATTATAGGTAAAAACTTATCTTCTATTCCAATACATTATGATTGTAAGGCTGTTATAGATTTAGTAAAGCAAACTCACACAAATAAGAAGATGAATAGGCATATTAGAGTGAGATATAAATTGGTGAAAAACCTTATTGAGAATGATATTATTACTTTAGATTTTGTAAAATCAGAGTTGAATATAGCTGATCAATTAACAAAAGGGCTTTCGAGGAAAGATGTCTTAGAATTGTCAAGGGGGATGGGCCTAAGCTCACAAGGGAAGTTATCTAAGGAGCTAACCCAACCTCTGTGATTGGAGATCCCATGAAGGAGGTTCAATGGGTAGGAACAATCCATACTGCATGACCTTTTAGCACTATGAACACATCTTAGAGCAGATATGCTTCTACTCATCCCTATGGCAAAGTGCTATTTTGTGATATTAAGGAAGGTGTTTACTTTGAATGAATCCAAGGCAAGCATACTCTTACAAGGTATAGGTTGATAACTCTATATTCATAGAGTTATTTAATATGTTTTTGAGTTCGAAAAGTCATTTAATTAGAGTGATTTGTGTTTGTAAATACTTAATTTGATTAATTTTACTTTTATGTTATGTAGGAGTCCAAGTTTATTTTATTTCATTTCATTTTATTCATGTTAATGCTGAAACATTGAAACAGGGCTTGAAAAAAGGAACTTCCCAGAATGCTGCAGCATTATTGTCGCAGCAAAAGAAATCAGCTGGTGGAATAAATTGGATGATGTGGAGAGCAATTGAATCACTTAATGAGCTGGACAAAATAGCATGACGTGAAGGGAGAAAAAAGGAAAATTTCCTTTTAGGGCATTGTCCTAACTCAAGATAAGAAGAGCCCAGCCGTTTAAAAAAACATATCCACATTTTTAGCAAAAGTTTTGAGAGAGGAGAGTTTTGGGGAAGAAAAGGGTGACTGTTTTGCTACTGTTTTGGAGGAAAGGAAGAAGGAGAAGAAGGACCAACTTGAGACATCAAACTTGGGCTTGATTTTTCTTACTTTCCTCTTTAGTATTTTTATCCTCTTTTCTCTTAAACTCTTGTGGATCAATGGTTAAGTTGTATATGAATATTCTTAAGCTTTTGAATATGAACTAATTTCTTGGTAGCTAGAGTTGTTGATGAACCCTTTAATGTGAATTGGAATATTTTGCTGTAAGGAATGTTAAAGTAGTTAAGCTTTGTTCAATCTTGTGAAAATATTAATTAATGCTTGCTTATGTTTGGCCATCATTAGTGAGTTGCTGAATTAAAATTAATACTGGAAGGGTTAATTTTAATGGACAAAAACTTGATTGATGCAAGTTCGTTTTTCTATTTGAAATTGATTTGTGATAATATAGGAATATATTATTACCTTGTATAACTGAAGGGAGTTGGAGCTTATCACTGCATTCTTGAAATTAAATTGGCATAGGAATATGTTAGTCTAATGAAAGAATTAAAATCATAAACACTTTGGAAAAAGACTATGAACATATATAGAATTCCCAGTTAATAAAGCCCAGATTGCTATAGCATTTCTCTGCAGCATTTTTACCAACCTTGCATTTTAGGGGAATTCACAACTCTAGCTCATTGTTCTCATATCATTTACTGATATTTGAGTAGTTATAATTTGAGTTCTTTATTCTATGTTATTTTTATTCATAAGTTGACTAAATTTTCATTAGATCTCAATTGACTCATTGGTTACTTCTGAATTGTTTAGAGTTGATTTTTGGCAATTTATCACTTGAACAATCCCTGTGGAGACGATAACTCACTTATCATTATATTACTTGTGTGACTGTGTACACTTGCACATTATATACAAAATTTCACGAACATAGGTCACATATACTTTTGGAGAATTCACCTAAGTGAGAGTCATCGTGAGGTCGCAACCGTGAGAATTGAGCTGTTCTCTAAAAACTCTCATGAGAATCAAGATGTGAGCGCATGGCCATTAATAGCGCTAACCCGTTAAAACCAAGTTTTTGTTGCTATTATGTGTGTGTGGTAATTGAAGTTTGGTTAAAGGAACTGAGTTTAAGACATAGTTCACTCTAGTGCCTCAAATGAATGTTGCCAACACTAGATGTAAGATCAAGCTCGAAAAACACTTACATCGAATGCATGATAGAAATGTTGCAAATATATGTATATATGTATATTAAAGTTTTTAAACCTTTGTGGAGGATTGTTGGAGATAAAACTTTAAAACTTTATAATATTTATTTATTAAATTTTGTAATAATATTTGAAGTTACAAAGTTTAATTCTCCTAATAAACTCCATGGAGGTTATGATTTCTTTTTTAAATTTTAAATCAATAGTTATGGAGATTTAAGGTATTATCAGTTATAAATTTTGAAAATTTAAATTAGCCTTTAATTCTTATTTTAATGCCTAAGACTAAACACTACTATATAAAGAGTATTACCTCTTTGTGCATTACATATAATTGATATCTATTTTACTCTCTAAGATTGCATACACTATCTTTCTTGTAACTACGACTCTCAAAGATTTGGTACTTTCCTTCTTGGTGATTGTGCTCATTAAAGGAGAGTGGCTGCAAGCTAGGGTTTTATCTTGGAGTTGAAAAGATTTTATATATCACTTAATCAACAAATAAGGATGAGCAAATAATAGAGTTTATCTAGCATGCAATATTATAACTATCACATTAACCATATATAACAAACAAAGATTTACTAACTTTATATATATATATATATATATATATATATATATATATATATATAGACTTTAGATTGTTAGGAATATTATATAAAATTAACTATTTACTCTATTGATCTTTGAACATATTATGTAACTAACAATTATCAATGTAATTATAAATTAATATAAGGAAAGTATTAAGAAAAACATGGCCTTAGAAAGGGAGTTACGCGTTGCGTTGTCCTAAAGTCAAAAAGTCCTTCCCTTGTGCAGGTATTGACAAATCTCTTCAACTCCAAGATAAAACCCTAGCTTGCAGCCACTCTCCTTTGATGAGCACAATCACCAAGAAGAAAAATACCAAGTCTTTGAGAGTCGTAGTTGCAAAAAAGATAGTGTATGCAATATTAGAGAATAAAATAAATATCAATTGTATATAATGCACAAAGAGGTAACACTCTTTATATAGTAGTGTTTAGTCTTAGGCATTAAAATAAGAATTAAAGGCTAATTTAAAATTTCAAAATTTATAACTCATAATACCTTAAATCTCCATAACTATTGATTTAAAATTTTAAAAAAAAATTATAACCTCTATGGAGTTTATTAGGAGAATTAAACTTTGTAACTCTAAATATTATTACAAAATTTAATAAATAAATATTATAAAGTTTTAAAGCTTTATCTCCAACAGATTGTGATTGGAAGCCTATTATTCTTCCTAATTATAGCTTCCACTCAGCACCTACTTATTGGTTATCCTAAAAGTAAGGAATTAATTTACTTTCTTTATATAATCTTTTCTTTAAATTATCAACTTTATTCCATCTTTTGAAAATGATAAGACTTTATTAAAATAAAAGAAAATTATTATGTGATTTCTTCTTTATGAGCTTAATTAAAGCGGAAACATACTCATCACTCAAAATAATTAAGAGAGTTAATAGCTGCTGCAACACACTCATTCACATTAAACTGTAAGTTTCGGCTTGTGCTTTTCTTTTGTTTTTTGTAATTTGAATTTATTTAATCTTAATTATTAGTCTAGGTTATATCGTAATTTGGTTAATTGGAATTGGGATTATTAAAATAAAATGGAAATTAATTCTATTATTATCTTGTAAATTCTAATTACTTATTTTGTTTGGCTCTCGACAAAATGAAAGAAAGGAAAGGGAAAAAGAAGTTAGCTCAATTGGCACATACCCTATTTATAACATATAGAAGAAACTTGTTTACTTCAAAAATTAGGCATTAAAGATATGCAATGCATATGTGAAGAGGAGGTATATGTTTAATCAATAAATAACATTTTTCATGCTGGCGTCTTGTCATGGCTATTTTATCATGTGAAGAGGAGGTATATATTTAATCAATAAACATATATATCATAAAGTAATTACTAGCAATAAAATAAAATCAGTATCCGTGGTTAATTTTTGAAGCTTGTTAGTATGAATGGATCTTATTGATGGAGATATTGCTATAAATTATTATTACAATTTTGATTTTTATACATGATTATTTAACAGATATTTGTATATAGTTTTAGAAAAATAGTCCAGTCGTAATTCATTTCTTTCATCCAAATTTCCAGGAACTTAAACATAGTCTAGTAAACCAATTGCTTCGATGACTATCCAAACTGTCTCTTCATCAATGATTCCTTCTCCTAATTTTGGTTGGACCTATGATGTCTTCTTAAACTTTAGAGGCGAAGACACTCGTCAAAACTTTACCGATCATCTCTATGCTGCTTTGAATTGAAAAAGAATTTTTGTATTTAGAGATGATAATGAACTTGAGAAAAATCCATTCGACCTGAGCTTTTTAAAGCAATTAAACAATCAAGATTCTCAATTATTGTTTTCTCAGAAAATTATGCTTATTCAACTTGGTGCTTGGACGAACTTGTTAAGATTGTTAAACAAAAGTACATAAGTAATCAAGAAATGGTTTTCCCAATTTTCTATGATGTGAAGCCAACCGTGGTAAGCAAGCAAATTGATGATTTTCAAAAAAGCTTTCGTTCAACATGAAAATACTTTTAGGGAGAACATAAAAAAGGTGCAAAAATGGAGGGATGCTTTAAAAGAGGTGGCTGATATTTCTAGATAGGAATTGAAGGACGGTATAATTACTTATTATTATTTATTTTTATCTTTTTAAGTATTTTGTTTTTAATGAGCAATGGGAGAATTGGTTACTATCTTAAAATACCAAATCCTTATTTAGTTTGCAAGAATGAGTCAGAATTTATTGAGAATATTGCCAAGGAGATATCAAGTAAATTATTTCCTAATGAATTTGAGACTCATAAAAGTACAGTAGGAATAAATTCATGATTGAATGAGTTTATGCCTCTTTTAGATAAAAGGTTTGATGGTGTTTGTATGATAGGAATATGGGTAATGGATGGATTAGGGAAGACAACAATTGCAAGAATTATTTATGACCTAAACTCTTGGCAATTCGATGGAAGTAGTTTTCTTGTTGATGTTAGAGAAAATTCTGAAAATGGTAATATGACAACTTTACAAAAGCAACTTCTTTGTGAATCACTAGATCTAACAAATTGTAACATATAGACTATTCATGAAGGTATTAACATGATAGGGAGTAGGCAACGTCGTAAAAAAGTTCTTCTTGTTATAGATGATGTGGTTGAATTAAAGCAATTGGAATATCTAGTTGGCAATCGTGATTGGTTTGGTTCAGGTAGCAAGGTCCTTATAACATCAAGAGATAAATATTTGTTAAAGACACATGGAGTTGATGAAGTGTTTGAGATTGGAAGACTAAATTTTGATGAATCTCGTCTTCTCTTCTGTATGAAAGCCTTTAAATCCCATGATCCTATGGAATGTTACCAATGTCTATCTAAACTTTTAATACAATATGCAAATGGCCTTCCATTAGCTCTAACAGTTTTGAGTTCATTCTTATGTGATAAAATTGTAGAAGAATGGGAAAGTGTACTAGAAAGGCTAAAATCTGATTCAGAAGATAAAATTTTAGATATACTTAGAATTAGCTTTGATGGGTTACAGAAGAAAGAGAAAAAAAATATTTCTTGATGTTGTATGTTTCTTTAAGCGGGAGGATAGAGATTATGTAATAAAAATGCTCAATCAAATCAAACTGAATCGTTCGGTTCGATTCAATTTCAGAATTAAGTTCAGTTTTACTTAGTTCATAAATAATCAGTTTGGTTCGGTTTTAATTTTAAATCAAACCGAAATTAATTGTACAATATCTTGTAGCCTCTTACTGAGTTTATAAATTATAAATAATGAATAATTTAATAATTATTTATATAAATATACATAAATATAAGGATAAATATTAATAATTTAAAAAATTTATTTATTTATCGTAATTAAGATATAAATTAGGAATACCAATAAAATTTTACAAAATAAAAAATCTGAAACCGAAGTAAAATCGAGGTAATGATTAGAAATTGAAGTTAAGCCCGAACCGAACCGAACTAAACTTTTTTTATTCAATTTGATTTCATTATTAATACACTTCGAATTCGGTTCGGATTTTATAAAATTTGGTTTAATACTCTTATTAATTCTAATAGTTTTAAAAATACTCTTAAAAGTGTTAATTTATTGGAAAAATACTTCTATATAGAAATAGTTATTTAAAAAGAATAATTAGTAAATCTATTGAATTTGATAAAAATATAGTATGTTTATGTAAAACATATTAACTAAATTAATAATAATATTTTGATAATACATTAATAAAACAATTAGTACATTAAGTTAATTAATATATTATATTTTATCAAATTTAACATATTTGCAAATTATTTTTCTTAAACAATTACTATTATATAGGGGTCTAGTTGTCTTTTTCTCAATAAATCAGAACTTTTAGGGGTACTTTTGAAAAAATATTAGAATTAGTAAGAGTATTAGACCAAATTTTGGGACTAAAAAGGTCTATAATGTATTGTATTTTTACTAAATATAAAGGTTTAATATTTATTTTTGTTAAATAGCTATTATTGTATAGGCCGTTACCCATCAATAAAAATAATTACTTCTGTAGGTGATTTTCAGATACACCTCTCGAGGTTTGGGGAAATTAGTTGACGGGTAAAATTATAAACCCACGTAAAAAAATGGCTTTCTTCTCCAAACGCCAAACCCTTGTGATCACATTCGAAGAAGCTGTGTTGCAATTACGAGGGCTACCAGAAACCTCTGTGACCTTGAATAAAATGGAGGAGAAAACAAAGTTGGATGTTGATGAGAAATTGGCTGAAGGGAGAAAGAAAGAAAGAAAACTGGGGCTGAAACTTCAAGAAGCTTCGCACTTTGAGAAGGAAAAGGAAGATAATGGATTCTCATATTGATGCTATTAGTCAAGATATTGTCATACAAGGTCCTTCCTGTTCAATAATGTGTCTGTTTATTTTGTTTAGCCGTGTTTGAGATTTGTAATGGAGGAATGCAATTGTAATAGCTACGCTCATATTTCATAATCATAATTGGTTTAGTGGGCGAGGAAGTAGATGACTCTTTAATTGATAATGTGGGTACTCATTGTTAGGAAGAAACAAGAGAAACAAGCACTAGTAAGGTAGCAATAATATAAACTAGTACGAATTTAATTCTTCCCACTTTGCTTGAACGAAGATGAAATAACCAAGTAGACCAAAAACAATAAAAACAGCAAGACTGATCAAATCAAAAACTACAAGCGACACCAAATTTACGTGAAAAATCCTCCCCCTCAAATGTGAGTGAGAGTAAAAAACTACAGCAAAAAAAGAATTTTCACTATCACCAAATAAAAACTACAAGACTTTTCTCATAAGATTACAGTCTTAGAAACAAATAAAAACTCAATCACAAAGTGAGAGCCAAAAAAAAAGGTCACCAAATATACCAATAGATGTAACACCAACATGGAAGAGCTAAATTAAGACCACAGGAAATTCTGAAAAACAGAGCTGCTGTAAATGCCAATTTTAGATGTGCTAGAGATCTCAAATGGTCAATCACACCGTCCAGAACCAAGAACTATATGTGTAGAATCTCCACTTAAACTTTGAGCCAAAACAGAGTTCAAATCGCCATCCGATTGTCAGCTTGATGAAAACTGTGAAGGGCTAACATATAATACCTATTATCACCGAAAAAGAAAATGATTTTACACAGTTCTATTAACAGTCTTTTTGTGCGGATGTAATAGCACTGAAATTATCAGTTTCCTAGAAATGTCCGTCTAAGCGATTTTCTTAGAAATGACATTAATTACACACAGTTCTATTGGCAGTCCTTTCCTAGACATCTCTGCTTCTGTCTGCTGGCTAACAATTAATTAATTAATGTTGTATATATACTATGCGTTCCACAAAGACATGTTATATAAATCGTATTATTGGTTGTGATATATATGATCAGTATTCATCATCAGGAACTCCGTAGAAAGTAAAGGAAGAAGTTGACGTTTTCGCTGAAGCTAGCTGCGGGAGAAGTTGCAGAAGACCATGAAGTTGTTCTTCGAGAAGAAGCAGAAGCCTTCTAATAAGCAGCTTCAGATGTCTCTTGCTCTTCATCAGGTATGGCTACAGGCTATATTATATATATATATATATGTATACATATCCTATTTGAGCCTCTTGGTAAAAAAGAAAAAGTTTTTTTAAAAAGAACTTTTAATTACAAAAAATTATATTGACTGATAAAAAAATAATGTAAATTTTTACTCTTTATCGTTGAGAGATGGGATAAATAGGTTGTTTTTATAGACATATGTAAATAAAAAGAGTATTTTATTTTATGAAAATAAAATATAAAAATATTATTAATATTTAAGAAAACCTTTGGAATGTATATTTTTATTTGGTGGCTCTATTTGTACTATAAAATATATTCTAAATACTTTATATATTTACTTTACGTATGCATTCATATAGTAAATTACTTTAAAAATAGATTTTTGCCATAAACTCTTGTAATTGTCAAAAATATTCTCAATTAAATATGTTGGATAGTAATTAATTTTATAAAATTAATTTTTATTTTGATAATTGTTAAGAGAAAAGCACTTTTTTACAAAACACATATAATCAATTAAAATATGCACTAAAAACACTGCAAAATTATTTACTTATACAATTAATAATCAAATAGTAATTAAAGGGTTATAAAAAAAATACTGTCAACACTATTACTTTTTCCTAAACACACCCACGCTGATCTTTAATTTAAGTGGTAGTAAATGGTAATCTTAATTATTATCTTGTGATTATATTAAAGTTCACTTAATTGCTTTATATATATTTTTAGCTTCATGATTTTCATTTTCCTTTTAAGATTAATGTTTCTATTTTAATTATTATATTGGGAAATCTCTTAAATCCTTTTCGATATTGTATTTCATTTCTTAGGGAAGTGCTTTCCTAAGATCTAATATTTCTTCACAATACCAACAACTAATTGATAATACTGACCCTTTGCGAACTAGAAAGAGAGCTTCAAAAAGGTGAATTAAGCAGTTTTTATTTCTATTGTCCTTCAAATTAACTTATGCAAATGATTTTTAAACAATTCGTTGTATACTAACACTAACTCTGCTTCTTCAATTGGTAGAGATGAACACATCAATAATCTCAACTTCAGAGCTAAGGAGAGTAAAACTGGTTTGGACAGCCTTTTAACGGTGTGTATTATATAGTCTGCTTGAAAAATTAGAAAAATAGTAACTTAAGAAGGTGAGAGAGTTGGATATTTGTAAGAGAAGATTCAATATTCTCTAATCAATTATTATTATCATTATTATATCATATCATCATCATCATCATCATCATCTATCTAGAGTTTGTTTGGTATAATTTTCAAGTAGATATTTTATAAACAAAGTTTTATAAGCGGAATTTTAACACAAATTTGTTAATTATTTGATTGTTGTAAATAATTTGAAAAATATTGTGAATTAATTTAAAGAATAAGTTTTTAAGGTTATAAGACAATAACCTAAAACTTTTCAAATACAATAAGAATACTTTAGATAATTTAATTTTTTTACAAAAATTAGAGAAATTATGTTCTTAAAAATTTAGCTTCTTCTAGTGAAAGGAGAATGATTTTTTTGGGATTTTTTCACATACCTCCCCTGAGGTTTGTGAAAATCCCAATTTGCGGAAACATTTGAAAAAAGGATACAAACCACAGGAAAAGTGCCATTACTCTTAACCAACCCACCCAGCACATAATTTTGATATATTTCTTCAATTGATAATACAAATATATTTCAAACATAATTTTATAATCTTTAAAAGTTTATAAAATAACTTTAAATTAAAATCATTGTCAAATAATAATAATAGTAAAATTATTCTTAAATAATTATTAAAAAATAAATTTAAATTATTATAAAATAAAATTATTCTTAACTTTTTATTAGCACTAATAATTTTAAATAATTGTTAAGTAAAATAATTATTTTATTTAAAGAAATAAATATAAATAATGACAATAGTTATTATTCTCAAATAATTATTAAAATAAATAAATTTAAATTGTTATAAAATAAAATTTTTCTAAAATTATTATTATCACTAATAATTTTATAATTGTTAAAGAAAATAAATTTAAATTGTCATAAAATAAAATTTTTCTAAAATTATTATTAGCACTAATAATTTTATAATTATTAAAGAAAATAAATTTAAATTGTTATAAAATAAAATTATTTTAAAATTATTATTAGCACTAATAATTTTAAAAAATTATTCTTAAATAATTATTAAGTAAAATAAATTATTTTATTTAAAGAAACAAATATAAATAATAATAATAAATTTAAAATTTTATAATCTAAAAATAAAAATAATTCTAATTTCAAGTTATTTCAATGATTATAAAATTATTTTTGCATTATAAATTTTGTATGATAACAAAATAATTTTAATTATTGAAGGAATGTATTACATATGTATTTGTAAATGAGTTATTAGTTAACAACGGAAATGATTATTACATAAATGTGCTAGGTGGGTTGGTTAAGAGTGATGAAACTTTTCCTCATGCGTTATAACCCTTTCCCCAAATATTTCTGCAAATTAGAATTTCTACAAATCTTAGGAGAGATATGTGAAAAACTCCCTTTTTTTTAAACTCTCAAAATTTTCAAACATAATTTTTCTTTTAAACTAATGAAAAAATCAAATCAAACGAACACTAATATATGAGATTGATTATAGTATATTTAGTGTATTGTTTCATAATTTTTTTCAACTTTCATTATAAAATATTTTAATCAAGTTTTAAAATAACAAAGAAAATATATGTAATATATTCGCTATAGTCAAATTTTAATACGTATAAAAGATAAGAAGACAAATTTTATCAAAATTTAGCAACTTTCTAGAGATCCACCAATTTACTTATTAATATTTAACATGTAGAGATTTCATCTTACATCCGTTATAGCTCTAATTTACAACATCTCAATTCATAGTTATAAATAATTATGTCATTCTTGTACAACAAAATTGAAAACCTTCTTCATTAGAAAATAATTTAATATTTAGAGATATATATTTCAGATTTGCGGTGTTTATTTAATCTTGCAGTGTATGCAACTCTTTGTTAATTGAAAATTTATTTTGTCTCGATCTTTTGTATACGTAGTGGATCGCTAGAATTCTTGCCCCAATATTCAATAATGACAAGCAAATTGAGAAACGAAGTTCACCAGCACGGGTGGAAGAGAAATATTAGGAAAGGATAAGCACGCTTCGTGTTCCTTCTAAGAAATCTAGAACTAAAAAAAGTGATTGTTTCGTTTTATTTGAATATGAACTTTGTGACACCACCTATGATGAAGTGCAGAATACTGATGTAGCTATAGCATCAATTGGAAGTTCCTCTGTACAGTTATCTCAAGAAGATGAACAGATTGATGATAATGCCGACTTAGGAGTCGAGTCGGATAGAAATGAGGGTACTAGTTCAATCCTCAATCTCGGCCCTTCAGAGGTATTTGTGATATATATTTTTATTCCATTCCTAGCATTATACCTCCTTAGCTAACTAATCATGTTCACCTTTTAGATAAATCTAATAATTTGATTGTACAGGTAATAATCTGATCAGTGAATGCTATTGAAATTTATATGTAGTTATATGTGCTTGTAAGATTATTTTGCAATATTTTGGATTTTTAAACGAATAAATTTTTATGATTTATGCTCGAAATATAAATGCTGTGATCATACGACAAGAAATAGAAAATTTAAGGTTTTAAGTAGACAATACTGTTTGCTCATTGGTAATGCTAAAAATGAAGAGGAGAAAGATGATACTGGCCAACCGGTTGTTAGATTTCCCCAGGAAGAAGGCTTCAGCTTTATAGAAATTGAAGAAGAAAAGGTCAAGAACGATGAGCAGTTGACTAAAATTTGGATTTATAGCTTTTTTATGGAGCTAAATTCCTCTCTCGTATAGCTAACTGTAAATTGTTTTATTTCAGTCTGGAAGCGAGAGGCAGATTAATGATATACAGTTATCTTATCTTGGATCCAATAATACTGAAAACTCTTGCAACATAAATCACATCAAAGAGGATAAAAGTGATGATTGTAAGACACACGCCGAGAGCAGTGGCTGGAGTCGAAAGGTAAAGAATAAAAAATAAAAGATGGTATATTTATATATTTAATTGTAATGTGATAATCTATCTCTTAAGTAGTTGCGAAACTATTTCAAGGTAAGAGGGCTTTCAAAAGATTCTATGTCAAAGCAAAAGGTTAGTCATATACATATATTTTAATTGGTAAAATTTCCTGAAAGTGATAAAAAGAGATATGTGGTTTAAATACTCCTCACACCGGATTAGAAAGAATCGATCTTTTAACCTTTTACTTTCACCGTAAGAGATCAAATCAACTAAGAGTACATGTTAACGAATCCCATATACAATATTAACATAAATTAATTTAATATATACCACTTCTAGCTAGGTATAACTTTAGTTTCTAATCTAGTTATATAATTATTTTTCCCCTTTTAATTTTATACAGGCTATTTTAGAGTGGATCTTTTTCCTCACCAATTTTGCTCTAGAGCTTCCCTCTGCTGTCCTTGATCAACTTTCGTCTGTGGGCAAACCTCAATATGCACTATTTGCTATGTTGATTTCATTTGCAGCAGTGTTTATATGCTTTGTCGAGCTCATTTACAAAGGTTAAAAAGAAAAAGTTATTTGGAGATGGAGTAAATTGCCTTGGTTTTATTATCCATCACAAAATAACAAGCCATTTGGTACATTCAAGGATATTATTGGACTGATTTGTGCTCTTTGCCAATGTATTGTTACAACAATTAATTATGCAGATTCACGTAAGCCTATTCAAGTATCTGTTTGGCCTATTACTTTTTGCCTTTGGTCTACTATGTTCTAAACTTTTAGAAGATTCAGAGACAAGGATGATTTCCTAATCAACATGACTTATGTATTAAGGAACAAAATTATACTTTCCATAAGCATAACTCATCATGAAGTTGCTTTTGTACTATTCTTTGGATGAACCATATATATATATATATATATATATATATATATATATATATATATATATATATATATATATAAACAAAGCTGTTAATCAAAGGTAATGTCGTTTTACTAGAATGTAACGAAAAATAAAAATAAAAATAATTATAACAATATATAATACCTATCACTTTTTATTTGGAAGACATTGTTTAACTTGATATTTATTATATATTATTTAAACCTTAATATACAATACCTATTATATTGTAACTTAAGCTTGTTTTTAGGTTAAACGGTTTAATTAATATGATATCAGAATTAATTAGAATTAGATGTTCAAAAAATAAGATTATTCATTTATATTTTATTAATACTTGTCTTTATGTTAATGTTTGTCCCAAATAAAAAGTGATGATTCTCGAGAGGGAGCTAAATAGATGCGAGGTGTCAAGATATAGAAATTTATATAATAATATCATGGAATTGACAATTCCTATGTAATAGCCAAATTAAAAAATTTGAGACAGTTACATATTTAATATTAAGTTTACACAAACAACTTTGGATTTTAGAGTTCTCTATCCCAAATAGTACATGAATATATCTAGTGATTAAATGATGTATTAAACAAAATTTAATGTGGAAAAATCTCTCAAACTGTATTTCTTATATATTTTGAATTGTGTTAACTTTAATAAGGGTAAATTTCATTTAAAATATTTGAAAGCTGCAAATATATTTGTTTTTTCTTACTTATCAGACCCACAAAATTCAATAGAAAATAGAAAATTCTCCTCCTTGTTAATGAATTAGAACAATCGATTAAATCTGCTTATTCGACCCCTTATCTTAATAACTAATCAAATTAAAATTAAACAAGTATATAGTTTTATGATTTATACTTCTTAAAGAAAATATTTTCATAGTTTTTCATTTTTAACCAGCTGGAGAAAAAGAGAAGTGATGAAAGAAAAGGGAGAGAAAGACTGAGGGAGAAAAAGTATAAAAACTACGGGTTTGAAAAGGTCTTCTTTTTAAAGAATGAAAATAATTGTTGATTTTCTCTTCTTTTTTTTTTTTGTTCTACATGAATATTAGGTGAATTATAAATTTAAAACTATCCCACTTTTACCGTGAAGAAAATTTTAAACATTTTAATTCAAAATATATCAATTCAGTAATTACAAAAGCTTTAAATTTAGGTATTAATTTATTTTGTCTAAATTTGAACATGATTGAAAACTGAATTTGACCCAAATTTATATTAGACTGATATATTTATTTTCTATTTTAAATATCTGAATATAAATATTAAATTATTTGTTTTTCTAAAAATAAAAAATATGAAACTAATACATTAACATATATATCCTAAAAATATTAAACTAATATATTAAGTTGTTATATATATAAATATTAAGTAATAAATTAAGAATATCATTGACAAATAGAATATTTTAATTATTCATACGTTTATTCAGATTTAAGTCAAAATTTTTAATTTAAATATATTCAAATATTTTTAACAAATATTTATAAATTAAAAAACAAATGACTTTTAAACATTTGAATAGTTATATTTAAATTTCAACTAAAATAATAGACATACTCTTATAATTAATTTTTGTGGATGAGAATTAATTTTTAACTTTATATTTTGACAATAAGACACCAAATTAAATAATTAGGGGATAAAAAGTAATAACTGTAACAATTTTTTGTCAATTACATGGAAATGTTCCTCTTGGTCCTTTTGCAAAACTGTCCAAATTTTTTAATTTCAAACAACCTTTTTCAACTGGGCTCCATCTATCCATTGATGAAGACGAAGACGACGACTTAAAGAATTGACTTGCTTTGCTTTGCTTTTGCGCCTGACTTTTATTAACCAAATTACTCCTGCATTTGCTTTTTGTGCTCTCTCTCTCTCTCTTCTCTGCATAGAATTAACAACCGAGAATGAGTAGTTCCTATGATCAGTTAAAGGAAGCAGGTCTCACCGCGAAGATATCGAAGGTAATTAAATTTTTCACTGAAATCAAAAGGTTTTAATTAATTTCGTAATATGCTTTGGGAAAGAGAATCTGATAAGTCTTGTGCTATGGGATTGTAGATTCTTACTTATTTGAGAATACGGACAATCCGACATGGATGACTATGATCGAATTCTATCATTCCGTAGATCAGTTTGAATTCAGAAATTTACAATCTATTAAACGATGAATTAAATATAAATTTAATCAAATCCGTCCAACTCCATTCAATGAATAATCATATGCGGAATTATATTCGGGTCCGAGGAGCTATAGACTCATAGCATCCGGGGCCATCGAAATATTAAATAAAAATTTTCTTTTAAATATACTAATTATATTTATATATATATATATTTATTTATTGATTTTGACTTCTACAAGTTTATTTATTTATTCTTATTACATATAAAGTAAGAAAAAAATTTTGGATTTAAAAGAAATATTTGCTGAAAATTATATATTTTTGTTTAGTTTGAAGAATCCTCCAAATATTCCGGTCTTGGATTAGTGATCAATGGCAAGATTCACTTTTGAATATGAATAAATATGAATAGAAAAGAAAAAAAGAGGATAGACTCATTATATCCACAAAAAAAAAAGAGATATAGGAATATCTCTCATATATAAGTACTTAAAGTAATTGAGTGTGAGAACCAAATAAATCAAAAAATTCATGTTCGGTCATTTTTTCAAAGTGAATGATATCATATGTTGTCAATGTTAAATATTTTTTATTTTTCTATGAAATAATTACGGTCATTATACAACCAATCTTGTATTTATTTTTGGGGTGGACGAATTCAGCTCTAGTTTAGATTTTTACAAAATTGAATTAAAACCGAAAATTTTGAGTTTTCCATGTTCAGGATCTATTTGGATCAAATATAAAGGAGAAGCAAGATCAAACCGGATTGACCAATTCAGTTTTTTATTCAATCCAATTTTTAGGTTTAAATAAACTTTTTGTAGATTTTGAAATTTTTTCTAAGTAGAAAAATGACATCCTTTACTTTAACTCAGGAAAATGACGTTATTTTTGTCAAAACAATTTTACTCCAGTCTAAATTTTTTGAGCCAAAACCGAAATCAAACTGAAAATTCTAAGTTTTTAAATAATAATATCAAATTGAAAGACGAAACAGAACGCTTAAGGACATGGTGAGGAGTATGATCAGTCATTCTACCTTATCAAAATCTCTATAGGGCAAAGCACTTAAGACTGTAGCATATATCTTTAACAGAGTTTCAACTAAAGCAACTATCAAAACTTCTTATGAACTTTGGACAGGTAAGAAGCCTAGTCTAAAGCACTTGCATGTTTAGGGCTGTCCAGCTAAGGCGAGGTCTTATAGGCCCAATGAAAAGAAACTAGACTCAAGAACGGTGAGTTGCTATTTTATTGGATACTCTGAAAGGTCCAGAGGATACAAGTTTTATGATCCCAGAACTAAGTTAATTTTTGAGTCGGGAAATGTCCGGTTCTTTGAGGACGTCGAGCTTGCTGGGGGAGATAATGTAAGGGACTTTGTCTTTGAAGAGGAATATATTGATATTCCCACAGATGTTATTGGCATTGATCAGGATTCGATTCCTGACCTTGTTCAAGACAATGTCGAAGAACCTCATTCAAGAAATTATTCTAGAAGAACAAGCTCTAGCACCTCAATAACATATGCCATTAAGAAGATCTACTAGAGAGAGGAGAAGTGCATTGCCAGATGATTACATTGTATTTCTCCAAGAACATGAGGTAGATATTGGAGTGATGGAAGATGATTCTATCAACTTCCGTCAAGCCATTGAAAGTTCTAACTCTCAAAAGTGGATTGATGCCATGATTGAGGAGATTAAGTCCATGAAGGACAATGACGTGTAGGATCTTATCTCATTACCAGAAGGTGCGAAACCCATTGGTTGCAAATGGATATTTAAGACCAAGAGGGATTCAAAAGGTGATGTAGAAAAGTACAAGGCACGTCTTGTCGTAAAGGGCTTTACATAGAAAGAAGGCATCAACTATAAAGAGATTTTCTCTCCAGTTTCTTCGAAAGACTCTTTTAGAATCATAATGGCATTAGTGGCGCATTTCAATCTTAAGTTACATCAGATGGATGTAAAGACGACATTTCTCAATGGTGACATTGATGAGACGATTTACATGGTGCGGCCAGAAAACTTTGTGTCCGGAGACCCAAAGAATAAGGTTTGCAAACTTAAGAAATCCATCTATAGGCTCAAACAAGCATCTCAACAATGATATTTCAAGTTTCATCAAGTGATCATCTCGTTTAGTTTTGAGATGAATTTTGTAGATGATTGTATATATCATAAATTCTGTGGGAGCAAATATATTTTTCTAGTTTTATATGTCAATGACATATTGCTTGCCAGTAACAATATAGGCTTATTGCACCAAACTAAGAAATTTCTAGCTAAGAATTTTGAGATGAAAGATCTTGGTGACTCATCTTTTGTATTAGGTATCTAGATACATCGGGACCGCTCTCGGGGTATTCTTGGATTGTCACAAAAGAGCTATATTGAAAAGGTTCTCAAGAGATATGGCATGCAGAATTGCAAAAAGGTAATACCCCTATGACTAAGGGAGACAAGATTAGTCTCAAATAGTGCCCTAAGAATGACATTGAGAAAATAGAAATGCAAAAGATTTCCTATGCCTCAGTAGTAGGGAGTCTGATGTATGCTCAGATTTATACGCGCCCGGATATTGTGTACATTACTGGGATGTTGGAGAGATATTTAAGCAATTCAGGAGTAGACCATTAGAAAGCAGCTAAATGGGTCTTGCGGTACTTACAGAGAACAAAAGACTACATGCTCACATATTGGAGGTTGGATAAGCTTGAGATTATTGGGTATACCGACTCTGATTTTGCTGGTTGTTAGGATAGTATGAAATCTACGTCAGGCTATGTTTTTCTACTAGCTGGAGGTGATATCTCTTGGAAGAGTGCTAAATAGTCTCTTATAGCATCTTCTACCATAGCAGCAGAGTTCATAGCATGTTTTAAGGCGTCCAATCATGGAGTATGGCTGCGGAATTTTGTCACGGGGCTGCGCATAGTGGATGGTATTGAAAGACCACTCAAGTTATTTTGTGACAATAAGTTAGCAGTTCTATATTCCAACAACAATAGGAGCTCGACGAAGTCAAAACATATAGACAACAAGTTCTTAGTTGTTAAAAAAAAGAGTTCAGAGTGGAGAGTTGTCTATAGAGCACATCGGAACAAACTCCATGGTTGCCAATCCGTTCACTAAGGGATTGCCACCCAAAGTATTTCATGAGCACACTGCTCGTATAGGTGTTATGTCATTTGATGATATTCAGTTTTAGTAGGAGTTTGTAATTTTAGATGGTTTTATGATAACAAACATTTTTCAGTTATTATAGTTTATAGATATTTTGAGGTTATTTTCTGCATAAATAAAATTTTGGTTTAATTTCCACTCCGATTCTAGTATGGTTTAATCTCACTAAGGTTTAAGGAGGATCAGTTGAAAATAGGCATGTTAAGATCACATTGCATGTAATTCCTATGCTACACATCCACATCATAATCTATGTCATTCAGTTGTATCGATATATGTGACCATTGATGGGTTCAGTTACGACAGCTGTAACAAAGACTGCTTTGATCCTATGTTGGTATAATTGATGGACCAGATTGGTTATAGATACATTTTGGTTATGGCAGCAAAGTTGAGCTCGTTTTGGTTATTTTACAAAGCATTATTATAAGGTTATACATTTAGCTCAAATAGGAGATTGTTGGATCCTTAATCCAACATTGGGCTTATATGTAAATAATTATGTTTTGTCGACTGTCAAATAAAGTTGAGCCCAAATTAAAAAATGATCTCCTAAGATTTTGGGTAGTTGGGCTTTGATGTATCTAATAAGATGTAGGTCTTTAATGTGTAGAAAATAAAGAGTAATTTCTATTTTTATGATAGGCTAAAATAGAAATACTATATGATAATAGGAAAGTTATCTTATATATAAAGTAGTCATTGTCCTCATATTATACTTAATGTTTTTTTCCTGATATCCAATCATAAAAAAATTTCAGAGAGAAACAAAAGGTTCTTAAACTATGGATGCAATTTCAGACTATAGATTCAGGTACGCTTCCGCTTTTATGTTGATTTATTCTTGATAATCTGACATGAACGATTTTATGTATTGGGTGATAGTTTTCACCGTAGATAATTTATTTCTAACACTTTCTTCATCCTTTTCTGCTATTTTTGTTTTGGTTTCTTTTTCAATCTACCCAGAGGAAGAAGAAAGGAGAAAATTCTTTTGAATTATTACTTGACAAAATTTGTTCTTCTTGCATTTGTATTTGTTCTCTTCTGCTGGTATTGATAAACAGACAAAGAGTTCGTCGTTGAATGAGTCTCTAGGGATATAGCCTTTAAAATCATGGTTGTTTTATTAGTGATCTGTATATGTAAGCACATTGAATGATTTTTTTTAGTGTAATGTCTTTTTGTACTTCAAGTCTTAGTGTAAGTATGAACACTGATGTTTGTTATCTCAAATTGTAACTCTTGTAATATTCAGTGGACGACGACGATGATCCATTGCCGGCAGTAGAGGGTCTCCAAATTTCTGGAGAAGCTTTTCCTGGACGAGAACTCCAGGCGTGTGGATACTCTAATAATGGAACAACTGATTGTATTTTTGAGGTGCATTTATTGGATTTTCTAATTTGTTTTCTGTTGATTAGCGAATCACTCGAGTAATGCTTTGTTTATCTATACTGATCGCATGATCTTGCATCACTTATTGGATTGCCAGTGGTACGATGTCTGGAAGATGGGTCTGTTAGTTACATAGATGATACTCTTCTCCTTATTTTTTTTTATGTTTTCCTTTAATGATTGAATCTGGATCTCAAGGACTATGTGTTGACAGGAGCAAAGCAGCCAAATCTTTGCCGCATGGTGAATGTTTATAAATGTCATTTGATGTTGCAGACTGGATATCTTGATATATGGGAACCTCCTACACTGACTATCAAGAGAGGAGGTTATTATATCAAGTGTACTGGTCCCAGTGGTCTTGTTGTCACTGAACAGTTTTTCACCAACCACAACTGTAAGCTTTCATGTCTAAATCTTATTTTATTCTTTGGAGCTAGAGCTTGACTACATTACAATTTTTTGTTTTCTTTCATATGAAATTTCCTGTTTGTGCAATGCTGCTCATGATTTGTAATCCTTGTTAACTATAGGAATTGATCACATAATCTCTGTGATTTTTCTTCTCATAAGGACATCCAAAGAATCTAACGTTGGGTAGAATGCTTCATCAGTGAATCCCTGTGATTTTACAATCTCCCGTTTTATTACATAGATATGACTCAGAAATGTTGAAATCCAAATTGGTAATTGCAGCTTTTAAACTGATAAAGCTAGCATTATACTGCATCAGATGTACAACTTGTGTATTTGTGTGTGTGTTTCTTCAAACAATATCTTTTATGGAGTAAATTATTGTAAGAATAACATGGAAATAGCACCAGGTCCTTGCAGTTGCTAATTCATGAGCAATTAATGGCTTCAATTATGTTTCTAACTCTGTAAATTGATGATAAGTTGTTGGTAGTGTTTTGCTTAGAACTTTTCTTCTCCCGATTTGTAGGTCACAATTCCTTATGGAAATGCTACAGAATTACTGATAATTGGTTCTAGTGGCAATGAGCTATTGGATCCTTAATCCAACATTAGGCTTATATGTGAATAATTATGTTTTATAGACTGTCAAATAAAGTTGAGCCCTAATTAAAAGTGATCTACTAAAGTTTTGGGTAATTGGGCTTTGATGTATCTAATAGGATGTGGGCCTTTAATGTGTAGAGACTAAAGGGTAATTTCTATTTTTATGATGGGCTAAAATAGAAATACCATATGAAGAATGTTATCTAATATATAAAGTGGTCATGGTCCCCAGATTACACATAATGTTATTTTTCTAATATCCCATCATCAGAAAATATTTAGAGAGAAACAAAGAGCTTTCAAATAGAACGTGTTAATCTGGAAGGCCAACCGTAGGATTCTAGAGAGCAATTTCAGACTATAGATTCAGGTACGCTTTCGCTTTTATGTTGATTTATTCTTGATAATTTGACATGAATGATTCTATGTTTTGAGTAATGACTTTCACCATAGATAATTATTTCTAACATGAGCATCTCTTACGAGCAGATAGCAGTACAACATATGTTAGTTGGTAAGTTTCTCATGTTTCCTGTATTTATACCAAGAGAAAGGGACAAAGAAGTTTGGACATTTCTTTTGCCATAAACTTCATTCTTAAACTCTTTTTCAATAGAGAGGGTGTCCATACTTTGATACAGAATTTCCTTAATAGCCCAAATCTTTAAAGGAATGGGGCATAGCCCAGATACATTTTCAATAAACACCCTATCTCCCTCAGGTTGGCGGTAAAGAAGAAGGCCCTTAAACCAACTAGGCTAAGCCCCTGGGGGCATTCACAAATGTGTCTTCACTGTTCTCAATGTACTTATGAAGTAGAAAATAACACTACGGGTTTACAAACATTTTTGAAAATTCATTTTAGAGACAGAGTATAATCTTTTACTCAATTTTAAACAACACTAAAAGCATTTAGCATCTAGATTTGCATTAATAAATGTGAAAAGCTTCAGAAACCTTAAAACTTCTTCTTTGTTCTACAGTCTGCTCTGTTTTTGCTTATTGTCTTCAAAATATTAAAGGAATTGGCTTATTTGCTTTCTGGTTTTCCAGAATTTTTGTTGAATGCTTCTTCATGGAACAGTCTGTTTCTTACTTTTTTGCAGTTTGAGGGATACAATTGTGCTTACCTTGAGATTGTTCATCATAAAGGTATAATTTTTCATCTGTATAAATAACATGATACTTCGACTCCTTTTATGTTTATATAGAAATTTGATTATACCTCTTAAGTAAGCCCTTTTTGCTCAAATCGGATCCTATTAGCTTAGTCAGATTTAATCTATTCTGACGTTAACTTTTAGCAGTAACTCATCGAAATATATGTTGACCTTTCCTTTGACGAATGTTGCAGGCTTGTGAAAAGAGGAGAGGAAGTAAGCGGGGCCTATTCTTTCACGAGTGGATGAGGAAGTGGGGCCTATCTTTCACAAGTGAGGCACATTATTACATATTGCAATGAAGCAGGATGGGGTTGGTAACGTGGAATAAAAAAGAAAAATTAACACTAATGATTAACTTTTGGACCCAATTTTCGTAAATGACCATTGTTCAAAATATATTTTAAAAATAACTAACTTGGACCAAAATACCCTTAATCGAAAGTGTACTTTCGAGCACGAAGTACACTTTCAATCATAAAGAAATCGAAACTTTTCTTCATAATCGAAAGTGTACTTTCGATCACAAAGAAGTTTCGATCACGAAGAAAATAAAAAATTAGTCATTTTTGAAAAAAAAATTATAAGGATATTTTGATCCGAATTGGTCATTTTTTAAACACATTTTGAACAGTGGTCATTTAAGAAAATTAAGTCTAAGAGTTAGTTACTATTGAAATTCCCCCAATAAAAAATGTCCAGTCTACTTATTTTTTCTACTCTCATATTTGTTTATATTAAATATTAAATAAAAATATTATTAATATATAATAACTTTATTTATATACAATAATTATATTAAAAGGGATATTGTACTTTACCCTCTCTGATTTTTAGAACAAGCTGATATATTCTCTAAATTTTAGAAAAAGTCTAAAATACCCCATAAGGTTACTATTTATATCTTAATTTGACTATTTTATCTCTTCATTATTAAAATTATCTAAAATAATTATATTATCTTTAGTTTTTTATTTTATAATAACTAATATAATCGTATTCTAACATTTAAATTTAAAAGTTATAATGATATTTTGACTTTTAGTTGTTTATTTCCTTTCAAATCCATTATTAAGTTTATATAATATTTAATTATATATTTTTTTAAAAATACTATATTATTAAAATAGTTTATTTTAAAAATTATGTATAATTGTATAAACATTTAAAAAGTTTTAACAACAAATTTTACTTTATAAAAAAATCTACAATTAATTATAAATAATTTTTTAAATATAATATGATATATTTTAGAAATTATATATAATTAGATATTATAAATACTTTATTATAAATTTTGAAGGAAAGAAATAATTAAGAATTAATATATTATTATAATTTTTAAATTTAAGATTATAATAAGATTATATTGATTATTATAAAGTACAAAATAAAAATAATATAATTATTTTATATATTTTTAATGGTGAAGGGGTAAATAGTCAAATTAAAATATGAATAGTAATTTGAGGGGGGTATCCTTAGTTTCTCCAAAATGCATGGGGGTATCTTACCTTTTTTAAAACTCAGGGGGATATATTTAATTTCTCCCAAAACCTAAGGGGAGTAAAGTATAATATCCTTATAATGTATTTCATTCTTTCATTATAATTTTTGAAGAAAATTATGAAGCTCATAACTAATATAAACAAACAACTATGAAAATACATATATGTACTTGTTATACATAAAAATAAAAAGAATTATTTTATAGTTTTAGTTCAAATTTAATCACATTATTCAATAAGGATTTATATGGAATTATTAATCCTATTAACACATGATATTATAATTTATTATTTTTGTATTATTTAAAAATTTTATTTTTTAAATATTTCCAAAAAAAGAAGGGGTGTATGCATTGATCAAATATTTATAAAAAAATAACTTTTTAAATAAGATAGAAGTAATAAATTATAGTATATGAATAAAAATTTATTGTCATGTGTTAATAGAATTAGCAATTACATATACATCCTTTTTACATAATTTAATTTAATTTTAATCAAAGATGTAAAAAAAGAAGAAAATTTTGATTATTTTTAGTTGTAGTAATTATAACATGTATGAAAATTTTTAAATTTTTTTTATATATATTAACAAACTTCATAATTTTTCTTTAAAATATATATTTAATACAACATTATTTTTAAATGGATATATAAAAGATATACCTTTCCAACTTTTGGAGAAACAACAAGTATCCCCTGGGTTTTTGGTAGAGGTGGCAAACGGGCAGGCTGGCTCGAACACGGCCTGGCCCAGCTTATGAATAGTGTCAGCATGGCATGACACTGTTCACAGGCTGGGTCGAGAAAAAAGCCCGTGGGCCGTGCCGTGCTCGGCCGCAAACAATATCCGTGCCATGACAGGGCCAAAACAAATTCATGAGTTACTATTTAACTCATGAACAGTAGAATCTCGTCACTATTTATTATAAATAGTAACACTGTATAAACTCGATAAACTGCATTTTGATGGACGGGCTGGCACGATATGAACAATAACTGTGCTTGTGGGCCGGGCTAAACTGGTATATTTTACTGTACATATCATGCCGACCCGGCCCGAGAGCCCGTTGGGCTTATTTTTCATGGGCCGTGCTAGTCCGGCACGGCCCATTTGCCACCTCTAGTTTTTGGGTATCCTAGATACACCTAAGTTTTGAGAGGATAAAAAAATACTCCTTTTAATTGACAGAACATAAGTAAAATAATAAAATAAGATATAATTTTTTTCATAATTAACAATTCAATTCCATTATTTTTAACATATTAGTATATTAGGGACTGAAATGTTAAATTTAAAAAGATTTATTTATTTTGTTATTTTAAAAAGGTTCATAAATAAAAATATAATTTATTTAAATTTAAATACTAATAATAAATTTGTTATTTTAAAGTTTTTAATCAAAATTAAATTCAGCTATTAAATAAGAAGGTAAAGGTATATCTAATTTTAAAATTCTCTATTCCATTTTCATAACATTAAATTAAATTTATATATTATAATTTATTTTTTATTTTATTGAAAGGTATTATTGAATTTTCATAAATTATATATATATATATAGATATATATATATTATTGAATTAATCCATAACAAAATTACACTTCATGCATATATATTTGCTGACTTGAATTTTTTTGCATGTAACTAGTTAAATTAGCCTCGTAATTTTATCACGAACTGCTTTCACGACGGCTTCAAAGTCGATGTCATCAACAGGAAGGACAGGATGGTTGCTGTAATACTCAGCGAGGCAACAAGGATTACAAGGATCTACAGGTTCCAGATGATCTTCATCACTGTTGGTATCTTCAACGAAGTCATCCAACAATTCATGGTTGAAATCGTACTCATAGCCATGAGAGAATAAATCTTCATAGTTCAGATATTCATCATATTCTTCCTCATCATGTATGTCCTTTTCCAATTCTTGCGACGGCAGCGATGTTGTATCTTATGTGAGATATTTCAAAATACAAGTATCACACGTTGACTAGTTATAAAACTCTTAAATTGTTTATATATGAAAACAATTATAGAGTGGGATAACAAGCAAGTATAAGTGTCTCTCTCGCGCACAAGACAAGCCGGCCCAAGCCCAATTATGAAGGTTCGGTCCGAAAAGCGTTTAATGCGCGTCGTCGTGCGCAGGGGGAACCATCCCCTCCCCCCCACCCTCGGGTGTGCGCGAGCTGGGCTTAACTGTACAACTGCCTACAACCGATACCATCCTAAAAGGGTAGAAATAGTTTTCAGGACAGTGCCCTTTGTACGACGCACATATATCAATAGTATATTTCCTGAAGTCACCAACAAGCGACTCATAAGAACTCATAGTTGTTGGATAGAGAGAGAGAGAGAGAACAATTTAGAACAAATTAAAGCAAAGCAAGTGCAATTTGGTTGAATGACTCAAAGGCAAGTCAATAATGCTTTCTTTTCTTCGTCTTCAAGAAATCAAAGAACACCCAAAAAGCAGAAAAAAACGAAAACAGTACATGAAATGTATTTACACATATATACGATGGTGAAATTTTATTATACAACAAAAATTTGAGCTAAATATGAAGTGTAAATACACTTTTTATGTGTTATTATCAGCTAAATTTTAAAAAATTAACATTAGAAAATAGCATTATTAATTATCGTATGTTATGATTTTCTTGAAATTTACGAAAAAAAGAAATTTTTTTCTTTTGCTCTTTTCTGGTCTTCCCCTCTTCTTTTGTCTTTTTTTTTTCTCCATCCCTCTCTCTTTATAATTTTTTCATTCTCTCTTTTATTTAATCCTTGAAAACAGGAAATGAACTTGAAAAATAAAAATAAAAAGAGAAACAATTAAAATAAAAAAATAAAATTTTTATTTTGATATATGAGTCTGAATTTTTTTACGATATTATTTTTTATTTAAATAATAAATTGAAAAAGAAAGTTCTCAGTTGGTTGACTTGGCTAACGGTGATTTACCGTCGAGTTCATATCACGCGCTCGAAAAAATGAAAATCCATATTCTTTTATATTACTGGTCTGTTCATATATGTTCATGTTTTTACAAATGAAGAGATAAGTTTTACACTTATATCAAATAGGTCCTGAAAATTTTAAACTTTTACTAAACTAACCTTGTAATATTGAATTTTGATTTAATACAATGTAGGTATATTACTTAAACCTATAGGGTGGAGAAATGTCAAAAACTTCAGGGATTTGGATATTTTATGTATCCAAATCTTAAATTAAAAGAACTCTAAACCCTTTTAACTAAAACATGGGGGTATAATGGTCAAAACAATACATGATAATTGAAAGAAAAAAAAAAGCTGTTAACAATGATAGATAATGTATAAATAAACACCTTTAGAAAGCTTCATATTAGTTTCTTATTATAAAATTATCTAAAACACATTTAGAAAGATTCATATTTTGCTAAAATTTGAAAAATATCGTACACCTCTAAAACAGAATGCAAGCTTGTGAGATAACAAAATAAGTATTGAAAAGAGATAATTAATTATAATGAATGTATGTATAAGATAAAGTACATGCACTAATTGTACATTTTTAGATTATTTTTATTTTACATTTTTGGTGTATTTTTTTTTTCATATTGATCTTCTAGCACAAGTAACAAAATATGTTTATTACTTTTATCATCCATTTATCAATAGAAACTAATAATTTTCCGTAGAGTGTAAATCTACAATGCTTGAAAATAATTTGTTGATCGTCGAAAAATATAAGGGTAGATTGAAATTATCTTGAGATGTTACAATAATTTTAAAAGTAATCACCTTAAATTAGTTGGGTATTTTCAATCTCATAGAAGTTTCATCAGTTGAATATTAGTTTAAATTATTGAGGTTTTGACATATCATTTTCCATTTTAACTAATTAATTAATTATAGTTTAGAAATGCAAGGTTGGTAGTGTTATAACTGTACTACTGTTCATAAATATATATCCAAATTAACACTAAGCTTGTTGAATTATCAAACAAAATTTCGTTAGCACATTAAAAGATGTCAAATATAGACTTCTGGATAAAATTAAGTTAAGATATTGCTTTATTTGTTAGCTGATGGAGTTGCCTATAAAATCATTAGTTTATTGCAAAACGGTATTAAGCATGATTCTTAGATAACAATCAATTAATTCTCTATACATCTATTCCTAGATCTTCAGCATCCCTAGCTAGCTAGCTACAGGTATAAAGTTTGCAGTATCCTGTGAATTGAAAAAAGAAAGAAGGATGTCTTTTGGTGGGAGTTTAGGTTTGTTTCTGCTGTGTTCATGCTTGGCTGTTGCAGCAGCAATAAAGATTGAATATGATGCAAAAGCCATTATCATTGATGGGCAACGTAAAGTTATAAACGCTGGTTCAATCCACTATCCACGCAGCACCCCCGAGATGTGGCCTGATTTGATTCAGAAGGCTAAGGATGGAGGCCTTGATGCCATTGATACTTATATCTTCTGGGATGTCCACGAACCTCAACGTCGCGAGGTAATTGATTAATTTGGATTATCGATCATAAGCCTGTCAAAGTAGCTAACTGAAGTTTGAAAGCTATTACGTTATAACTGATTCAAGATATTAGACTGTTTAATTAATTACTTTGTTATTTATTTGTCTTAGTATAATTTTGCTGGAAATTTGGACTTCGTGAAGTTCTTCAAGATTATTCAAGATGCTGGACTATATGGCATTCTTCGTATTGGTCCTTATGTTTGTGCTGAATGGAATTATGGGTAAGTATGTTTTCTTTCACCATTAATTCTTCTTAATTAAGTATCAACGTTCCTATCTTTTAAAGTACAGATTTTTTTTTTTTTTTTTTTTGGCAATTTTGTCCAAATTTATTACGAAAACAGCTCTATTCTGTGTAAAACAATGTTATTTTTTATACTAATTTTATGCAAAATTAGCCGTACGTGTTGATGATGTCTATATATTATTGCTCTCAAATAATTTCTGACACTAATTAATTCTTTTTTATCAGAGGTTTCCCCCTTTGGCTGCACAACACTCCCGGTATCGAACTAAGGACAAACAATGAAATTTACGAGGTTTCGTATACGCTCAAGTTAAAATTAATTTATAATAATGTTCTGTTTCAATTAATAATGTACATATAAATAAATAATATAGATAATTAATTCTAGATTTGATTTCTGCATAATTATGAATACAGAATGAAATGCAAATATTTACCACCAAGATCATAAACATGTGCAAGGAAGCGAAGTTATTTGCATCTCAGGGAGGCCCAATTATTCTTGCCCAGGTTAGTATAAATCATTTTTACATATTTAATTTCTTAAATTAAAATTAAAAATGGCTTATTCATTAGTTTTAGATTCTGAACATATATATGAATAATTGTAATTACAGATCGAGAACGAATATGGGAATATAATGGAGAAATATGGAGAAGCAGGGAAGGAATATATAAAATGGTGTGCAAAAATGGCTGTTGCCCAAAATATTAGTGAACCATGGATTATGTGCCAACAAAGTGATGCTCCATCACCTATGGTAATACACATACTGCTACCTATTCTTCATTTCGATTCTCAATTCTGTATATATTGAAACAAAATATTTATTACAATTACAGATCGACACATGCAATGGATTCTATTGTGATCAATTCAAGCCAAACAGTCCCAAGAGTCCCAAAATGTGGACTGAAAACTGGACTGGCTGGTGGGTTTTCTCCTTCTTTCTTAACAAAATTATATAAAATTTTAATTAACAGCTTAATTAATTAATTAATTAATTCCTACTGCATGCTACAGGTTCAAGCTTTGGGGTGGGAAAGACCCATATAGAAGTGCCGAGGATCTTGCATTTTCAGTTGCACGCTTTTTCCAGCTTGGAGGAGTCCTCAATAATTATTACATGGTTTTATACATTACACATACATATTCATAATTAACTTAATTATTAATTAGTTTCTTCAATTTTTAATTATTTAGTTGATTAACTCTTATTTCTTTCTCTCAAATAATAATTAATAACAATCAGTATCATGGAGGAACAAACTTCGGACGCACAGCAGGAGGTCCTTATATTGTAACTTCATACGATTACCACGCACCCCTTGATGAATACGGTAGTTAATAATTAATCATTCGCATTTAGATCAATTAATTTCAATATATATGTGTAAAACTAATTGATTAATTAATTGCAAATCAACTTTCAGGCAACCTGAATCAGCCAAAATGGGGACATCTGAAGCAACTCCATGCAGCTATTAAACAGGCAGAACAATTTTTCACTAGTGCTACAGAAGAAACCAAGAATCTTATGAAAAATGTTGCTGTAAGTCTCAACCAAAATCATACGGATGATGATTTCTTTGATGATCATAATCATGATTGATGACCATAATCATATGTTGACTTGCAGATGACAAAATTCACAATCAATGCTACGGGAGAAAAGTTCTGTATGTTGAGCAACGTCGACAATCTAAGTAATGTGAGAGCTCGCGTGGAAGAAGGTGGGGATGAGTTCTTTGTGCCAGCATGGTCTGTAACTTTTGTTCAGAATTGCAGTAAGGAAGTTTACAACACTGCAAAGGTAAACACTCAAAGCTCAGTAATGGTGAAGAAACAAAACGATGAAGACGAAGGGAATTACAACAATGGAGTAGGTGGTGGTGCTAAAACGCTGTCGTGGATGTGGACAGCTGAACCCATGGAAGATACTCTAAATGGAAGAGGAACATTCAAAGCTTCACAACTTCTTGATCAGAAAGATGCTACTTTTGATACTAGTGACTATTTATGGTATATGACCACGTAAGTACTTATTACATATTTACATTATTATTTACTTAATTAATTTTTTTCACTAGATATCATTGGTATAAATATAACATTTTTAAATTTTACAATTACAGTATCGACACCAAAAATGCATCTTTGAGTAATGCTACTCTGCGAGTAATTACAAATGGTCATGCACTTCATGCTTATGTTAATGGCAAGCTCATAGGTAATTGATTGATATTAATTTATGACAGCATTAATTAGCATTAATATTAGTTAATTAATTGTTGGATTAATAATTATAATAGGGTCACGATTCTCCAAGCAAGCCGACGGACAACAAACGGTGAATGGAGATGATTATAGTTTCATATTTGAGAAACCTGTTTCACTTATATCAGGCTACAACGTTATAAGTCTACTCAGTGCCACAATTGGATTGGCTGTATGTATCTATAAATTTTTTTATAATTATATATATTTAATTAGAACTTCTTAAAGATGAAGACGTTTACAACAAAGAAAACCCTAATATATATTAATGAATTATGTGTACAGAATTATGGTGCATTTTATGATTCAAAACCTACTGGCATAGTTGGGGGTTCAGTTACGTTGATCGGAAATGGAAATGCTACTATCGATTTAACAACAAACCAATGGTCTTATAAGGTATGTAATTATACTTATACAAATGATCGATAAATGAAAGAAATTAGAAGCTACATTCATATATTTGATTATATGACTCTGAATTATTATCTAAGGTGGGCTTGAACGGTGAGAGCAAACAATTCCACGATCCGAATTCAGGCAATGCCAATTGGAGCTCCTCAAATGTTCCCCAAAATATACCCATGACATGGTATAAGGTATGTATATATTATGATTGATTTGTGAATGAAATTAAAGAATTCATTTATGTATAATTAATTGGGGGTGTTTTTGAGAATGTAGACCACGTTTAAGACTCCTTCAGGCAAAGAGCCGGTGGTTGTAGACTTGCTAGGAATGGGAAAAGGGCATGCGTGGGTGAATGGAAATAGCATTGGGCGTTATTGGCCTACACAAATTGCTGAAAACAAAGGATGTGATGCCCAGTGCAATTACCGAGGATCATATTCTGACGGCAAATGCAGGACAAATTGCGGAAACCCTTCTCAGAGATGGTACCATGTGCCGAGGTCATACCTGAACACTGATCAGAACGGTGACAACACGTTGATTTTGTTCGAAGAAGTAGGAGGAGCTCCCTGGAATGTCAGTTTCCAGGTTGTAACAGTTGGAACTGTTTGTGGAAATGCATACGAGGGAAACAACCTTGAACTCCACTGCCAAGGTGATGGAAGAATCTCCGAAATCCAATTTGCAAGTTTTGGTGATCCACAGGGAACGTGCGGCTCGTTCAAGATTGGGAATTATGAGGCCACTCAGAGCATTGCCGTTGTTGAAAGGCTATGCATTGGGAGGCCGAGTTGTGGGGTTAATGTGTCGCAATCGACTTTCGGATTCAACAGCTGGGGCAACCTTACATCGAGGCTGGCTGTGCAAGCTGTTTGCGAATGATCATCAATTTGATTTAGTAAATATAAGATAGAGAAAAAGAAGACAACAATGCCGATTTAAAAGTTTATGACATGTTCCAACTTATTTTGTTGTCACCTTTTCTTTTGGATTACGTGTTCATTTGTACATATACACTTGGCTTCACCTCAATGATTTATTAAATACATATTCCTGCTGTATTGTAGGGTTTCTACTGTTGTTTAATTATACTGCTCGATTTTATTCTTGTAAGCCTCTTAATTTGCTTTTTACTAAAATTTCTCTAAGCTTTGACTTGGAGATTGTCCAAATAATAATAATAATAATAATAAATTTCTCAAATTTTAAAGAAGAAAATAGTATTTTTTTTTTAAAGAAATGAAAATTTGTTGATTGTGTTCCAATAAAACTAACGGTTTAAATTTTATTAATTTGTTTTCTAATATATAGAGTTTATCTAATTATTTATAAACAAACATATCATTTAAAATTATACCGAAGCAATTTTGTTAGACAAATCTTGTGCTTATATATAAATAAACAAAACAACTGATCTAATTGAAGCAAAATGCAATTTTGCATTTATAATTGAGAAACAGAAGGAGATCAAAAACAGTTTATATGCTCCTAGCTAGCTGGCTTGTTTAAAAACTTAGAACATAATATATACATCAAAGGCAAATACGATAGGCTGAACAGAAATTTTGATTGGATTATCAGCATATCGATCGACTAGTAAAATCAAAACTAATTGCTGTATTAGGTAGTAGAATTTATTATATCCTAATCACTGAGAGAGCACATACAAGTCTTGTTATATCCTCCAAGTTTCCCAAAAGCTTACGAGTTTGCAATAGGTAATAGAACGGTGCGTTTTAGAAAAAATCATGAAGATACTTAGTGTTATCTGTAAAGCATTCCAAATACTTTTTTTATAATTAAAATGATATATTATTGAAAAATAAAGAAAAGGGAATACAAGAGTAACCGAAGGTTTAGCAACAATTAAGGACTAGAAATAGCCAAATACGGCACAAAACAGGAAGAAGAAACAGCAGTAAACTGCAATTCTTTTTGCTGCAGAACAGCAAAAACTAGGCTGCTGCCATCTTTAGACAGCAAACAGCAGCATCAAATCTGCAGCCAGCAGCAGGTAGGAAGATAGAAAAGCAGCAAGACATCACAGCAAACACTTTCAGTCTAGCAGAAATCAGGTGGAAAATCTCACCAGCTGCGAGTATTGGCATTAATTTAAAAACAAAATGAAAACCTTAATTTAGTGTATGTCCTAGTAGCTGTACTTGCATCAATATCAGCAAGCCTAAAATTCATCAGCCCCAACACTAGAAAACTGCAGGTGCAATGTCTCAGCAGTTGTACTTGTTATAACAAAAGCAAGAAAGATAATTAAGAACGCAAATAAAGAACACAGAGATTTAACGTGGTTCACTAACGATGTGTTAGCTACGTCCACAGGCAGAGGAGAGAAAAGTTTTATTGATCTTGAGGAGTAAAGATTACAGATTGCGGCTAGGTTATGACCTAGAGAGTTTATATAGTACTCCCTAGACAGATGCGGAAAAGCCCAGAAAAATAGGCCCAAACAGATAACCCTAGCCCAGGGACTAACTGATTCAAGGCATATTCTAACAAATCTCCACCTTGACTTGAATCCTCTCACAAATAACAGATGTACCAGATGCACCATACACAATGCCAGATGTACCAAAAAAAAACCTCCTCTACCTCAGATTTTGCCCTCTAAAGGGCAATCAACAACTCCTAACATTTAGCAAGTCCAAACAATGTTGGAACTTGCTATGCGAAACCGGCTTGGTGAACATATCAGCTGGGTTATCAGCAGTACCCACTTTGTTCACCTTAATTCTCTTCTCACTTCTTAGAAAATGATACCTTACATCAATGTGCTTAGTCCTCTCATGATGAACTTGGTCCTTAGCTAAACAAATTGCACTAAGACTGTCACAATACACTATAGCTTGATCATGATGTAGACCCAAATCACTGACCAATCCTTTCAACCAGATTCCCTCTTTGGCTGCTTCTGTCAATGCCATGTACTCTGCTTCTGTAGTAGACAAAGTCACTGTAGGCTGCAAAGTAGCTTTCCAACTGACAACTGAACTACCAAGAGTGAAAACATAACCAGTCATAGATCTTCTACTGTCAACATCTCCAGCATAATCAGAGTCTGAAAACCCTGTCACCAAACACTGTGTATCACCTCCGTAAATGAGACCAACATCAAATGTACCTTTGAGATACCGAAAAATCCTCTTCACAGCTTGCCAATGCTCCTTACCAGGTTCACCCATAAACCTACTAACAACACTAACAGACTGTGCAAGATCAGGTCTGCTGCAGACCATCGCATACATCAAGCTTCCTACTGCACTAGCATAGGGAACTCGAGACATGTACTCCTTCTCCTCAACAGATTTAGGTGCAAAAGCAACGGACAGATGTGCATTTGCAGCACTAGGAGTATCTATGGGCTTTGCGGTAGACATGCCAAATCTTGACAAAATCTTCTGAATATATCCCTTCTGTGACAAGAAGAGCTTCTTTTTGCTTCTATCCCTATAAATCTCCATTCCCAGAATTTTTCGAGCTGCACCCAAATCTTTCATCTCAAACTCAACACTAAGAAGATCCTTCAACTTCTGAACATTAGACTTGTTCTTTGCAGCTATCAACATATCATCTACATACAGGACCAGATAAATCAAAGAACCATTTGTTGCCTTGCTGTAATAAACACAACAATCATACGGACTCCTGGTGTAGCCAATCTCTATCATATAGCTGTCGAATCTCTTATACCACTGCCTCGGAGACTGCTTTAGTCTATACAAGGACTTCTTCAACTTGCAAACATAGTCTTCCTTACCAGGAACCTGAAATCCATCTGGCTGAGTCATGTATATCTCCTCTTCCAACTCTCCATGCAGAAAAGCTGTCTTCACATCTAGTTGTTCAAGCTCCAAATCCTGATGTGCAACTATTGCTAGTAGCACCCTGATGGAAGTGTGTCTGACCACTGGTGAAAAAATCTCATTGTAGTCTACTCCCTCTCTCTGAGTGAATCCTCTAGCTACTACTCGAGCTTTATACTTGATACCCTCAACAGATGTTTCTCCTTCCTTCTTCTTATAGACCCATTTACACGTGACAATCTTTCTGTCTCGAGGTCGCTTGGTTAATTCCCAAGTCTGATTCTTATGAAGTGACTCCATCTCATCTCCCATTGCAGCAAGCCATTGGGTAGACTCAGTACATGTAACCGCTTCTTTATAGGTGGATGGCTCATTAGAGTTAGTATCTACTTCTTCAGCAACCTGTAGTGCATAGGCCACCATATCTTCAAAACCGTATCTCTTGGGAGGTATCCCATAGTTAGCTCTCTTTGATCGATTAAGAGCCAAACTGTGCTGACTTGCTACTGGTAATGAAGAACCTGATGGTTCTGATTCTGACTGTGGGTGTTGATCTTTATGTTGTGGTTCACTCTCATCTAGAGTGACTTGCTGCTCCACCTGTTTCTCAACACTACCATTTTCTGACACAACAATAGACTTCACAATAGGGTTAAACATAGAATTTTCATCAAAAACTACATTTCTACTAAGTATAACCCTCTTTTCAGACGGGGACCAGATTCTATACCCTTTAACCTCATCCCCATAACCTACAAATACTCCCTTTTTAGCTCGTGGCTCTAATTTACCCTCATTTACATGATAATAAACAGTACAACCAAAAGCTCTTAAATTAGAGTAATCAGCAGGCTTACCAGACCACACCTCAAAAGGGGTTTTGAGATTTATACCTGTGTGAGGTCCACGATTTATCAGATAACACGCTGTACTAACCGCTTCTGCCCAGAACCTTCTAGTTAGTTCAGCATTAGAAAGCATGCACCTAGCTCTCTCCAAAAGTGTCTGATTCATACGTTCTGCTACACCATTCTGCTGTGGTGTATCCCTGACTGTATGATGCCTAGCAATCCCTTCATTCTTACAGAACTCATCAAACTCAGACCAGCAAAATTCCAAACCATTATCAGTTCGCAGCCTTTTGATCTTCTTCCCTGTTTGATTCTCCACTAATGCCTTCCACTGCCTGAAGTTCTTAAAGGCTTCACTTTTATGCTTCATAATGAACACCCAAGTCATCCTTGAGAAATCGTCAATCATCGACACAAAATATCTGTGACCCCCTAAAGACTCCACCCGAGAAGGACCCCAACAATCAGAATGGATGTAATCAAGTGTGCCTTTTGTTCTATGTATTGCTTTAGGAAACTTGCTGCGATGTAACTTCCCGAAAATACAATGTTCACAAAATTCAAGATCCTTGATCTTGTGGCCACAAAGAAGATCCCCTTTTGACAGAATTTGCATCCCTCTTGCACTCATGTGACCAAGCCTCATATGCCATAACTTGGTCATGTTGTCCTTATCAATCTCCGAGGATGCAACAGCAACAGAACTTGACAGCGTAGAACCTTGAAGAAAATATAAGGTACCACGCTTTACACCTTTCAAAACCACATTCGAACCCTTGCAGACATGTAAGACTCCACCTTCACCTTGAAAACTGAAACCCTTGTTATCCAACATACTCAACGATATCAGATTCTTTGTCATAAGTGGAACATGCCTAACATTATTCAATGTGCAGAATTTACCATCATGTGTTCGTATTTTAATCGAGCCTATTCCAACCGCCTTACAAATAGAACTGTTAGCCATAGAAATATTGCCTCCATCTACCTGCTCGTAGGTTGTAAACCACTCCCTGCGCGGACATATATGGTAAGACGCTCCAGAATCCAGAATCCACACATCATCGTGATCCGTGTGCTCATCAGCAACTAGAGCAATATCTTCTTCAGAATTGGTATCTGCTACAGCAGCAGTACCTGTCGGTTTATCCTGCTGCCTCTTCTTCTTGGGACAATCAGATTTCCAATGTCCCTTCTCTTTACAGTAGTTACAGACATCATTGGGTTTTGGACCCTTAGAAATTGGCTTCTTGAATTTCTTCTTCCCCAAATTTCCATGTCCATAACTCCCACTGGCTACTAACCCAACAGCCTGATTATTTGCACCTGTACCAGTCGCCTTGTGGCGCAGCTCTCTAGTATGGAGGGACGATCTAACCTCCTCCAGAGACACAGTATCTTTCCCAACAATAAACGATTGCACAAAATTCTCATACGACAATGGTAAAGATACTAACAGAATTAAAGCAGCATCCTCATCTTCAACTTTAACATCAATATTGCGCAATTCTAATAAAATTGTGTTTAACTGATCTAAGTGATCTCGAAGAGGCATACCTTCCTGCATTCGCAGACTGAACAGACGTTGCTTTAGAAGCAACTTATTGGTTAAGGACTTTGTCATATAGAGACCCTCGAGCTTAACCCACAGACCTTGCGCGGTTTCCTCCTCTGCGACCTCGGTAATGATATCGTCTGCAAGACACAGCATAATCGTCGAGTGTGCCTTCTCCTCCAGAACGGCCATCTCAGCGGTGATTGGATCCGCCAGCTTCCTCGCAAGCGGCGCCCACAGCCCTTGTTGTTTCAACAAGGCTCGCATCTTGATCTGCCATAAACTGAAACTATTCCTCCCCGTGAATTTGTCGATCTTCACGTTCATACCAGACATCTTTCTCACCGAATTTCAAACCCTAGACAGATCTAGCTCTGATACCAGTTTGTTATAACAAAAGCAAGAAAGATAATTAAGAACGCAAATAAAGAACACAGAGATTTAACGTGGTTCACTAACGATGTGTTAGCTACGTCCACAGGCAGAGGAGAGAAAAGTTTTATTGATCTTGAGGAGTAAAGATTACAGATTGCGGCTAGGTTATGACCTAGAGAGTTTATATAGTACTCCCTAGACAGATGCGGAAAAGCCCAGAAAAATAGGCCCAAACAGATAACCCTAGCCCAGGGACTAACTGATTCAAGGCATATTCTAACAGTACTTGCATTAGTAGCAGCAAGCCTGAAGTCATCAGCAGAGGAAAGAAAAAATCAAGCATGAGTTCATGCCCTGTTTTCAAGGACTAACCAAGATAGAAAAAATCAACCATACGCAATGCTGGTGGAGAGGAGAGAAAAAGAATTATAAAGAGAGGGACAGAGAAAAAGAGAGAAGAGAGGAATTAAGACCAAAAAAGAGCAAAAGAAAAAGAGAGAATAATCCACTTTAATTTTTTTTTCTTTTTAATTCTTACAAATTTTAAGAAAATAGGAAGATCCAAGAATTCAATGCTTTTTTTACTGTTAATTTTTAAAATTTAACTTAAAAAATATTTAACATATAAATTTAAGTGCATTTATATTTCATATTGAGCTCAAATTTTTGTTGTATAATAAAATTTGAACCAATTAAAACTAGAATTTCATCATCGTGTGTGTGTGTGTATGTACTGCTATTTTCTCCTTTTTGGGTGAGTTCTGATTTCTTGAAGACGAAGAAAAGAAAACTTATTGACTTGCTTTTGAGTCATTTAACCAAATTGCACTTGCTTTTGCTTTTTGTTCTAAATTAGTCTCTGATCTATCCAACAACTATGAGTTCTTATGAGTCATTGCCGTTGCAAGTATTGGAAAATGACTTAGTTGAGGAAAATGTTGAATACCTTGAACGCGATGAAGATTTATCTTATGGCTGTGGGTATGATTTCATCCATGAATTGGAAGATGACTTTTTTGAAGATACCAACTGTTCCGAAGATCATCTGGAACCTGTAGAGTATCCTTATAGCCTCCCTGGGTACGATGTTGAATACCCGGAGCCTAACGAAGTTTTACTCTATTGCTCTGGGTACGATTTCAACCATGAATTGGAAGATGACTTCGTTGAAGATACCAACAGTTGTGAAGATCATCTAGAACCTGTAGAAAATCTTTATGGCCTCCTTGGGTATGATGGTGAATACCCTGAACCTGATGAAAATTTATTCTATTGCTCTGGGTACGATTTCAACCATGGATTGGAGGATGACTTCGTTGAAGATACCAACAGTTGTGAAGATCATCTGGAACCTGTCGAGTATCTTTATTGCTTCCCTAGCTACGATGTTGAATACCCTGAACCAGATGAAGATTTATTCTATGGCTCTGGGTACGATTTGAACTGTGAATTGGAAGATGATTTTGTTGATCATCCTGTAGAGTATCCTTATGGCCTACCTGGGTGCGACAGAAACCTTTCCATCGATCCCAATATCAACTTTGAAGCCCACATGAAAGTATTTCATGACATGTCTATGAGGGTAATTTAATGAGTTACATGCACAAATTCAATTCATCACATATAGATTCATGAAATGTAATTTTATAATGGATTCAGGTAACATGCATTTGAACCAGGTGTTTGAATTGTAAATATTACTGAAGAAGCAACAGCATGAGAATGTAGATAACTAGTGTTCAATTTTTCAAAATTTTGTAACTTTCTGTAATTTTGAGTTTACATTGAAGTCTTTCCTATTTTTGCAGGATCGTAGGCCAATGGAATCTATCAAGAGCATAGTAATTAATGTAGAGGGAGTAGAAAGGGTGAGATTTGAATATTGCTCAACTCTGTATGTAAAGGGTTACTGTTTACATTTTAAGAAAATATATGAATGCCTGCACTAGAGGACTCGGTTGATTAGACCCTTTGCACTTGATTGTCAATGTTTTCAGGCAATAATTACAAATACTGAAAGCATTATTGGAGCTTCAGTAAGAAACTCCCACCGCATAGATAATGGAGGAGATACCAACAATATCCGAGATCCTGAGGCACAGAGAAGGAGAAATACTGCAGGTTGTTGCTCCGGAAAGGTAATAAAAGAAAGATTTAAATTTTTCCTCTGTAGTACTTCTTTAGTTCCTTGATTAACGATGATTAATTCATTCCTTCTTTTACACACAGATTGATTTAGAGAAGATCGCAGCAATCACAAATATTGTCCTGGAAATTCTCTCAGCTGTTTTCGACCAACTCTCTTCTACACACAAACCTCGCTATGCACTCGTGAGTATGTTACTGTCATTTGCAGCCTTGCTTATTTGCTCTACAGAGCTTGTTTATAAAGTTAGAAAGGAAAGAGTTACATGGAAATGGAGTAGATTACCATGGTTATATCATCCATCGCAAACTCCTAAGCCTTTCGGAAATTTCAAGGACTTAATAGGACTGGTATGTGCTATTTGTCAGTGTATTGTTACAACAATCAGTTTTGGTTTTCTTCCTCAACAAGGTAAGAATCCAATTAAAATTTGTGTTTTGCCTATCATCTATGTTATCGGTCTATTATGGTCTAAGTTCATGGAGAAGCCTTAGAAGAGGACCGCTGTTTCATAAATTAATTAAGAACTGTTGCTTCAGAATGTTTCAGTAGGCAAATTATTGCACTCTCTTTAGAAAACTAAATATCTTTGTCTATTTTGCTTTATTTTACTTTATTCAATCTTGGTTTTCTCCTAGGACATTTGTGCAGATATATATACTATTTGTTTCTTTGAGAATATGATGTTTAAAATATCATATCGTAAATTATAGACACAATATTTTTCGAACCTTCTGGCATGAGTTTAAAACAAGTGTTAAAACGTGTATCACATCACTTTTATGTTTACTCGATCAAATTTTATCATTTGTATTTAATTTAAAATTACCTAGAAAGCTACAAGAGCAATTGACAGAGCTGTCATTGCAACAGTTAATTGCTTGAAAACTTCTTCCTGACTAGCAAAATTTTTTCAGAATCTTAAATCTAGACCCACTTTTGTAATTTCATTTCTGATCTATATGCTTTTGCCATGGATGGTGGATGTTGCTTTCAAGTTTAACATTAATTCTCATAATTGCTTTCATGGAAACCCTTGCTTTTCACGTGTCCGACAACTTTTATTTTTACAAGGTTTAGTAGAAAAGCGAAAGCTTAATCACAGTATTTTTCCATCTCCAAATTTTCTGATCAAGTCAAATTTATTGCGAGAATTCTCATTTCTCTCTATTATTTGACATAATATCTCATGACTCTCCTATTGTCTAGCTAGTATCTCAATACCCTTGACGTTATTTTAGTTAGTAAAAATTATTCTTTTTTTAAGAATAATTTTTTAGTTAGACATGGTTCTATTATATACACATCTTATAACACGTGTCATCTTTCTATTGAGCAACTTACGAGCGAGTTGACCACTACCACCGACTAATATTAACTATTGTCAAACATCATCTGATTAAATCACTATAAATATTATTATAATCTTTCTTAAGCACTTTATGTAATATATCATCATCATTGTCGTTTAAATAACTATTCGTCAAAAATTTGAAGTTAAATTGTGGGTATAAAAGATAATAAGAACAATGACAAATCAAATAATAACAAGATAAGGATATTAACGGTTCGCCATTTGAATATTATTATGAATAACTAGTATGTATATTACTAGTTACATATATGAAAATTGCAGGAAATGCTTGATATTCTTATCTAATAAGGGGGAAAAGTAGTAAGTAAAATTCTAATAAGGTGCAAGTTGTCAATCTCCGTTTTATTTATTTTTTTCACATAACTATTATTATTATTATTATTTTATTATTATTTTCAGTTCAGATAGGTTTTTATTTAACCCAAAACTTGAATTGAACGTTTTGAAATCTTAAAGTATAACTGAACGCGGTATTAATCAATTTGGCAAACGTAAGAGAATTTTACATAAAAATGCAAATACAACTTGAGCAAATGGGAAAAACCATTTTTGCGTTTATAATATACACCCAAAAATTCAAAACGAAAGGAAAAAGAGAAAGTTAATTAGTTCATACATTCTAAACGAATACCTAATAGTATAATTATTGAATCTGAATTGTCTCATGTTATGAAATTAATGATAATAATAGTTAAAATTATTGAATTTGAATTGTTTCAAGTTATAAAATTAATAATAATAATAATAGTTATAATATTTTAAAAAATATAAATTAAATATATAATTTTAGTTAAATATTTTTATTTTTATATTTTAATTAATGAATATAAGTAGTGAAATGGTTAGGTGGTATATTTTTTTTTCATAGGTATAATATTCAAGTCTTAAAATTGTAAAAAAAAAATTCAAAAAATCAAATGGGGTCAATACGGAGCCTGGGGCTTGTAGGGATTCGAATTTAAACCAAGGATATCCCCAGCCCATCAGCGGGGATGGGGATACAAGGTCCAACCGAGGCGAGGCGAGAATTGGGGTCCCTACTTAATGATAACCTTCTTATTGAAATTGCTAGGCGAATAGCGTTTCCATACGATTTTAATACTTCTAGAAGGGTTTGTCGTACATGGCAGAGCACGACAACAATCAAGAAATCTCTTTACATCCAATCTAATCATGGGGATTTCACTACTCATACTTCCACCAGAAAAGGGTTGTAATCAACGTGGTTTCTTAAGTCTCTCAACTGGCATCACTCCTCTAATCAGCTTACCCCAAACAATGGGTAGGAAGTGTTTTTCATCAAAAGGTTGGCTTTTAACCGTTGCCCCAGATTGGTATATATCGCATCCGTATTCCTATGTTAAAATCAAACTTCCTCACATAAAAAAGTTCAAAGCTTCGGACGATGGTATTTCTAAGTGTATGAAACATGCCTTTTTCATTGCAAATTTGTTTTATCATCAAACCCTTTCTTGAATTCTGACGACTATACAATAATGGTTACATACGAAAATTATAGAAAATTTGCATATTTTAAATCCGATAATAGAGGTTGGAACACAATCTCACACTAGTCTAGGAGCTTGTGGTGATGGTACTTTTCAGGAGAAGACTATAGCCGGGATTTGGAACAGCTTAGAAGCGATTTACATGACAAAGTCTTTGGTCAATAGGATATACTTAAAAAAAAGATTGTATACCCTTGTTATGGCTTAAGGGACTCCAATTAAAGAATATATTGATCTATTTAACAAGGTAATTTTTGACCTTAAAACAATAGATGTGAAGATTGAAGATGAATATCAGGCGGTGATCTTGCTGAGTTTTTTGCAAAAATATTATGACCACTTTGTTGAGACCTTAACATATGGTCGGACCTCACTTTCTATGACAGATGTTAAGGCAGCCTTGAACTCCAAGAAACTGACTAGAAAGCAAGAAGAGAAGAACTTAAGTCAAGGAGAAGGTTTGACAATAAAAGGGAGACCAAAAAAACAAGAGCACAGGGAGAAACATGTCAAATCCAAATCAAACTCAAAGACCTTGAAGTGTTTTCATTGCCATAAAAAAGGACATTTTAAAAAGGATTATCTAGAAAGAAAGAACAAGAAGAAGGCAGATGGTGATGTAGCTGTTGTAACAGAAGACTGTTTCGAATCTGCAAATTTACTCGTCGCATCTAGTGCCAAGACAGAAGGTGAGTGGGTATTAGATTCAAGTTGTTCTTTCCATATGTGCCCAAATTTAAATATGTTTGAAACATATCAAACATATGATGGGGGTAAAGTATTAATGGGTAACAATGAAGCATGTAAGGTTATGGGGGTTGGTAGTGTCAAGATTAGAATGTTTAATGGGGTGGTAAAAGAATTGCATCATGTCAGGTATGTACCAGACCTAAAAAGAAACCTAATCTCCTTGGGAATGTTAGATCAATTAGGGTGTGTATTCAAGGCTGAGAATGGGACCCTGAAAGTAGTTAATCATTATGTGGTAGTCATAAAGGGGGTGAGAAAAAATGGTTTATATGTCTTGGATGAATTTGCCATCAAGGATCAGATTGCTATGGGATCTGTAGACTTGGTAAAGGTATACTCAGATGAAAATCCCGCTAATATGCTAACAAAGGCATTATTAGGCGCTAAGTTCAATCTATGTATAAACTTAGCGGCCATGAACAACTTATAAGGAAGCTGGTTTGAGCAAGAACATGTAAAGGGAAAAGAATTAGAACCAAGGTGGAGAATTGTGAAGAATAGATGCTTCAAAGTCTTGAGAACCTGATAATCTGAATACCGGAGTACCTGAGGACCTGATATCATGATATGGAGTAGTCATCCTGACTTGAAGAGGATGGGATCTGATCTGGTGCCCAAATACCCGAAAACCTGATGTCATGAGGTGGAGTGGTTATCTTGACTTAAAGGGGATCTAATACCCGGGGACCTAATGTCATGATGTGGAGTAGTCATCCTGACTTGAAGGGGATCTGATTTGGTACTCGTGTACCCGAGGACCTAATGTCATAATGTGGAGTAGTCATCCTGACTTGAAGGGGATCTGATTTAGTACCCGTATATCTGAAGACCTGATGTTATGAGGTGGAGTAGTCATCTTGACCTGAAGAGGATCTAATCTGGTACCCGAGTACCTGAGGTCCTGATGTCATGAAGAGGTGTTGTCATCCTGATCTGAAAAAGATATCAAACCTTCTTGAATTAGGATACCAAACCTACTAGACTTAGGATACTAAACCTACTTGAATTGGGACACTTACACCACTACAAAACTATAAATATCAATCGCTTGTAAAGATATCGATACTATAAAAGTAGATGTGGTAAGTTTAAGATATTATTTTTAATATCAACTGGTTGTTTAATTAAAATGAAATAAAATCACTTTTTATGTAAACAGTTCAATCGTTTTCTATTATATAAAAAAAATCATATTTTAAATAAATAGATAATTTACTTCTTTTATTAAATAAAAAATTTACACTTTTTAAATAATTATTAAATTCATTTTTTTATTTGATCAACAAAATCATTTTTATATAAATAGTAAAATCGTTATTTTTATTAAATTAATTAAATTATTTTTTAATTAAATAGTAAAATCGTTGTCTTTATTAAATTCAATAAAGTCACTTTTAATTAAATAGTAAAATTGTTGTTTTTATTAAACTAAAGAAAGTCGCTTTTTAATTAAATAGTAAAATCGTTGTTTTTATTAAATTAAATAAAGTCACTTTTTAATTAAATAGTAAAATAATTATCTTCTTTAATCAAATTAGATCACTTTTAATTAAATAGTAATTAATCCCTCAAAGACATTTTAATTAATTTATCCTTTTTTAAGTAGTATTTAACATTTTTTATTTTTGTTATAATATACACATGTAAAGAAACAAAACTTTTGATTGACATAATGGATGCTAATTAATTTAAATAAATAAATAATTAGTAAATCTTTAATTATGCAACCTTGTTCTCTACCATCATATTGAGTATTATATTTTATTTGGGATTTATTCGCACATTAATTTTGAATAGGAAGAAAAAGATTATTTGTAACACGTTATCAACCTCAACGGTGAGAAATCAATAAAAGTATTTAGTGATTAAATTTAAAATAACTCTTTTTATATTTAATTGAACGATTAATTAAATTTTTACTGGTATATTTTATATAAAAATGGAAGCAGAGAGATCTTGGTAATTTAGGACTGTTGTCAAATTCAATAAAATTACTATTGAGAATTTACAAGAATTTTGGCAAGAATTTTTTTGTTTGTTTACCATTTTATTAAAAGAAGTAAGTGAAAACGCAAGAAATGAGGAGAGGTCTATCAATAATTTTTTATTTGCCAAATTTAAGAAATAAAAGAGTTTTGATTCTTGAAATCATGTGCATTGATTCTTTTTAGGCTTAAAAATTGGTAATATTGCCTTCAATCTTGACATTGTATAAATCATGTTGTTAAATATAATAATGTGTCTAGTCCGTACGTGACAAAACTAATTGTAAGTTGTAATCCACAGCCCAATTTGTAAAAAATAGCGGCTGCTAATTGCTTATAGCCTAGTAGCACACAATCTTGGGTTGGAGGAAAACCCAGATTAAACAAATGGATTGTGTAAAGTTATAGGCCAGTTGCGTCATTTGACTTATTTGTATCAATTTTTTGTTACTAACAAATAATATCAATTACAAAAAGATAATACTAAATTGATAAAATAATTACAAAAAATTTATTATAAAATATAATTATTCATTCCATTTTGTTTAGGGTGAATAAATTTTAAATTTTCTTAATTTAAATATTACATATTTTAAATTAAGATTGTAAATGAATAAAATATAAAATTTTAATTTTAAAATTTATATAATAATTATATTATGTTTTTATTCGATTTCAACTTATCATATTTTTAATTTTGTAACTATATAAAAATTATATAATAATCATATTACATTTTATTCGATTTCAACCTATCTATCATATTTCTCAAATAAGTTTATATAAATTCAACATATAAATATCAAAATTGTGCTTAAAATGTGTGAACTTGCACTTCATTTATGTTATTATATATACATCATACAATACATCTCAAAAATTATTGCTCCCTTAAACTTCAACAACATTGAATCACAAAGTCTTATCAATATTTCAGTAAAATTAACTACTAAATAATGTATTATGTAATTATATAATGATAATATTTTACTTCATTAAATTTAATAATGCATTAATTGGGTTAAAGGGCACATGTATGATTACATCGATCTAATTAATGATAATATACATTTTTAATCTTTGCTTAAACTAAGAATTATATATATTGTTTATTAGGTTATAACCCGATGTATCCTAATTTTTAATACAATAATAATGAAATAAAAAATATATCAGAATAATTTAAAAGTCTAATTAATTAAATAAATTGTTTATTGATATACAATAATTAGTTCAAACACAGTATTAAATTAAAAATTGAAACCTACTCAGAATAATTAAAAAATAATAATAACAAATAATTTAAAAAAATTAAGTAATTAAACAAGTAATACCTGTTAATCTCACTTATCACAAATAAACGAAAAGTAACAACGACAAAAACAGGACGACGCAATCTAAGTGGACAAGCTCTAAAGTGAATGGGAGAGCGTATATTGGAGAGGGAGAGGTTCAGGCGGCTGGGAGGAGGAGTGCTTTAATTTAAGTATTACCAATTAAGTCCCTGATATATTATCTTATTATGTATATTATCAAAACTTATACGTACGTAACAGTTTGATCCTCGTATTTGGGAACCGTCTAACATAAATTAAGCTATATCAAAATTATTTTTATTTTATTAAAATGCATCCATCTAGACATGATCAATTATTTAGTTACAATATTTTATATAATAATTTATTTTATAATTAAATATAAAATAATAAAACAGAAATTGAATTGGGTTACAAGATGTTTTTACTCTTTAATTGTTGATTATTGTTTAGTTTAATAAATAAGCAATAAATATTGTAAATTTATAATTTATTATTCTTTTTAATTTGTTTAGTTTCTTATTATTATTAATAATCTAATAAGTTATTCAGTATTCAATAATTTTAGTTAATTTAGATTAATTTTCGAGCTCTAAAACATAAAAAGGAAATAAAAATAAAGATTTTATTAATAATAGTTAATGCTAATTATAATTTTACACTATCAATTTTACTTTTTATTTTATTTGAGTAAATTAATAATTATTGGGTTGGTTCAATGTGATCTATAGGTTGGCCCAAATATAAAGAAGCACATGCCTTATGCAACGGCCTACATGAGTTATAATCAGGCTAGTAGATATATTATAACTTGATTAACTATTGATCTTTTGTCTTTATGAATTGCATAAACTCATTCAAATAATCAACTATGTTATTAAAACCATATTAATGAATTGTTGTCTTTAACAAACACATGTTTGTGACTGATTTTTGTCCATAGATTTTGACAAACATATCATGATCTTATTTTTATTGCAGGGTCTTGAAGTAATTATATCATATGTTTATGACGAAAAATCAATACCATTTAGAGTAATTTTTATCATGTTATATATATTTGTTAACAACAAAAAAGTGAACAATCATAGTGGAAATAATTAACAATGCTTTGAACAAAATGACCTGAGGCTTGTTCGATAACATGTAAATATATATGAAATAAAAAGAGTTGGAAGAGTAGCTCACCTATTATATATTGGTTTTCATTTTTTCTTTTTATTGAATGGAAATCAAAACATAAAACCTCTCCTCAATTCATAAAATTTTCACTTTCAATCCGCTAATTTAATCAAACTAAACTTTTACGAAATTGTCCTAAATTTTTCAATTCATCGATTTAAAAATTCATTACAATTTGTATATCTAAAAATTATGAACCTTAATACTTCACTTATTATTCAAACAACTTGATGAGTTGGTGTACTAAATGCTAATTAACGCTTGCCGAGTGTGAAAAGCAAACAACTATTGATATTTGTCGTAGCTCACATGGGATATATATTATAGTAAAGTGACATTTTTTGAACATTTGAAATCACGTCATTTTGATTAAAAGCTAATAGTAAAAAGTAAATATCAAAAAAAATTTTTTTGTGAAAGATGTGAAAGAGTTTTCTAATATTTGAAGAAATATATAATTATTATAAAAAAAAAATTTAGCGTTTGAAAATAATGTATAATTAAAATTTTTAATTATATAAAAATAGAAATTAAAAAGGAGTATTACTATATAATTTTATTTGAATAAAAAAAGAAAATTAAAAGAATCTTTTGTATAGTTTAAATTGATTTGATATCGTTAAGACCTTTAAGATAAAAGTAATTAAAAATATATATGTCAAATTCGTATTAACTGAAAATTTTAGTTGTTTAACTAATTTATATTATTATATTTAGATTACACATCTACACTAGTGGAATCTCCCAATGATGTATTTAAATTAGTGGAATTTGAATATAGGACACAAAATCTTTGAGATTGTGGGAGATGTATTTGGTTTGGTGCCCCTTTTTTCAAATTTTAAATTTATTTTCTCAAATCTCCAAGGTTGGTAAGCAAAACAGATGCATGCTAATGCTATAAGCTAATGAATGATGATTCATAAGAGAGGGTATGTAATTTGTTTTTTCAAAGGGAAACAGCTTGCTCCCAAGGACGAACCAAAAGACAAAAATAACATTAAACAGATTTTATTTTTTAAAAAACAAATGGGAGTGAGTCCTCACACCAATAATTGTAGAATAATAGGGATATTAACACATACCTCCCCTGAGGTTTGAAATTTTAACACTTAGCTGGAAGGTTTGAAGAAAGACACACTTATCTTCCCTGAACCTTTAATTGACCATCTATTTATACTTAAATAACTAAAATACCCTTAATTATTTTAAAATTAAAATTTAAGAAATTTAACTTTAATTTATATAATATTTGATGATTAAAATTTAATTAACAATAATTTAAAATTTTATTTATTTAATATTTATTTAAAGTTAAAAATTTAATTTTGAATAAATATTAAATATGATATATAATTAAAAACTGAAATTATCAAATTAGAAAACCGGTCATTTTGCACAATAAAGTTTAAAATTTGAATAAATATAGTATATGAATAAAAATTAAATTATCATTAACTAAATTCTTAATTTAAATAAATATAAATTAAAATTTTCAAATTATATTATCATTAATTAAATTCTTAATTTTAACAAATAATAAATAAATATGAAGTAAAATGGTCAAATTAAAATATTATTAATTAAAATTTAAATAAATATAAATTAAATTTATTAATTAAATTTTAATCTTCAAATATTATATAAATTAAAATTAAATTTCTTAAATTTTAACTTTAAAGTAGTTAAGGGTATTATAGTTATTTAAATATAAATGGATGATCAACTAAAGGTCCAGGGGAGGTAAATATACCTTTCCTCAAACATTTCATTTAAGTGTTAAAGTTTCAATCTCAGGGAAAGTATGCATTAAAACCCTTAGAATAATATGATCATGGGTTAAGACTTATGGTTATAAAAACACTTGGTCATTTTTATTTTGTTTTTATTTTTTCTTATTATTTAATTACAGGGACCAAAAGTCCTCTCTCTGTAACATCTCTTCTGCTCTTGTACTCGTAGTCACAGCTGTTAAGAGCTTTTAAAGAGAGTAATAAATTGGTGGATTTGGTGAGATTATTTCTATTTTGTCAAAACTCATAATTGAGTATGATTAAATTTTTTGAAAAAATAAAATAATAAAATATATATGCAATGAAATAAACAGTAAAATGTGAGGTTAAAATTTTTATAATAGTAAAAGAATGTTTGGAGAGACATTAATTTATAATTAAATTTTCATCAACAAAATTTGGTTAAAACTGTTTGATTTTTGGCAACATAAATTTTTTGACATATTCTAATATTAAATTATGTATATCATTTGTTTTATATATATATTATAATATATATTCACTTTCTAAAAATTTTATTATTAATTCTTTATGTCTTGTAATTAATTATTGTTTGATTGTCAACATTATTAGTTAGATTTATGACTTTACTTTGTCTATCCGAAACTTGATAAAAGTTTGCTTGTAAAAAATTATAGCAAATAATACTTATCAATTATTATATAACGATGTCATAAATTAAAATAAATAATACTTATCAATTATTATATTAATTTTTTATTATTTATTTCTTAAATACTTATGTGTTTATCCTTTGATTGTGATAATATATGTTCACAAAATTAACTTTTTTTTTGGACAAATACAGATGATTAAATTTTATTTTTCTTTTTATTAACACCAATTTGAAAAACTAATTTAAATATAGCATTCAACATGACTTTATACAATTTACTTATGCATCATATTATAATTTTCACTTCTCCAATCTTTTATGACTTTTTTTAATCTAAATAATGACTCGTTTTATTTATATTATAATGCAACACAATATAATATATAGTATTTTTTTATTTGTATGTTTTTAGTGGGACTTGAATTCATTATAATGTATTACTGAATTTGGATTAAATATAAATCATTTTTCTTCCAAAAAAAGTAACACTATGGGTGGATGGTTAATGGAGTACGATGTAATTGCCATTAAATTTTAAATAGTGAAGAAGGTAAAATGTCAGTCTACTCGAATAGAGTCCTTTAATGCATGAACCGATTTCCACAAAAAGCATCAATTGAGTTAATAAATAAGATATTAAGCAATATCATTAAACTCTAATAAAATCTCTTTATACCAAGTAATCTCTTAGAACTAAGATACAAACCAAGTAACTTTGTTTCCAATAATATATACGTAATTGATTATTCATATCATTTTTTAACCACTACAGCCACTACACTTTTATGAGTAATATATGCTTTCCATATTATATGACGCTTTTTAATATATATATATAATAATTATTAAAATTAAAAATAATTTTAACAATTATTTTTTTAAATAACTCTAACTACTATTTTTTAAATAGTAAAGAAGTTTTAATTAATATAAAATATTAAATTTAAAAAATCAAATCAAAATACTTTTGCGTAAATATTTTAATGATTGTAAATAATTTATTATTATTTTAATTTAAAAATTTTAATGTAAAATATGTAATAATTTAAAAATAACTTTATAATTATTAAAATAAATTTTTATCCCATATAATAATTTATATTTTTATCCTATATAATAATTTTATTTTTTATATATGTAATTAGTTTGAAATGATTATTATTAACAATAATAATAATAATAACTTTATTTTAATAATTATAAACTTATTTTTAAATTATTACATATTTTATATTAAAATCTTTCAAATAATCATTAAAATATTTATTATTTTAAATTTAATTTTTTATATTAATTAAAACTTTCTTACTATTTAAAAAATAGTAGTTAAAGCTATTTAAAAAATAGTTGTTAAAATTATTTTTAATTTTAATCATTATTATATATGTATTGGAAATCATCATATAATATGAAAAGCATTTATTTTCTATAAAAGTGTAATGGCTGTGGTGGTTAAGGTCTGGACAAATGTCTCCCAAGTCAAGAGTTCAATTCCTCCTAAAGTTTTTATCATTTTACAATTTTAAGAAAATCGGTTCTTTTTCAAATTATTGTTCTGTTCGGTTCAGTTGGGTTTGGTTTATATCTAAAGTTTTTATCATTTTACAATTTTAAGAAAATCGGTTCTTTTTCAAATTATTGTTCTGTTCGGTTCAGTTGGGTTTGGTTTATATTTAAACCATCGGTCAGGGAGGTAAGTGGTACAAGTGTGATAAAGTAGGGGCGAATTTGGTATTTTCCCTTATATTTACCATTCATATGTTTATATGTTCTTAATTCCTCTAACAATTAATTGGATACAACTCCAATAATTTATTATATTTAATAATTAATATTTCTTTAAATTTATATTCATTTGTATATAGAAATGACTTTTGTCTTCTCTTTTATTTTAATTTTTGAGGAATTTCTTTTTTGGGTTTGGTTAACATCAATGTGGAAACTACATTCTATATTATTATCAGCAACATATATATGTGTATAAATATATATTTACATGTTTATATTTATATTATATATATTTATATAATTGATTTTTTTTGGGTGCTTTCATATTTATATATTTTTTTAAATACAATCTTACTAACTATATTAATTACTTGCATGTTCTAGTAAGTTAAAGTATTAATATTTTTTCACAGTTTACTTGCTATATTAAAATGTTATGCATATTTTACATTGACATATTGAAGTTTGTTGTTGTGGGACTATCATTATAATCTATTGCTCTTTTCCATTTTATCAAACATGTGATGTAACCTACATTTTTCTTGGTTCAGAAACTACATCTCTTTCTTTTTCAATTGATAGCAACATGCATGCATGTATATGTATTTATGTAATTTGTTAAATATATTTTATGTTTCTATATTAGTCACTTGCATATTATATTAACTCTCAAAATATTGAAAGGTTATACATGCATTATATTTATTATACTAATCATCACTAATGCTTTTCATTTTTTTTTTCTTGTAGTTAATATATAATGGATATTACGGAAGATAATAATCAAGAGAGTCCTTTCACAAGAGCAACAAAAGGTAGAGGACCTACAACATTACCACGACTTAGGGGTGGGCATAAAACCCCTCCCGAATCAGATCGAAACCGATGGGTTCAGTCTAGTATTTCCTTTAAATCGGTCCAGTTTTAGTTCTTAATTACAAAAACTCAAAATTTTCGATCCGGCTTCAAGTTTAACTAAAAAACCCCGAACTACACCGAAATTATTATTTTTTAATATTTTTTTTAAAAATGACTTAGTTTCATGAAAACGAAAACGTTTGATCCTTTAAAATATGAAAAAATTAATAATTTAATTTAAAATTTAATCCGGTTCGAATTTCAAACCGTTCGGTCCGATTTTATTCCGGTTCTTTTTTATATTCGGTCCAATCCGATTCGGTCCGGTTCGATTTCAAAATTGAAAATTCCAAAATTTTCGGGTCTGAAACCCGAACCGAACTGAACCGTGCCTACCCCTACCACGACTTATATACATAAAAGTAAAAAATTAAGATTAAATAATAATTTCATTTGAAAAATTATTATAATCGTCATTTCATATAATAATTATTTTTTATAGGTGGCTTAAATTTAATTCTCGAAATATATGTAATTTATATTCATATCATTAAAAATAAATTATTTAACTAATCATTTTATCATTACTTTTCAAATGAAAAAAATCATAATCAAGTAAATATAAAAGTATGTAATGATTATTTAAATAGTAATAATTATTTTAATTTAAATTATTTTTAAATATTAAAAAATATGAAAATAATATTTGAAGTTGATTGAAAGTAACATTAAACCTAATATATATTTTCCTTGGTTTTTTTTTGCTGTCTGTATCATTTTTCACAGCAAAGAAGAGTGCTGGATCAGATGATAATTTTTTCTTTATCACCAAGAAATTCTGGATGAAAAAACTGGAAAAAATTGGCCGTACTAATAGCCTGTTCCAAGAGAATGAACACAGGTCAGCACCCAAATGGTTAATATATATGCTCTCTCCTTATTCTTATTCTTTCTTCATTGCTTGATGTTCCTTAACAATGCACAACATCGTATTGTATATAATATAATTTGTTATTTTTCTCGATATTTGCAGAATTGATTGATTTGCAAATCATCGTAGCTATATAATTAACTTGAGGTTTGTGGTGGAAATCATTTACCGTAACCAAAAACAAAGGTTGAATAGTTTTGTATTTACTGTTTGTTTGATAATTCTATCTTTCATAAACTTTGTTCAATTGATCTCGATTTCTGGAGATTATATATAGAAGGTCTGTAGTTGAGAAGCTAGAAATTATTGTTGTCTTATTCTAAATCGATGTTTACTGTTCAAGGAGGCATTCAGTAGAAGGATCGATGCCAGCAATTTCAATTGACCTACTGGTATATTATCCTCTTCCTTTCTTATTAATTAATATATAGCTATAGTAATTTTAGAAGTTAAACTTTAGATTCTGAATGAAATTCCTGATAGTTGTGATATATCTATCGTATGAAATTACTTTGGTATATCGTTTGAAATTACTTTGGTATATATGTAAGTAGATTCTTGGACCACGGTGGGGTAACACATATTTCCTCTGAGGAAAGACTTGGCTTTCAGTATTATTATACATGTGACAATAGATTCAATACTAGCAATGATTATGTACCTGCACTTATTGATTCACAACGTTGTGTTTTTGAATGGTCTAGAAACAAACCAATGCCTCCGAAATGTTAGATTCTTCTTTCATTTCTTCTTATGCACCCTAGTTTTTATAATATATATATATTATAGCAATGTGAAATTGAGATATTGACTTGAAATAAAGGAACCTTTAGCTATTAAACATTTTGTTGCCTACATATAATTACAGCAAAAACGTGGTGTTACTGCTGCATGATGTATATGCCAATGTCATATTTATATGGCAAGAAGTTTGTAGGGCCAATTACACCTCTCAGACAACAATTGAAATAACTGTATACTTAATTTTCATGAAGTTAATTAGAGGAAATTTTGTCATTATGCACAAAGTTGATCCGCATGTGTAAATTAGTGCATATTTATCTTTGTTCCCTAAGTCTTTTTTCCTAAGAAACTGATTAACTAACTATAAAGAACAGTATGGTTATTGCAAGACGATATTTAGTATTCCCTTTCTTTGATACAGGACTTGATTTGGGATAGTCTGTATATATTCATGGAGCTTATTTTTTCACATTGGCCTTTCAACAAGTTGATCATAAAGAAGACAGTTCAAGTGACAATGAAGCACATTCACTACGAAAGTCAGAATAGTCAATACATCACAATTGGGTGTATAGAAAAGGTATATACTAGGATTAATTATCAGATTAAAAAGAAAATATAGAAATGAATAATTTATCATAGAGAGGCCACTTCAAGTGACAATGAATGACATTCATTATGAAGATGAAAATAGTCAATGCATCACAATTGGGTGTACAGAGAAGGTATGTATCAGGATTAATTATCGGATTAGAAAAAATGTATGAATGAATAATTATGTATTCCGCGTACATGTATAAGGTATATATCTTAACACTTTTAATGCCCTTTATTATGAGATTAAAATTGCATATATGGGTATTATGCGTGCTAGCTTGTTGTGTTGAAGATCCAAATAGAGAATATTTTAATAGGCATTTTGTTAGGATTCTAGATTATTTATGGGTCATCAAAGTTAGAATGAGGATTGAGGTTAAGACATATTATAAATTAAGTTACTGAGTAACATATATACCTGTACTTGACCTGTCTATATATTTTCATGCTAGCTAATTGAGTAATTTGACAAATGGCATTGTTATGTGCAGAGTTTTGAGAGCCAAGAGGGATGCTGGTTTTGCTATATATTCAAGCTTTGCTTTACTTAATAAAGGACATACATTCATCAAGGCATCTCTGGTATAATATACATTTAATCAATTCATTAATGCAGTTGTTCTTCTTTAGGTCATCAACTTTTTTCATCATATAACTTGTCTATAATATTGTTTTCCACTTAAAATGGGGAAGGCCAAAGACGAAGTTTTCTGGTGACTTTTAAGGGAGTGCATACCTTATACCGTAAAAAGATCTTGGACATTTTTTTTTTTTTTTTTGAGATCGTGGATGGCAAGTTTCTATTGCATTGCTGAAGGTTTGAAGGCCTTGTTTAAATGCTAGATGGAGTATTATGAATATCCTTCTTCAAAAAATTATTAGGTATAATTGAAGAGATAAATTAATATATATTAAATTATCAAGCATAATTATAGTTAGTACATGTTGTTTGATGAGCTTTCTGCTTTTGCAGTTTCAGTTGCGTCTTTAATTTGCTGCTACCGAAGTGTATTTCTATTGTTATATACAATTGTTCGTACCAAAGAACTGTGGTAGCAGTCACACAGAAGAAAGTAAATATTGTTTAATTGGAGTATATACTTATTGTACAATGGATAAATACACGGGCTCCTCTTGGACATTTCTTTCAAGCATCAACGATTTTGAGGTGTCGAACAATTTCTCTACATTATCTATTAAGTGGTTCATTGATATGTAATTTTCAGATATTGAATTCACTTTTGTGTTCTTTTACCTTCATCTTTTTTTATTATATAAAATAAACTCTTTGGGTATAAAAAATCACATATTGATGGATGTTTATTTTGAGAGAATGTATTGACAAATAAAATTTTAATATTTTTTATTATTAAATTTTATTATTTCTAAACATTAGATGTAATTAATAGTAAAATGGGCATCAAAGAACTGTAGTCATCAATTTTTTAAAAAATTGATATTCATTATTTTTTAAAACATTAAAAAATTGATGTTAAATGTAGGTTATAAAAATTAATATTCTTATTACTTTCTAAAACGTTTAAAAATTAATGTCTATATCAACTATAGACGTCAATTTTTTAATGGACCGATGGTTTTTGTTAATTTTATAAAACGTTTAAAAATTAAAGTCAATACAAGAATGTTTTAATATCAGTCAAATTGAAATCTAATTGTAAAGTGATGTCAAAACTAAAAGATAACGCAAAAAAAAAAAAGTGATATTTAACGTCTATTATATAGTAGTGTTAGGGACACTATAAAAACCCTGCTCTCTAGAGTTTTTGTGGGGGGGATTGAAAGGGAGATAGGAGTTTGAGAGAAGAGAGTCATCTTGTACAGGTTCTATGATTCTAATAAAAGAGTGTTTGATCTGTGGACATAGGCAATTTTGCTGAACTACGTAATTATTGTATTTCTGAACTTGTTTAGTATTTATCTGTTTTGTATTTTTTGGTCAGATCTAATAATTTCAATCATATCGTAATCTTGATTAAATTAATTAGTGTTAGAACATTGTTGCTGAGGCTGATTTTCCACAACAGTTTGTGATACGAATGCTAATCCCATTATGGCACATCAAGTGGCTCAAATGGCGATTGATGGAGAGTTTGTGTATGCATGCTCGGCAACCTGGGGAGCCATTGTTTTTGCCCGGAAGGTGCTACGCTGTTGTTAGTTTCAGCATGAACATTGTTTGTTGTTTGACAATTAGGAGGGGAAAGCACTGACTCTTCTAGCAAGTTCAATTGTAAAACTACTGTGTTTCAAGTATTGCATGCCGAAATAGGCAGCAATAGCTGGAGGATGGTTAAAGATACAGGCCATATAGCATTATTTTGGGTCAAAACTCCACGGTTTGTATTAAAGCAGGAGGTATTTCTAGATCATGCAGGCCTAATTGTATATACTTTATTGATGATTGTTAAGAAACATATTGGGATGTACAAAAAGGAGGAGGCAGGGATACAATTTATAATATTCTAGATGATACTTTTCTTCCATATTATGCAATGGTCTTAATCCACCTATGTGGATTGAAAAATAATACTTCATTTAATTTCTGTTTTTAATTTTTTAGCTCATAATAATTGATCCTTTTGTTGAATTTTTCACTTACAATTTCCTTGTGATATTTATGTAACTAGCAGACATTTATGCGCGGTAACATGGATCTTGTAATACTAAGTTTCATAATTCTTTTATAAGAATTCGGGGTAACATATCTAATTTAAAATCTTCAATCATGAGTCCAAAAAGTTCAGCAATTCTTTGTATAAAGGTTAATAAATGTTGTAAGAGGTATAGAGTATACCCTGAGATTGAAAATCTGCTTTCTTTTCTGCAGTCTCACAATGGCTATACCACGCCACAATGCCAGAGACAAATAAGGTTTTAAGATATCAGAGATAAATAAGGTTTTGAGATATATATCATGTGATCAGCAAAACTCTTGTAGTGATTTGAAATTCTAAGTTGAAGCTTTGTGAAGTTGCAATGCTAAATGGACTGCCTCAAAACTAAGCTGCCATTAAAGTGATAAGGTTGTTAGAAGTGTTAGTTCCTAAGTGTAGCTTATAGCTGCTTGCGTTTTTTTCGGATCAGCAAATGATGTCAGAGGAATATGAAAATCATGTCAATGCAGTTGTGTACTACAGGTTAGTGACGAGTTTGAGAGATGTTGTGAGGATGGTTATTTAAGGGGCACTCATATGATAGAGAGACCGGGCTTCACTGTTGATAATGGGTGGGAAACCAAATCCCGATGGCTATGTTAGTTTCAGAGTATGGAATATTTTTTAATCTATCACATCGTTGAGAGAACTTATAGTGAAATATGCTATCTAGGATGGTTTTTTATTGAATATGATTAAAAATGATGGTGTAAGAATATAGACGGTTTTTTATTTGAATAAGATTAAAATTATGGTGCAAGGTATACTTGCAGTTGCATAGATCCAAAATATATGCACTTGAAAACTTCATGCTTTTTTTTTTTTTTTATGGCTGACATATTTGTCAAAAAAGGACGACTAACAAGGATGCAATAACATCTTAGACAGTTAAAGTTTGTGGTGAACTTATTCAAAGTAATCTAGGAATTACTATGAACGTTATCAGGAATGAGTTGAAAAATAAATTTAAACTTGATTGTGACACGTAGAAATTGTATAGGGCAAAGAGCGAGGGGAAAGAGAGTGAAGAACGAGAAGAAGAGCAAGACGAAGACATTGAAGATTTGGGAGAAGACAAAAAAAGAAGAATAAAGAGGAGTCAAGACAAAAGCGAGGAGAAAGATAGTGGCGGTGAGGAGGATAATGTCCTAAGGAAGAACCAGGAGAAGAATCAGAAGAAGAGATTGAAGATGAGAGAGGGAGAGAGGTGGAGGAGTTTGTGGAGAAGAAGAAAAGAAGAGGAAGAGTAAAGAGAAGATTAAAGGCAAGAGCGAGGGGAAAGAGAGTGAAGAACGAGAAGAAGACCAAGACGAAGACATTGAAGATTTGGGAGAAGGAAAAAAGAAGAGGAAGAGTAAAGAGAAGATTAAAGGCAAGAGCGAGGGGAAAGAGAGTGAAGAACGAGAAGAAGACCAAGACGAAGACATTGAAGATTTGGGAGAAGGAAAAAACAGAAGAATAAAGAGGAGTCAAGACAAAAGCGAGGAGAAAGATAGTGGCGGTGAGGAGGATAATGTCCTAAGGAAGAACCAGGAGAAGAATCAGAAGAAGAGATTGAAGATGAGAGAGGGAGAGAGGTGGAGGCGTTTGTGGAGAAGAAGAAAAAGAAGAGGAAGAATAAAGAGAAGATTAAAGGCAAGAGCGAGAGGAAAGAGAGTGAAGAACGAGAAGAAGAGCAAGACGAAGACATTGAAGATTTGGGGGAGAAGAAAAAAAAGAAGAAGAATAAAGAGAAGAGTCAAGACAAAAGCGAGGAGAAAGATAGTGGCGGTGAGGAGAATAATCAAGAGAGGAAATTGAACGTGAAGAGTGGGAGTGGCATTATGAGTACTACTTCGTTTGAGTCTTTGGGGCTTTCTGAGCACACTTTTAGAGCAATTCAGGAGATGGGTTTTCAATTTATGACTCAGGTACTTTTCTTTCTTCTTTTTTACATTTTAAGATTTATGCGTCAGATAGCTTTGTTTCCTAAGCTGCTTCATGATACATGATGTGATAATGGGGTTGTGTTAGAATTGGTTATGTTAATATTGCAGTATTTGGAGCAGAAACTTTAGGAATCGGAATCAGTATAAACATTTGATGAAAATTCAAATACTAAACTTATCTCATAATCATTAATTATAAAAATACATTCTCGAAATATTTGGTTGTAACAATTGGGAATTGGGTATTCTGGTTTTTATAACACCATGTTGCTTGAATGGTGTTTCTTTATTTTTGGTTTGTGTTAGAATTTCCTTAGATTTTCTTTTGAAGTACTTTAACCAAAGCAAAATTTGCCTTGAAAATCTGGTGTACTTTCAAAATGTCAAACAAATTGCAACGTTTCTCCTTTGTTTCATAGTTTTGCAGCTGCAAAACTTTAGAATAGTATGTGGGAAGCCAAAAGAAATTGCGCTTGGAGATGTTAAACAGTAACTTTATTTGACAAAATTTGGGCAGAAATATCTGATTGACCCCGATTTTCATGTGTATGCTATCATCGGCATGAAGTACTAATATGACCAACTGTATTGTGGAGTATGGTCAGAGAATCGGGAATCTTGTTTCTTGCTGTTTTTATTGGATTGAGTTGCTTTTAAATCTGTGAAGCTACGATTTTGGATTAAAGACTTCTTTCTTGTCGGTCTTGGAGATACTCATGGGAATCTCATTTATGCTAGAAGAAACATATTAATGGGAATTATGTCCTAATAATGCAATTGTTGCAGAAATGATTTCCTTTCATCACTATAATTTAAGATACTTAAAGTAGATCCAAACCTGAAATTTCTGTAAATTTTGACTTAAAATGCCCTCCTGAGATGCTGCATGGAAACACATCAGAGTTATTATAATTCCAGGATGTTCAATCATACTTTTCATTTCTGTATATAGGATGGCCCTATAGCTTCCTGGTGAATATTATTTCTGTTTAGGTGGTGAAATTTCTTGTTACCTCATAATGATGTTTCTTTGGCTGGGTAGGAATTCTTCTGCAAAACATTTTTAACAAAAGTTTTTCGCTCTCTTTTTAGGAGGAAGAATGTAATAGTAATTTTCATGGATGCCTTACAGAAAATAATTCACATTGTCAATGTGTAGAGCTTGTATATCATATTTCTTATGGTTTAGTGTTATTACTAATGCAGATCCAAGCTAGATGGTTGGCAAGGATGTGATAGGAGCTGCCAGGACAGGTTCAGGGAAAACCCTTGCCTTCCTAGTACCAGCACTTGAGTTGTTGTATAATGCTCAGTTCACCACAAGGAATGGAACGGGTGTTATTGTCATTTGCCCCACTAGGGAGCTTGCCATTCAGGCGCAAATCCTCGTATTTTATTTTTATTTTTGCAGCTGATAATGCTAACAATTTCTCGAAACTTGGATTTCATTTTTAAATTTCTTTCTTTCTTTCTTTCTTTCTTTACAATCCTTTTATTCTGAATTTGTTGAAATACCACAATAATGTCTATAATTAAGTTTATATAAGTATTGGTTATCTACAGTGAGTAGAAACAAGTTTGTTGGATGGGAGTCTTTAGCAAACTAATATTTAGATGGGAATCTTAAGTGAGGCATTTCTGATTTATATTTCATAAATATTATTTGTCCTTGTTTCTTCAACTATTTTTGTCATCATTAATTCCACCTTCAAACGCCCCAGACCCATGCTGTTGCAAAGGACCTTCTAAAATACCATTCCCAGACTGTTGGCTTGGTTATTGGTGGTTCAGCTAGAAGAGGAGAAGCAGAACGTATTGTGAAAGGAGTAAATTTGTTAGTAGCAACCCCCGGTCGACTTCTTGACCATCTTCAAAACACCAAGGGGTTTATCTAAAAGAACCTGAAGGTAGCATGAATAAATTAATTTTTTAGCACTTGGAGATAACTATATTTCTGTATGTGTTGGCTATGTGCAGACTTATTCAGAAAAGTTTCTTGGACTTGCAGTGCCTTGTGATTGACGAAGCTGACAGAATTCTGGAAGTAAACTTTGAAGAAGAAATGAGGCAAATTATGAAGCTTCTACCCAAGAAGGTAAATTAAGTGGTGGACGTTTATATGTTCAATTTTTTAGTACTTAAAACTTTAGGCAAATTTTACCAAATCTGAGAGAATTTATGACAGTTCAATGGAGTGACTCTATAAACTTAATTGATGACCTTTTATGATGCTTGATGCTGGGCCATTGCTGTGTGCTGCATAGATTTGACTTTAGGGTATTTCTCAGTACTCCGAAGAAATAGAGGTTCAGAAGAGTTGATCTTCTGAATATTTTGATCCATGACTGTAAACTTGATTGATCACTTAGTATGTTGTTTGATGCCAGTGCATTGCCTCATTCTGCATAGATTTGACTTTAGAGTATTTCTCAGTCTATCTTGCACTCAATTCTGTTTTACCACCAGCAACTTCTGGTGACATATGTTTCTTTAATATGCTGAGATCATTGAATTTCTTCTCTGTTACAGTTGAACTTGTAGATAAACTTGAATATTTATAGATAAGTTGCATATTTTATCAGATCTAAGCTTTTGAGCTTATACAGTTCCTCCTTGGTATGCAGGATAGGCAAACTGCTCTATTTTCGGCTACACAAACTAAGAAGGTTTGTTTTCAAACTTGTTACTATTAATAATACTTCTAATGCTTCAGGCTTTTGATTTTATACGTACATTCAAGTTTGATTTATATTTATAATATGCACATCTTTTAGCAAGTTTATCTTCTACTTGGAAAACTATATATATCTCTAGTGAGATCATTTGATATTGTTTTTTTCTCATGCGAAACCAGAAGTAGTTTGTCTGAATTTGACTCATATTATTATGGTTTCCCCTCTATGAAACCTGCAGGTTGAGGATCTTGCCCGTTTGTCATTTCAGACAACTCCTGTTTATATTGATGTGGATGATGGCAGAAATAAGGTAGATGTGGAGCTGAATTGTATTTCATAAATAAAAACACACCTATAACCATTTAAACCTAACAAGATTTTTGTCATATTTAGGTCACCAATGAAGGCTTGCAGCAAGGCTATTGCGTTGTGCCTAGTGCCAAGAGATTTGTCCTTCTATATTCCTTTTTGAAGCGGAATCTGTCAAAGAAAGTGATGGTCTTCTTCTCCTCATGTAATTCTGTCAAATTTCATTCAGAGCTTCTCAGATATATTCAGGTGGATTGCTTCGATATCCATGGAAAGCAAAAGCAACAGAAAAGAACCTCTACCTTCTTTGATTTCTGCAAAGCAGAGAAGGGCATCTTGCTGTGTACTGATGTGGCGGCCCGTGGACTTGACATTCCTGCTGTGGTATGTTTGTGCTGTACGATAGACTAAAAGGCAACACCACCAGATCTGATGTAGGATACATAATCTGTTTGCGGCATTAAATTTTGGCCCAACTATATAAAAACCTAGGATTTCACTGGGGAGAAAGTTCAGGTTTTCGAACTCAGTTTTGTTCTAATTTAATTACCTTAAATAGGATTTATAGTAACTGAAACAACCAACCTGCAGAATTTGAAGTAGGACGAGAATTAGAAGAAAGATGCTAGGCATCATTTCTAGTATTCCTTTCCTACACAGTTTGTTTGAACAGTGTAGTTTATGCAATATTACAAGAAATGGAAGCTATAGTTACAACTCTTGTCCTACTGATTGCGGAGAATGCCAATTTGTGTTTCTTGTAAATTTGAAATTGATGAACAATTTTTGTTGACTGATTTTTCTTTTCCTGTCTTTTTGTAGGATTGGATTGCGCAGTATGATCCTCCTGATGAACCCAAGGTGTGCAAGGATGCTTTCTTGATAATGTTTTACTTAGTCTTGGTCCATTGTGATTGTTTTTTTCATTCCTGTTTTAACATATAGTTTTGAATCACTGCTTTCAGGAATATATTCATCGGGTTGGTCAAACAGCTCGTGGGGAGGTGCAAGAGGAAATGCACTGCTTTTCTTGATCCCGGAAGAGCTGCAATTTCTGCGCTATCTGAAGGTCAAGTATATTGATTGAAAACAATGGGAGACTAAAACTAGAACCGATGTGCAACTGCTCTTTGATGATCTGAATGTCATCTTAAAAACGATTAATAATCAATTTCCATGTAGTGCTGATGTAGCATGGTTTCCTATGACTGACTAGAAATGGGGAGCAAGCAAGTTATAGTTCAATATAAGCAAGTACAATAAACAACTTTTTGATAACATGCAACTTTTTTACTGAACTTCGTACTTTGTCTTTGCTTTCAGGCAGCCAAAGTCCCTGTTAAGTTGTACGAGTTTGACCAAAAGAAGCTTGCAAATGTGCTAGTCACGTCTGGTAAAATCATGCTTCCTCTTTCCTTGTGATCTTTTATTTGTGCAGCTTATTGCTGGAAGACTTAGCTTAGACTACTTGGATGATGCAGGAGAAGTTAGTCGCCAACAACTATTATTTGAACAAGTCAGCTAAAGATGTATATCGATCTTACATACTAGCGTCTAATTCGCACTCTATGAAAGATATCGTCAATCAATGTACATCGCCTCGATCTGCAGGTACCTGTCTTCTCCTTTCATTTCTAAAGGCAGTAAGCATTTAAATATTCTGTCATACAATGTGATGGAATCTGGATCTACGATTGAATTGTGCTGTAATAGTTTGTGAATGAGTAGTGAGTGTGAACTTGTGTAATTAATGTCATGGTGAAAACACATTTGCAACAATGCAAATGTTTTGGGCTTAAAAGTCTAAGAACCTTTGGCAGCCGCGCTGCTTTGTGGCTCGGTTTCCATGGTTGCTTATTTTTTATAAGCTGTAGCTTTGTTCATGGGGATGGGAGGAAATTTCTTTTCTTGGGCAAGTAGCTGTATTTATCGAATTATCTCTTCGGCTGTTGCAAAATTCTTCAAATAATCAATTAGCAATTCAAGTTGTTGCAATGCTAACTCAGTGTATGAATTCAGATTAAACCAGCGTTCATTGATGATGCATGTAAATAGGTTGTGAAATGTGCATAATTTTAATGCATTAAAAACTTTTGGGGAATTAACGAATACCTCCCCTGAGGTTTAACGAAATCACATATAAACGGATTGAATATCAAAAAATGGCAGATGTACCTGCAGAGTTACAGTTAAATACATTTTTCTGTTGTTGATTTGCCCAAATAACAATTAAATGATTGCTTCACAAAATTCAACAACTGGGCCTGGAACTTCCGAGGAATCATGTTAGGTTGTGAAAATACATTTAATACCCTTATTACCCAATTTACACAATTGCAAATGCATAGACATTACAAGCTGACTATCTTGCTGTTTTGGAACATATTCCTCTTCATACACATTACAAGCTGACTATCTGCATAAAAATTACAAACTGAAGAAAAATAAAACTAATATTCTGGAATATTATTAGCATCATAATTATATTCAAGTACAGGCAGAGCTCTTTCTTTTAGAACTTTATGAATTATCAAATTAAATTTCTTATTCTACACATAGAAAAGATATTCCTCTTTTGAAAAAAAAGGACATATTCTTCTTTTTAAAATTTTTTTTTTGAATACGGTGAGAAATTAAATTGCAAAAGAAACTCTACAGAGTATCGAAGAAGAAGAAAAAGTAATAGACTCTTGAGTTTTCTATTTTATATATGGTGCATTTAAAATATATATATATATATATATATATATATATATATATATAGATGGTCCAACAAAATTAGAGATATTGAATATTGGAATTGTGTACTTGTTCTTAATATGTTGTTATTTCGTATCCAACTTATTATTATACTTTTAAGTTGTATACTAAATTGTATTTTAATTTTGTAAGTTAAAATATTTATATTACATATGTCAATTTTCTTTACTGTATTTCCATTAAAATTTAATTTCAATATTTGAACAAAAATAGGGACATTTTTATTAACAATAAAAATTAATTTTATTTTTTAATTTAAAACTAATGTATTTAGACTAATATTATATAAGCAAACAATTAGCTACGTAATAGAAATTCATATAATTGAATTATAAAGACATCAATAACTTTAATGGAATAAAAAATCTTATATACTAATTTTATAATAGTACACCCTAATACAATAGTCTCAATAAGATGTTAATACCTCGAACATAATATATAATAATATTTTTATCGTAATACTCTATTTGGTGTTAGCGGTTATTGACTAGGATTTTCAAGCTATTAAGAACTAGTGTCAATAAAATATATCACTGATACTAACGTGTAGTCAATAATGGCCTTTTTAGTAGTGATTAAATTATGATGCTAATGACATTTCAAAATATATATTCCTTTAATCTTCTTACAGTTTTATTTTTCTTGTTCAGTTTGTATTTTTATGCAAACAAAGCAAGAGAACAGAGGCCAACCAACACAAGAATGATAGTCAACTTGTCATGTATACATTTGCAATTGTGTAAATTGGCTACGAGCATTATTATTTTTATTTTATAGTAGTTATAATTTTAAAGTCGCAACACCTAATTAGTTCCAAATATACCATTATATTATCTTAACTTTTATCAATTTTCGTTGTTTCAAGCTCTTGAGTTAATCCGATTTATACATAAAAAAGATGAGATACGTTTAACTTAATTTTGACTTAAAATAATGATACAAATGTTTCTCCATTAATTTTATAAAATTTATAATTTAAGAAGAGTAATATACATTATTCAACTTCTATAATAAAAAATGCATTACCAATAACATGACAATTAAGCTGGCATTTATTTATTGGATAATAAATTTTTATAGTTTTGTAACAAAATTTAAGAAATGTAGCATGATTATTTCAAGAATAAATCAGATTATTAAATTAATAACATCAAATGTTATTTTATTTTCGATTTAAATAATTAAAGTATATAAATTAATGAGTAAATATTTGTCTTTTTGTCATATCTCTATTTCAATTATTAAAAAAATATTGATGCAATAATATTAAAATAATGTGAAAATTTATTTAAAAGAGGTGGGTCACATATTTGGCCTCCTTATTTGATAGGTAATAGGTGGGGAGTAGACTCAGAAGTCTTATAACAACCATAAGACTATTTTAATCTTAGACTTTTGTAAAACAATAAATTAGAATATATTTTTCTCAATTTTAAATACTATATAGTACAAAATACAAAAGAATTAAATTATTATAAATACATAAATTATATCTTAATTTATTATTTTATTACAATCCAATGCCTAAAATGTGTTGAAAATAAGAATTTTGTAATAACTCAAAACACACGAATATATTTATTTCTCATACAAATTTACAAAAAATAAGCAAACACTCTCAAATATTTGAACAATGACTCAAGCTTTATTTATAACTTAATTCTAAAACCTTAAGGGGAGAGAGGTATTTATACTTGAAACAAATCATTCTAACCCATTAATTTAGCCTTCATGTAGAACATAAATGTTAACTTTGTCTAGCACATCAATATTTACTTTTATCTAACACAATAATGTTTACCATATCATAGTACACCAATGTTTACCAAATGTAGTACACCAATGTTTATCAAATCTAGTACACTAATATTTACTAAATCTAGTACACCAATTTAGACAAGTCAATATTTTAGATTAAGTTTACAATTCAACAAAATGTTCTTACTCCATTTCTTAATTTGGGAGTATTTGAACCATAAATAAATATCAAATTTTGATAGGTTTAAAAATAGGATTTAGATCCCTTCTTTATTTTTTCTATTCTCAACTTTTGATACAAGACATTATTAAAATTGAGTGTTTAAAATTTCATACTAACAATTACACTCACCATCACATTTAATTCTCATGAGTTGATAATTAACATTAATTACTTTTCAAAAATAAAAATCTCTTTCCTGTTAAGCTTAGCAAGCTCCTTTTTAATGCATCTCATGTCAACATTTTGAATCGTTTTTAGTAGAAGGAATATTAACTTTGTTATGCGAATGATGAAGGCGAAAGTGATTTCAAAACAAATAGCCATTTATACGTTGGCTTGAATATTTGTAGATTTAATGAGCAAAAGAAGTAGACATTTTCATAGTATATAATTCTTGCAATTGTGATAAACTATTGATATGGAAATGAGAGAAAGATAGAAGAGAAAAGAGAGAGTAGAAGTAGTGAATGTTCAAAAAAATAAAGAAGAATATTAAATTAATTATATAGATAAAATTTGAATAAAATATTATTTGAAATATAATATCAATTCAATAACATCATTAAAATATCAAAAAAACAAACCCCACAGAAACCGATCGAACTTTTTTATCACCTAAAACATTTAGTATTATGCATCCATAACATCCCCAAGCTCTAAAATCTGTAGCTTTAACTAAATTTATTAACAAAAATTAGTTGATTGAGACAAATTATGTTTTCAACTACTACATATCATATTTTAATAAATATTATATTATAGAAATATAATCTTCATTGTGTTTCAGTAAGCCTTTCCTATGCTCAAATGTCTTTTCACAACAATAGCATAAATGCATTTTTAAATCAAACTTAAGAGCAAAATGAAAAAGAAAACTTGAAGAAGCAATAGACATAAAGTAATGCAACATGAGCTCTTATATATGTGCTAAAACTTCATGTATTTGGATTGCAACACAAATTCATGAATTGGGGATGCAAAAAAAATCACTTAACTTAGGAAAGCCACTCATTGAACGAGTAAATAAATTCTCGATCATCATGTCTTCATTGTCTATAGTAATATCAATTAATTAAACATTGTATACATATTTAATGGAACTCATCTAATTAGACAACCCAAAGTGTGATTAAAAAGCCTAAAACAATAGATATCTTAAGGACCTGTTTGGTTTTAAACGAATGTAAATAACAAAAATTTAAAAATATAAATTAGAATTATCACAGAAAAAGAAAAAAATCAAAACGACATATACTCCTATATGTTTGTAATATAGATTAATTTTGAGATTTTTTTAAACTCCATTGAAATTGTATATAGATTAACATAATAAATTGCTTTTCTTAATTTGTTGAATCTCCTATTCCTATTAGGATAGGTGGATCCTTTTAAAAATAAGGAAAAAGTCTTATACGGGTAGTTAACTTCTTAAAATATTATTTTTTAGTTCCAAAATTTTGATAATATATTAAAATTAAATATATTTTTTATAGGCAATAATTTAGTCCATTACTTAATATTTAAAACTATAATATTAAATTCAAAAAATATTATTCTAAAAAAATTTAGAAACAAAATTATAATTATTTGAATTATAATGTTAAAAAAAATAGATAAACTGATATTCTAGAATGCTTCTAACATTTTTTTTAAGAAAATACAATAAAAATAATATAATTTTAAAATATATTAAATAAAATATTATACAAATTTTATCTAAAAATTCTTATAATTATGTCATATCAAATTGTTATCAAGAAAAAAAAAAGAAAAAGGATAAGATTACTTTATCATATAAGTTTGTACAAATTTATTATTAGTATTTTAATTTTTATATATTATATTTTTATTTTCAAATTTTTTTTAAATAATGAAATAAAATAAAAAGTTTAAGTTTAATATTTTAGTCCATAACAATAATATCTTCAAAATAATGGGGATTAAATTATTTATTACAAAATATTTATTTTTGTTTTATTATTGTACTTAAATATAAGGACTAAAATAATAATATAAAATCCTTTTCCAAATCAATTTGAAATACTGTATTTGTTTACTGATACTATTACGCAAAGCCCACGAATGGCTAATAAATAAGTTACTTTATTGATACTTAGGGGAGTACCAGGTAGCGATTTTTATTGTGCTGGGCTCTTCTGATCTCCCTTTTTCATCTTTCTTTCTATGTATTGTCTGTGTCTGTCTTTTCTAATCAATAATTTTGAAAATAATGGTGAGTTGGTCGGAACTTTATTGAAATTGCTAAGCTGTTGATGTTAATGTGCAAAAAAATTCGAGTTACTGTTCACATAACTATTTTCGAGGTACTGTTTACCCAGAAAAATATGATGTATCTTGTGTTTTGTTAGTATTTTAATATGATTACATCCCACCAATGAATGTGAGACACATGTAGGTCTATTATGGAATGTATATAAAGTGTATTTATGATGAAAATCCCAATTAAGAGTGTTCAAATTTGCCCAGAAAAATTCTTGAGTGTGGTTGCCCAAAATTCTCTATTTTTTCCTCTATTTTATTACTGATTTTCAGTTTTTTGTATTGTTTTAGCTGCTGCAACTTTTCCTTTTTTGATTTACTTGTTTTGATGCTTAGTTAGAGATGTTATCAAGCCAAACTTGTGACATTTGCTGAAAATTCAGCCAACATTTTCTGGTATCAGAGCTAGGTTGCAGAAAGTCAAGAAAATGAAGATTTAAAGCCAAAAATAGGATGGCTAGCACAAGCTCTTCAAACCCTATAATCCAACAATCTTATGTTCTGATTTTTTATGGAGAAAATTATGATTTTTGGTGTATGAAAATGAAAACACTCTTTATTTCATTAGATTTTTGGGATCTAATAGAAATCGGAGTTGTTGAACCCGCATCTACATCAACCTTAAGAAAACAAGAGCAAAGAAATTTAAAAGAGAAGAAGCAAAATAATGCAAATGCTCTTAGCAAAATTCAGCAAGCAGTTTCCAACAATGTATTCCCAAGAATTATTGGAGCAACAAAAGTAAAGGAAGCTTGGGAAATCTTGCTAGAGGAGTTTAAAGGGAGTGTAAAGGTAAGAACTTCTAAGCTTCAAGATCTTATAAAAGATTTTGAAAATATGAGAATGAAAGAAAATGAAACAATGCAAGAATTTTCAGATAGATATACTGAGTTAGTGAATCAAATGAAGATTTATGGTGAAGAAATTGAAAATAAAAAACTGATTGAGAAGGTCTTAGTGTTCTTGCCGAAAAAATTTGATCACATTGTGTCGGTTATTGAAGAAACTAAAGATTTAGACACTTTGACATTGCAAGATTTGATGGGTTCACTAAAATCATTTGAGTGTAAATTGATATGGCATTCCGAAAAGTCTCTTGATAGTGCATTTCAATTTAAGCTCAATGTAGGACCTAAAACTCATGATCAAGGTAGAGGAGAGTCATTTAGAGGTGGAAGATAAGCAAGAGGAAGAGGAAGAAGCTGGAATTTTAGAGGAAGAGGAAGAAGCTGGAATTTTAGAGGAAAAGGCAGCGGAAGTATTGATAGAAGTCTGGGAGATAAAGGAAATTCTCAAAAGTGCAGAATTTGTAAACGGAGCAATCATGTTGAAGAAAATTGTTGGTTTAAGGGAAAACCACAATTGCAAGAAGTTCGGGCACCTACAAAGAGATTGTAAATTCAAGAATACTCAACAAGTAAGCCGAGTAGAAAAGAAAGATGATGAAGCAAACTTGTTTTATACATGTCAAAGTGCATTAGGACAAGAACATGAAGTTTGGTTTCTTGACAGCAGTTGCATGAATCATATGACTGGAAACAATAGCATTTTTCACAAAATTGATGCTTCCGTTAGCTCACAAGTAAAGATGAGAAACGATGTTCTTGTGCAAGCCAAAGGCAAAGGCACCATTGGAATGCAAACTAAGAGAGGAGTTAGATACATTTCAGATGTGTTGTTAGTACCTAATTTGGAACAAAATTTGTTGAGTGTTGGCCAACTTCTAGAAAATGGCTATTCTTTGAAATTTGAAAGAAATAGTTATGTGATTTTTGATAAACAAAATGAGAAGCTGATTGTGACAGATATAAAAATAAAAAACATAAGCTTTATGTTGAAATTTCAATATGCAAAGGATGTTGCATTAAAGACCAAAACCATGGGCGAGTCTTGGCTTTGGCATCGAAGATTTGGGCACCTAAATTTTGGGAGTTTAAAGTTGTTACAGCAGAAAAATATGGTAGATGGCCTTCCAAAAATAGAAGAACAACAAGGAACATGTGAGGGATGTGTACTTAGAAAGCACTATAGGCAATCTTTTCCAAAATGAGTAGCATAGAGAGCAAAGCAAGTGCTTGAGCTAGTGCATACCGATATTTGTAGACCAATGAATACCATATCTTATAGAGGTAACAAATATTCTGTTCTCTTCATTGATGATTATTCAAGAATGACATTGGTGTTTTTTATGAGACAAAAATTAGAGGTGTTCACAATCTTTAAAAAGTTCAAGAGTTTTGCTGAAAAACAAAGTGGTCATTTCATCAAAATTTTGAGAAGTGATAGAGGTAAAGAATATACCTCTAATCAATTCAATAAATTTTATAAAGATGAAGGTGTAAATAGACAACTTATGGTAGGTCACACTCCACAACAAAATGGGGTATCCAGGAGGAAAAATCAAACGGTGATGAAGATAGCAAAATCCATGTTGCATATAAAAAGCTTACCTAAGAATTTTTAGGCTGAATCAGTTCATACAACTGTGTACTTGATAAATAGAGCACCAACTAAGGCTTTGAACAATAAAACTCCTATAGAAGCTTGGAGTGGGAGAAAGCCTTCCATTAGGTACTTGAAAATTTTTGGTTGTGTGTGTTATGCCCAAGTTCCAAAAGAAAAGAGAAGGAAGCTTGATAAAACAAGTGAGAGGTGCATCTTTGTTGGCTATAACTCACATTCAAAAGGGTATAGATTATATAGCTTGAAAACCAAAAAGATTGTTGTAAGTAGAGATGTGATTTTTGATGAAAATGCCAACTACAATTGAGAGCAAGGAAAAGTTGAAGAAAAGTTTGTTTCCATTGATGACTTAGCCTAATTCATGTCAAATTAATACCAATATTGAAGAATCTCCATCATCCTCTCCACCTAGCTCTTCGGGATCATCAAGCAATACACCAAGCTCTAGTTTGTCTTCACCGAGTTCTACTCCAAGAAGAATGAGAAGCTTGGATGAAATTTACCAAAGTTGCAATTTTTGTGTTGTTGAACCTGAAAAGTTTGAAGATGTGATCAAGGAGAAGCCTTGGAAGCAAGTCATGGAGGAAGAAATCGAAGGAATTGAAAAGAACAACACTTGGGAGCTCGTTAATAGGCCGAGTGACAAGGAAGTTATTGGGGTAAAATAGATTTATCGAGTGAAATACAATTCAGATGGTGAGGTGCAAAGGTACAAAGCAAGGCTGATTGCTAAAGGTTATCTACAACAGCCCAGTATTAATTTTCAAGAAACATTTGCTCTGGTTGCAAGACTTGACACCATTAGAGCTCTCATTGCCTTGGCAACACAAAAAGGTTGGTTATTATACCAATTTGATATGAAATCAGCTTTCTTGAATGGGGAATTACAAGAAAAAGTTTTTGTTGATCAACCACAAGGTTTTGTAGTCAAAAATAAAGAAGACAAAGTCTACAAACTCAAGAAAGCATTGTATGGGCTCAAACAAGCTTCAAGAGCTTGGTATAGCCAAATTGATTCCTACTTCAATGAAAAATGATTTATAAAGAGCAAAAGTGAGTCAACATTATATGTGAAGAAGCAAGGAATGTCAGACATTCTCATTGTTGCCATTTTTGTTGATGACTTGCTGTTTACGGATAATAATAAGAAGTTGATAAATGAATTTAGATATGAAATGACGGAAAGACATGAAATGACAGAAAGATATCAAATGAGTGACATGGGATTGTTGAGATATTTTCTTGGAATAGAAATTCACCAAGATAAAGATGGTATATTTATATCTCAAAGAAAGTATGTAGAAACTATTTTGAAAAAAGAAAGAATGCTCGACTGTAATGTTGTAGCTACACCACTTGTTCTGAATGAAAAATTGAAGAAAGCAGATAGAGGAAAGAAAGTGGATGCAAATCATTATAGAAGTTTGGTTGAAAAGTTGTTTTACCTTACCGCAACAAGGCTGGATATAATGTTTTCAACAAGTTTGTTGTCAAGATTCATGAACAACCTAAGCCACATTCATCTTGGAGTGGTAAAAAGAGTATTGAGGTACCTTCAAGGTACCATGAAACTTGGAATCAAATTCTGAAAGAACACAGAAATTAAGTTGATAGGCTTTTGTGATAGTGATTGAGGTGGCTGTACTGATGACATAAAAAGCACAAGTGACTTTGCATTTTCTCTTAGCTTAGGTGTGTTTTCTTGGTGTTCAAAGAAGCAATAAACAGTTGCTCAATCCTCAACTGAAGCAGAATATGTTTTAGCCTCACTAGCAACATCACATGCTATATGGTTGAAGAGGATACTTGAAGATATGGGAGAGAAGCAAGAACAAGCAACAACACTGCATTTGACAACAAATCAGCAATTGCAATGGCCAAGAATCCAATTTATCACAGTAGAAGCAAGCATATAACACTCAAGCATCACTTCATAAGAGAAGCAATTGAAGATTGAGAGATTCAGCTTAAATTTTGTAGGTCATAACAACAACTTGCTGACTTGTTTACAAAAGCCCTGCCAAAGGAAAAATTTCAGCTACTCAGGGAAGTAATTAGAGTTCAAGAGCAACACATTAAAAGGGGAGAATGTTGATGTTAATGTGCAGAAAAATTAGGATTACTGTTCACGTGACTATTTACGGGATACTGTTTACCCAGAAAAATATAATGTATCTTATGTTTTATTAGTATTTTAACATAGTTACATCCCACCAATGAATGTGAAACACATGTAAGTCTCTTGTAGAAAGTATATAAAGTGTATTTGTGATGAAAAATCTAATTAAGAGTATTCAAATTTGCCCAGAAAAATTCTTGAGTGTGGTCACCCAAAATTCTCTGTTTTGTCCTCTATTTTGTTACTGATTTTCAGTTTTTTGTATTGTTTTAGCTACTGCAACTTCTCCTTCTTTGATTTACTTGTTTGGATGCTTAGTTAGAGATGTTATCAAACCAAACTTGGTGACATTTGCTGAAAATTCAGCCAACATAGGCGAATAGCATTTCCTGACGATTTCGAAGCTTTTAGGAGGGTTGTCGTACATGGCGAGAGCGCGGCAATAATCAAGAAATCTCTTTACAAGCAATCTAATGATGAGATGCCATTGCTCATGCTTCCACCAGAAAAAGGTTGTAATCAACGTGGTTTCCTGAGTCTCTCAAATGGCATCACTCGCCTACTTAGCTTACCCCAAGCAACTGCTAGGAAGTGTTTTTCATCAAAGGGTTGGCTTCTAACCATTGCCCCAGATCGGTGTATAAATCTTTTGCATCCTTTTTTCCGTACTGAAATCAAACTTCCTCACATAAAAAGGTTCAGAGTTTGGGATGATGGTATTTCTAAGGGTATGAAGCATGCCTTTTTTATCGACAAATTTGTTTTACCATCAAACCCTTTATCAAATCCTGACTATACAGTAATGGTTACTTACGGAAGTTACAGAAAATTTGCATATTTTGAACCCGGAAATACAGCTTGGACCACAATCGACACTGGTCCAGGAGTTTGTGAGGATGGTACTTTCCATGAAAATAAGTTTTATTTGATAAATTCGCGTACCGAATTATTTGTTTGGGATACATATGCTGATCCCATTGTGGCTCATCAAGTGGCTCGAATGCCATATGGAATGATGGAGAGTTTGTGTACGCATGATCGACAGCCTTACGAGCCATTGTTATTGTCCGGAAGGTGCTACGTTGTTGTTGTATTAGCAGGAACATTGTTTGTTGTTAGACGATTAGGGGGGGAAAGCACTGATTCGTCTAGCAAGTTTAATTATAGAACCACTGGGTTTCAAGTATTTCATGTGGAAATAAGCAGCAATAGCTGGAGGATGGTTAAAGATACAGGCAATATAGCACTGTTTTTGGGTCACAGCTCTACCTTTTATGTCAAAGCAGGAGGTATTTCAAGATGCAAGCCTAATTGTATATACTTTACTGATGATTTTTGAGAAGCATATTGGGATGTGCGAAAAGGAGGAGGCAGGGATACAGGAATTTATAACATTCAAGATGATACTTTTCTTCCATATTCTTGGCCTATATCATGCAATCGTCTTAATCCACCTATGTGGATTGAAAAATAGTGCTTTCATTGAATTTTGTTTTTAATATTTAGCTCATAATAATTTATTCTTTTGTTGAATTTTTCACTTACAATTTCCTTATGATATTTATGTAACTATAAGGCACTTGCGTGTGGTAACATGGATCTTGTAATACGAAGTTTCATAATACTTTTATAAGAATTTGGTTCACATATCTAATTTAAAATCTTCACTCTTGAGTACAAAAGGTTCAGCAATTCATTTATGATTAGTTACTAAGATTGGAAATGTGCCTTCTTTTCCACAGGCTCACAATGTATTATACTGAACTACAATACCAAACATAGATAAGGTTTTGAGATTTCAGACATAACTGTGATCAACAAGATTGTTATAGTGATTTGGAATTCTAAGTTGGAAATTTAGTGAAGCTGCAATGCTAAATGGATTGCATACCAGCTCGATTGTCAAAGCTAAGCTGTATTAATTTGTTAAAAGCATTAGTTAATCCTTGGTATAGCTTAGGTGATTTGGGGTTGGTTTAACACTTTCAAACATCCTGAATTTAAATAACAATAAGGAATAAAGATTCGGTATTTTTTAGAAAAAATAATTTTCACCGTATTCAAACTTTTTTTTTTAAAAGAGGAATATGTTTTCCGAGTGTAGAGTAAGAAATTTAGCTTGATAATTTTTAAAGTTTTAAAAGAGAGCCCTGCCTGTACTTGAATATAATTATGATGCTAATAATATTCCAGAATGTTAGTGTTATTTTTCTTCATCAGTTTGTAATTTTTATGCAGAAAAGCAAGAGTATAGAGGCCTACCAAAACAGGAAAATGTATTTAACTGTAACTCTGCAGGTACATCTGCCATTTTTTGATATTCAATCCGTTTATATGTGATTTCGTTAAACCTCAGGGGAGGTATTCGTTAATTCCCCAAAAGTTTTTAATGCATTAAAATTATGCACATTTCACTAGCAGTTAAAACGGGTTTAAGAGCACATTTCACACCCTATTTACACGCATCATCAATTAACGCTGGTTTAATTCATACAGAGCTAGCATTGCAACAACTTGAATTGCTAATTGATTATTTGAAGAATTTTGCAACAGCCGAAGAGATTATTCAATAAATCGTTCTCATGCTCAAAACTTCATCCAGCAGCAAGCAAGATAATCGGATCTACTTGAACCTTAATTTCTAGGAAACCAAAGGAGAGAGAACAAATTGTATGCATTGATTTGCAATTAAAACAAAATTTAGATTACAACAGCTCTTTGCCTGTTTCCACTCCCAAGTATCTACTTCTGTTTAAATTATGTCATTTTAAGTTACAGGTTTCAGCAGCTAATGAACAAATTTTGATTTTGTGAGAGTCTATAAGTCCACCACCAAATGTAAATTACATCTAAAACCAAAAAACCTCAAGCAAAATTTCGAGACCATGTGTATTTGCCCACATGATCCTGCTAATACCTTACAAATTGGCGTTTATCATTTTCATCTCTCCGCCTCCCATAAGGGCTGCTTTCACTGAATCCATTTCGGCTTCCTTCGACTTTACGTGTTTTCTTTCTAAACTTGGAGGCACTGCTGTCTATGGTCAGATTCACCTTTGGTGGGGAAGTAAAGCAGAATGAAGAGGCGACTGCCTGCTCAAATACGCAACAAAAGTGCAGTTAGATCATATTATGCTACAATATTTTACAGTGTTCAGTTGTACATCACCATATCTTATCACTTATCAGTGAATATACAGACAGAAAAAGATGCATATAATGATCATAGATCATAAAATACCCATAGCAGAGCTGATAACTAGGAGAATGCTGACACAAATTTCTATTCCCACCAGAATTCATCCTAATAGACTGTTTGGAAAGGCTGATTTCTGGAGTACACTTCCAACCAAAACTAATTTGGTAATTTCACCGACTGAAATTGACATTTCTCTTCATTCTTAATGAAGTACGAATAGGCTGCTCCAATTTATTTAATCAGTCCTCTATTAGCAAATCAAATGAATACAGCTACTTGCCCAAGAAAAGAAATTTCCTTCCATCCCCATGAACAAAGCTCCAGCTTATAAAAAATAAGCAACCATGTAAACCGAGCCACAAAGCAGTGCGGCTGCCAAAGGTTCTTAGACTTTTAAGCCCAAAACATTTGCATTGTTGCAAATGTGTTTTCACCATGACATTAATTACACAAGTTCACACTCACTACTCATTCACAAACTATTACAGCACAATTCAATCGTAGATCCAGATTCCATCACATTGTATGACAGAATGTTTAAATGCTTACAGACTTTAGAATGAAAGGAGAAAGACAGGTACCTGCAGATCGAGGCGATGTACATTGAAGATATCTTTCATAGAGTGCGAATTATACGCTAGTATGTAAGATCGATATGCATCTTTAGCTGACTTGTTCAAATAATAGTTGTTGGCGACTAACTTCTCCTGCATCATCCAAATAGTCTAAGCTAAGTCTTCCTGCAATAAGCTGTACAAATAAAAGATCACAAGGAAAGAGGAAGCATGATTTTACCAGATGCGACTGCACATTTGCAAGCTTCTTTTGGTCAAACTCGTACTCCTTAACAGGGACTTTGGCTGCCTGAAAGCAAAGACAAACTACGAAGTTCAGAAAAAAAGTTGCATGTTATCAAAAAGTTGTTTATTGTACTTGCTTATATTGAACTATAACTTGCTTGATCCCCATTTCTAGTCAGTCATAGGAAACCATGCTGCATCAGCACTACATGGAAATTGATCATTAATTGTTTTTAAGATGACATTTAGATCATCAAAAAGCAGTTATGCACATCAGTTCTAGTTTTATTCTCCCATTGTTTTAGATCAATATACTTGACCTTCAGATAACGCAGAAATTGCAACTCTTCCGGGATCAAGAAAAGCAGTGCATTTCCTCTTGCACCTTCCCCACGAGCTGTTCGACCAACCCGATGAATATATTCCTGAAAGCAGTGATTCAAAACTATATGTTACTAAACAGGAATGAAAAACAATGACAATGAACCAAGACTAAGTAAAACATTATCAAGAAAGCGTCTTTGCACACCTTGGGTTCATCAGGAGGATCATACTGCACAATCCAATCCTACAAAAAGACAGGAAAAGAAAAATCAGTCAACAAAAATTTTTCATCAATTTCAAATTTACAAGAAACACAAATTGGCATTCTCCACAATCAGTAGGACAAGAGTTGTAACTATAGCTTCCATTTCTTGTAATATTGCATAAACTACACTGTTCAAACAAACTGTGTAGGAAAGGAATACAAGTAATGATGCCTAGCATCTTTCTTCTAATTCTTGTCCTACTTCAAATTCTGCAGGTTGTTTTAAGTTACTATAAATCCTATTTAATGTAATTAGATTAGAACAAAACTGAGTTCGAAAACCTGAACTTTCTCCCCAGTAAATCGTAGGTTTTTATATAGTTGGGCCAAAATATAATGCCGCAAACAGATTATGTATCCTACATCAGATCTGGAGGTGTTGCCTTTTAGTCTATCTTACAGCACAAACATACCACAGCAGGAATGTCAAGTCCACGGGCCGCCACATCAGTACACAGCAAGATGCCCTTCTCTGCTTTGCAGAAATCAAAGAAGGTAGAGGTTCTTTTCTGTTGCTTTTGCTTTCCATGGATATCGAAGCAATCCACCTGAATATATCTGAGAAGCTCTGAATGAAATTTGACAGAATTACATGAGGAGAAGAAGACCATCACTTTCTTTGACAGATTCCGCTTCAAAAAGGAATATAGAAGGACAAATCTCTTGGCACTAGGCACAACACAATAGCCTTGCTGCAAGCCTTCATTGGTGACCTAAATATGACAAAAGTCTTGTTAGGTTTAAATGGTTAAAGGTGTTTTTTTATTTATGAAATACAATTAAGCTCCACATCTTACCTTATTTCTGCCATCATCCACATCAATATAAACAGGAGTTGTCTGAAATGACAAACGGGCAAGATCCTCAACCTGCAGGTTTCATAGAGGGGAAACCATAATAATACGAGTCAAATTCAGACAAACTACTTCTGGTTTCGCATGAAAAAAAAACAATATCAAATGATCTCACTAGAGATATATATAGTTTTCCAAGTAGAAGCTAAACTTGCTAAAAGATGTGCATATTATAAATATAAATCAAACTTGAATGTACGTATAAAATCAAAAGCCTGAAGCATTAGAAGTATTATTAATAGTAACAAGTTTGAAAACAAACCTTCTTAGTTTGTGTAGCAGAAAATAGAGCAGTTTGCCTATCCTGCATACCAAGGAGGAACTGTATAAGCTCAAAAGCTTAGATCTGATAAAATATACAACTTATCTATAAATATTCAAGTTTATCTACAAGTTCAACTGTAACAGAGAAGAAATTCAATGATCTCATCATATTAAAGAAACATATGTCACCAGAAGTTGCTGGTGGTAAAACAGAATTGAGTGCAAGATAGACTGAGAAATACTCTAAAGTCAAATCTATGCAGAATGAGGCAATGCACTAGCATCAAACAACATACTAAGTCATCAATCAAGTTTAGAGTCATGCATCACAGTATTCAGAAGATTAACTCTTCTGAACCTCTATTTCTTCGGAGTACTGAGAAATACCCTAAAGCCAAATCTATGCAGAACAAGGCAATGCCCCAGCATCAAACATCATATAAGGTCATCAATTAAGTTTATAGAGTCATGTATCATAGTTTTCAGCTAGATTCACTCATCTGAATCACCATTTCTTCAGAGAGAAGCACTCTGTTAAACTCTGTATGAAACCGAGATAATACTAGAAGCAGCTTATGCAAAGGAACACGTTATAAAGGCACTTAATTAAATTACTTATCATGTACTGTTAATATCACCATTTTCAGAAAATGTATTCTCGGAATAGACTATTCTACATTATTCTTCTGGAAAAGACATTCCAGCACATTTTATGCCTAAAACGTGCTATTTTCATTTTTTAAACAAAGTTAATAACCCCCATTGCACTGTCATAAATTCTGTCAGATTTGGTAAAATTAGACAAATTATATACATTTTCGCTAAAGTTTTAAGTACTAAAGAATTGAACATATAAACGTCCACCACTTAATTTACCTTCTTGGGTAGAAGCTTCATAATTTGCCTCATTTCTTCCTCAAAGTTTGCTTCTAGAATTCTGTCAGCTTCGTCAATAATAAGGCACTGCAAGTCCAAGAAATTTTTCTGAATAAGTTTGCTCATAGCCAACACATACAACAACATAGTTATGCCCAAGCACTAAAAAATTGAATTTATGCATGTTACCTTCAGGTTTTTATAGATAAACCCCTTGGTGTTTTGAAGATGATCAAGAAGTCGACCGGGGGTTGCTACTAACAAATTTACTCCTTTCACGATACGTTCTGCTTCTCCTCTTCTAGCTGAACCACCAATAACCAAGCCAACAGTCTGGGAATGGTATTTTAGAAGGTCCTTTGCAACAGCATGTGTCTGGGATGTTTGAAGGTGGAATTAATGATGTCAGGAATAGTTGAAGAAACAAGGAAAAATAATATTTATGAAATATAAATCAGAAACGCCTCACTTAAGATTCCTAAATATTGGTTTGCTAAAGACTCCCGTCCAACAAACTTGTTTCTACTCACTTTAGATGACCAATACTTGTATAAACTTAATTGTACACATTATAGTGGTATTTAAACAAATTCAGAATAAAAGGATTGTAAAGAAAGAAAAAATTTAAAAATGAAATCCAAATTTTCAAGAAATTGTTGGCATTTTCAGTTGTAAAAAGGAAAAAAAAATTGCGAGGATTTTCACCTGAATGGCAAGCTCCCTAGTGGGGCAAATGACAATAACACCCGTTCCATTCCTTGGGCTGAACTGAGCATTATACAACAACTCAACTGCTGGTACTAAGAAAGCAAGGGTTTTCCCTGAACCTGTCCTGGCAGCTCCAAGCACATCCTTGCCAACCATAAGTGGTGGAATTGCTCTAGCTTGGATCTGCATTTGTGATGACAATCAATCCATAAGAAATATGATATACAAGCTCTACGCATGGACAATTTGAATTATTTTCTGTAAGGCATTCATGAAAATTACTATTACATTCTTCCTCCTAGAAAGAGAAAGAGAAACTTTTGTTAAAAATATTATGCCGAAGAATTCCTACCAGCCAAAGACACATCATTATGAGGCAACAAGAAATCTCATTCATCAAAACCGAAATAATATTTACCAGGAAGCTATAGAGACATCCTACATACAGAAATGAAGAGTAAGATTGAACATCCCTGGAATAACTCTAATGTGTTTCCATGCAGCATCTCAGGAGGGCATTTAAAGTCAAAATTTACAGAAATTTCAACTTTGGATCTACTTTAAATTTCTTAAATTATAGTCACAAAAGGAAAGCATTTCTGCAATAGTTGCATTATTAGGACACAATTCCCATTACTATGTTTCATCCAGCATAAATAAGATTTCCATGAGTATCTCCAAGACAGACAAGAAAGAAGTCTTTAATTCAAAATCAGAGCTTCACAGCTTTAAAAGCAACTCAATCCAATAAAAACAGCAAGAAAAAAGATTCTCGTTTCTCTGACCATACTCCACAATACAGTTCGTCATATTAGTACTTATTGCATGATAGCATACACTTGAAAATTGAGGTCAATCAGATATCTCTACCCAAATTTTGTCAAATAAAGTTACTCTTTAACAACATCTCCAAGCGCAATTTTTTTCCGCTTCGCACATGCTATTCTAAAGTTTTGCAGCTGCAAAACTATGAAACAATGGAAAAACGTTACAATTTTTTTGACATTTTGAAAGTACACCAGATTTTCAAGGCAGATTTTGTTCTTCTGAAAGTACTTCAAAGAAAATCTAAAGAAATTCTAACACAAACCAAAAATGAAGAAACACCATTCAAGCAACATGGTTTTACAAAATCCAGAATACCCAATTCCCAATTGTTACTACCAAATATTTCAAGAATATATTTTCATAATTAATGATTATGGGATAAGTTTAATATTTGAATTTTCATCAAATACTTGCATCAAACAGGTTCGAAAATAAAAGCCCGTGCTTCATGCAAACCCTAAATGTTTATACTGATTCCACTTCCCAAAGTTTCTGCTCCAAATACTGCAATACTAGCACAACCAGAAAATAAATAAATTCTAACACAACCCCATTATCACATCATAAATCATGAACCAGCTTCAACAGGAAACAAAGCTATCTGACACAAATATCAAAATGTAAAAAAGAAAAAAAAAAAGAAAAGTACCTGAGTCATAAATTGAAAACCCATCTCCTGAATCGCTCTAAAAGTGTGCTGAGATAGCCCCAAAGACTCAAACGAAGTGGTACTCATAATGCCACTGCCACTCTTCACGTTCAATTTCCTCTCTTCATTATCCTCCTCACCGCCACTATCTTTCTCCTCTCTCTTGTCTTGACTCTTCTCTTTATTCTTCTTCTTTTTCTTCTTCTCTCCCAAATCTTCAATCTCCTCGTCTTGCTCTTCTTCTTGTTCTTCACTCTCTTTCTCCTCGCTCTTGCCTTGAATCCTCTCTTTATTCTTCCTCTTCTTTTTCTTCTTCTCTACAAACTCCTCCACCTCTCTCCCTCCCTCATCTTCAATTTCTTCCGCTTGCTCTTCTTCTGATTCTTCTTCGGGTTCTTCCTTAGATGTTTGCTGCTCTACCTGTGCCGCAATTGCTTTACTCTTGCGCTTTCTTTTTCTCTTCTTCAGTTCTTCTACGAAGGCCATTTCTGCTCGTAGCTACTGATGGGATTACTAACGTTAGAAACTCTTTATTTTTCCTTCTTTTAATTCTATTTTTTCAACTTATAAATAAACCTAGAATCTATGTTGAACTATGATTGACCAATGATTAAACTAAAAAAATTGAGAAAAGACAGAAGTAGTGTAAATTACGACGGGGAAGCGGCGACCTGTGTGCGTCGGGTTGAGAGACCTTTGCGGCTGTTCGTAGCGACTTATTCGGAGAAGAGGAGACGGCGTTGGCGGTTTCGATATGCAGCTTTGGTCAATTCCGGCGAGTAAGAGCGCGCCACACAGAAAGACAGGTGCTTAGGTAACAGCAAGATACTAAAGGGGTTAGGGTTTTAGGGTTTGTTTGTGAGGTATGAAAAAAAAAATTAATTCTTTTTTAATTTAAATTTTGATTTATTAAGTGCCTGTTGGGCCATACTTGGGCTGTCACTTCATGCCCATTTGAGGTTTAAGTCCAATTGGGTCAGATGTTTGGGCTTAACATGGGCCGCACATGAAAACTCATTCATGACGAATAAAATAATAGATAAAGAACATATAAATCCCTAATATTTCACCTATTAAATTAATTAGTTCTAGTAATTTCAAATATTTTCATTATAATCCTAATTCAGTAACTCTTATAACTCTATAACATAGTAGTTAGCTATTATACTACTAAAATTTGGTAAAAACAAATATAATATTATCTATTTATTTAATAACGTTAATAATAAAATATTTACTAATATTTTATAGCTAAATAAAATATTTTAGAATTTATTTGTTTTAGAAGATATTTACAATACAACATATTGATTATTTTTCACTACTATGTGAGCATATTTCAAAAGCTTATGATAACAAGCTTCAGAGCAGCAGTGCACCTAGGCTTTTTCATGCAATTTCTTATGCCCTATACAATTTCTACATGCCACAATCAAGTTTAAATTTATTTTTTAGCTCATTCCTAATAACATTCACATTAATTCCTGGATTAGTTTTGTATAAGTTCATTACAAAATTTAGCCATCCAAGGTGTTGTTGCATCCTTGTTAGTTGTTGCTTTTTGACAAACATGTCGCCCCTTTATATATCTAATATTAAAATCATCGGCCATAGAAGAAGAATGAAGTTTCCAAGTGCATATATTTTGGATCCATGCAACGATGTGATAGATTCAAAAGTATTTCCCACTCTTAAACTAATAGAACTTACGGGATGTGGTTTTCACTCATTATTAAGAATGAATCTATATATTTGTGAAAGTCCATTCTTCTTTTCATCATACGAGTGCCTCTTGAAATACTCATTCTCACATCATCTCTCAAACCCGCATTACTTGCAGTAACAACTGCATTGATATGATTTTTAAATTCTTCAATATCACTAGCCATAATATTGAGATATTTTCAATAAATTTAGATCTACTTTATTATATTTTTAGTAGAATACAATATCTTGACTTATTAAAGGAGTAATCAACTTTTATAGCGTCTTTAAGATTGAAATTTTAAAGATTTAGCTTCTTTAAGTTCTAATTTGATTATCTACAACTTATTTTCTAGTTTCTGGAGTGCGCATAATAATGGATTCAACAATTTTTATGGCAAGTCATCTAGTGAGTTTATTTTAGTTAATATCAAAGTTTTGACGCTAAAAACAGGTAACGGGTAAAGGTTAAAAAAACTTGTATCTTGAAAATCTTGGGGCTCCATATCACATTTGGTATAGAATTTCTATTATATTGTTAAGAATGTTTAATATCACATTGGTAACTAGGTTTTTTCATATTATTGGTAAGGTTCAATATCACCTTCGGTATTGAATTTAATTACGTCATTTGCGAGGTTCATCAGTATCAATAATCTCCTCGTATAAAAGGCTAATACATAATCAGAACGTTCCTCTTCAACACTCCTCAAACTTGTCCCGACATTTTTATTGCATGATTAAAACTCTTAACCTAGCCCATTGTTCACCTCAAACTCAATTACAGTAAAGCTATGAATAAAAAAATTCCTAAAAAATCTAAAACAAATCACTATTCTGAACTAATAATTTCTTTAATTTCCTTATTCTCAGTCCATGATAAAATATCAAAAACTTAAACTCTTCTCCTTGACCGCATCTATGGGGTAACTATAATATCTTTAACTTTATAAAACAACCTAGTAATTTTATATTCATCCGAATCCTCCTGTACCCAATCTCAAACACCAGTCCATCAATTCGAACTAATTTTTATAAATACAATAATATTTCTACAAAGCACATATAAGTCAATTAAGAAAAAAATTGAAAACAACATGCAATCTTATAAATATGCATACAGAAACTCAAATGAATATGCATATAATCCGGTAACAAAAAAAATTAGTCTAAAGTTCTACAATGAAATTATTATAATAAAATATTAAGAATTACATATTAATATTGTATGATAATAACAATTAATAAGGATTGGAAACACAAGAAAAATAATTATATGCTTATTCATTCGAGCCAACAAAAATAATAGAAAACATAAACAAGTTAAAATATTGATTACTCACCTCTTAGTAGCGGTGCTCTCTAATCCTTGAAAATTTAATCAAATCAATACAAACTTGCTCAAGTTTTGTAGTATATATAAAGTTCTTTTGCACTCATAATCTCCACTTTCAGACTCAACTACAAACATGGATAACAAAGATAGCGAAAAATTCTAATTTTTCTAATCATTTAACAATTTTTACCATAATAATTATAAGTATTGTATTATAATATATTTTATTTATAAATTAATATTTATTTATTTTCTAATTCTTAATTGATATTGAATTGTTATAATTATATTATAGTCAAATATTTATAATTATATATAATTATAAGCATAGTGTTGTAATTTATTTTTATTTATAGATTAATATCAATTTATGTTTTATTTTATTTGTTCTCTAATACCTAATTAATATTAAATTGTTACTATATTGTAAAATAAATAAATTTATATTTTAATAATAATATATTAATAAACAATTATTTATCAACGTGTTATAAAATAATACTTAATATTTATTTTGGTTAAGAGTTTAAAATAATATTTTTAGCAAACTACTATTTAATACGAGCATAATCATTATCTTTAAGTAAATTAAAAAATTTATAGATATTTTTGAAACTAATAGAACTAGTCAAATTAATGAGTCAGGTGTAACAAACTTACATGTCATTACCTTTTTTTTTAAAATTATTTTGAACCTAGACAGTTACTGCACGTTTAAAAGTTAAGAGATAGCGAACTTTATTCTAACAATCAAACTTGATCAATCACTTACATAAAAAAATAATTAATTAAAGAGGATTTAAGTAATATAATTTTAAAACTTATGGTTTTTGGTTGTTTTTCTACAAACAATAGGGACAAAATAATAAAATCTCACATTAAAATGAAAATACAGTCATGGAATACAAAACTTTTTATTTTCTATTAACATCATTTAGTTATTTGGTCTTTCTCCATTTTTATTTTTTCCTTTTTCTTTCAAGTTTGTGTGCATCCCCCTTTCACTTTCTTATCAACCATATAAGCTCCGAACAATATACTATCTTCTTCTTCTTTTATTCTTCCAAACCCCTAACCTTCGGGGCAAGGACTACATTGTTGAGAAATCTAGAAATTGGGCTTTCAACTGCAAACCCCCCAATTGGGCTTTCATTGATAACATCGAAATTTTGGTTTTAATATTATGCTTATAACTTAATTTTATTTTTTGATCATAGAAATTTCTTAGAATTTGCATGTATTTAGTTCAGATTAGAAAGACTACAATTCTTTCCGGAAATAGTTAGCTCAACCTTTTGAGCTATTCTTATATAATTGAAAATTAACACCTTTCTCCAAGTAATAATCAATATTAATGTTGGAAAATTAACACATACCTCCCCTGAGATTTGAGAAACCTATACTTAGATGGAAGGTTTGAAGAAACCCACACTTACCTTCCCTGAACCGTTAGTTGACCATTAATTGACCGTTAGGATTAAGAGTATTTTAAATATTTTATCAATTTAATCATTTTTCAACTTACTAGATAATTAGTTCCTACAAAATATTATATTATTGTTTATTAATCATTCAAGATTTCAAGTTATAATGATGAAATTTTAAAATAAATTATATGAAAAATTATATAAGATATATATAAACAAAATAATACTATTACATTAATTTACAAATAGAATTTACATGTTTAATATTATTATTTATCACAATCATAAATTTTTTAAGTTAATAATAATTTTAAAATTATACTTATTTCATGTGTATATGCACAAAGTTAACAAAAAATAATATAAAATATGATTTAATTAAATGAGTACATGGATATACTATATTTGTTTTATAAAGATTCTAAATATTAATTCTAAATTTAGAATTCTTTTAAAATTATAGAAAATAAGACTAATTCATATTATGTAAAATAATATTATTATATGAATAATAATGCAATATTTTATGGGAATTAATTATGTAATAAGTTAAAAATAATAATGTCCAAAAATATCCTTAATTCTAACGGTCTTCTAATGGTCAACTAACGGTCAGCTAACGGTCCATGGGAGGTAAGTGTGAGTTTCTTTAAACCTTTTATCTAAGTGTAGGTTTCTCAAACCTCAGGGGAGGTATGTGTTAATTCCCCTATTAATGTTGTTAGATTCCTGTTAAAGCTTGCGGTCACTTGGGCATCAGAGAGAAGAAGGTGAATTCACTAAGATGGAACCAAACCCCTCTACTAGATAATCTTCTTTAATGTAGTTTATCTTTCACTCGCTATGTGCAAAACTTCTATAGTGGCAAAGCAATAACGAGAGAAACAATTAACATGTATTTATTAAATGCTAGAATCTCTTCGTCAAATGAAAGCAACAAATGACATTAACATCACATACCGTGCGAAAAAAAAAAAAAAGAAAATGGATGATCCGATTTCGTCTAGTTAATGGCCGCAATCAATTTGAAAATTGTAAGTGTTCATAATTAATGGTCAATCCGATAATGTAAAAAAAAATAAAATTTATCTTTCATACTTTTCATAAATGCTGAAGACGATCGATTATTATCTCTAGCTTCGGTTACTCTTAGTGATGATACTAAGCGACGGGTGGTGGGTGTGAGTATTTTTGAAAAACCGAATGAAAACCAACGAGTTTGGTCTAGATTTTGATTTTATTCAGTCCGAGATTGGTTCTAAATTTTAAATTGGTTTGATTTCGATATTGACTAAAAAAATCTAAACTGAACCGAAACTATTATTTTATACAATTTTTGCATTAAAATGACGTCGTTTACTTATATTTTAATATAAAAATGAGGTTGTTTTGTAGAAGTCAAAGAAATATGAAAAATAATAGTTTAGGGCCAAACGAATGGATCAAGCTAGATTTGATAGGTAAATAGTAGAACAATAATGAAAGGATTTTTCATTCCAAAAATTATATAATTTAAGATTTACGTAAATTATATAATTGGTGAAAATGTTACCTAAGATTATGAATCATAAATGATTTTCAAGTTCATTCACATATATATTTTCCTAAATATTGATAAAAATAACTTATAAAAATTTTGATCTAAATATTATTCAATTTTCTTAACACAACATTCTAAGTATCGTTTTACAAATAATATGATGCGTCACTTTTTATTTATTTAATATTTACTTAAAAAATAATATGATTATCTTATTTATAACAAGAATATTGAAATGAGGTTATAAATAAGATCATCATAATTCATAGTTCGAATAGTTGAGCCTCCAATTTCATGATAAAAATTATGATCTCTACTACAATAAATACTTTAATAAAATAATAAATAAAGACAACTTACTTGTTACAAAATCTATTAAATTTAAAATTTATAATAATATTTAATCATTAATTATGTATAAATAATAATATTTTAAAAATTATATATAACTAAATTGTTAAAACTCCCTAACTACTATTTTTTTATCATTTTTATTAAAAAACTTATGTTGTAAAAAAGTTGATGATTAATTATAAATTTTATGTTACAAAATTTTAGCAAATTTTACATTGTAAAAAATTAATCCTCTAATGTTAGAAATTTTTGTCAAATATTTATGTTAATAATTGACATGCTTCTATTAATAAGTTAATTAATTTTTTTTAAAAATGTTTTTACATTATAATAAATTCCATTTGGATTAAACCTAAGTTTTTATACTAATTAAGAAATTTTACTAATCAAATAGCACCAATAAATAAATATGAAAAAGAGGTTACAAAATCAAAACAATGTATTAGCCTCCTATTAGCTAATCTCAATCTTATTGAAAATATCATAGATATTGAAATTCATACATCCCTTTCTCTCCTAATATCTCTAAATAACTCTCCAGCTGAAAACAATAACATATTTATAAATTATACCCTTAATTCTTGTTGGTATGTTATGAGAAATTTTATTTTATTCTTTTTAATGCTTTCACATCCCAATTCTATTTCATTATTATTTGTATTTTCACACACAAATTGGAAAATTTTACACCAAACCAACTAGATAAAATAACTAAATTACTTTTAAAATTATTTTTTAAAAAAGAAAAATTTTCTAATAACAATTTTATCTATAAATTTATGTATTTACTAATATATAAAATTTATATAACTACAATATAACATCAAATTACTATTTCCTACAAATATAGATTGAAACATTATGAATAAAACCAAACATCATTCAAAATTATTCGAATTATTCATATTCAAATTTTAAATTTATAAATATGATAGAAAAAATTACCGTGATTCAAATTTCTATTCACAAGTATTAATTTTAACATTGCAACTAATTTATTTAGAATTTTCCTCATGAGATCATCCATTTACTATATGAAAATATGTATGAATGAGAGAACAAGAATCGGAAGAACTGCAACAAAATCGCAGGATGTGAGACCTGACTTATCATGCAAAAACATATAACCAGTGTTCTATTTAAATATTGCGAAATTTTAGTCTTTTTAATTAATTATTAATTTATTTAGCTAACTACTATTAAATAACGGTATAATTATTATTTTTTAATAAATTAGAATTTTTATAAGTATTTTTGTAATTTATAGATTAATCAGGTTAATGGATCAAAACTTTAGGATCTCGATCTCATTAATTCGTTTTCAAAATTTGAAATAATAATGGAACTCACAACTAAAAAAATAATATTTTAAATTAAAAGAATATGGATTCCACAACTTAATCCTAACTGAAAATAAATAGTAAAATGATACTAAATATTATTTTATAACACATTAAATATAAAGTTATAAATTATTTTTTAAATATATATATATCTAAGTTTTAAAATTTTTTAACATGATATTCATAAATTGAATGATTAATTTTATAATTTTTAAAATAAATAAAATATTATATTATTAATTTTAAAAATATAAAATTTTATGTAATATTTAGATAAATTTATCATTTTAAAAATTTTAAAATTTAGATAAATTTCTATTTAAAAAATAATTTATAAATATTTATTTAATATTTAATATAAACAATAATTTTTTATATTGACTAACACATGAAGGACAATATATTGAAAGAAAATCATATCAATATTATTACATATAGAAATCATTTTTATAAATTGATACAATAATATTATATTACATTATTACATATTCACCATTTTCACAAAATCATTTTAGTTTGAAGTACTTTTTTTTAGTTAATTATCACTATATAAGGATATAATCATTATTTTTAATAAATATTTTTAAAATTATTAAAATTAATCAAATTAATAGATGAAATTTTAAAAATTCACGTATTATTATTATTACGATTATTATTATTATTATTTTGAAGATTAACATTGTCAATCGAGGGGGCATTGTGTATTATGTAATACGATCAAACAGAGAAATTGGGAATTCTGCCTCATAATATGAATATAATGTACAAATAATATCGAACGTGCAATATAACATCCATATATATACTGCTAAGCTAATGCATAGGTGTGGGGAACTCTTCAGGTACGTGGCATTGCATAGGAAAGAATGAAGAGATTAGATTAAATAATAATATTATAAAATAATTACAATATATTTATTTTTATTTTTATTTTTTAATAACTAATATAATTTAATTTTAATATTCAAATTTAAAAATTATATTAATATTTTAATTTTTAATTATTTTTTTTTAAAATTTGATGGCAATCTTTTGCAATATTAATTATATATAAGTTCTTTATATTTTTAATTAAAATAGTTTATTTCGCAAATTATGTATAATAATTTTATCAAAATCTTTTAAGTTTTTATTTTTTACAATATAATTGTAATTTTTTTTACAATATAAAATTTATTGTCACAAATAGTTAAAATTTTATAATGTGAAACTTTTAATTTATTTGTAAAATTGTTTATAAGATACTTTTTTTACTATTAATTGTAAAAATTAAATTTTTTATTTTCATCTATTTTATCAAAATTTCCAAAATAGGCCATTTAGTTTTTTACAATTCATAATAAAAAATATCTTGTAAAGTTTTTACAAATAAATTTAAAATTTTATGTTGTAAAATTTAAATACTTTTTTATAGCAAATTTTACGTTGTAAAAATTTTTATAATTAATATTATAAAAAATTGACATCAAATTTTAAAAGAAAAAATAATAAAAAATCAAAACATTATTATAAATTTTAAATTTAAATATTAATAATAAAATTATATTAGTTATTAAAAAATAAAATTAACAATAATATAGTTATTTTATATGTCTTTTAATAACTTAAGATAATAAGAATAAATAGATAAAATACTTATATTTTATTATAAATAGTTAGTTAGAGGTAATTTTTACTTTTTTTTTAATATTAAGAATATTTTTAGATTATCAAAAATTTAATTAGTTATATTCTATTTTTCAAAATTTTGGGGGTGTTAAACATAATATTTAATAGAAGCATGATTGTAAAATCGTACTTTTAAAATAAATTTTAAAACTATTAAAACTTATACAATTAATTAGTCAAGTTTTAAAGACCTTGACGTCTTTTATCCTAAAAAATATAAAGAAGTGATCCAAATTCTATTTTTAAACCTATTAGAGTTTGATATTTATGGGTCAAATACTCCCATATTAGAAATGAAGTAAGAACATTTTAGGTCTTGAATTTTAATAAAATAATAAATTAGACTATAATTTATGTATTTATAATTATTTAATTCTTTTGTACTTTGTAATATATACTATTAAAATTGAGAAAAATATATTGTAATTTATTATTTTACGAAAAATATATCTCTTATTTTAGTTAACCGGTAAATTATAATATTTTAATTAATTTAAATTAATTATTATAAACTGTAAATTTAATCAAATGGTTAGTATAATTTTTATTATTAATGCCAGAATTTTTATCTCAATACTATAGAATAACCCGTTAAACTAAATCAACTTTCATCCCACTTGTTTATTCCCTCTGAGGCGAGTCTAACAGGTAACCAAATTACAATGATACAATAGTTAAAATAAATTTAATATGTTGGATGTATTTTGGTGGACTTGGAGTTAAATAACAAACACAACATTGATGATTGTTTGCCTACCAAACCAACCTTACGAAGCTGAGTCGACTTAAAATTATTAGAAAGATTTGGAGTGCATTTTATTTGATTTTTTTATTAGTTAAAAGAATTTTTTTATTGATAATTTTTTATTTTTAATATTATTTACTTGACATTAAAAAATAGTGTTTAAAATTTAAAAAAAAACTGTTTTTTACACAAAAAATCTAAAATTTCGTTTTATAGTAAATTTTTTTAAAATAATTTAAAAGATAAAAGTTATTTAAAATATTCTTATTTTATTTTTAAAATTTTATATTATTTTTTTAATAAAATATTAAAATTTTATTTATTAAAATAATTAATTAATTTTTATTTCTTACAACTAAATAGTTGATTTTATTCATAAAATTTTAGGAATGAAAGTTTATTTTAAAACATTTTGTTTAAAAATCTGTTTTCTGAGAAACTAAAAGCGACAATTATTTTAAAGAGAAAATAATTGGTCGTATGATCCTCCAAAAACAGAGAAGAGATAAAAAGAAAATCAATTTATTTTAATAGAATATTGTCACCCACACCTACACCGACACCACTCAGGCCAGTTGTCACTTTCCTACTCTCCCTAATATCTGGCAATCTAATATCCACCGATCATATGCAAATAAAATTTAATTGAATGCAAATTTTGAATTTACAAATAATATATATATTATAATACAAAAGAGTGCAAAAAGATGAACGCTGCAAACATATGGCTCACGTTGTGTTTACCATTGCAAATAGCGAGCCTTTCACTCCTTTTTAATGTTGGAAACAATGCAAATTAATAAAAGAGAAAACCAATTTATTTTCATAGAATATTGTCGCCCACACCTACACCGACGCCACTCACGCCAATCGTCACTTTCCCACTCTCCCTCATATGTCGCAATCCAATAATCAAATAAAATTTAATTGAATGCAAATTTTGAATTTACATATAATATAAATATTATAATACAAAAGAGTTGAAAAAGATGAACGCTGCAAACATATGGCTCACGTTGTGTTTACCATTGCAAATAGCGAGCCTTTCACTCCTTTTTAACGTTGGAAACAATGTAAATTAATAAAAGAGAAAACCAATTTATTTTCATAGAATATTGCTGCCCACACCTACACCGACGCCACTCATGCTAGTCGTCATTTTCCCACTCTCCCTCATACGTCGCAATCCAATATCCACCGATCATAAGCAAATAAAATTTAATTGAGTGCAAATTTTGAATTTACAAATAATATAAATATTATAATACAAAAGAGTTCAAAATGATAAACGCTGCAAACATATGGCTTACGTTGTGCTTACCATTGCAAATAGCGAGCCTTTCACTCCTTTTTAATGTCTGAAACAATGTAAATTAATAAAAGTTAAAATAGTAAAAGCATTGATCCATCTCCAACCAAAAATGTCAAAAGAAATTGCCCAATCTCAATCCACAGTTGATCCATTCGAACTCCTTCAAATTGTCCCCAATCCTGATAGCACCATCACTCGCAATATGTCATTCCCTTTAGTAGCCGTTGATCCAGTGGATTAACTCATACACTTATATGATAACTTTAAAAAAACTTACACTTACTTTTCTGAAACCGTTAGTTGACCGTTAAGAGACGATTAGAATTAAGGGTATTTTTTAATATTTCATAAGTCTAATTATTTTGTACTTACTATATAATTAATGTCCATAAAAGTTGTATTATTGTTTAATGATCATTCAAGATTTGAAGGTATGAAGGTGAAATTTTCAAATAACTTATATTAGAGATAAAAAAAAATTATATAAGATATATATAAAAATAATAATAATATCACATGAATTTATATAGTTAAATTTGCATGTTTAGTATTATTATATTTATTACAATGATAAATGTTAGTACTATTATTATGCATTAATATCTAAAGATGGTCCTCTAATGATCAACTAATGATATAAAAGAGGTAAATGTGAATTTCTTTGAACCTATTATCTAAGTGTGAGTTTTTCAAATTTTAAAGAAAGTATGTGTTAATTTTCTTTATAGCATACAATTAATTCATTTGGGATTTGGATCGCTCTATGTTTTTCTTTTCTTTCTTTTTGGTCATATAATTTATAAGAATTTAATTATATTTGACATTATTAAATAATATTATATGGTACTAATCCTAAAATTTTTAGGTTGTAATACCTAAGCCTAGGTTATTCAAGTAATAAAGATTCGGAAGTTCGAGTGTCTGTCCTCAGGGAATTGGTTATACTAAGTCCACAAGTCCAAAAAGTCCAAATATTGTGAAAGTAGAATGAAATTTTGATTATTAATTTGAAATGAACTATTATTGAATATTAGGGCATTAGGGATCCATTTTGATAATATGTATAGAAATTATTCTTGATTCTTTTTTATACCCAATTAAGATTCAAATAAGAAATAATCTTAATTGAAGAATGGATAACATTTAAGCACAAAGAAATTAAAAGACTTACCTTTGAATTGAAGGTGAAAAACTATAGGTTGCCTTACTCTTGATATGTAAAAAACATCCAAGCATTCAATGTGCCCTTAGTTAACAATGAATCAAGGTTTCTAACAAACCAAAATCACTTGCAAAATATAGTACTCACTCAAAAGGAAAGTTAGAAATTAGAAATTAGAAATAGATGGTGTAAAGAAAATATGAAAAAGAAGAGATGAAAATGTTTTTGAGAATAAAACTGCCTCAAGCTTTCAAAACCAAGATTTATATAGACAAGGTGAAGGAGAATTCGCGCATGTGAATGTAAGCAAGTGGCAGGTTTCATCATAGCATTATCCTTCACATTGAGAAGCACATTTGACTATCGTCCACTCCAAATTAGAGAAATGTTTCTTGTTCAAAACTATGGTCCCATGCGTAATCTTTCCAGTGCTTCATGAATCATGGTATTTAAACCTATGTAGTGAAAGTTACACTTAAAATATTAAGGCATGTTCAAATCGAAACGTTGACAGCTATTTTCTGAATGATAATTATTTTCAACCACCCAAATGCACGAATTGGAATTTTTACATAACATAAAAGTTGTAGCTTCCTTTTGCCTGATGCATGTGAATCAAGAATCAACCCAATTAGAGCACTGTAGAGAGAGTTATGTCCAAAATACCAAAGAATGTGCACAGGTCCAAGCTGCAAATGGTAGTTCACGTTTTGTTGTATTGCTTCAAATATCTGGCGCTGAATCATTTCAAAACTGAAAATGACATTATTTTGCTCTTTTTTTTCAATTGCAACTTGACCACCTTTTACCTATGTATAAAATACACTACATTACTATTTTACATAAGTATTATATATATGCCAACTTACATAATTATACATATTTACATGTAATTGAGATTTAGATCATGAAAACATGCAAATTAAAGTTGTGCCAATGAAATTCATAATTTTTGCACAAATAGGGACTTTCAATTAAATAGTATACAATAGTGTTTTCTAAAATATAAGTGAATGATACACTTTTAGATACTTATCAACTAATATTTATAAATAATATTTACTTAACATTTGGAATCACTGGCAATTTATTTTTTAATGTACTAAGCTGTTTTTTTAATTTATTTTTAAAGGTACAAGTCAAACAAAGAACATTTTACTGGGGAGATTTGTAAAAGGGTCAATATTCATTAAATGTAATGTAATATATTGAAACAATATAAATTATCTTTTATTAAACTATAACTCTTAGAGAGAGATGGCAATAAACCTTTCTATTCTTATCTACATCCTATTAAAATAATTTTAAAATTATAGCTTTACTTGATATATATTGAATATATTGGCTAATATTGTGCATTTATGTTACATCCTTATACTATTTTTCTTGACCTTTATTATTGGGCCCCAGTTCTTGGGCTCCTCGACCAGGCCCAAAGAGGATGAAAAACTTTTATCTTGCATATCTAAGTTAATTGGGAGGGAAATGGATTCTTGGGATGCGGTTATTGCTCTAGGAGCATGCAATCAAGATACTGCTTTAGAAGGGTTAAAGAAGGAACTTAGAACTTCTCAACTCCGGTTCAACAGAAGAAAAACTAAAGAAGAGATATTGCTGGAATAAAAAGTGGCAGAAAACCGACAGCGAAACTGAGTTCCTACAATAACAAAAGGATGAGGAAACCTAGGACAAACGGACCAACAAAGGGAAGAACGACATAAAAACCTAGAAGATTAGAACATGACTTGTAGGGAAGAAGGGGCTGGGAATCTTCTAAACCATGCGAGAGGTTAACTGACTCTTACCGAGAATATAACGGAAGAGAAATTGAGTAAGAGAAGTTGGGAGGTAGAAACTTCCGAATTACGTATAGAATAGATGACCTGAAGTTGACCCTGTTATACCACGGCGATACCAAACATAAATTACTTGAAAATTTTGTTACAATAATCGTTATAATTGAAATTATTATTTTCTTAAATTTTTTCATAAATTTATTTTTTAATGATTAACTTTAAGAACTGAAACCAAAAACCAATATCAAAAAACACGTCTTGTTTCATATTTTTAATTTTTATCATTAAAGTAACATGAATTGATGGAATTAAGAAAATGAAAATAAAGTTTATAAATTAAAAAATATTTCTTAAATTTTAAGAAACTAAAAGCGACAGTTATTTTGAAGAACAAATAATTGCTCGTACGATCTTCCAAAAAGAGAGAAGAGATAAAAAGAAAATCAATTTATTTTAATAAAATATTGTCACCCACACTAATCGTCACTTTCTCACTCTCCCTCATATGTCGCAATCCAATATCACTAATTATAAGTATATAAAATTTAATTAAATGCAAATTTTGAATTTATAAATAATATAAATACTAGAATACAAAAGAGTGTAAAAACACGAACGCTGCAAGCATATGGCTCACATTGTGTTTACCATTGCAAATAGCTGAGCCTTTTACTCCTTTTAATGTCTGAAACAATACAAATTAATAAAAGCTAAAACACAAAAGCATTGATCCATTTCCAACCAAAAATGTCAAAAGAAATTGCCCAATCTCAATCCACAGTTGATCCGTTCGAACTCCTTCAGATTGTCCCCAATCCTGATGGCACCATCACTCGCAATATGTCATTCCTTTTAGTAGCCGCTGATCCAGTGGATAACGTAGTTCGCTCAAAAGATGTCCCTCTCAACCAATCAAATAATACCTGGGTCCGTATATTCTTGCCTCGCCAAGCATTTGATTTTTCCTCAACCACCAAGCTCCCTCTTATCATCGAATTCCATACTGGCGGCTTCATTATTGGCGGTGCAGCCATAAGTTTATGTCATGAGTTTAGCTCGAATATTACATTGGAACTCCCTGCTGTGGTAGTATCTGTCGAGTACAGACTTGCCCCAGAGCATCGTCTTCCCGCAGCTTATGATGATGCCATGGAAGTCTTACACTGGATCAAGAACACCCAAGAAGACTGGTTAATGAAATATGCTGATTTCTCCAACTGCTTTTTAATGGGTAGTAGTGCAGGTGGCAACATAGCTTACCAAGCAGGAATACGAGCAACTTCAGAAGTAGACAATTTGTTGCCACTAAAAATCAGAGGGTTGATATTGCTCTATCCTTTCTTCGGTGGCGTAAAAAGAACCGAGTCAGAGATAAGATTGGTGAATGATCGGCTTTTGCCAACATGCCTTACCGATTTGATGTGGGAATTATCATTACCAACGGGATCAGATCGAGACCACGAGTATAGCAATCCAACATTAGGAGGCGGGTCAAAAATCATAGAGAAAATCAGATTGCTAGGATGGAAGGTGATGGTGAGTGGGTGTGATGGGGACCCTCTGATTGATCGTCAAGTAGAGTTGGCGAAGATAATGGAGAAAGAAGGTGTGGAAGTGGTGAGTTATTTTGAGAAAGGTCATTACCATGGGGCAGAGGTTCTTGATCCAGCCAAGCGCAAGGAGTTGCTACTTCACATAAAAAAATTTCTTGTCTAATAAATTGCAGAATAAAACTAAGAAATGAAATGTGAATTGGTGAAGATTTTCTTGTATTGATACCGTGAAGGTAAAACATATATATATATATATATATATATATATATATATATACACACAAAAAAAAAAGAGAATAAATCCTATGCTAATTACAAGCTTAGTATAACGTGATCCTTTATCAAAGAGGTTTTTCCTGAAATAAAAGGTCAACAAATAAATACAAATAAATGGAATAAATGTAGAGGATTCGTAATATTGTCTTACAGAATAACGACTGACTGCCTGAGAAGTGATTGATTGTTTGTATTTGTTGAGTGGGACTTGGCTATATGCTTAACGCTACATCCAAAAGAAATAGTAAAAATAATGAAATAAAGAAAGAAGGGATGAGTTAATTCTTATGAATTAAGCTTCGGATTGTCCTTTGAAGATTTTCATTTTTGAAAAATTAATTGCACGTTTTCTGTTTTGCAAAAAAATATATACTCTGTTGTACAGGGGATTAACTTATATACTTACATGATAATTTTAAAAAAACTTACACTTATCTTTCTTAAATAGTTAGTTGATCGTTAAGAGATGATTAGGATTAAGGACATTTTTCAATATTCCATAAGTCTAACTATTTTGTACTTACTATATAATTAATGTTCATAAAAATTATATTATTGTTTATTGATCATTCAAGATTTGAAAATACAAGGGTGGGATTTTCAAATAAAAATTATATAAGATATATATATAAAAAAATAATATCACATTAATTTCTATAGTTGAATATGCATGTTTAATATTATTATTATTTATTACAATCATAAATTTTAGTATTATTACTATGTATTATATTAAAAAATGATCCTCTAATAATCAACTAATAGTATAAAAGAGATAAGTATAAATTTCTCCAAACATGTTATTTAAATGTAAGTTTTTCAAATCTTAAGGAAAGTATATGTTAATTTTTTTTTATGGCATACGATTAATTCATTTGGGATTTGGATCGCTCTATATTTTTCTTCTTTCTTTTTTCTCATTTAATTTATAGGAATTTAATTATATTTGACATTATTAAATAATATTATGTAGTAATAATATTCATAAAAAAAATTTACTTAACATTTGGAATCAATGGCAATTTATTTTTTAATGTACTAAGCTGATTTTTTATTTTATTTTTAAAGGTACATGTCAAACAAAGAAAATTTTACCGGGGAGATTTGCAAAAGGGTCAATATTGATTAAATGTAATGTAATATATTGAAACAATATAAATTATCTTTTATTGAACTATAAATCTTAGAGAGAGATGGCAATAAACCTTTCTATTCATATCTACATCCTATAAAAATAATTTTAGAATTATATCTTTACTTGATATTAAAACTCCTTACATATCTTGATTAACATATAGAATAAGGATGTAACATAAGTGCACGATATTAGCTAATATTTGCAATATATATCTATATTGGGCCCCAGTTTTTGGGCTCCTCGACCAGGCCCAAAGAGGATGAGAAACTTTTATCTAGCATATCTAAGTTAATATGGAGGAAAATGGATTCTGACGAGAAGATGTACTTAAAAGCAAATGAAGAGATATTGCTGGAACAAAAGGTAGCAGAAAAGCGACAGCGAAACTGAGTTCCCACAATACCAAAAAGATGAGGAAGCCTAGGACAAACGGACCAACAAAGGGAAGAACGATATAAAAACCTAGAAGATTAGAACATGACTTGTAGGGAAGAAGGGTTTGGGAATCTTCTAAACCAGGTGAGAGGTTAACTGACCCTTACGAGAATATAACGGAAGAGAACTTTTGAACAAGAGAAGTTGGAGGTAGAAACTTCCGAATTACATATAGAATAGATGACCTGAAGTTGACACTGTTACATGCCGCAGTAGAAGTTAATTTAGGAGGATTATCAGAAGGGGGTTGGCCATCGAACCAAGAAAGGTTTATCACCTTTTGATTCGAGGAATAGAAGTAAAAAGTTTTCGTTTCACTTAGACCACGGCCATACCAAACATAAATTAGATGAAAATTTTTGTTACGATAATCATTATAATTGAAATTATTATTTTCTTAAATTTTTTCATAAATTTATTTTTTAATAATTAACTTTAAGAACTGAAACCAAAAACCAATATAAAAAAACACGTCTTGTTTCATATTTTTAATTCTTATTATTATATTAACATGAATTGATGAAATTAAAAAATGAAAATAAAGCTTATAAATTAAAAAATATTTTCTTTAATCTTGAGAAACTAAAAGTTACAATTATTTTAAAGAGAAAATAATTGGTCGTACGATTCTCCAAAATGAGAGAAGAGATAAAAAGAAAACGAATTTATTTTAATAGAATATTGTCACCCACACCTACACCGACGCCATTCACGCTAGTCGTCACTTTCTCACTCTCCTTTATATGTCGCAATCCAATATCCACTGACCATAAACAAATAAAATTTAATTGAATGAAAATTTTGAATTTATAAATAATATAAATATTATAATACAAAAGAGTGCAAAAAGATGAACGCTGTAAACATACGGTTCACCTTGTGTTTACCATTGCAAATGACGAGCCTTTCACTCCTTTTTAATGTCTGAAACAATGCAAATTAATAAAAGCTAAAACAGTAAAAGCATTTATCCATCTCCAACCAAAAATGTCAAAGGAGATTGCCCAATCTCAATCCACAGTTGATCCGTTCGAACTCCTTCAGATTGTCCCCAATCCTGACGGCACCATCACTCGCAATATGTCAATCCCTTTAGTAGCCGCTGATCCAGTGGATAACGTAGTTCGCTCAAAAGATGTCCCTCTCAACCAATCAAATAATACCTGGGTCCGTATATTCTTACCTCGCCAAGCATTTGATTTTTCCTCAACCACCAAGCTCCCTCTTATCATCGACTTCCATTCTGGAGGCTTCATTATTGGCAGTGCAGCCATAAGTTTATTTCATGAGTTTTGCTCAAATATTGCATTGGAACTCCCTGCTGTGGTAGTATCTGTCGAGTACAGACTTGCCCCAGAGCATCGTCTTCCTGCAGCTTATGATGATGCCATGGAAGTCTTGCACTGGATCAAGAACACCCAAGAAGACTGGTTAATGAAATATGCTGATTTCTCCAACTGCTTTTTAATGGGTAGTAGTGCAGGTGGCAACATAGCTTACCAAGCAGGAATACGAGCAACTTCAGAAGTAGACAATTTGTTGCCACTAAAAATCAGAGGGTTGATATTGCTCTTTCCTTTCTTCGGTGGGGTAAAAAGAACCGAGTCAGAGATAAGATTGGTGAATGATCGGGTTTTTCCAACATGCCTTACAGATTTGATGTGGGAATTATCATTACCAATGGGATCAGATCGAGACCACGAGTATAGCAATCCAACATTAGGAGGCGGGTCAAAAATCATAGAGAAAATCAGATTGCTAGGATGGAAGGTGATGGTGAGTGGGTGTGATGGGGACCCTCTGATTGATCGTCAAATAGAGTTGGCGAAGATAATGGAGAAAGAAGGTGTGGAAGTGGTGAGTTATTTTGAGGAAGGTCATTACCATGGGGCAGATGTTATTGATCCAGCCAAGCGTAAGGAGTTGGTACTTCACATCAAAAAATTTCTTGTCTTACAGAATAGCGACTGCCTGCCTGAGAAGTGATTGATTGTTTGTATTTGTTGAGTGGGACTTGGCTATATGCTTAACGCTACATCCAAAAGAAATAGTAAAAATAATAAATAAAGAAAGAAGGGATGAGTTAATTCTTATGAATTAAGCTTCGGATTGCCCTTTGAACATTTCCATTTTTGAAAAATTAATTGCACGTTTTCTGTTTTGCAAAAAAATATATACTCTGTGGTACAGGGGATTAACTTATATACTTACATGATAATTTTAAAAAAACTTACACTTATCGTCCTTAAACTGTTAGTTAATCGTTAAGAGAAGGTTAAGATTAAGAGCATTTTTTAATATTCCATAAGTCTAACTATTTTGTCCTTACTACATAATCAATGTTCATAAAAATTATATTATTGTTTATTGATCATTCAAGATTTGAACGTACGAGGGTGAGATTTTCAAATAATTTTTATTAGAGATAAAAAAATTATATAAGATATATATAAAAAAATAATAAATCATATTAATTTATATAGTTGAATTTGCATGTTTAATATTATTATTATCTATTAAAATCATAAATTTTAGTATTATTACTATGTATTAATATCTAAAGACAGTCTTCTAATAATCACCTAATAGTATAAGAAAGGTAAATATAAATTTCTCCGAACCTGTTATCTAAGTGTGAGTTTTTTAAATTTTAAAGAAAGTATGTGTTAATTTTCTTTATGGCATACAATTAATTCATTTGAAATTTGGATCACTCTGTGCTTTTCTTTTCTTTTCTTTTATTTTCTCATTTAATTTATAAGAATTTAATTGTATTTGACATTATTAAATAATATTATGTGGTAGTAATATTTATAAAAAATAATTCACTTAACATTTGGAATCAATGGCAATTTATTTTTTAATGTACGAAGCGGATTTTTTAAAGGTACATGTCAAACAAAGAAAATTTTACTGGGGAGATTTGTAAAAGGGTCAACATTGATTAAATGTAATGTAATATATTGAAACAATATAAATTCTCTTTTATTAAACTATAAATCTTAGAGATGGCAATAAACCTTTCTACTCTTATCTACATCCTATAAAAGTAATTTTAAAATTATATCTTTACTTGATATCAAAACTGCTCACATATCTTGATTAACATGTAGATATATATTGAATATATTCTCTAATATTGTGTAGTTATATTATATCCTTATTATATTTTTTCTTTACATTTATTCTTGGGCCCAGTTTTTGGGCTCCTCGAGCAGGCCCAAAGAGGATGAAAAACTTTTATCTTGCATATCTAAGTTAATTTGAAGGGAAATGGATTCTTGGAATGCAGTTAAGGCTCTAGGAGCATACAATCAAGATACTGCTTTAGAAGGGTTAAAGAAGGAACTTAGAACTTCTCAGCTCCGGAAGAGATATTGCTGGAACAAAAAGTAGCAGAAAAGCGACAGCGAAACTGAGTTCCCACAATACCAAAAAGATGAGGAAGCCTAGGACAAACGGACCAACAAAGGGAAGAACGATATAAAAACCTAGAAGATTAGAACATGACTTGTAGGGAAGAAGGGTCTGGGAATCTTCTAAACCAGGCGAGAGGTTAACTGACCCTTACCGAGAATATAACGGAAGAGAACTTTTGAGCAAGAGAAGTTGGGAGGTAGAAACTTCAGAATTAGGTATAGAATGGATGACCTGAAGTCGACACTGTTATATGCCTCAGTTGAAGTTAATTTAGGAGGATATCAGAAGGGCGTTGGCCATCGAACCAAGAAAGCTTTATCACCTTTTGATTCGAGGAGTAGAAGTAAAAGGTTTTCGTTTCACTCAAACCACGGCCATACGAAACATAAATTAGATAAAAAATTTTGTTACGATAATCGTTATAATTGAAATTATTATTTTCTTTATTTTTTTCAAAAATTTATTTTTAATAATTAACTTTAAGAACTGAAACCAAAAACCACTATCAAAATACACGTCTTGTTTCACATTTTTAATTGTTATTATTAAATTAACATGAATTGATGGAATTCTTTAACTTTTAATCACGAAAAACTTAGATGTCAAAAGGCTTATGATAATGTAAAGAACATCACATACATAGAAATAAAAAAATACATTTTCTTAAATTTTGAATTAAAAAATAAAAATAAAGCTGATAAATTAAAAACTATTTCTTAAATTTTGGATTAAAAAAATGAAAATAAAGCTTATAAATTAAAAAAAAAAACTCAAGTGGTCTTAGACATGTTTGACACTTTTATATCATCTTATATTCGAGTAACAATAAGGGTAAGAGTTTAATATTTCATGAGTAAGAATTTTCACTATCATCCAAAATCTTTAATAATTAAAATGAAAATTACTAAACAAAAAAAAAAAATATATATATATACATATATATATATATATACATATATATATATATATGGTAATCAAAATGGCAATTACTAAATAGAATTATAAAATGTAATTGAAATAATAACATTTAAAATACCAACCAAATTTTTGAATATTCAAATAATCTAACAATATTTTTCTCCCTAATTTTTAATTAATAATAAATTAGGTTATATCTTTATTAATAAAATTTATATTTTTAGTTAAAACTATTTTAAAATAAAATTTATATTTATATTTTCAATAATTTAATTATAATTTACTAAGTGACTGAAAATACAATGTTCTAAAATATTTCTATCTTAAAAATATTTTTATTATTTTATTGTGTTTAATCATTCTCTAAATTTCAGTTTCCTCAAATATCTCACCCCTCCAAAATATTTTCAGTATAGTCATTTTCTAAGATGTATCATACCCAAGATTAATATCCACAATTTTAAAAGAAAACTAGGCTTTCCCTTTGAGCATAATAAAGATTAATATCTACAAGATTAATAGGCTTTGCCTGTTATGAATATAATAGGCTTTCCCATCTCACATTCAGACTAGACTCATTATCAGCCTTTAGAAATTTATGTTTAAATTAACAAAATATTTATAAATTTCCAATTTAACTCAGACCTTTTGTTAAAAGTAACATAATATTTATGAATTTCTAATTTTATCCCTGACTCGCAACCCCCTATCAAAATTATTTATTAAAATTAGTTATTTATAAATTTTTTATTTTACCCCCGACTCAATTGAAAAAATAAAAGAAGCAAGGATTGTCTGAGTATTCGTACATTTACCAAAAATGTAAAATGAAAAAAAAATTGTGTGAACCCTTTCACCCAAAAAATACAAGGGTTTTAGCAAATAAGTCAAGTTAAATTATACAATTATGTTTTTCACTATTAATATATAGAGTATCTTCAAATATTAGATTTATGTTAAATACAACCAACCCGATATTTAAATGAATATTATAAAAATATTTTGTAACTATTTTCTTTTTATAAATTTTTAAAAAATTTTGATAGAGAAATTAATATGTGATAATTTTGTAAACATTAAACTAATATCTTTTTATAAGAATAAAGTCATAATTATTTTATATAAAACTAAAACAATAAATTTTGATTTCCAATTAAATAATCAAATATATTTATTAAAAATACATTGAAAACTATATATTTTTGAAACATTAAACTAATAATGATTTTTTAGAAAAAATGCATAAAAAATTACGATAATAAGTATTTTGTAACAATAAAAAATTAAATATAAATTTGTAAACTCAAATTAATTACTAAAAATTACAAAAATTATATATTTATATAATAAATAATGATTTTGTAAAAGTTTGTATAAAATTAAAATAATCACTTTGTAGTATTAAAACTAAATATAAATTTACAAACTCAAACTAAATATGAATCGCAACAATGTGGTTACAGTATGTATATTATAAGGGATATTTTCAGGTACCTCCCTTGAGATTTATGAAAGTTACAAATAAATAGAATGTTTGCAACAATTTACACAAATCTCCTCTGTGCGGTGAAACCATCAAATTTGACCATTTAATGACTGTTAATAGAGGGGTATTATGGTAAATGAATTGTACTTTATAATTTTGAAGTGTAAACATAATAGCCTAATGGGTTCAAATCCCTTGAGAAACTCTCACGGGGTTTTCCACACAAATTTGTATGGTATTCTCTCAGAGATCTCTAGGCAGTACTTCTTTTATTCTGAAAGCAATTTCTTCTGATATTGAGTGTGCTATAACTGTAAGTTATCTTCTCAGTTAAATTCTGGTAAATCTCTGGTTGTAAATACCAGTAGACCCCTAGTTAAATACTAGTAAATTATAATATGTAACATTTCAAAAAAAGTCGCAACTTGGCCGCCCACATCCTAGTCACTGTCTCATCATTATGACTAAACGACCCAAAAAAATCAACAATTTGGTTAGGGAGTTGACACCATGGGGGCAGTGGTGGTGGCGGGATCGATGTCGACGTGCGAATACAAGCAAGCAATGGTGCTAGCAATCGCTGCGTGCGAAGGCAACCAACGATGATGGTGACAGTAACGTGCGAATACAAGCAAGCAACGATATTTGTATGAATGGTGGTGGCTAATCAACAATATCACAATGAATGGTGGCTAATCGATGGACAATGGTGACTTATAGCTATTCTTCAAAGACATTGTTATAGGCATGTGATAATAATAAGCAAGAAAATCAGCCTGCTTTTTAATGTTGAGCATTGCCGAGCAATAACAGGGACACCAACCAATTAAAATTGGCACTACTAAATATTTTTATATCTTAACAATATTTATGTAGTAGTAATTAATACTACTAAATAGACATTTAACATATAATAATAATTTGTCCTTTGACTAGTAGGTCCTCACACAAGATTATAATTTCGAGGGTTAATTTTAACTTTACCTTATATTTATTTACCTTTTATTAAAAGACATCACTCTATCTCTCAATAAATAGTAAAATGATAATTTTACCCTTTTTCACTTAATAAGATATTACAAATAATTCCCTAAAATTTCTGAAATAATAAATATTCTCTAAAATATACCCTCTAAAGTTATTATACAATCATACCAAATAATTAATTTACCCTTATATATTTAGAAAATCTATAATTTTATTATTTATAACCCAAATTAATACTACACAATGACCATTATAATCTTGTAATTTATTTTTGATAATTAATTTTCAAATTATTATTACTATTTTAAATAATTTTATTCTAGTTACATTAAATTTTAACAAATATAGTTAAATAGATCGCAAATAATGTTTAAATTTTGAGAATTTTTTAATAAATTAATACTAAATATTAAATATTTAAAAATTATATAAAAAATATTGTATATAATATAATTTATGTAATCCAAATATTTAGGATATTTAATTATTTTTATAATTTATATTTTCTAGAATATTTAATAATTTATACATAAATCAAAGATTTAAATTTTTTATGAATTTATAAGAAAATATTGAAAATATTGAATATTATTAGTACAATGAGAATAAAATTATTAAAAATAATAATAATTTATAAACTATTTATCAAAAATATTGAAATTAATCTCTAAATTATTATTATTATTTTAAATAATTGTATTCAAATTACATTTACTTATAGCAAAAATAGTTAAATAAGTTGCAAATAACTTTTATAGTTTGAATACATAATTGTTAAAAAAATTATAAAATTATATTGATTATTATATAGTAGTAATAGGATTAAAATGATAAATTTATAAGCCTTCTAAATATATAAAAAAAAGTTAGTTATTTTGTATGATTGTAAATAACTTCGGAAGGTATATGTTATTTTTCATACTTTTGAAAAATATTTGCTATTTTTAAAATTATAGGAGAGTATTTTTCAATAACCCATTACTTAAAATAAAGGTAAAATGAATTATTTTACTATTTATTAAGAATTGAGTGATAATTTTTAAAATATATCAATAAATAATAGGATAAGGCTGAAATTATCCCAAATTCTAACTCATGATGTCTCCCAAAGGAGACCCCTTCATCTTCCACTTAAGCTGCACGGAAAAAGCAAAGCCAATTCTAAGAAAGAGTGAAGCTTTATGTAGGGTCTTTCATAAGGTCTCTCTCCATGCTATCATAGGTTCATGATTTTTTTTTTTGTCTTGAAATTAATTGTTTGATCCTAAAATAATAGGAAATTGGGTTGAATTTCTTAGTTTGATTCCTATGATTATTGATTATGTATATAATTCGTTGAAATGAAATACGAAATTTTAATTTAATTTTGAGGAATCGGACGAAGGATGAGAGAAAAAATAAGAAATTATTTTATTATTTTAGCATATATATTCATGTTTTTACCTTTGATTATGTTAATTGCAATGATAATTTGTAGTTAAGTGGAGACGTGGTAACCACTTATGAAAATTTTATGTTATAAGTAAAGTTTGTCAATATATGTATGAATAAGTTTGAAAATAATTCATATATTTTATATATTTTAAATGAAAGAAAAAGAATTTAATTACAAATTACCATATAGGTCTTGCAAGTTTGGTCCATTGGCTTGATTCCTAATAATTTTAAAAATATTAATTAATATCCCAATTTACTAAAAATGTCAATTATATCTTTAGACAATAATAGTTAGGTGTTTAAAAATAAATTTTTATTAATAAATATCTTTATGGTTATTTTTAAAATTATTAAGATTTTTTCGTAAATTTTTAATTAATGATCTGTAAGTTTTTTTCTTTAAATATATTTTATATGATGTAGTAAGAACAATAAATGAGTATTATCACTATGACAAAAAATTTATCAATCAAATTATAAATTCTTTATTTTTTTTTCGTTTAAATAATTTTAAAGATAAAAAATACTTAAAATATCTAATAATGTAGTAAGTCATTCAAATTTTTAATTATTTCTTCAAATCAATTTTTTTGTCCAACAAAATATACAAAAAACCAATTTTCTTAATAAGAAATACAAATAAACTTTTAACTCATTAAGATAAAAAATTTACAAGACAAATTAATTAAAAAGATTATTGAGATAAAATAATTAATAAATTTTTTATTCAAGGTGTTTGGATTTATATTCTTTACTTATAACAATTTAATAATTTTTTAGGGTCTTGGATGTAAGACACGTGTAATTTTTTTTTTATTAACCCATGAAGTTTCTTTTTTCAGCAGAACCTCCTTTGCATTCCTTGAACAAAACCACAATAATGTAGATCAAAATTAGGGTTAAGTTATTTACAAAATCTTTTTAATTCTATCAATTTAGTTAATTGGAGTATTTTTTTACAAATAAAATTTAGATTCTTTTATTGATATTATTTTATAAATTTAACAATCATAATTTCAAACAATATTTGCTAATTAGTCTTGAGACTGCCGGTAGAAAGTTTGCAATTTTAGTTTATAATTAAAATTATAAATTTATATTTTCTAAACATGTATAGTATAGACAGTAATTTTGTTTTTATAATCCATATAATATTTTGAACAAAGTATCTATCTTATCAGTAAAGATTAGTACGTTAAAATAGAAATAATATTAAGAGAATTTTGTAATTGCTAACTATGATCATTAACATAAGGTATTTATTTCATTGAAATTATTACTCTCTTTAAGGTGTTCAGTTCTAGATCTTAAGTCTTGATAAATTATGTAATCTAAATTTTATATTTATGTATATATAAAAAAGAAATTGATTATTTTTAATTAAAAAGGTAAAAATAAGTGGTCAACTATGACTAAAAATAAAGATGTTAATTGATTTTATTCTATTAAAAAATTTTACAGTTACAAATGATCTTATTATTCATAATATTATACTCTAAGAATGGTATCTTAAATTTTACCACATTAGACCGTCATTTTTCAAAACTCATAAAATTACTCATTATTCAACCAAATATCCAATGAATGAATGAAAATTTTAAATTAAATAAATATCATGTATGCTATCAATATATTTTATAAAATCCCCTAATTTGAAATTATTTTCATCATTTTATACTATCCAAAGTATTGCTAAATTTTAATTTTCTCAAATATTTCAAACCTCCAAATATGTTTCCTCAAATATATCATACCCGAAAATTATCTAATTACAAATTGATTTTTCCTCTTCTATGAAAAAAAAAAATGGATGTATCCACTAATCATATAAATATAAAGGCTTGTATCCACTAATCATTCAAACTTTATTATTCAATTTGACATGCAATACTAGTTGGCCACACAATCCACAATGGATTTGCCTCTATCAAAACACACTTTCTATGACATCCAACAAGCCGGAAGCTCATTCTTAATAAACAGAGTTTTTAATATAAATTTATTAATTATTTAATTGTTATTAATAATATTTAAAATTAAATAATTATTTTTAATAAAAAAATTTACTATTTTATTTAAAAAAATAAAATTTTTATTTAAATAAAACAAAAATATTTTAAATAATTTCACAACGGATAAAAATAACTAATTAATCAAGCCCAATATCCCATCAATGAATAAAAATTCTAGAGTAATTAAATTAACATGCTAACAGATCAATAATCCTAAGATATACTCCAGTCTATAATCGTTTTCATCATTTTATGAAATCCAAACATTTCCTAAATTTCAGTTTCCTCCAAAATCTCAAACCTCCAAACTATTTTTAGTAAAATAAAAAAACTCTATAATTATGTTCCCAGATGTATAATACCTATAATGATCTAATAAGAAAATTGTTTTTCTTTTTTATTTATTAAAAAAAAAAATGGTCTAACAGAACCCATAAAATGTAAAAGACTTGTATCTACTAATCATTCAAAACTTACAGTCCAATTTATCATGCAATAGTAATTGGCCACAAACCACAATGGATTTACCTCTTATCAAGACACTTTCTGTGATATCCAACCTACAAGGGAGCTCAATCTCTCCAACAATTATTACTATTATTTTTTTTTCTAAAATATTTCAAAAAAATCTATCCTGCTGCATTTATGCACAAGTTTCACTTGTTTAACAAGAGAGAGAAAATAAAAATTCATGAAAGTAGTTAAACTCAGTTGGATGAAAAATATTGGAGAAAAAAATAAGTATGCTTTCAAAATCAGGATACATTATATATGTCACAGGCGAAAAAGACAGATAATCATCCAAGTACTTTTTGCTTACAGTGCTAAACACGATCAGTGAAAGTCAAGAACTTGAGCTCGTCAATAGCAGATGTTGCTGAGCAAGAAAAGGGACTTCAATCACTGTTCCAATGATGTTGTCCCCAACAGTTACTGTACCTCCGACTACCGCTGCTTGCCTCTTGATATATCCCAAACCAAAGTGATCAGACTCATTTCTTCCGGGTGTATAGCTTGTCAGTTTTCCGACCTGCACAAAGTTTGTAAAAAGTTGTATGTGGCAGCAACGAGGTTCCAAAATCCAGAAAATGGAATTAGCAAGTAAAATACAGAACATGCATGATAAAATCATTTATGTTGTCATTTTATATAAATATTTCAAAAGTATAGTGAGCAAATAAATGACCTGTACCTTTTTCCCTTCAACCATTATGGGGCTACCAGGTTCTGCAGGTGCTGACAGACGAATTCCCAGGAGTCTCTGCTTAACACCATCATATGTTATGAGCCTAGCGACAGTCTCTTGTCCTTTGTAACAGCCTGAAGACAAAGTTCAGGTCAACTTTCTTTCTACCTCTCTATTAAGTGTTAAATAGTAAACAGGTAGGTACCCTTGTTCAAAGAAATTGAATTCCAGAGGCCAGCTTCCAGAACATTGAATTCGTTGGTAAGCTCTTTTCCTGGTGCTGGCCTCCCTGCAAAATCCAAACAGAGCTTACTGTAAAAGATGTAGCAATTATAACCGATAAATGGAATATGATAACAAATTGAAAAAGGGAAGACAACATATATAAATTCACTACCTCCTCTCTAAACTATGTTTATTCAGTTGAGAATAACAAAAGTAGAAGAAAAAGAAGCAAAAATAATTTTAAATAGTCAGAAACATTTAAGCCCAAAACCTGCTATCTTCCAAATTTTCTTTTTCTTATATTTCATTTTCCCCTTGGTCTAGGGAGCAATTAAATGCAAACGAAACTAGCTATTCATTTTGCCATATCTGTAAAGCACACATTACGACTAAGAAGTTAAATTGTTTCTAGGAATCAATTATATTAACATGTAAGCTCAAATAAGAAGTTGACAATTAATCACCTTGAATAATCCTTAGTTTTTCCCAGGCATTAGAACCCATTGGAATAGCACCGTGAGATAGAAGAGTTTCCCAAACTGATCCAGCAACTGCTGGTGACATCAACAGTGAATATCCTTCCGCAGAAATGAAATTTCCAACCCCAACAGTTATTGGCATGCCATTCACCTGAAAATTTAACAAGTGATTCTATCTATATTTCAGTGCACAAAACAAAAAGCACTATGTTGCATCCTGAAATAGGCTTCATCCTGTTCTTGATTTCCAATACAAAATGCATCATTGCTTTTCTATGCTTTCATTACTTCTCCAACCTTCTCTTATATGAACCAGATAAATTAGAATAGTCTCTGAATGAGTGTGTGCATAGATAGTAAAAATTGCATTTATTATAGCAGTCAGCTTCTGAAGCATCCAACAGGACCTTTAGCAATAAAGGCCAGGACAAGCATGAGATTTCCATAGTGGGTTTATTCAGTGACTGATAATACAAATTTGTAATTTCACCAAATTACATATAATTTTAACACCATGGACAGAAAAGAAATACTATCTATGTAGTAAATTGAACTCAATATCCGTAACTATATTCTGAAATCAGGGTATTGAACATACTGCATTAGCTTGATGTTATATATTTTCTTATTTTCTTAAGTGAATGAACTCCATCTCCTTAATCTAATATTTTCGATTGGCTCCCACTTTGGTAGTTGAAAACATATTTACAATTTGATCCCTCAGATTGAATACCAAACCATCTTACTGAGGTAAATTGAAAAAAGAAAACAGAATTTTAAAAAGTTTTATGTATTCTGAACTACTCTTGAAAGCTATAATAGGGGTACTTTACTCAGAGAAACTATCCTCTACTACCTGGTTGCAAAGACATTTATAAACAAACTCAGGCAAAACAACACTGAGAAACTTATTTTGACCCAGAAAAAGCATAAAAAGCTTCCAAATTATAAAGAAACTTGTAGTTTACTTCTTCACTGTTTATATCCTAACAGTGAAGCTGCAACGAAATATGTCACCCCCCATCAAAACAAACAGAGCAAGTTCAGTTTTAGAAGTAAGCCATAATTTCATAGGTAGAATTCGTAGCTTATCTTCTACTTATGCTTTGAGAATGATATGTTAACAAATTGAACTTCTTCTGTAATTTCAGGAGAAGTTTCTAAGATTATACTTTGTGAAATACAAAGTTTGTCAAGAAAAGGGGTTGGAAACTAAAGCATCATTTCTTGTATTTATATACTTCAGGTCAAGTTAAATAATCATGACTAATCAAGGATAAAGAAAAATAACTGGAGAATAATTTATGAGCATAATTTATGAGTTATGAACTAATTTTCACAAAAGAAAAAGGTATAATATACCTACAAAGCTTCTAATGGTTATAAGAATTAGGAAAAATGTTAAATCTTACACTATAATGTTGATGTGTGCCATATGCTTGTCCAACAAGATCACCCAGATTCAAATTCTCCATCACCTGTTGGCACACCACAACCACAACCATCAACACCACTAAACCAACCATCCAAAAACTGGACGATAATTCCACAAAGAAGATAAACATATCAACAGAAATAGACATACCAGGTTGCTTTTAGGTCCCACTAGAGTGAATAAGCAAGTTTGCTTACTGATGTCTTGAATTTCTACGTTGTCAGAGAAAAATATGTACCTAAAGAATACAAAAAAAAGTACAAAATAAAAGATAATGAGTTTACTTATTTAATTTTTGGGTTTCTGGGTTTATGCAGATAATTTAAGTACAGAGAAAGTTCAAAACCACAGAGCACTTGCTTGCACTAGCTCAAGCTAGAATGATTCAGATAGTTTAGTATCAGACAACCTGGCAAAGTATGTAATAATGAAAAGATGATGGCTATTCATTTTGCTCATTCTCTTCAAATTTATGTTCTTTCAGTAGATTGGTATGGAATATAATGATGTGGGCATTAGCTCTATATAAAATTTCAATTTTCCGAGCATGAGATTGAAATCATTCTAAAAAACAAAGGCTAGGCCAGTAAACTTAGGATAGTGTATCCACAGACATGATATTACAAAGACGATCTCCAAGACATGATATACTTACTTATTGAGCATTTCCGTTATGCTTCCACTGGTCCTGGGTGAGACCACCAATATAATGGCATTTTTCTGTGAATGTCAAAAAAGGATTATCAAGTTGACAAAATGACATGAATTATTACAATGCTGGAAGGTAAAACACAATAGGAGAAATGTGAAAAAAGATATTACCATGATCCAAGCATATGCAATATCTATTGTCCTTGCTGTTGGTGTAACAAAGACGGTGTCACAACCCTACGGATTTCAATCCAACAAATCCCATCAATTAACCCCATATGACTGCATCAAAAAAAAAATAAAAATAAAATAAAACTGAAGAAGTTTGTGTTTACTTGTTGAACAGCATCAAACATAAGCACAATCTGACCAAACTAACCTGTCCTTCACGAAGAATTTCAAAATCTGCAGTGGTTTGGTTGTGAAGAAACTGAACACGGTCATCTCCACTGACTTTATGATAATCAAACCCAATGTTTAACAAAATAAAAGAATCATTGAAAGATCATTCTCATAAAAAGACTGAACTTCAGATAGTACAAGTACCAACCACACATGTAGAACCAAACTAGGAGAACAGAATGTACCTCTTATCCTCCCAAAATGTGAAAGGTCCACAATCTAAGCCAGATAATACATTGCTTAGCTAATTCCCCAAGAAAATCCAAACATGAAATATGATAAATTTCTTATTACCCATAAATCAAAATATATCAACAATCTATTTTGAAACTTAATTCACATGACCTAATGCAGCCACTACGTTCTTGAGCACAATTTTTTATCAATTCCCTTCGAAGCTTTGTTAAATACTTGGAGCTTAATATAATTGAACAAAATAATTATCAAAGGAGAGATGATACTCACAGCAACACCATTATGAATCGCATCTAGTGCTTCATCATCATTACCAAACGTTTCAACAATCCCATCCTCTGAAATCTCCGCCCCAGCACTCTTCACGGTATCCTGCAAAAAACCCAGTTACAGTCTTTTGTTTTACAGAAAAAATTATTACAATTTTTGATAACTTTGCTCTGTAGAGATTCTTACAAGGAGGTCATGATCAATGGGAGGAGGAGAGAGGTCAAAAGGCAAAGCGGAAATTGGAGGAATACATATATTTTTCAACGAGAGAATCCTCTTCCTCTTCTGCTGCTGCTTCTGCTGAGCGAAAACTGCACCGTTGTGAGGGAATTTGGTAGTTCTGAGGGAGTCAAGACGACTGGTAGAGCCGACAACCATATGGGTCGTAGCTGTTGACGCCATTTGGACTGCTCGTCCCCTCAATTACAGTTCAGCGTTATGTTATTTTGCTGGAATTTACAAAACCAAGTTATCAGAGGCTCTGTTCTATACAGTATTTGAACCACCATCAGATTTGCAACGCATGTCACCGGAAACTTGCTTATTCCCTAGAGCCGACGCCATAGTATCGGGATACTAATATTATCGTCCCTATACTTTTATTAAAACTATTCTTACAACATTTATTTCTCAAGTTTAACAATTTAATCCTCACTTTTTTATTCTTCAAGTTTTCTTTTATTACAATCTACTACCAGCAATAAAATTATTAAACTTTTTCAGAAAAACAAACCTTGTGTTCAAATTCAATTCTTTTATTACAATGTATTACCAGTCAATAAATTATTAAAATTTTGAAAAAAAAAAGAAATTTGCGTCCAAAGTAAATGCTCAAAATTTTTTTTAATATTATAAATTACATATGATACTATATCACAAATTTACTTCGAGACATTTTGGAAGGACTTAAACATTTAGTCTCCAAAGATATAGACCGTCCAATTAAAGGAGGGTTAACAAGGAAAATTAGAAAGATCAATGTCATCAAAAAAGTGGGTCAAGTTAATTAATTAATGTATAATTTTATCATCCTTTTCAATTTTAATCGATGGCGAAGGTAATATCTCCACCTAACACAGTTTAAGGCTAGTATTTTTTCAAAAGAAAATTACAAAAAATATATCAAACTCTTCTACTTCCATGAAAGCATGGTTTGAACCCAAAATTTTTGTATTATCCTAAGAATTTTTACTAATTGACACTATTTATAGTATTCAAAACACACTAAGATTTTAGGATACAAAGCTAGCCCCAATTTTTGTGACTTTTGACGCATTTGGAAGGGTTGTGCAACTTCATATGGGGTTTGATTTTGTAGCAAAACCTAAACTAAAAGCGAATCAAATTTAATTTATTTGAGTTGGTTTAATTTTGATAATTTTAATTTTATTTACAAATTGAACTATACATTTTATATTTTTAATTTTTATAAGTAAAAAGTATTAATACACATATCTGAAAATTTAAATTTTTAATTTTTTTGTTTTTAAATTTTGGTATGATTTATTTATATTTTTTATTCAAAATTGAATTAATTAAAAATTTTAATTTATAAAGCAATTTGAACAAAATAAAATTAACAGATTATAGACTCGTACCGATTGACCCAAACCAATGTTGAATTTTAAACTTGATTTTTAAAATGGAAGCTCAAAATAGAGGCCCAAAATTGAGGCCCAAATTGAAGCTCAAATCCAAATTCTAAAAAGGGAAAATTACAACTGGCCCCCTGTTAGATTGATAGTTACTTGATTCTCCCCCTCTTAAACTAAAATATGCAAAAACCCCCCTGTCGTAAGAATTTTTTGTTAAGTTAACAGAAAATCTGTTCTTTTACATAAATACCCCACAAATTGCCCTCTGACTTTTAATTGTTTCCGTCGACTTATTAAGCCAATATTTAAACTAAAAATAAATAAATAAATAATTTTATTATATTTTTTAAAAATTAGATAGACACTAATTAATTTTTAGATAAATATTACTTAATTTATATGAATATTTAAATTTATAATTTTTTGAGATATTTTAAAATATTAATTTATTTATAAAATAATTTAAATTTTATAATATATAAATAGACATTAATTAATTTTACATTAATTAATTTTATAAATAAATGTTAATTAATTTACATGAATATTTAAACGTATATATTTTTTTATATAATTAATAAAATAATTTAAATTTATTATCTTAGATAAATATTAATCAATTTTATATAAATATTCAAATGATTTAAAAGTTTATATTATTATATTATCATATAAACATTGATTAATTTGTAAAAAAAAATTAAATTAAAACATAATTATTAATCATGATTTTCCCTTTTTTTAACATTAGTTGAAAAAACAGTTATATTAATAGTTTAAAAAACAATTATATTAATAGTCATAAAGTTTTAATAATTATGTTTTAATTTAATTTTTTTACAAATTAATCAACGTTTATATGATAATATAATAATATAAACTTTTAAATCATTTGAATATTTATATAAAATTGATTAATATTTATCTAAGATAATAAATTTAAATTATTTTATTAATTATATAAAAAAATATATACGTTTAAATATTCATGTAAATTAATTAACATTTATTTATAAAATTAGTTAATGTAAAATTAATTAATGTCTATTTAAATATTATAAAATTTAAATTATTTTATAAATAAATTAATATTTTAAAATATCTCAAAAAATTATAAATTTAAATATTCATATAAATTAAGTAATATTTATCTAAAAATTAATTAGTGTCTATCTAAAAATATAATATTATAAAATTTAATTTTTTAAAAATAAATATTAATTTTTTAAAAAATATAATAAAAATTATTTATTTATTTATTTTTAGTTTAAATATTGGCTTAATAAGTCAACGGAAACAATTAAAAGTCAGAGGGCAATTTGTGGGGTATTTATGTAAAAGAACAGATTTTCTGTTAACTTAACAAAAAATTCTTAACGACAGGGGTTTTTTTGCATATTTTAGTCTAATAGGGGGAGAATCAAGTAACTATCAATCTAACAGGGGGCAAGTTGTAATTTTCCCTTCTAAAAATAAGCATGATTCATGTGACTTAGCAATTCAAATCCAAGGTACGACAAGTCCAAAATTTGATGTTACAATTGTCCTAAGTTTGGCCACTATGCTGCTTAATGTAGAATCCATAATAACAAAGTTAAAGAAAAGGCTAAGTATATGGAAGAAAAGAATCAAAGAGATAAAATTACCTTGTTAACATATAAGGATAATGATAGGGGCTAGGAGAACACATAGTATCTTAATACTGGGGTGAGCAATCACATGTATGGAAAAAGAAGCATATTCGTGGAGCTAGACGAATCAATAGGTGTCAATCTTTTATTTGACGATGATTCCAAAGTAGCCATGAAAGGATGAGGTAACATCCTTATACTATTGAAAGATGGCAAGTATCAATTTATTGAAAATGTCTACTATGTGCCCAATATGAAAAGTAATATTCTGAGTATAGGCTAATCTTAGAAAAAGGCTATGATATTCAAATGAAAGATTATAGTTTTTTTTATAAGAGATGGTAAAGGCAACTTAATTATTAAAGTAAAAATGTCAAATAATATAATATTTTCTTTGAATATCCAAAATGATGTTACAAAATATCTAAAAGCTTGTTATAAATATGCATCGTGGCTATGAAGTCTTTGATTTGGGCATCTTAATTTTGGAGGACTAAAGCTGTTGTTTAAAAAGGAGATGATGAGAGGTCTTCTATGCATTAATCATCCGGACTATTGTGAAAGATGTTTACACAGGAAGCAATTTAGAAAAAGTTTTTCATAAGAGTCTACCTTTAGAGCCAAGAAGCCACTAGTGCTCATTTATGCTAACGTGTGTGGACCACTAAAGTCAAGTTCTCTTGATAAAACCAATTATTTTCTTCTTTTCATTGATGACTTTTAAAGAAAGACTTGGGAGAATTTTCTGAAGAAAAAGTCTAAAACAATTGAACTATTTAAGAAGTTCAAAGTTACAATTGAGAAAGAGGACGGCCACTAAATTAAAGTAATGAAAACTGATCGTAGTGGAGAATTCACTTTTAATAAAAACTGAGTTTTGTGAAGCAAATGAAATTCGACGTTTTTAAACAATTTCAAGATCTCCTCAACAAAATGGTGTTGTTGAAAGAAAAAAAAATCATTCTTGACATGGCACGAAGCATGTTGTAAAGCAAGAGATTTCTAAAAGAGTTTTGGGCTGAACTTGTAACATGTGGGAAAAAACACCGCAAGAGACATGGAGTGGAAGAAAGTTTGGTATCTCTCATCTTAGAGTTTTTAGAAGTATAGCTCATGTTCATATATCGTACAAGAGAAGAATAAAGTTGGATGATAAAAGTCAGAGTTTTATCGTCATCGGTTATGATTCAAGGTCAAAAGGCTACAAGTTATACAATCCAAACAACAAGAAGATTGTGATCATCTAAGACATAATATTTGATGAAGAATGAGAGTGGAATTTTGGCTCACATATAGATGATTTCAATTTTCTTCCTCATTTTGAAGAAAATGGGCAAGTTGAACAATAAAGAGAAATTTAACAAGTGCCTATAACACCACCAACTTTACCAACAAGAATTGATTCACCACCATCATTTCTAAATGAAAGAAATGAAGAACATGCAAGAAACTTCAAGATCTCTACAAAGTAACTGAAAGGCTAGATAATTTTACTCTTTTTTGCCTTTTTTTCTAATTATGAACTAGTGAGCTTTCAAGAAGTTGTGTAAGATGAGAAATAGAGAAATGCAACGGATGAAAAAATTAAAACAATTGTGAAGAATGACACGTAGGAGCTTGCTTCACTTCCCAAATGACACAAAATGGGTGTAAAAAGCAAAGAAGAATGCAAATGAAGAAATTGAGCAATATAAGGTGAAATTATTTGCAAAAAGCTACAGTCAAAGAGCTGGCATCGACTATGAAAAAGTGTTTGCTCCAATAATATGCTTGGAAACTATAAGACTAATTATTTCCTTGGTAGATCAAAGTACAGGATTCATCAAATGGAAGTGAAATTTGCTTTCTTGAATAAAGTTCTCGAAGAAGAAGTTTACATTTAACAACTATTAGGCTACAAAGTTAAAGGGTAAGAGAATAAGGTGTTGAAATTGAAAAAAGCTTTTTACGAACTTAAGTAAGCACCAAGAACATGAAATAGTCAAATCGACAAGTATTTCCAAGAGAATGGCTTCATCAAATGCCCTTACGAGCATACACTCTATATCAAGATCAAAGATGAAGATGTTTTGATTGTGTGCTGTATGTGAATGACTTGATTTTTATTAGAAGTAATCCAAGCATTTTCGATAATTACAGGAAAATAATGACCAAAGAGTTCGAGATGACAGACATTAGGCTTATGGCATATTATCTTGGTATCGAAGTGAGGTAAGAGAAATATAGAATCTTCATTTCAAAGAATGCTACACAAAAGAGATCCTTAAAAGGTTCAAGATGAAAGATTGCAAGCCTATTGGTATACTAATAGTTAATGGATTAATGTACATAGAATAAAATTTCAATTCTATATTTTTTTAATTAGAGAAATTTGGATTAATTTAACTTCTATTTTATTTTAGACTTTAACATAAAATAAAATCTTAATTCCAAATTTTTTTTGTTTAGAAACTCCAATTAATTTGAAATTACAGACTATGAAAGGGTTAGCAACCATAGTTGTTGCCAGTAATCATTTAAGGAAAAATATCAATTTCATCTCTAATATATTTTGATATTACCACTTATATCTCTATTTATTTCAAAATTACACTTTTAATGCTGTCATTATAACATGGCTATTAAATGTTAGTATATTTTATCATTTGACACATTTACCCTTAACTAAATTAAATTTGTATCGGGTTTTTAAACTAATAAAAAAATATAAAAAGTAAACTTATTTTTATTAAGACACTAATTGCTTTTATTTTAATTTTTAATTTTAATTTTTAATTTTTTTATTTTAACAAATAATTATTGAATAATATTTTTTGGATTATAAAAATTTACAAAAGAATATTCATAATTAAGTTTTATAAACGTCTTATTTATAAACGATTTTTTACAAGAAATTTAGATTTTATTATATTATTTTTAGTTAATTTTTATTGTAAAATTAAGAAAATTCAAAAGAAATAAAACTTATTTAGATTTTATTATTTTATTTTATTTAATTTTATTGTAAAAACTAAAAAAAATAAGTTTTAGATTGTTATTATTTTATTTTTATTAAAATTTTTTATTTTTATTTTTATTTGATCTTATTGTAAAAAATTTTAAAAAAATAAAAAGAAATAACTTATTTATATTTTTATTATATTTATATTTGATTTTATTGTAAAAATTTAAAAAATAAAAAATAAAAAATTTATTGCATTATGAATTTAAATTTTTTATTTTTAGTAATTTTTTAATTTGAAATTAATTTTTATTAAATAATTTTATTCTTAATATTTATTTGAATTTTTTAAAATTGATATTTATTTTTAAAAATTAGATGACATTATCATTATCAATATAAGGACAATAAAGTCATTTTCACTCAAAAATTAAATTTTTAAGGTTAGTGTTATAACGATAGAGACTAAAAGTGTAATTTTAAAAAAGTAAAAATATAAATAATAATAAAATATATGAAGGATGAAATTTGTATTTTTACGTCATTTCATTTTGAATACAACTTATTTTTAAGGGTATTGTATGGCAGATTTTTTTTCAACGCTTGCTTTTGATTCTATGATTATCTTCATTGTTTTAAATGATGATATATATTAAATATTGGCATGCGTGTTTTTTATTTTGTCATTATTCTTATGGATCGCAATAATTCATAAAACATACAGGAACGCCAATAATTTAAAAATGACGAGCACTTTTTGTTAATGTGAAAAGAAAGTCTTATTGCTTGTGACATTGTTGGATTAAAAGTATATCTAAAATTAAGGCATTATGAGTTATTTATTAACAAATGAAAGCGATTATTTTTTCAATTGCATTAGTTGCAATGCTTTTATAACCACGCAGAAGAAGAAAATTTACCTGAGAGGTAAAAAGATTATTTTATGTGAAAACGAACAAAAATAATGAAAAGGAGTTGAGATATAATGAAAATATATGGTTAGCCAAAGTCGCAGTGTTGCTGCCCGACTTTCTGTTCTGAGAAGGACTAGACTTCGGTGGCCATGTTGTCAAAAAAAGACCAAATTCATTTGGGCCTCCATGCATGCTGTGTATGGATATCACATCGCTGAGTAAAATTGTGTGGTCTCCGTTCTCCAAGAGAGAAGAGTTACCGCCACAAATTGCTTGAGATAACGTGAGAGTTTCAATAAAGGATTCTGTTCAAAGTCAAATATGGATTAGTAGGGCATGCGTTGAGAGTTTAGGTAAGGATAATACTGATCGAACTTCCAATGAAGGGTTTTGTTCAAAGTCAATTGCTTTAATTAATGATACATAGATTTCAAACTACCAATAAACAATTTTTGTACTGCTTTATTTTGGTATGATACTATTTATTTATTAGAAGAAAATATTTTCTCAGTTGATTAATGACAAAATATTTATAAAATTGTAAATAAAGAAAATGGAGTTTCAAACTACCTGTCGAATGATGCTTGCTTTGCTTTGTTTTAGTCGAATATCTATTTATTCATAAAAGAAATATATTCTCAGTCAATTAATGACATTGTAAGGGAAATTACACTGACAGTAAATATATTATTATATATATCTATATATATAATATATTATGTATGTATTTACTCCACTACGCTTATAATATTATGAAAAAAGAATTAATTGCTATAATTTTCTAATTTATATGATTTTTCTTATATAAAACGTTATTTAAAGAGACAACAAAGATATAATAATAATTTAAATATACAAAATTTTTATACAAGTTAAACAACAAATTATACTAATCTTATATATATATATATATATAGGTACTCTTATTAAAATATATAGAATCTGTTATAATAAATTATATTATACAATAATTAGTATAAATAAATTTAGAAATGAGTTTATCTACTAAAAAGAACTGATAAAATAAATATAATGTTCTAATTATATCGTGATATTGTATGAAATTATATAATTAATTATTTAATAATTTTTTTTTTGCTAAATTAATAATCATAAACAACTTGATTAAGAAAAGAATTAATCTTGTGGAAGATCATTAGAAGTTGTCTTAAGAATTATTAAAATTAAAATTAGAATGATTCAGAATAGCTATTGAAATCAAGATATTGCCTAATAATTTGAGAATTTCCAAAACTTTTACTTTGAGAATAAAATAATAAAATGAAGAATGATAAAATGGATAAGTGGGATGAATATATTTTGATCGAGAATAAAATAATAAAATGAAAGAATTTAAAATGGATAAGTGGATGGAATATTTTGATCAAGAATAAATTCT